>CM028380.1:42406843-42491843 GCA_013146195.2 Codonopsis lanceolata
AAGGAGAATGAGAAATTCAAGATCGGTCTTTTCCTTTCTCCAGCGATCTTCTTGAAATACTTGTTCCGGTTTAGATTTTTACAGAGCTTCCTAAAGCTCATAAAATGTTGCTAATGATCTTCTTGATTCTTATTCGAGGAATGTGTATTCTCCAAAAGATAAAAGCACACTTTATTCTCTCATCCGGTTCTAAAAAAGCCTTGACTCAAAGTATAATATCCTATTCACTGATTCAGTCTTCTTCCCCTACGGATTATGATATAATCTTTCATTTATGATTCCTATTTAATCATGATTCTGAATATATCATCTACGCATGGCTCTATATTTGCTTGCTTTGCTTTGTCTATTCTTTTCTAAAGCAATATATAGCCGAGTAATTCTCTTATCATACTTTGTTTCCTTCCTTTTTCTTTATAAAGTATGATCATGATTTACTCATCTACGTTTTGTTGCCTCATTTTCTTTGAGAGTTCTCTTACGTTGCTCGGCACTTCATAAGCTCGGTTTTATGTGCTAACTTATAGAAGTTTTTACCTTGTAGACAATGTGCAAACTATATGGGTACTTTTGCAATTTCTACAAAGGTTGAGGTAAAGCTTTAGAAACCGACTATTTCTTAAAAGCTAAAGACGATTTCATAGAATCCCGGTAAAGATAAAATGACTTTGAAATGTGGGAATTGTACTACCCAAAACAATCTTCTTAAAAGAGTTATGTTTTGTCAAATCCCATCGAAAAGATTTTATCCACTTAAAGACGTTTCATTCTTTCAGAAAGCCAAACCTACTTTTCAAAATATTTTAGCTTTCCAAAGAAGTAACTTTACCGGATATCTAGAAATCTATACCAACTCTCACTCTTCCCCATATAACTTTTATTGAAGAGTAGTTGAAAAGGACTTTTCACTCTTAAATAAGTCGGTCCATTGTCTTACCTCAACGAGTATTTATAGAGACCTTCCTTTCCTCTTCTCTATCACTGCAAACTACCTCATACACTATGATAGGCACCGATACAAAATCCCTTTCTTCAAAAATGTAACTTAGGAGAATTCTTTGCACTAGATCAAGGCTTCTTCTCAACAACTTGAATCACCCTTCGATTCTTCGAAAGTTGTTTGGTTTGTTTCAAGGATTTCTCTCGCATGAAGACTATCCTTAACAACCATTTAGCATATATCTCCGCTTCCTCACGTATCTTAGCACACATTTGCTGCCCCCTATCATGTTGAAGATCTTCCTATCTTCAGCAAGCCAAATGTGTCTCTCCTTGGTTTTTCCTTTCAAAACTCTCGAGGATGAGTGCCTGCATTGAAACAAATGTTTATGTAGGATGTCTGAGATAGAGGAAACCAAGCCTAAGCCTGGTAGAGAGGTTGCTATAGAGGAGAAAAGGTTGTACCCTGCTCCCTCCTTGGGTCATCTGAATCCCTCGATCTAGGACATGTATTCTGTTTGCCAACCGGTTAGCTGAATCTGGGTCCATGGTCTTCATAGACATCTCCTTGTAACATCCTTATCTTTAGATATGTATCAGGTGTTTAGATTAGTTGTTTAAAAGGAGTAGTAAAGTCATCGGAAGTTGTAATGAACTCTGTAATCTTTAGATCCTCTTTGTATTCGTGTTTATTTTGATCTAAATGAGAACTTGTTCAAAACATCTTTACTTCATGTCTATCTGCCTTTGTATGAACATTCCTTGATAGCATGAAATCTTATATTTGCTTGAGTTTTCGGTATTTGTACTTTTTTATAATATGTTGTTCCGAATTCAATACAACAAATATAACTATGCTGTTAACCCAACAGCAAACCAATCCTTACTCATAAAATTTACTATTCAACATTTGGTATTCAACAATTATCTGAAGAAATGATGTTGGAATATGATTAAATTTTAGTTTTGGATTTCTCTGAAGGAACTGCATACCTTGCAATTACTTCATCAGGAATTATAGATCTCATCTCAACCCTTGATGTTCTTGTGAATCTTAATTCCCCTCCATAATTTCTGGTCTCTCTAGTTTTAACGGTAGACCTTATCTCTGCCGTTGTAACAACGACCTTTCGAGGAAATAAGCAGTTTCCTCAAATTCTTTTCTTAATCTACTGCTTCCTCTGTTCAATGACAACTTTGCTCTAAACTCTTTCTTGCCTCTATTGTCTTGAACAAAGATGACTTCCTCTCCCTTAAAGGATTAGTCATCATCATCTTAGATGTTGACTTTGAAGCAAAAGTCATTCTTCATCTGTACCTTCAGCCTAACTAAGTTTGAGCCACTTACTTCTTTATGATTCAAGTACTTTAACTGAAATGGTTGTTGTCTTTCGTTTTGCTTCTAAATGCTCTTATCATTTAATTGGGATTCTATTATGAAGTAGCATGGTCATCAGTTAATCTATGCCGATGAAGCAACTGTACCTCCTAACAACTGCCAAAGCAAAAAGGAAAATCTGCAGAAAATCTCTTTTCTACTCTTGTAATCTGCATACTCTATTCTCTCTTCAAAGGGTTCGAAGCGCTTATTCTACTAGTGAGGAGGAGCCAACTGTAGAACTTAGTATCTTTCTCTTTCCGATACTGCTGTTACTGCTGTTGTTGCTTTAATTTTATAAGAAACATCTTGCTCTCCCTCCATTTTTATTTCGTTCTCTTTGCCGATGAAGCTTATGGTTTATCCTTCCAGAAGCCAAGGCATTCCAAAGGAAATGGTTGCTGTAATACTCTTCTTCCAATTGGTATAGGCAGACCTCTATGACTGCCGTTCCATCTATAAGCAGCAAACCTTCTTGTCTGCAAAACTTATCTATATATATTTTATCTAAGAAGACCTTATCCATGCTGACCTCTTTCATCAGCAAACCCTTATCTATGCCGACTTCCCTGTCATTCTTTCTTTCGACAACGGCATACCTCAATATCTAGTTTACTGATCATCCTTTAATGATTGATATCATTCATAAGTTGGCATCCCTCATACAATCAATTGACATCCTTCAACAATTGATTGATTTCCTTCAGCTCTCAAATATCAGTAAACTTCCACCATTCTTGAACACATTATTCAATTCAATATAAAAACTATTCATAGCTATCATCTTTCGTGTGTTCAAAAGACTGATAACCTTGCATAAACCTTTTAAATTGGTATCAGCAGACTTTCATTCTTCGCTGCATACTTCCTTAAAAGTTATCAAGCATTGGTAGACATCAATGTCTCTGGTCAAAACCAGAATCAGACCTTTATCTCTGCTGCTCACACCCTCGGACACACTTCACACTCTACTGAAACTAATCAACAAAATTGGTTTCAGACCTCATGCTGCTGATCAACCTTGTGTAATGATATCTTTGACACAAAACATTTAGGAATGATTGATTGTTTTTCAAAATAATATTTCAAAAATCCTTCTAAAAATGACTTTAAAAACAACTTTGTTCTGGAATGACTAAAAGAATTGGAAGATTGCTGAAAACAGTGTGGATGACTTAGAAAGCTCCATAAATTTCTTCTAGTAAACAAAGAACACAAAAATCTTAACTGTTTTGCGAAAACATTTTTTTAAATAATTCTTCCAAAATATTTTTGAAATAATTTGTTCCAAAATTCGTAGATTTGGGAGATTCTTTGCCGAGGATTGTGTAGATGATTCGGAATGCCCCGTAAATTATCTATTAGGATATCTGGAATATTTAAAAACCTATCACATTTCCTAAATTTATTTTTATGAATTTCAGTACATTATTTTTTGCTCATCGATATCAACACATCTTCTTTTCAATACCCTAAGCTGTCAATTAAATCTTTCTCGGTATTGAAATCCTCGATTTTAAGTCTCTAATCTGTCCAAATACATATTCCCTAGAAGACTTAATTATCGCAATCATGAATCGCCGCCTCTCCCATAAAAACGTCCACTCACAATTAAGCTTCGAAATGATTACTTCGCCGGTTCTCATTTCAATTAATAACAGCTCTATTGTGGACACTCAAACGACGGTTCTTGATCAGTGTGTTCCTCCTGCTCAATCTCAGAGAGTACTGAATATATATACTCTTCTTTTTTGATCTCCATCGTTACCTAATCAATCTAAAACAATTATTATCAATGCTTATTTCTGTTTCACTAAGAAATTCTTCATGGCCGCTTCTTCTTCGAACATCATCTCTCGCCCTATCGGTCCCCCTGAATCCTCTTTCGTCACCATAGTAGGCCATCAATCTTACATTCTTGGTTGAACGATTCAAGGATAACAATTTCTCCTTGACAATACTGTTGGCGTAAAGATTTTAGATCTTTTCCACAGTACTGGACTCGTCTACATCCTTTCGTTTCGTGAAGAATTATACAGCCTTCAACTGGTCGACGAATTCTACTCAAGGATGCACCTGTCAAGAGATGGTAAAAGCCTCCACGATCGCATTCGAGGTACTGATCTTGTCCTCAATGCCGACAGCATTTCGAGAGTCTTCAACCTTCCCTCTTCTGGTCCTGACTCCATCAATGATTCTATTCTCAACGAATCATGGCTGCACCGTACTGGCCACCAATCTCGAAATGACTACAGTACATGGGACATTTTTAACTATCCCTTGGACATGTACTGTGTTGGAGATATTCTGAGCCAAAGCCTTCTGTTTCATGAACCTGGCTCAAGAAGCGACACCAGAAGACTTCAGAACTTCACCATTGCCGTTCTTGACTCTCATGTCATCAACTGGTCTGAAGTAGTCTTCTCTCTCATTTGTCGATCTTTTCAGCGAAGACGAGTGAATGGGTCTGGTATTCTCAAGTACGCTAGGATAATCAGCTACTTCTTCTGCTCCTACCACACCATTCGTTCCACGATTCATGAGGACGAACGACTTCCTATCGCTGGAGAATTGCTGATCACTCGAGAATTATTCGGCAATCAAAGCTTTTCTGATCAGGATAGAAACTATTCTATAGATTCTAGCACTGGTAGTTTTGGAGATTCAAATTAGGTTGTATTATTAAGAAACTATTAGTACTTTCTTCCGTTAGTTAGTGTCTTTTTCTCTAGCTATCTACTCTATTATACTGCATCTCTTCTGTTATCCTTCTTTATTTTTTTTGCTTGCAACTGTCCTTCAGGTTTTATTCCTAAGTGCTTGCAACCATTAAGGAGGAGAGTTATATAACATATACATATAACCTATGGAGGAGAGTATAAAAAGAGTGATAACATTCATTTCGTAAGGAGGAGAATTGACTTAACTAAATTCCAAATGAACACACAAAACAAATGTGACAAATCACCCTAAGCTGATTCTTTGTGAATCATGCTCAGCCTTTGTGACACTTCTGTTGAAAACCTTGTTTAAAACTAAAACCCTCTGTTGAGTCCTACCTTTAACAGAGATCCTTTACTTTCAACAGAAATAAAAAGTTTTCAAAAAAATTGATTTTCCTAAAAAATTGATTTTTCATAAAATTGGTATTACAAGAAATCCTTACTGAACTCTTTAAAAAAAAAAACATACATTCACTTAAGGATTTGCTACTCTTACTTGCCAAAACAAGCTTTCATTCTATAAAAATTTATGTGCAAGAAAGACTTCTAAAAACCTTTTAGATCATGTCCAAAACTCTTTCAAATCTAAAGTGATCTAAATTGTTTTTACTATTGCATTACCTGTTCAGTACTTTGATTTATCGAATCTGTAATAGCAATAGTAGACTATACCAAAGCCATCGCTTATATGTAATTATCAACATAGGACATGTCTTGAGATAAAATGATCATTCATTGTGGACATGCTATTACTATGTCTGATAAATGCTTTAGTGCTTTGTATATGTCATTTTGTAATGGTTCCAAGCAAATAGGAGGAGATTGTTGATTATTGGAATATGCTTCTTGATAATTCAGTTATCACATTGCATATTCTATATATGTTGATTTGCTTGCCCCCATTACAAGTGAGTCATCACGAGTGGCTAAAAGGTCTGCGTACCGGTTAGCGTGGCAACTCGTGTTGATATCACATAGGTCTTAGATTAAGTTCAACCTAATCTAGTCCTACCCTCCTATATGATGATCAAGACAGACCAACACTTCAGAATGCACTTAGGACCGGAAGACTTGCAGCTATGTCAAAAGCCTTCAGTGATAAAGATCAGAATATTCTTATGACTCATCACCGGCAGACATGCTACAAGTTAAAATGCTCGTGCCGGCATACATCAGTTCTCCTGTATCGGAAGAATTGTTTCCACTGGCTCGAAGCTTTCCAACGGCAGACTTCAAAATCTGCACGTGCTACAGAGAAATGTCAAGAAGCTGCTCAAATCAAGACAAATATGTATGTGCCTCAAAAAGCCTTACAAACTCAAAGCTACAAGATTTTTCTCTCACTCAAGTAGTCTGTTAAAGTCAAAAAGCAATTACTTTATTGAACAGACCACCTGACAGTGCAACAGACATCAGACCTACTCTTCAGAGACTTATCAACATAGTCTGACAGACAACGAGTTCCAAGATCTACATGACTAAATCTCCGCTCCAAACAATCAAAGATCTTATGGACAAAGATCTCTATTCGATAGTCTTCAACCACTACATCTTCAACGGATAGAAATCCTCGAGTCTTCATCTCTCAACGATCATATTAATTCTCGCCTATATAAACTCTCTCTCTTGCTCAATAAAAAAGAGAGACTGAGCAACGAGTAACTCAATCTACTCAAAAACTTCATAGAAAAGAAATCATCAAAGAGATCGTCTTCACCAACGCATCTCTGATTTCCACAACAGATTGTAGTGAACTCATCCAGGTCTTAGCAAAACACTCCCAGTGGATTGCTAGGAAGAAAATCTTGGAAAAGAGAAGAGATTGATCAGAAACTTCAATAGACAGAGATCAAGATCAGAAGATTGATGTTAGATAATGTCTAAGGAAAATGAAGAGTTATCTGTAGATATTGCATTCATATCTTTAGATTTGTATCCCAATACAAATGCTGTTGATTGTGCAAATATCAATCATCATGGGAGGATGAGTGCTTTGCACTCAATCGTTCAGATATATTTCTATATCTGAACGACCTTGAAAATCCTCTTCTCATAACAGTTTCTCGTTCTCGTCTCCTATTGTCCTTTGCAACTTAAAAATCCTTGATTGGATAATTAAGTAAGGATTGAGACTTAGGAAGATAAAGCCATAAACTGTACATAGATTATTTAGACTGATGTAATATGTAATTTATCTTTGAATAAATTCATATGTTCTTAAATACTTTATCTCTTAGTCCTTAAATATCTATGAGCTTTTTATAAATTGATTTATCCTAAGAAAAACCATTCTCTACTTGATTTCCTAAACTTGCATTTGAAAGAAGTAATAAGTATGTTGTTGTTCTGAACATATATTCGTGTACAGCCACTTAAGACTTTTCCAAATCATAGCCTCTTTATCTTCCGCTGCTCAAACCTTTTTACAGGCTTTTGATTTGATTAGCGGTTCTGGCGAGTTGATATTACGCTTAGAGCAAGTCTACCGATAGCCTCTACCGGCAGACATGCTCAATTAGATAAACTGCATTCGCCACATAAACTATGCTTTATGTATCATCAAAAGAAAAGTTTTTAAAATGGCAGAATAGGCTATTCACCCCCCTCTAGCCTATTTGAGCATTATTGTGGGCCAACACAGCTCAAAATCCTTATCCTGCCCAAAATCCTTACCAGATACCGTAGCCAGAAATTAACCCAGCCTTCCTTAATCCTGCCAGCATATACCAAAAGCCAACTCCCCCAGCCACCAAAATGGAGGTCGACATGGAAAATATGAAGACCATGATGCTCAAACTTCTCAACAAAGGGGAATTTTCTACGCGGGCACTAGCATTGCAACCTTCAGCATTACTACCTTCAAAATTCAAAATGCCCGACATAGAAAAATTCGATGGGACTGGATGCCCTATATCCCATTTAAAATCTTATTCTACTGGCATGCAGTCAAGAGGAGCTAGCTTTGAGGCTATGGCTTCCAATTTTCACCTCACCCTAATAGGGGCTGCCAAGCAATGGCTAATGTTGTCTGATAGTAGCACCATGAATACTTGGGACCAGATAGCTGAAGGGTTCCTTGAAAGATACAAAGACAACACCAGCCCTGAAAATAAAAGAGACCTCGAGTCGTGCACCCAAAGAGAAAAAGAAACCTGTGCTGAATTTGCAGTCAGGTGGAAAAGAAGGTTGGCCCAGACCTCTGACAGACATGACCCGGCTGAGTCATGCAGAATGTTCATCAAAAACCTCCAGCCCATTTACCTGGAACATATGCGGTATCCGTATTTCAAAGAAATAGTGGAGATAGGTACCTGTATTGATGAAGATATACGGACCGGGCAACTAAAACTCTAAAGGAAAGACACCAGCACCAGCACCAGCTGTCAATATGGTAGGAAATGCCTCAGCCCTTTTCCTACCCAAAATTATAGCACTGTTCCATGGTTCTACGGGTCAGACAGGTATGTCAACACAGTTGGAGGAAATAATGGCTCAGGCAAAAATTACAGAAATCAGAACAGGGTGAACCGGTATTACGATGAACTGCAAGCTCCCCAGTCTATAATACTACAGGGGCTAATAGCACAGGGAGTTCTAAAGCCTTTGGAAAATTATAAGCCATCGAACCCCCTGCCCAAGACTTGGAACCATGCCCAATATTGTGAATACCATCGCTGCAGTGGTCACCTCACCGATAAATGCTATATACTCAAAGATGCTATCCAAGACCTTATAGATGATAAGGTTATTGAAAAGCCTCATCTCAGACCAAATATAGTCAATAACCCCTACCTCAAATCAATATGATTGAGGTTGATAAAAAAAATTTGTGTACCCAAGTTCGAAATAAATAAACATCCATTACCATATATCCTTGTTCCTTTTTCTCCATCTCCATCCATAAAAGAGCCTAACTGCAATATGCTTTCTTGGGACACTATCATGGGTAGCCAAAATACTTGCAATATTGAAAAAGCCACTTGGGTCGGTGGAGATGTTAGCCACCTTACCCGATCTAGCCGAGCCTACCAGCCAAACTTGGAAAGAGGTGACCACTCTGGCAAAGACCAAGTAACAGATACTGGGGCTAAGACGGTGGAAGATACCCTATTAGCTCAGATGAAGAAAACTCAGGCCAACATTTCCATCCAGGGCTTTCTTTGTGCTTCTAAAACCCACCGTGATACGCTGGCTAAATCTTTAAGCCAGGCAGTCATCCCTATTAAAACCTCCCCAAATGAGCTTACTCAAATGATCGGGAACATTCACTTTGGGAATGTGATAATGTTTACTGATCTAGATCTGCCAAGAGAAGGAACTAACCACATTGATGCTCTCCATATCACTGTGGGGGTTATGGAAAAACGGGTTCCCCGAGTTCTGATAGATAATGGGTCTTCTTTGAATGTATGTCCCGCCAGCACTTTAGCCAAACTGGGAACAAAACTATCAGAGCTTGCTCGTTCATCACAGACAATAAGGGCATACGACAACACTAGTCGATGTGTCCTAGGGGTGGTCACTCTAATGATGACTATTGGGCCATTAAACATGCCAGTTGAATTCCAAGTCTTGGATATACCAGCCACTTTTAGCCTGTTGCTGGGACGCCCTTGGATCCATGGGGTAAAGGAGGTAGTCTCTTCATTGCACCAACGTGTCAAATTCATCCACGAAGACCATATAGTGATTATTTTGGCTGATAAGATCGTGGAAAATAAGGAAAGCGGGGATATCCCAATCCTCGAGATAGAGCATGAAGACACATGTATTTTTCTTAGTGGCTTTGAGGTTATCCCCCAAGCTGTAGTCAACGCCATTGAATATGGCCGAGAAACTGACATCACCAAAAAGAAAACCACCTCCCTAGGAAACATGGTCCCTTTAAACATGTTTCGAAAAATGAATTATATGCCTGGTCTGGGTCTCGGCAGAAATCAGCAAGGACTTGCTAATTTAGTCCAAGATAAACTTAAGGAATGTATCCCTCCCTTTGGTCTAGGATACACGCCTACTCCAGCTGAAGTAGCCGCAGTCATGAAACAAAAACGTGAGAAAAGAAAGGCAGAAAGAGAAAAGCGTCCTTATAAATATCCCCCTCTCCAACCATATAGAAAAACCTTAAATGGTTACTTCGTAAGGGAAGGGGAAACAGGAGCCTATCTCATGTTTCCTGAGCCCTGGTTAGACCAGAATGGGAAAAGATGCCCTGGTTGGGAAATCTTTGAAGATGTCAGTCTTCTCACAGATAAAATGGGACGAGTTACCACGGAGCCCAAGCTTGCATATAAGACTGTCACTATTGAAAATACTTGGTCTATAGACCAAGATGATTATGCTCTGGCCCTATTAGATGATGACGGTCTAGGAGACAGCTTCCTGAGTATGATAGACGGAGGCACTTATTATGAGAAGCTCCCTGCTAAGTTTGAGGTTATTGCTGATAAGCCTCTGCAGAATTGGTATACTACGACCGGCCCGCTTTTGACGCCCGCAGATTTGGTGGACCATTTTGGATATACTATCCCTATTTCTTCCCCTAGCTTTACAGATTGATCATCTACCGATCCGCTCCCTAAAGTTGAGGATCTCAAACCCCAGGTCCTCAATAATGTAATAAACCCTGTACAGTTTGCTTTTAATGATAATCTAAATGCCTTTGCTTATTCCTTAGTTGCACTTACATTAAAAGACACATTAAATAATAATTATAATAATGAGTCATTTAATGAAATGGACCCAAAAGATAAAAATTATTTGCTTGAGCTTGTAAAGTCAGTTGAGCACCAGGAACATCACCATTCATCAGCAGCAACTGAAGACTTGTCCATCATCAATCTAGGGCTGAACAATGAAATCAAAGAAATCAAAATCGGCAGCTACCTGCAAGGCTCTGAAAGGATAGCACTCATTGATCTCCTCAAATAGTTCGTGGACATATTTGCATGGTCCTATGAAGATATGTCGGGGCTAGACCCAGTCATAGTCAAACACCAGATCCCCGTATATCCGGATGCTCGACCAGTCAAGCAAAAGCTCCGTCGGATTAAGCCAGAATGGTCACTACAAGTCAAAGAAGAAATCATGAAGCAGCTGCGCGTCAATTTCATTCGGGTAATTGAATACCCGATCTGGCTGTCCAATATAGTGACCGTTCCCAAGTCCAACGGGAAGGTTCGGATCTGTGTAGACTTCAGCGACCTCAACAAGGCGTCGCCCAAAGATGACTTCCCTCTACCCAATATTGATATTGTGGTAGACGTCGTTGCTGCTCACAAAGTCAGATCCTTCGTCGACGGCATGCTGGGCTACAATCAAATTAAAATGGCAAAGGACCAGGAGAAGACCTCATTTACCACTCCTTGGGGGACCTACTGCTACAATGTCATGCCGTTTGGGCTGAAGAATGCTAGAGCTACTTATCAAAGGGCCGCCACCACCCTCTTCCACGACATGATCCATAAAGAAATGGAGGTCTATGTTGACGACATGATCGTGCACTCTAGCGACGCCAACGGTGCCTATATCAAAGACCTTCAAAAATTCTTCGAAAGGTTGAGGAAGCACCAGATGAAGCTTAACCCCACCAAATGAACATTTGGGGTTACCAAAGGCAAGGTCCTGAGATTCTTAGTGACCGAGCAAGGCATCGAGATCGAGCTGACAAAGATTAAAGCCATTATAAACATGTTGCGGCCAAAAACTCCAACTGAAGTCAAAGGCTTCCTAGGCCGATTGCAGTATATCATCCGCTTCATCCGGCAACTGACAACCACATGTGAGCCCCTCTTCAAACTCTTAAAAAAGAATACTGACCAAGTCTGGGACAAGAAGTGCCAACTAGCCTTCGAAAAAATAAAAGCCTATCTTACCAGTCCCCCTGTGCTAGCTCCACCTCATACCCATAAACCGTTCCTCCTATATTTAACCTTCACAGACACGTCAGTAGGGGCTATGCTCGCCCAAGAGAAAGAAAATTCCTACATTGAAAATGCCATATATTTCATAAGTAAGAAGCTGCAAGGAAGCGAGTTAAACTATTCAGCACTAGAAAAAAACTGCACCGGCCTAGTCTGGGCCATGCAAAGGCTCAAGACCTATCTGGAAGGACGATCCATCAAGCTCATTTCCAGGATGGATCCTATAAAGTACATCTTCGGCAAGCCATCACTTTCCAGCCGACTAGCCAAGTGGTCCTTTCTTCTCAACGAGTTTGACATAACTTATGTCATACTCAAATCTATCAAAGGTAGCGTGATTGCAGACCACTTAGCCAATCTGCCCTTAAAAGCCGAAGATGCAACTAAGCCTGACTTCCCGGACGAAGGTGTCTTGGAAATCACCGACCATGACACCAGTCGACAGATGTTCTTTGACGGAGCTGTAAATAAAAGAGGCTTTGGCATAGGAATCTTGCTAATCGATCTGGCCGATTCTCATACTCCGTTGGCCATAAGTTTGGAGTTTGAGTGCTCAAATAACACAGCGGAATACGAAGCCTGTATCGCTGGCCTAGAAGAAGCCCTCCAAAGGGGAGCCAAAGATCTCGAAGTATATGGAGACTCTACCCTGATCATAAACCAAGTCGGAGGGAAATAGAGGACCCAAGATCCCCGGCGGCAACTTTATCATGCCAAATTAATAGCACTTGCCGCCCGATTTGATTCTATCTCGTTCCATTATCTGCCACGAGATAGAAATCAATTCGCCGATGCCTTGGCCACTTTGGCATCGCTAGTCCAAATTCCCACAGAAACCCAAGTCCAACCTTTTGTAGTTGGGAAGAAGGTCACTCCGGCATATTGCTTCAAAATTAGCGCAGCCCCTGAAGCAGATCACGAGCCTTGGTATTCTAATATCCTAAATCTGCTTCAAAAGGGAACCTATCCTCCTGGCCTAGACAAAAGAGGGAAAGTCTCGGTTTGGTTTGGTTTGGTCGAAGATGGTTCGGTTTGTTTCAAAATTTGGAAAACCACGTGGTTCGGTTCGGTTCAGGTGGGAACAAACCACCATATATATTTTATTTATTTATTATATAATATATATTATATTACATTTATTAACTATTTTGAACCTTTGATTTATTCATTATATATATATATATATATATATATATATATATATATATATATAACCAAACAAAATCTTGATTATTGGAGAACTATTATTTCTTCCATTGTTTGTGTTTATTTTAGAATTTGTTATGATAATTTGTTGTTAGTATGTTATTTCCTAATTTTGATGTTAATTCCAAATTAATTAAAATATTATTTTCATTGTTATTTTTAATATTGGTTAATTTCTATATAAAATTATAAAAGGTGGTTCGGTTTGTGGTTTTGGCATAAACCAAACCAAACCGCACCCCTAATATAAAAGGCACTATCAAGGCCTTAACTTATTATGCGTCGATCAGGTCAAAGCTGAGCAAATCATGGATCAGCTGCATGGTGGTACCTGTAGGCCCCACATGAATGGCCATATGCTGTCCAGGAAGATTATCCGACAGGGGTACTATTGGAGCACGCTTGAAACCGATTGTATTCGGTGGGTGCGGCATTGCGACAAGTGCCAGCGTTTTGCAAATCCACAGCACGTGCCCCCGCACGTCTTATATAACTCCACAGCCCCTTGGCCCTTCTCAACTTGAGGAATCGACGTTATAGACCAAATTCACCAGAAGAGATCCAATGGCCACGAGTATGTCCTGGTAGCTGTCGACTACTTTACAAAGTAGGTGGAAGCCTCTTCTTATAAAATCCTGAATGCCCGAAAGGTGTCCGAATTCATTCGGACCAACATTATATATCGCTATGGAGTACCTTTCGAAATAATCTCCGACAACGGCACACATATTGAAGGGGACATGTATCGTCTGCTCGACGAATTCAAGATCCAAATGCATAAATCCTCCCCCTATCGACCGCAAGCCAATGGTGTCGTTGAAGCAGCCAACAAAACGCTGGAAAATATTATCAGAAAAATGGCTGACACAGGAAGAGACTGGCCAAAAAAATTGTCGTTAGCCCTCTGGGGCTATCGCACTTCAGTACGTACACCCACTGGGGCTACCCCTTACTCCTTGGCATATGACATGGATGCAGTGGTGCCTATTGAAGTTGAAATACCATCATTAAGAGTAATGATGGAATCTGGCATAGCAGAAGTTGACTGGGTCAAAGGGCGATTTAAAGAATTAGCCCTAATCGACGAACGACGCTTGCTAGCCCTGGAGCATACCCGGGCATATCAAAGGCGGATAGCCCGAGCCTTCAATAAAAAAGTCAAAGGCCGCGACATCCAAGTCGGGGATCTCGTGCTTCGAGAAAAACCCTAGTTATGTTGATACTAGGGGAAAATGGAAATTTCCATAGATGGGACCGTATATTGTCAAAGAAATCCGATCAGGAGGTGCCGCACTCCTCACGAACCCAGAAGGAGAAGACCTTGTTCAGCCCTTCAACCTCGACAAGCTCAAAAGGTATTATGCTTGAGCCAACCTATCCAGCAGATGCTTCCCTCTCTAGCTCGCTAGGTTGAAAACCCGAAATGGCAGCCTAGGTAAAAATTTGAGCAAATAAAAAAATAATAAAAAGAAGAAATAAGGGCTCGCTAGGCTAAAAACCCGAAAGGGCGGCCTAGGAAAAAAGTAGAGCATAAAAAAATCAGGAGAAAAAGGAAAGGGAAGGCACTACTTGAATCCTCGGCATTCTATCTCCCGTCTTCAGCATGCGAGAGGCTCGACTGACAAAGGAAAAAGAAAAACCACGACAAAAAGCTCACATATAAAACACTAAAATATAAAGTTACAGGTCCTAAGGTGCAACTGTACATATTGCCTCTACCCCCTTTGTTTCCCCAAACTATTATTTCTTTTGCAGCTTAAGCCCCAAGGTAGTCCATCAGTGCCTGCGGCGTCCGCCCAGTCGGGCCCATATACTCCTCCTGCAAGGTGCAGAAGAGCCTCTAGTCTCATCCGCATGAGAGCCCCCGGAAGTGTCCTCTTCTTCGTCATCGGCATCCCCATTCTCCTGGGAAGCTGTGTTACTTGGACTGGCCCCATCATTTCTAAAAGTAGTGCCCCATCCAGTCTGAGGGGGAGGGACAGCCTCCTACGACTCCCAAGGATTGTGTTGCCTGCTTACGTTGCTCAGTCGAGGAGGCTCGTTGCCAACATTCCTGAAAGTCGTGCCCCATCCAGTCTGAGGGGGAGGAGCAGCCACTTCTGGTTCCCAAGGGTTGTGTTGCCTGCTTGCGTTGCTTAGCCCGGGGGGCGCATTGCTAGGACCTGCTGTGTTTGGTCCAAGAGCTGTCTAGGCACCAAGATTGTTCACCCGCCTGAATTCCTCTAGTAAGGCCTGGGGGACGACTAGCCCCGAACTATCAATGTCCTCGCCTATTTCCATTAGGCGAGCGTCTATGCCACTAGCAATATGGCGGCCTAGTAATCGCCTCAGTCCACGCCAGATCACGCGTGACGACCCCTCAGCAGCCACCATAATCCACGACAGATACTCATGGGAAATGAGCATATAATCAGAAAATAAATAGGCCACCTCCAGCCTATCAAAATCCCGCTGCCACATTCCCTGGATAGTGGTACCCAGGTCCCCGTTATTATTATCCGCCTCCAAATATACAGGACAGGTTGGGTCAGGGATAAGCTTCTTTCTTCCGAACTGGCGCAAGATCCTGTTTGCTATGTAAAAAGAAGTCCGCTCAATGCCCAGCAAGACAACTTGACTACATTCTGCGGAATACATGATAAAGCGCCGGATCTGCCAGTGGCTGATCACCCAGACTATGTCCATGGAGCCCCTGCGAAAAAAGCTCTCAGCCCAATCATACTCTGAATAATTGGTTTGAGGGAAGTGACCATGAGAGCCATAAAGCTCTGGATCATACATTGCTCCATTCGGTATGGGGCCCATCACCCAAAGAAAGTGCTCCTCCAGCCACATGTGGACTAAAATGGGGCTGCCGGTAGGGAATAACTCATCACCGCCTGCAAAAGCATCCAGGCCCGCTAAAGTCTCCGTCAGTATCACCGGAATAATATTTAACCGGCGATCCCGTGCCTGCAATGCAAGCTCCACGACCCGCACATCAATAAATCCGGGTTGGCCCACCATCAAATATCTCCCTACCATGCAAAGGAAAAGTGCAGACAGCCGACGCCTCAAGTAATCTATGTCGTCCTCCCTAAACTCTGTAAAGGCTCCGGGAAGGACAGTCAAATCAAAAGTTACTCCATCATAAAAACCGGGAGTAGCGAGGCGAATGGTGCGAAACGGCTCCCTAATTGCCATATACGGACACCTCCGATGAGAAGGCACGACGATCAGACAAGAAGGTGCGACCCCCACCATTGCACAGAACTCCTCATAGGTGGGACACATCTCGTTCATACTGAAATTAAAGAGGTGATCTTGAGGAAACCAAAACCTGGATGCTCCCCTCAGCATGTCCCAGTCAATAACGATATTCCTCCAGGATAGCAGGCACCTGTATCCAAAGATATGCTCAAACCAATCACGCTCGTCTAAGCGCAAGGAGAGAATCCAAAAATCCAAAGCATTCTCATAGATTTCTATCTCTAGCGCTATATGAATTCGTGCAGCCATTTTTGAGAAAAATGCAAAGGATTATTTGAAAGAGGTGGCAACGGCTGAGCAGAAGCAAGGCTAAAAAAATTGTGAGAAGGAAGCAGATGAATTTGTGAAAGAACAAGCAATCCCTCGTCCGCCTTTTATATCAAAAATTTGAGAAACAGACGATTTCCGAGCACAGTATACGAACAGTGCTGAACAGGGATTGCACAGAAGAGACTCTGGGCGCCGCCATATGCCCCCACTGGCGCCACGCCAAAGGCCTTGTTTGGTCGCGCCAAGTTGCTGCTACTGTTCCCTTGAAACTGGCTGGTATCCTGGTTTTCGGCCTCCGACAGATCTCTATTATTTATGTCTGATCACGGTGAAATAAAGAAAAGATACAAACACTAGCTCAGCGGCAATCATATGGCCGAGAACAGGAGAAGGCGGCTACCTTTTCCTCCCCGTGTATCACAAGAAAAGCCCGCTCGAGCCCGAAAGTGTATTCTTATAAAACCCGTTTCTAAAATACAGCGTACCATTACCCTTAGATATTGGTATAGCTTTATTTTATGCATGCGTTTTGAGTCTGCATTTTTTATTTTTTTGCATCATATAAAATTATATTGCATTGTATAATAAATATTTGTACAGGTTTTAGTACGAAAAAAAAGAAAAAAAAAGAAAGAAAACTAATAAGCCCATGTATCCAAGACTAATGTGCGCGGGAAGACTGGCTCCTATCAAGACCACCTCCCATAACCCAAGGGCCCTCTGCGCCACCAGCTCTGTATGCTCGTCCTCGGCCCCGAGCGCGGCTCGACCCGGCATCCGCATCATCGTCATCACCATCTCGGCGCCTGGTCTGCCGCACTGCGTCATTCCCCCTACAGGAAAACTCGTCAACAAGCTTTTGATAAAGCTTGTTAATACTTAAAAAGCCCCGCAGCAGCCTCTTATAAGTAGACACATTCACCTGGAAAAAAAAAAGTGAGACAGCAAAACGAAAATATATTAGCCTCCGAAAAAAAATATGGACATGCATAAAAAGGAGAAAAGTGATAAATAAAAAAAAATATGTGCATGATGAAAAAAAAATGCAAAGGTAAATGTGTCTACCGAACGGGCCTGCTCCGGAACCCGACGCTCGTCAGGAATCTCGACATCTGGAAGAATTTCCTCTACCACATGACCGCCCCAATGATACTTAAAGGTAGAGAAGACATCATCAGGCTCAGCAAATTCCAGATTCTCGTCGAGAGATGGGATGGAAGGCCTTGGCGGATGCATCGAAGCTTGTCTGAGCCTGATAGGAGCGAGGAGGGGGAGGATGAAGCATGGTCCGCAAGAAATCCTCATATGTCATAACTGGAAAATCAGTCGCGGGCATAAGGAATTTCGACAGGTACTGATACCTGTTCGGTAAATGATCCGGCTCTATCACCCAGAAAGGAGGCCTAGGAGGCACCACTGGAGGCACCAAAGATGAATAATGCTGGCGGTTGACCCGCTCACCCATGTATAAGGAATCTACCATAATGGATACAATCAGTATCCGGCAGCGGCTCAGTCCTAAAGCAATATCATAATGCCCCTCTAGGCCTTCCCAAGGAAGGAAAGTGGACTGTACCCGCACTCGAGCTAGCAATCCGCTCCTGCACCCGCTCTTTCTTTGAGCAACCGCCGTCCTGGTCTGCCCGAACTCTGTTCTCATCCACGAACTCAAGCAGATAAGGTGGCTGGTGGACACGTTGACGTAGTCGACCCGGCGTGAAATGAAAAAATGAAAAGGCCCAGACCTGCAAAAAAATAAAAAATAAAAAAAAAAAAGAAATTTTATCAGCAATAAAAAATATATGCTACAAATATATATATATATATATATATATATATATATATATATATATATATATATGATGTGCAAAAAAGAAGAAGAGAAAAGCAGCAAAAAGCAGGAAAAGGCATATACCTCCCACGACGGGGCAAATCCATTCAGAGTTGGCGAATCATTTCAGCTAGCCCTATCCATGGAAGCATAAAGTTCGGCCAGGCTCGCCCTTGATCATAAGCGAGGAATCGCTCAAAATCGCGAGCATGCCGAGACGAAACTCTCAGGGTGGTAGAAGAATTGGTAAAAAGGGACGTGCCAAGGAAGAAAAATAAGAACGCTCTAGCAACGCGAGCCACGGCTACGGGGTCATTTTCTGGGACCCGCCCGACGTTGCTTAGAAGCCATTTACGCATGCTGCCAATATAAATCTCGTCCGTCGACTTGAATTTCGGCTCAAAACCCAGGAGATCCTCCACCTCATCAGGACGTTGACGGAGAGTATAATCAAGAGCCAGGGTTTCACCAATGCTGGTAAGGAGGCCGGTGATAGCGGCAAAATCACAGGGAGTCATGGTCGCCTCCCCCCAGCTGAAATGAAAAGTGTGGGTGGTGTCCCACCAATAATCCCGGAGCACATCGAAGATGGGCAGATAGCTTGAAAATGGGCGAAAGGCGTGTAGGAAGGCACTGAAACCGGAGCCCTCCACCAAAACTTGTGCCGCCTGGGGAAACATATGATAAATATCCGTCACGTTGGCACAAGTGGCCCGAACCCGCTGAAACGGCCTGCGGAGTTGAAAAGAAAAAGAGAAGGGGAAGGAAGAGGTAAGTTTATTATCTTTATTTTCCTCGCAAAAAAAAAACAAAGAATGAATGAATAAGTATAAATAATAATAATAAGTAATGATAAATAATAAACATGTTGCATGCATTATATTTTGTAAATCATAAAATTGCAGCATACTAATTCCTGTGATGCATTTTATAATAATAAAAACATCATTTTGCATGTGAAAAAATATATAATAAGCATTTAGTATCCATAAAAATAAAATAAATAAAAAATGCATTTGTACATTATAAAAAAATAAAATTTTTCGGATATCCAAAAAAAAGAAAAAAAATCTCTTTATCGCATCCTAGTATTTTTAAAAACTTTTATTTACATCTTTAGCATCCCATAAAATAATAATGCATCTTTTTATATGTATTTCTGCATTGTAGGCATTATAAAAAAATATATATTTTGCATTTAAGATTATATGCTGCATTTTTTTGCATTCTCGCATGAATAATTTAAAAAAAAAAGAAAAAAATGTATCTTTTTGCATCTAAATGTGTATTTTTGCATTTTAAAGCATCATAAAAGGATATATTTTGCATTTAAAATCATGAACTGCATTTGTTTTTGCATTTTCGCATGCATAATAAAATAAAGAATGCCCATGCATCATATTAGCAAGCATCCCATAATTTTTCTACATTGCATTTGCATCAAATAAAGTGATATATGCATCCATAATTTGCATTTATTGCCCAACAAGCTGCATTATGACATTAGCAAAAAGAGAATAAAATGTCATCAATCATGAAAAGAAAATATCCCCATGGCATTTATTATATTCCTGCAGCATAAGCATGCATAAAAGTGAATTTTGGGGCATAAAATATATCTGTTTTGTCATGCATTCATCTGAAAATGCGCCCAAAAATATGTCGGAAAAAAATTGCATTATATTCCGAAAAGTCCGTTTCATGATCATATAACATATAAAAATATGTTTTAGCCTAAAGCATGCATCATATAGCCTCAATTGCATTAATAGTATAAATCATGCATAGTAGGGTCAAATAATAACCACTAGTTCAATTATGCATCGCAAAAATAAATTGCATAAATTTCATGCATCATCACTAAATTGCATCATTTTAGCATAAATATTGAATGCATAAGCATCATTAACGGGGTCAGGAATACTCCAAAAGCGCAAAGTAGTGCTAAAATCTAGCAGATCTGAAGTATATCCAAGTAGATCTAGAAAGAAAGAAACTTACAGAAGTGCTTGAAAGATTGGACACATGTAGGGGTGGCAATTCGTGTTATCGTGTCGTGTTCGTGCCTCATTATCGTGTTTTAATATTATATATCTTATTTGATCATAAATAAAACAATAAATATTAATTTGAATATATTAACAATTTCGTGCCTTTCGTGTTGTGTTTCGTGTTGTGTCGTGTCGTGCTGGGCTTATCGTGTCATTTGTCTCTGTAATCGTGTTTTATAATCGTGTCTTATTGGTTCGTGTTAACGTGCCGTGCCAGGCATTGCCACCCCTACACATGGGTGTCCCAATCGCGAAGGATATTGCCCCAGTCATCCTTAGAATAGCGATATTTGATTTTATTCCGGACCAAAGGAGGAAACTCCTTCCTCCTTTCGCCAGATTCTGGGTGCATGGGAGCCTTCCCCTTCCTGGATCGCGACAAAGAAGCCATCTGCTAGAGAAAACACGCAAATTGGTGGAAGAAAATTCAGAAAAGGAGAGAAAATGGAAAATGAGCAACAATGGCAAAAGAAGGCAACGAAGAAGATGAAGAAGAAAGAAGGAACTGAAGCTGCTTCTCCTTTGCCGCCCGTCGCCCACTATAAGGGAGGAAAAATGAATTTTTCCTTTTTTCCCCTCCAAAGTTTGAAGTTGCGGCACTTAAGGCCCTGAATCTCCAAAGTTGCAAAATGGCCCCTGAAGCTTAATGAAAGGTAACGAAAGTAATTTTGTTAACTAAATTCGACGGCCATCCATCCAAGAGCGAGGGAAAAGTGTATCCCCAACAGATCAGCCGCAAAATAAGCAGAAAAGCCAAGAAAATCGGCGGCAAGGGTAAGAATTGTGAAAATAAAGCTTGAAATAAAGAATAAAGAAAATGCATGCAAAAAGGAAAAAGAAAAGCAAAAAAGAGAAGAAAAAAAAGAAAAGAAAAAAAATGCAAGCAAAAGAAAATAAAAGAAAATAAAAAAAAGAAAAAAAGAAAAGAGAAGACAGAGAGGGAAAATGCATGCAAAAGGAAGAAAAATGCGGAAAATAAGTGCATGCAACAAAAGAAAATGTATCGGCAAAAAAAAAAAGAAATTTTCGGCTGAAGTTGGAAAATGCAGCAAAATGAAAATGCAACAGCAAGAAGAAATAGAAATTTCAGCTGGAACCAGAAAATGCAGTAGCAAAGAAAAGAAAATTTCTAGCCAAGGTTAGAAAGACCAGCAAAAAGAAAAGAAAAATGCAGCAGCATAGAAAGATTTTCCAGCTAAAGCTGAAAATATAGCGGAAAAGGGGGAAAAGATTTCCAGCCAAAGCCGGAACTGGAGCAAAAGAAAAATCCCCAGCAAGTGCAGCAAGAGAAGCAAAGAGCAACATGAAGCAACATAAAGCAGCAAGCGCAGTAAGCGCAGCAAAGCAGCAGCAGCGGCGGATTGCCGAAAGGGCAAAGCAAGGGTAAGGAAAGGAAAGTATTTTCCTTTTCTGTGCATTTGTGTGATGTTTGGAAAACTTTCCCTAAAGCGACAGGCAACCCCGGAGCGAGGGAAAGGCTTTGTTCTCCGACGAAGGCTGCGTTCCTGAGGAGACAATGCATTCCAGGTATCGATAGTTGTGTTGGAAACTTTCCCTTAAGGGGCACACAACCCCGGATCAGAGGGAAAGGTTTTGTTCTCCAACGAAGGCTGAGTTCCTGAGGAGACATTACATTCCGCACAGCAGTGGGCGAACTACGATTGGTCTGATTCCTTGGATAAGGATACGTAGGCAGTCTATTTCGGTAGGCACGACCATCACAGCACTTGATAAATTACCTTTGCAGCACTTCGTTTGATAAGCTTTGCAGCACTTGTTTGATAGCAATGCAGCACTTGTTTGATAGCATTGCAACACTTGTTCGTTTAGCATCGCAACACTTGCACCGCAACATTTAATCCCCGGTAGGGTGAACTACGTTTCGGTCTGATTCCTTGTATAAGGATATGTAGGCAGCCTATTTCGGTAGGCACGACCGTCGCATGCATGATAGTTTAGGTTTTGGCCTGAACTACGTTTTGGTCTGAGTTCCTTTATTAAGGGATACGTAGGTAGCCTACACTAGTAGGTCTGACCATTAGAGCATTTTATTGCATATTTGCTTGTTTTGGTCTGAGTTTGATTAGCATTATAAACTGTTGCATTATAACTGTTACTTGTTGCATTTCTCTCCTATTATAATTGCACGAAATTGGAGAGTCTATTGTTTATCAATGATGTTTGTCTACTCGAAATTGGAGAGCCTCGGGTTATTGTTTACTCCAATGATGTTTGTTGACTCAGACACCCCAAACTCGGTATGTAACTCGGCATGTGATATCAAGACTGACCTTAAACTTCAAACTCAAATCAAGTTAAAAATGCAAACAGATCGAAAACAAGAAATGCGAAGGATAAAAGAAAAATGAAAAATAAAAATGGCCCTCGACGCGCGGCGCCAATGAAGAAATGTGGCAGCGCCCAAGCTGCTACAGTACGCCCCGGACTTAACGCATTGTGCAATTCTTACAACGCGGTGTACAAGGAATTTGAGCACGCAGAGAGAAAAAAGAATTCCCTTTGAATCCTCTCTTTCAGCTATAAATAGAAGGCTTGGGGCTCACTTTCAGAAGAGGAAGAACACCGATAAAATTTCTCTACGTCCTCGTTACGCTGAGAAAATAGAGAGTGAAGTGAGATAGGGAGTGATCCTTCTATAAAGCCTCGAAACCCTGCCAAAACTCTGCCAAACCTAAAACCAACCGGTCAAAGTGATCTCTAGCCCTTTAGTTAGGTATCCACCCTATTTCCTCGGTCCAAAACCCTCGGATAGAGTCGTTACTTTGCCCGAGTAAAAAGGTCAAAACCACCAAAAATAAGCCGTTACTCTACCCGAGTAAAAGAGCCAAAACCACCAAAAATAAGTCGTTACTCTGCCCAAACCACAGCAGCAGCAGCATAAAAAGTCTCCCTCTCTCAAGAAGGACAGAGTGAGCACTCCCCTCTCTAAAAGGTAATAGCCTTTAAGGGCGTTTATTTTGTAAAAGTTATATTCAAATCCGGCCCAATGTAGAAAATATAAGTCGTTGTGCTGCCCGGATTTAGTTAGGAAATATTATGTAAAAGAGCCGTTATAATGGCTAAATATTTTTAAATATATTTGTAATTATTGTAAGGAGATGGCTACAAGTCCGTAAATAATGTAGCCGCGGATGTATTTGCTTTTATTTCCTGTCTTTTAATGCTTTGTTTATTTGCTAAATAAATATAACAAAAAGAATACTTTAGCCAAAAACCGCTTTTGAGACCGAAAGGGCGAGTTGGGTGCCTAGCACCTTCCCAACTCGTAACTTAGCCTCCGAACCCGTTTTTACAATCTCTGGTTTTTCTTTTTTTTTTTTGGTTTTGCTTTATTTCTTCCTTAAAATAAAGATGGTGACTCTATAAAACATTTTGGATCCAGTGGGGCATCGCAACACTCCTTTCTTGCACTTTTCCGTTTTCCCCTAAAAAATGAAGAATGAGAATGAAAGGGTGGTGTATTCCTATATCCTGGTATCCCCTAAACAAGGGATAACTTGATGCAGGAAACCCAAAGTACCCATAGTGATCCGAAATAGGCCATAAAACTATTTTTATAAAATCCATAGTGGGGCCTCGCAACATCTTTTCTTGCACTTTTCCGTTTTCCCCTAAAAAAAGGGAGAATGGGAATGAAAGGGTGATGTATTCCTATATCCTGGTATCCCCTAAAAAAGGGATAACTTGACATAGAAAACCCAAAGCTCCCATATTGGACCAAAAATTCACTAAAGTCAACTGAGGCGTATTCAAACGCGCTATTTTAGACATCACTCCTCTCGCACTTTTAATTTCGTTTTCCCCTAAACAAGGGAGGATGGAATGAGAGCAGTGGTGTCCCGCATCCGCACGTACGCGTACCTCTACCCAAGGGCGCTCGGTGCGCGGGCGCATCCCGGGCGACCCACAGCTACCCTGAAGGTGTTGAACTCCTCAAGCATATCTTGATTATCCTTGAGCAGTTCTTCCTTACTGAAGTTCTCACAGTTGTTCTTAACCTCTTCACAAGGATGGGGTGAGATTTCAACTTCATGTTCAAAGTCTTAGGTGAGACTTGATTCTTGAGCTATTAAGCATATATTAGCTTACTCAAAAACATCCTCATCCTCTTCTGAATCAGTCTCAAACCATGTAGCAACCTGTTTTTCTTCAATGTCCTCAGCCAGCATACCTCTTTGTTTTTTAAATATCTTATAAGGAGGTTTTTGGTATGCCTCAAATTTTGGCTTTGGATATTTGGAAGCAAAATGACCAGGTTTGCTACAATTATAGCACACAAGCTCATTGTTAGATGAGGCTTCAGCAGTCTTTCTAAAAGGCTGCTAGTGTGTGTCCTTCCTTCCAGATTTTTCAAATTTCTTAAAACGTTTTACATACATAACAAACTGTTCGTCAAAAAGAAAATCATTTTCGCTGGAGGAAGTGGAGGGTTTGTCATCAACTGGAACGGTTTCTTGTACCATGGACACAGTTTTAAACTGTTTGTCCCGCTTTAGACCTTGACTGACTTCGAGCTCATAAACCTTCAAACTTGCATAAAAATTACGAAGAGTCATTTAGTTCAAGTTCTTGGATTCTTTCATGGCGGTAGTCTTAACATGCCAAAGACTACCTAAGGTGCCTAGAAACTCATGTTCATTTCCTTTTTGCCATAAGTTTTATCTAGAGAAAAGCAGCTATTAATTGTCTCACTGAAACGATCGTAGGCTTGTCTCAAGATTTCCTTAGGTTCTTTTTCGAAGGAGTCGAATTACTAGATGAAGGTGTACTTCATGTTGTCTCTTGTATCTTGGTCTCCGTCCAAGTATTCTACGAGAGCTTCCCATATCTCTTTAGTAGATGTACATCGGATTACTTGTTGATAGGTGCTAGTGTCTAGAGAGCTTGTTATTATGTTTATTGCTTTATTGTCTATCTCCACTAGCTTCCTTTCGTCCTCTGTCCATTCAACTTCTTCTTTAGCAACTTCTAGAGGATTACCATCAACGCTTGCAAGAAGATTTGCCTTCATTGGAACGTGACGTCCTTCTAGAATGCATTTCCATAACCTGTTGTCAATAGAGTTCATATGTCGCATTATTTTATCCTTCCAAACATCGAAATGACCTTCGTCTAATATTGGGACGTGGTTCACATTTGATGTAGGTAGCATATAATGTATTTGTGCCATTGGATATTTATCTCTCAAGAGGTTAATTTTGGGAAAACTTGTTTTCGAAGAGTTAAGCTCTGATACCAATTGTTAGTCGCAAAGGGAACTGTTGATTCCTATTTTTGTAGATTTGGTTGAGTCATCTTCTGATTCTATTGTACAGTAGGCTAAAAGGTCTGCGTACCGATTAGTGTGGCAACTGTCTTAGAATCACTGTGTTTAGAATAGTTTCTAAGTGTTAGTTCTTAGGCGCCAAACAGCAAGCTTCTACAGCAGTCCTTAAAGATCAGCAGACTTTGAAGTCTGCTCAAAATCCGGAAAATCAATATTGGCCAAAATCAAGAAACAATGACACGTGTACACCTATTTAGATATTTTCGAAAATATCTAGTCATTATGTCTTCACCAGATTATTTTTCAAGAAGTCAACTCTGCATGATGACAACTGTCCAAATCAGATCCTGAAATCGAAGACTGAAGACATTACCCGTTTTGGCTAAGAAGACTTTCCAAGCTGCAAAGCCTGTATTCTGAAACATTACTCTGTTTAGTAATGTTTTCTCTGCACACTGCATCTCTGGTGACTGTGGCTGTTTCTTCTCCCAAAGCGCCGAATTGCATTCAATGCAAAGGAACGTTGGACTCAATTATCTCTGATTTCAGACCAACGGTCAAAAGGTCTCTTCCTAGTATATATTTAAGTTTTGAAGATCTGAAGAAACAACTCTTGCGCATTAACTCTCAAGCTTCATCTTCATCACTCAAGCATTCAAGAGATCAAAGGACAAGGGCTAACACTTCACCAAACTTCCTGAAGCTGCAGATCTGCCACCTTAAATTCTTTTTCAGCTTCATTTAGTTTGTCTTTAAACTGTTCTTTAATTCTGCACGTGTAGAGAACAATTATTCATTGATTGTCTCTCTCACCTTTATACACTTGGTTAAAAACTCATTTTGTACACGATCCATTAGAGATCTAAATCATAAACCTAGTGGATAAACAAGTGCACTTTTAAAATCCAAAGCTAACCACTTTGGTAGTGGATGTAGTACTATTCACAGTACGAACCACTTCAAATTCCTGTGTGCAGTTCAAACTCTTCTTATCACTCTCATTAACTGCTTGTGCTTAACTGTTCCAGATTCTGCGCTGCCTCAACAGCACTCTTGATAATCTCAGAATCTGATTTGTTTCCGCTGCCTAAGCACTTCTATTCAAACCTTTCAAAAATCCTTAAGAAGTGTTCTTAAAAGAAAAGTTTTATAAAAACCTAACTAGGCTATTCAACCCCCCCCCCTTCTAGCCTAGATTGAGCCTTTTTTGGGACCAACAGGAACAATACTAGACTAGAAGGGGGCTTGAATAGCCTAGTAGCACTTTAAAACTTTTCGTGAGAGTTCCTAAAACAAGTACTAACAACCTATTAAAAAGGTTGAAGTAACGGAAAACTTGTAAGGAAAACAGAATAAGTCTGCTAGTGAAGCACTACCAGTAGACTTGGCTGTTCACTGAAGTTTGATGCTAAAAGGAATAAGTTAAATAGCATATAGCAATATTAAACAATAAGTAAAAGAAGACAATGAACACATGTATTTTGAGATGGTTCGTACTATAAAGAGTATTACGTCCACCACCAAAGCAGTCAACCTTGGATTTGAAAGTGCACTATATTTTCCACTAGTTCTATTACAGAAATCTCTAATGTATCGTGTACAAAATATTTAACTTCTGTTTGGGGGTGGGGAAGTGAATATCTAGGAAAATAGAGTATTCACGGTCCTGAAGAATAATAAATGAATACAACACGAAGAAGTAAATAAGTAGCAATTAATGTGCAGATCATGTTGTTGTTGTTGTTGAGGACTTCGTTGATCATTTTATGATCTCTTGAATCACTGAGTAAGATGACTTGACGTTGTTGAATAATTTCAAAGCAAATTTATTCAGTCTTCAATGGAAGAATTTATATCGGAGCATTCTTGAGACCGTTGGAGAAGACGAAGTGAACAACAACTCTATTAGGTTGGATGCATTAAATGCAAGGAGCTGCTTTGTTGACTTCATCTTTAACTGGAACTAATCGAGGTATGGAGAAGAGTAGGTACTGGAATTAGCAGGTGGGAGACAAACAGAGTTGCAGATCGGCAGTAGTTGGTACAATCTGTTTGTGTCAGAATGTATACCTGCTCTGTTATGTTCAGGAGGCGAAAGTTTTCATTCTTCGGAAAAGTTGGAAATGCGTGTTCCTTAAATTCAGGAATCAATCAATTGACGGATTAATTCAAACTGATATTGTAAATATCTGAATTAATAATCCTCTAGATATTTGTTGAGTTGGACATCTTGCAACACGTCATACTGCTGTTCGAAGGCAGACAAGGTCTGCTAGTGAAGGCTGCTGATGAAGCCTTTTCCAAAGTCTTCTGGTGAGGACTGCCGAAACCTGTAAAGTCTAAAAAAACTATTCTAAAGGTAAAGTTCTATACACAGTTGCCACGCTAACTGGTACGTAGCCCATTTAGCCACTAAGTATAGAACCTATAGTAATGAATGAGCAAATGCAAATTAAGATACAGTGAGAAACAACAATCATTATTGCTCATCTAGAGAGAGTAAGTGTAATAGATACATAATTAATGAGAGAGTGTGTGTGTGTGTAATGAATATTATTGTCACAACATATTTTACAACCCTTATTAATTACATTTTTTAATCCTTGTGTTTGTCCACTAGTAATATTTATCCGGGACGTGTATATATATATATATATATATATATATATATATATATATATATATATATATATATATATATATATATATATATATATATATATATATATATATATATATATATATACATTGCTTCAAGTGATAGTTAAGGGATTGATGTTTTATAGGGAAAGAAAAAATATGGAGTTAAAATAGATGACTACTCACACATGTGAATGTGAGGGTGAATCTCAACCGTTCAATTTTTTAAGATAATTTAATCTCAACCTCTAAATAACTCTAATCAATTACCTCGCTGTTTTATAATATATATGTAGATGAAAATTCACACTTTTTTTTTGAATTACTATCAAATTTCTAGAAGTAGCGCTTGGTGATTGGTCGAAAAAATAGAGTTCAGAAATGTAGGGACTTCGATATTTTATTTGACTATTTATTTCTTTTTGGCCCACCAACTTCGGCCCGTTTGATTTGACTTATCTGAAAATACTTATGACTTTTAACTTACAATAAGTTGTGTTTGAAGCGTTTGATTTCACTTATGTTAAGATAAGTCATAAGTCATGTACAAGCCACTTAAAGCACATGTAATGTCATAAGTTGTAAGAACTAAGCCTAATGCTTAATTCTATTTTTCAAAAAACATGTGAGTCCTCTACTTTATTAAAATTTTATATATTCCAAGATTACCATTCTTAATAATAGTAATAAAAACAAAAAGTAAATAAATAATAATAATAAAAGGAATTATAATAATATTAATAAATAATAATATGAATACTGATAATAGTTATAATAATAATAAAAATAATAAATATAGTATTAATAATGATAAATATAACTATAATAATTAATAATAATAATAATACTAAAAATTAATATTAATAATAATATAGTAAAAATAATCGTAATAATAATAAGTAATAATAATAATAAAAGTAATATTAATATCAATATTATAATAATAATTTATAATATTAATAATAATAAAATCAATAATAATAATAATATAAATTAATTAATATTATTAATAATATAATAAAGTAAATAATAAAATTAATAAGTAATAAAAATAATAAAAGTAATATTAATGTTAATATAATAATAATAATAATAAATGCAATAATAATGATAATAATAATAGTAATAATTAATAATAGTGATAAAATTTGTATTAATATGAATAAAATAATAAAAAATGATAATAATAATAAAAATAAATAATAATGATAATAATACTGATGCGTCCAAAAAAACATCATACCGGGGGTGCCGAAAGTAGCGGTGGACGTGGGTCGTCGGAGTTGCTGTCCGGCGGTCTTCTTGTCGTCGGTGGTGGATATCTGGCTGTATATCTGTAAAATAAAACACCGTGAGTCGGCGGGGAGGGCCCCCGCCAAAAACCCTCCGGCGTGTTTATCAGTACACGAATGAAAAAGAGGGTGCATAGCCCCCAAGTGTGTGCGTGATTCTCCATCAGAAAAAGAGAGAGAAAAAGAGAGTTCGCCTCCTCTATGAGCTAGAGGGGATTCTTTATACCTGAGGGAATGAGTTCAACCCGTTGTGCATAGACCTGGCCCAATCCTTCGGACATCTTGTCAAATATAGTGGGCCATTAAACAAGGCCCAAACGTCATTTGTAGCAGATCCAAAATATGCACATCAAATACTATTAAATTTAATATTAATATTGATAATAATAGTACTAATATTAATATTAATAATAATAATAATACTAATAATAATGATGTAAATCACATTTTTTGATGATGCTATTTTAGTCTTTATATTTTATTTCAGCACTATTTCAACTTATTAATCAAACACACTCACTAACTTATGAAAGCTAATCAGTACTTTTAAAAAGTTAAATCAAAACATCACCGGTTATTAGTTATCAGTCATAAATAATAAGAAATAAGTCATCAGTTATAACTAATAAGTAATAAGTCATCAGCACATATCAATAAGCTAAATTAAACAGGCCCTATGTCTTTCTCCTTTTTCTTTAATAGTTACTCCCTTCGTTTTGTGTAAATAGTCCACAATTCTATTTTGGAATATTTCCTTTAAAATACTTTAGAAAATAAATGCATAAAATTGTTATTTTATTATTAATTAGCTACTAAAAGTGTCATTTTTTTAAAACAATTGACTTTTAATTGAGGACTTTTTGCTCAGAATGGAGGGAGTATAAATCCCTCCGTCCCAAAATTATCATATGGGTTGACTTGACGCACGGTTAAAGAAAACACATTTGACCCGATTATTAATATTAGTTTGATGTGTAGTTTACTTTAAAACCCATGTGTATGTGACCCATAATTAAAGTATGATGAAAAAAGTAAGGGTAAAATGGTAAAAGTGTTGTCCTAAAAAGGAAAGTTTCAAACAAGATAATTATTTTTGAACAAACGAAAAGTAAAACAAAACAATAATTTTGGGACAGGAGAATAATAATTCAAAACCCAAAAATTTATCTCAAAACCACCGTAACAAACTTACAAACACCCTAGATACAAACCAATTGGCATTTGTTAATTAGTTTAAATTAGGATAAAATATAATAAATGTGGCGACCCAACCCGGACTCCAATGTGGAATACCAAGGTCGTGCCGTCAAGACAAGCTAAAAGACGGACAAGCACCTACTAAGCATAATGGTACGAGTCAAAAGTTGAGCCAACAAGCTCGAAACATGAATGTAAAGCCATAACGGCAAAACGGAACTACAAAAACTAAAATCTGCGGAAGCAAAACCTAAGTGGAACCCAAGCCTTTAATCCAAAACTAAGGAACGCAAGGCTGAGAAATAACTATCTCTCGACAAATCTACGACGTGTGTGACGCAACATTGCGCACGGGCAACAAACCATCGGTAACCAAAGGCCGGCGAACCAACAAGATCCCAACCTGATAAACAACCACTCTACGACTATAACATGCCGGAGGAACAATTCGACTATAAGAATAATATTTCAAATGCTAAACAGCTAAACCAAGATCTCACGACTAAAGTTGACGGAGATAGAAACAACAATAACTCAATACTAGAAAGCGAGCTAAACCTTGCTCGGAATGACAACATGAATAACTTCTAAAAGATACAATAGCTCGACCATACTAATCGGCTCCCAAACAGCACAACAATAGAATACTAATATAATCTACCCAAGTAAAGTCTACATAACTTTACATCCGTGTCTCACAAATAAATAACAACAATAATAATAGTAACTCCAAGTTTATTGCCCGAAAGACCACCTGCTAAAAATCACTAATCCGAAGTCGCCACGTGTACTAACGGGATCCACTACAAGAAAAAGGACTATTTGTGACCCCTTTTATTTGGAAGGGCCAAAAAACGGTCCCAAATACTAGATTTTGGGAAGGCAGAATTAGCTGTGACAAATACCGAGTACTTGGCACCCTTTTCCACTTCCTTTCCCAAATACTACTATTTTTTAGGACGGTGTAACCTTACCCGTACTAAATGTTTTGATGTGGAGGTCGATTATAATTTCATTTCGCGCGAATATTTCCCTCCATAACAAAAGGCGCACCTCAAGTCTTTTCTCCTAGCTAGGGCTCATTTTTCCCTCTTTCGGGCAATTTCTTTCCAGGTCTCCCTATATCTCTCTCTCTCTCATTTTCTAAGTCTCTCCGTTCAATTGCAGATGCATCTGCTTGGGAATCCTTGGTAAGAACTTTCTCTATTTCCCTCTCGTATTCTTTCTCTATTCTCTCCCCCGATTTGTACCCTAGTTTATAACAAACAGTTCATTTTCACAAATTACAGGCACTCTGTCTTCGTGCTTGCTAGGGCTATTATGGAATATGCAAAAAAACTCACTCTTTCGTTCGATTACTTGCTTGAGAATCTCTTTGGTAAGAACCTCTCTCTCTCTCCCTTCCGTATTCTTTCTATATTCTCCCTTTATTTGTGCCCTAACCTAGCTTGCTATATCCTAGGCTCTTTTTTTTTAGGTTATACAGCTATTAGCCAGTTTTGTATGTTCTTTTCTTATTAGAATTTTTGAAGGATATTAAATTGTTTTGTGGTTTTAGGTTAGACTACTTTGGTTATACCTGTGGCTCAACTATCTTATAGTATTAGGTGGCTTATGTTGACTATGTATGGGTTTGTCAAATTTACATTGGATTTCTCGTTAAAGTTTCGTAGTTTTAAATATAGGACCCATGTCTTTCTAGAGTTCAAAAGTATCTTAGTATTGTATGTGTAATGTAGTTATTTCTATCCAGCAGAGTTCAAGTAATGTATCACTATCTCCAGTGATAATACTCTTTTTTGAGATCAAGTGATCCATTTCTAACATCAGAGGTGATTCATGCATATCATAGCTGGGATTCCTTGTTATTCTTCTTCTCACTTCTCTCCTTCGTTCTTCAATCTACGGCGCTCCATTCAATAATCATACCTGATACGGGTGCAATGAAGCCTACTTCAAATGGCAAGAGAGTAACCAAGACTCACGGCTGGAAGGGGTTCAAGGGGTTGGTCCTAGCCGGAACATGGAAGGGTGGCATGGTTTGGAAGGACCTTGCATGTTATTGCATGCAAGGTGGAGACAACAAATTTTCTTGGAGCTTTGGGCCGTCCTCCATGAAGTGGGAACACAAGGTGTTTTAGTTTACTTAAGAAATCTGCCATAGGATAGGATTAGTTAATTGTTTTCTAGATAAAATTGGTTAGGGAGTAGTTGATTTCAAAAACTAGAATAGGTTTTCTTTTCTTGCAAGGTTAGGAGTCTTTTTCCAATTAGAATTAGGACACTTTTTGTAAAGCCCTTTTAAGGCGTTCTCTTCATGAATAAACGACAGATTTTTTTCGTGTGCAAACTGAACAAGAGAACGGTTGTTCTTCTTCCCGATTCTTCGAACAAAGTGAGTGAAGCTTTGTTGTCGAATCAAACGGCATTTTCATGATTTTCTTAATATGAGCATATGTATGTATACGTGGATATACATGCTTCTACTTGACTATTCCATGATTGTCTTGATACGTGCATATGTATAATTATGCATACTTCTATGTAATTCTTTATAGGAGACTTGGGATGTTTATGTTTAGACATACCTCTATATTTATTCGATACTTCTTGTGACTTGCCTCCTGACTGGCTTGGTTGTTTGTGAACAAGGATCGCCCTGGTTCATCTTGATAGTCTGGTAAAGGAACGGATTATGTATAGTATACAACTTGACTTACGGAACCTTCTTCGTGTAAAATTATATCATTTCCACTTATGACAATATTTTATCTATGTTATATTGTGTAGTAGTAGCGTACTAAGTCATTATGACTCATCCCGTACTTTGTTTTCTAGTTGCAGTAACATGTTCGCCACGTTGAGGCCGAGTAGATCATGATTGTAGCAGATCGCAGTTGATCGATAGCTTGAGCTTAGTTCATGTATTCGTGATTGTAGCAGCCGACATTCCCAAGTAGTAGCTTGTGGATTCCTATCTCATCTAGCATCATTGATTTGTATATTGTACTTTACTATTCTTGTGAGCTCGTTGTATTGTAAAGTTATTTAGACTTTACAGTCGGGTATAATATATGGGTTTTGTTTTGGTTCTTCTTTGGGCCGACGTGTTGTGTCGTGTGGTTGTTCGTAGTCTTAGTTTTTGTATTCAGTTATCTCCCAGGCACGCTTTAGCTTTGGGGCTTTTCTTTATTATAGTTGTTATCATTGTTGGTTAACCTCAGTATGCTTTAGCTGTGTGTAATTGTTCTATCAGGTTGGTTCCTTGTTGAAACACCGGCCTAGAGTGCAGATGGGTTGTTCAGCGTCTGCAATATTGCGGCACGTGAGTTATGTTTTTTCCCTTCGTGAGATTAAGGTCTCTCTTGGTCTCTTTGGCCTTGGTTTCAAGCTGCACAACTCGGGACTTATTTTCCTTATCGTTTCCGCATATTCGAATTTTGTAAACCCGTATTTTAGTACGGCATTATATTTGTGTTTCGAGCTTGTTAGCTAGACTGTCCGACTCGCACTACTGATTTATAAGTGCTTGTCCTCTTCTTGCCTTGTCCTAGCGTCGCGGCCTTGGGATTACGTTCTGAAATCCGGGTCGGGTCGTCACAATATGAGGTCAAAATGTGAGTGGGACAAGTGTCCAAACATTGTGGAGGAAGAATTAGATTTTTTTGTGAGCTAATTACATAGCTACATTGTAGATGCTTATTTATATTTAGATTTATATATGCTCATACATTACATTAGTGGCTAATTGGGCTGCGTATTAATTAGCGTGGCAACTGTGTATAGAACTTTGCCAAGAATAGTTTATTTTTTAGGACTTCACAGGTTTAGCGGAAGACCTCAGTTAAGCTTCACCGGAAGACCTGCTACATCATACAACGGCAGACCTTGTCTGCACGTGGTCAATCATGACGTGTCCAGTCAAACAATTATTAGTGGATCAAATTAAATTTATTCTTATCAGTTTAAATTTAAATTGAGACACTCCCTGACATCTCAGACACGCCAAAAGTAGCTTTCCGAAAAACAGGAAGACTTTCGCAGACTGAACAGTAAAAAGCAAGAGAACAGACTGTCACCTACTGTCTGTAACAACTCTTACAGATCTGACATCCAGATTGCCCTACTTCCAGTCTCTGCAAAAGATCTCTGCACCCATTCCCTGCTTGATATCTGTGAAGACGAAATCTTCAAGACGACTCCATGCATTTAATGCATTCAACCTAATAGAGCTGTTATACTTCGTCTTCTCCAACGGATCTCCAGAATGCTCCAGCTATAAATGCCGTCGTTAAAGACTGAAGAAACACACTTGATGAAATGCTCTGAAAATCTACAACAACTCTAAGTCTTTATACTCAGTGCATTCAAGAGATCCTAAACAGATTAAGAAGTCCTCGACAACGACAAGAAGACCTGCTTCAACTCTTATCATTTACTTCTCGTTGTTTTCATTTAAAGCTATTCTTCTGCACGAATTAAATATCTTGTTTACCCATATATTTAATTTTGAAACCCCCAAACACAAGTCAATATTTTGTACACGATCCATTGGGTATATTCCTTGTAATAGAACTAGTGGAAAACATAGTGCACTTTTAAATCAAAGGTTGACTGCCTTGGTGGTGGACGTAGCACTCTTTATAGTGTGAACCATCCCAAAATACTTGTGTTCTTCCTTTACTGTTTGTTTACTTATTGAACTGTTTATTATTTCCTTTATCTATATCTTTAACAGCAAACTTGAGTAACCAGTCAAGTCTACCGGTAGTCCTTAATCGGCAGACTTGAACTAGTTTCTTTGCAAGACTTCCGCTACTTCAATCTTCCACATAAGTTGTAAGTGCTTGACAAAAGAACTTACTTAAAAAGTTTTTAAGTGTATAATAAGCTATTCAACCCCCCCCTTCTAGCTTATTATTGTGCCCTTTGGGACTCACATGCATCCACATAAAACCTAATCAAACTAATTAGACAAGGTAGGATATGATTAATGATGTTTAGGAGTGTTTAGGAGGTGTTTAGAATGGGTAAAAATGGGGTTGGGTTGATCACTTTCGTCAAAAAAACGAAACAGGGGATTGTTGTCAAAGGAGCTGAGCGATCGCTCAGCCTTCCCACTGAGTGACCGCTTGGTCCTTCTCCTAGCCAAGTGTGTTTCTGGATTTTGTACGGTAGCTCAGCCCAAACACTGAGCGACTGCTTAGCCCCTGAACAAAATAAATGCTGGAAACTCTCCCCAAATGAGTCCTAAACCATACCCATACATTAAAGGTTGCTTCCACACTCAAAATGAGTCCGAAACTCAACCAAACAACTCCCGGAAAGTCACAAAACTAAGCACGAAATAGATAATAACAAAGTAACAATTAATTTAATGATCACCCAAGTAAACACAAGTGATTATGAACATGTTAAACATCTTATGAATGGTTTACAATACATGTACATGTTAGAGTAAGACCTAAACGAAATCAAAATGTTAAATGACGAAACATAAATAGGGTATGAATTCATGCAACGGAATAATAACAAATAATCTAATTATGATCTCAAACATAAACATAAACTAAATAAACATAATTATGATGATTATGGATGCATGTACACAAGCACAAGTCAAACATGCAATAATCTAGGGTATTACAATATTCAGGTCAAAAATAAATTGATTTAACATATTTATTATAGAAAAAAAGGAATGCCTAGTAAAGACCTTGTTTGTTGAGAATTAAAAGGTATTTTTGAAAAAGAAAAAAAATAAAAGGAATAACTATTGTGTTTGTTGAGATTCAAAAGTCATTTTGAAATAAAGCATATACTCCACTTCAATTATTATTATTTTAATAATAATAATATTACTTTAATTCTTATTATTAATATTAATAATTATGATCATTATTATTTCTTTATTTATTACTATTATTACTTTTTTATTATTTTAATAATAATAATATTATTATTATTCTCATCAGTATTACTGCCCTTTATTATTATTATCATTATTTTATTAACATCAATATTACTTTTATTATTAGTATTAATTATTAGACAAAGACTTGTGTAGGACGGTCTTACGGATCCTAAATCTGTAATACGAAGCCCCATTTAGGAATTTGCAGGTTAATAACTAAATATGTTAATAAAAATCTCAAAACAATTGCTAGCCGAGTTGGTCAATGGCGAATCTTAAAGGTTTAGCCCAAGGAGGTTAATGGTTGGACACTCCCGAGCTAAATAATAAGTTTTGATGCTCATTTCCTCTATTTGCTCCGGTGCCCCTCCACTTTCAATGTTTGCCTCCGAAAGTCTTATGTTTCTCACGCCTTCCAGTTTAATCCTTTGTCAGCTCCGTTAGCCATCCGTTAGCATCAATTGCCCTTGGAATATTTGACAGATCCTAACGGACTTTGACGAAATGCTAAATGGCATATTTAAAACCAAACGTGACACATTGAAAACACAAAAGTGACACATTTTAATGTTAAAAGTGACATCATAAATGAAAATTTATTATAATTCTTATTAAAATACAAAGTAACACTCTTAATACTAAAACGTGACACATTTAATACTAAAATGTGACAATCTTAATAATAAAAAGCGACACTCTTATAATACTAAAAAGTGACACTCTTAATATTAAAAAGTGATACTCTTATTTAATACTAAAAATTGATACATTTAATACTAAAAAGTGACACATTTAATACTAAAAAGTGTCACTTTAAAACTAACGTTGACTGCCAAAAGTGACACATTTAATACTAAAACGTGATATTTTCAATGCTAAAAAGTGACACTTTTAATGTTATAAAGCAACACTTTAATATCAAATGTAATGAATTTTATTTATAAAAAAATGAGACACTTTTCAAAGTAAAAGTAACACATTTAAGAACACAACACCCAACATATCTGATGTAATCTATGTAGTTTAAGATTGATGACAAGCTCTTTTATATAGCAGATAATCATTTTTAAGAACACAACACCCAACATATCTGATGTAATCTATGTAGTTTAAATAAAACAAGTATCGGGTGTAAACTATAAACACTATGTTGGACATTGATGAATGAAACCTCTGATGATAGCTCATCCGACAGTTCATTCACAAGTTAGCAACAACATTTTTAATCTCTCTCTCTCTCTCTCTCTCTCTCTCTTTAATAATTATGTGTATGATCTTTGCTCAGTAATTCGTCCCAACTTCCAGGGCTACGTCCTTTCTTAGTTATACTTGCACCCCGTGACCTAGAAACCTTGTAGAATAAGAAAACCACTTATCATAAAAAGAGTTAATAGGTTAGTGCAATAAAATACGACATTAACTTAACACAAATAGACTTACCATGCATCAAGGATTCCTTACCATCAAAGACTAAGTCAGCCGTGTCTTGTTACACAAGACAAACGACACAAACACAACCGTGTTAACAAGAACATGTACAAAATCCAAATATTCTAACAATTCATTAACCCTTAAAATCAATTAAATATAATCTCAAAAATAACTTTTTTATAAAAGGTGTAACAATAATAATTAATCAAAGTAAATATCAAGAAAAACAAAACAAGTAATTAATTAAAATGAAACATTTATATAACTTAATAACTCAATTCTTCAATATCCAACAATCTCCCCCTTGTTGCCTTTCTGGACAAACAAAAATTATTAAAAACATTAACTATTAAAAATAACAAACAACTCCCTATAAATTAAGTATTCTAATTAAGCTAAAAAAACACCTTAAATGGATAACGACATTGATTAACACTGGGACACATATTAGCAATTATAGGATTAGGATCAACTCCCTCAAAATCGTCACTCCGAATTATGTTGAGCCTTCCCCAATTCTGAGCAGCTTCGGTCATAGCAACATCATCTTTAACAACACCATCGTCATCTTCATCATCACTTGAATCTTCAGCTTTGACTATCCCTTGTTCATCTTATACTTGTAGCAATTATGGCACACACTCCCCCAAGTGTTACAACACCTATGTGTTCCCCCTAAATTTCTAGGCAACACATTATCTCCACCTTTGATTTTGACGGAAAGAAGCAATTTGTTGTAGGTTTCACACGTCGTGAAGGTAGCGAAGTTGTTCTACTACAGAATCATATTGATCCAAGACGTTGACTTATTGCACATCAATTTCTGCCATATGTTCACGAAGGAACGAGACATTGACACAAATCGGGGTAGGTATGTGAAAATCTCTAGGGATAGGTTTAGGAAACAATAACGTCTTGGATGTAGCCTTGGATGAGGGTACATCCTTCATATAGGGTCCAGACACATGGACAGTACAACATCCATTTTCACAGTCGATGAGAGGGACACGAAACATAGGTTCATCCTCGGAAGGAACCTTAGGATGCGTACGGCATGAGCAGCCAGACATGGTTGACCTGGTGAGACATAAAAAAAATGATATAGGGCAGGAGGTATTCACAAACTAGGGAGACAGGTATAGACATGTATATATATAAAGAGATGCACAATTTGGAAAGTTCCCGCCAAAATGAACTTTTCAAAAATGGCAATACTTTTATTGTGTATTTTTGTTTTTTTTTCTTGGTAAATGAAAAATCAAATTGTACATAATTATTGAATGGATTTGCTTTGGAAGTATAAAATGGAATTTGGATTATTAGTATTGAAATTATACATAAGCAAAAAAAAGTTGTATTCATGCATTTTTTATTTTGAGTTGAATGAATTCATATATACTAATCAAATGAAGATGAATTATTTTCATTAAGTATTATAATAAAAATATTATCATTGTCTTAACCTACAATAGTATTTCAAGTAAATAATATATAAATATTTATTTCAATAATTGAATACAACATCAAAATATATATAATAACGTGCATGATTAATTTTGGGTGTTGTACATAGGATTGATAAAATTTTTTGGAGTCTGATGACTCATAGTGATCATTTATCAAAGAATGAATATGATGATCAAATGATTGAACAACCGGGCGAATTTTACTTACGAAACATAGTTGACATTCATAAAAAGGATCTACTAAATTATGAGTTCAATACATCCTGTTTAGCAGAAAAACGGATATTCCTTGCTTATTATCAGGCAATCACTTATGCACAAACCTCGTCTGGGGCTGATCCTTTTCCTGTCCCATCTCATCGAATCAATAGTCTCATGGCTATTCAATTAAGATTGGTTTATTTAAATGCTTAATCAATTAAGCTTATCACATCTTGCATAACTATAAAACTAATATCATAAGGACATTTTTACTACCAAACTTTCATAAGATGAGCGGTCTTTGGTTATTGAAATAATAAAAAGTAATAATGAGATTTAAAGAATTTAATTGTAAATTTTTTATCCAATAACAAAATCATAGTGTAAAATAGTAACGTAAAATTTTAAAAACCTTTTGTCAACCTATACAAATAATTTAACATTTCAATTCTTGAGTTTATTAAAACCAATATGCAATATAATATATACCATATTGCTATAATTGAATTCATTCTTACAATTCATATTCTTTGACTTAAATTAATTAATTTCATTGTAATAATAAAATATCAAATATTTTATAGTGACTTAAATATTGATAGATGGGTGTCTTAATTATATTATTTTTTATGATAATGGAATATGATATTCGAGTCAAACAATAAATTGATTAAACATATTTTTTATAGAAAAAAAGGAATGCCTAGTAAAGACCTTGTTTGTTGAGAATTAAAAAGTATTTTTGAAAAATATAAAACAAAAGGAATAACTATTGTGTTTGTTGAGATTCAAAAGTCATTTCAAATAAAACATATACTCCACTTCAATTATAATTATTTTAATAATAATAATAATAATAATAATTTAATTCTTATTATTCATATTAATAATTATTATCATTATTATTTATTTATTTATTACTATTATTACTTTTTTATTATTTTAATAATATTAATAATATTATTATTATTATCATTATTTTATTAACATCAATATTACTTTTATTATTAGTATTACTTATTAATATTGGTGTTTATTTAATTATATTATTATTATTATTACCTTATATGTGTTTTAAGTGACTTGTAAATGATTTATGACTTCTCTTAGTATAAGTGAAATCAAACGCTTCAAAAACGTTTATATTAGGTTATAAGTTATAAGCACATTCTTATAAGTCAAAATCAAACAGATCAATAGAAAATCAGACTATATAAAAAGAGCTTTTGTGATTTACTTAATTAGAAAGTTGACATGATTCACTATTAGAAAATCAAACTATATAAAAAGAGCTTTTGGGATCAATATACACACAATCACTTATTTTATATATATAAATATAAATCCCATGCTGCATGCAGAAGGGTTACAATATTGGTTATAATGGATCACCACGAGTACTTTTTGGTCCAATTTTTGAGCACTTTTTCTCGAGTTTTTGAAAGATAAAACCCATCGTTCCTCACCAACCAGTAGCAGGGTATCTCGCCCTTACCCCCCTTGCAGAATTGGGCGACGGATTTATCGAACACATTAAACGTCAATATTTTCAGACCATGTTCGCTATAAAAGCGAAAGTAGCCGCTGAAGGAAGTCGTTCCGAAGATGTTTTCACAAAATCTCCAAAAGAAAGTTTCCCCACGCCGCGAAACGGTAAGATTCCCAAGATTATCGTCCACTGACTTGACTTCCAACACCATTCTAACTCTACCAGGGACGGAAGGGATGCCAGGGACGTCATAGATGATATACATTCCCCACCTTTGCGTAAGGCAGGGCCATGCAGTAGTGGTGCTACTCAGTAGGGAACATGCTACCATCATCAAGAAAAAATGTCTTCTCATGGTTAAATTATGTGTTTTTGACTATATATATGTATATATATATATATATATATATATATATATTCTTTTAAAGGTCTAAATCTGGTTGAATTGACTTTGTTTTGAATAACTTACATATATATATATATATATATATATATATATATATGTAAGTGAATGAGATCAGATCTATTAAGTTGAAATAAATGCCTTCTTAATTAATTTGTCTAGTTAATGAACAAAATTGAATGTAATTACCGGTTAGAGCTCATTAATTTCTCACTTATTCTTCAATACATAGGTAAAGTAACCATAGGAATAGGGACAATGCTTCTGAAAGAATGACGTCAAACCACCAAGTCGAGTCGAACCAAGCCGAATCATGCGGTTTGATTCGGTTTTGGGTGTTATATGGTTCAGCTCGGTTTGAGATTTAGGGAAGTCAAACGGTTTGGTTTGGTTTGCGGCTTGACATGTTGAGTCGAGTCAAAACGAACCAAACCAAACCATTTTGAGACGAACCACCAAGTCAAACTATTGAGCCAAATCACCAAGTCGAATCACCAAGTCAAACAACAATTTTTAAAGAATTTCTAACATCTATACTTTAGTACTCTTATCTATTAACTATAACTAAAACAGAAGTCGCTGCTGCCATGTGGCGGCTTTCTGTTAAGTGCTTAATTTTTTAAAGGAATTTGTTGCTGCCACGTGTCACTCTCTATGAATTATTAAAAAAAATCTTTTTTTACCAAAATTGATTAGTTTACGATATAAATAAGAAGTTACTGCTTACCGGATAAATTTTATAACATTTGTAATTATCAAGTAGATTTTATCACATTATCGAGTAGGTTAGGATAATTTTATCACATTTGTACTTATCAAGTAGATGATGGGAAACAGATGAACAACATCCAAACAGATTATATAGTGTTTTGAAGATTTTGTTAACAGTAATTTTGGTTTTGAAATTTCAAACTTACAAAATTAATCTTATCACTAATTAATAAAGATAACATGTTTTGAAATTTTGAAAGTAATCAAACTAATCTTATCACTAATTAATAAAGATAACAAACACAACATAACATAACTTAAAGATCGATTTAACAAGAAGTTGATTTTACTCAAAAAAAATTGATAAAAAATCACAAGAAATTGATTTTACTATAGATCAATTCGTTGCCTTAACTCTATTAAGTTATACAATACAATTTTAAAAATTGATAAAAAATCACATTGGCGGCATATATATACACACACAAATTGAAGGGAAATAACCTTAGGTCGGTGATGTCATTTCGAAAAGAAAAAAGAGAAAAACCATAAAGGATCCCTAATATATATAATTGTAATAAATAATTGAATTTTTAAATTAGAATACTTTGAAAAAATATAAAATAATGTAAATATTAAAATTGATCATATGTATGGGTAATTGAAAGATTGGCTTAGGATTTTATGCAGAAAAAAATTAAATGAAGTAATTAATAATTAATATATAGATTATTTAGTAATTTTTCGTTGAAATTGATTATTTAGTAATTAATTAAATTTGATTAAACGTGTTCCACCAACACCACAAACAACCACTACGAAATAGCTTGCAAATTCTATCTACAAAATTCGCATGAATTTTCGGTTTGATTGTTCGGTGTGATCTCACGTTATTTATTTATTTATTAATTATGTGGACATCTTGTTGTTGTTGGTTCATTCAAATAGCTTGCAAATTTTATCTACCAAATTAAGTTTCAGATAGAGATTTAGGATTTTGGGGGTTTTTTTTTAAATATCGCTTAATTAAACTAGATTTTATCCTATAAAATTTATACAAGTTTAATTTTACTAAAACTCTTCTATTTACATCTCTTTTTATTTTCATAATTTTTAATTTATACAAATTATCAACGGGATAATTCTATGTTATTTGTTCTTCTACTAATATATAATATATAATTATTAGTTAATAATCTATTAACTATTATTAAAACAGAAGACGTTGCTACCACATGGCGAGTTTATGTTGTACACTTAAAGTTTTAAAGGAATTATGTGCTTCCACGTGTCACCTTCAATACGAGTTTATAAATTTTTTCCCACCAAAAATTAAAACCGGATAGATTTTAAAACCAGTGCCTCCTTTATGCCTGGTAAAAGATTTTTTGTTTTTTTACCATTTTTTGCTGCCAAAATCGGTTAATACCAAATATATTTTATAACATTTGATTTAAACACGTTTCACTTGATTAGAACTCCAAATTTTTATGGTAATTTTTTTTGCGGATAGATTTCATCAATTCTCATAGATTTTAATCTTTCAATTACATGACTACATGATCAATTTTGAATATTTACCTTATTTTTTGGGTTTTTTTTTCAAATTATTCTAATTTAAAAAATTAATTATTTATTACAAGTTTAGAAATAATCTTATTATAAACAATTTTTGCAAATAAACAAAAACTATTAAAATCATGCATATGGTACTAAATATATCTATATAAATTCTTTTTTTTCCTGCCAAAAATTAAAATCTGATAGATTTTAAAACATATGTCTCCTTTATACATGGTAAAAGTTTGTTTTTTTACCATTTTTTGTTGTCAAAATCGATTAATATCAGATAAATTTTATCACATTTGATTTTAACGTGTTTCACTTGATTAGTACTTCAAATTTTCATGGTAGAAGTTTTTTATTTGCTGATAGATTTTATCACATTTGATTTAGACATATTTCAATTGATTAAAACTATTAAAGTCTGATAGATTTTAAAATTGGTGCCTCATTTAAAACAATATGTATGATACTAAATATATCTTTATAAATTCTTTTTTTTTTTACCAAAAATTAAAATCTAATAAATTTTAAAACCGGTGCCTCCTTTATATATGGTAAAACCTTTTCTATTTTTTTAACCAAATTTTGTTGTCAAAATCAGTTAATTCCAGATAGATTTTATCACATTTGATTTTAACGTGTTTCAATTGATTAGTACTCCAAATTTTCATGGTAAAAGTTTTTTTTATTATATTCGAGTAGATTTTTTCACATTTGATTTAGACACATTTCAATTAATTAAAACTCCTCAATTCTCATGGTAATTTTTTTATTTACCATTTTTTCTTACAAAATCGGTTTGTACCGGATAGATTTTATCACATTTGATTTAAACAAGTTTAATTTGATTAGGACTCCTCAATTCTCACGGTAGAAGTTTTTTAATTTTTATTATTTTACTAATACTCAGTCAATTTTAAATAGATTTTATCAAATTTGATTAAATGTGTTCCACCAACACCACGAACAACCACTACGAAATAGCTTACAAATTCTATCTACAAAAATCGCATAAATTTTCGGTTTGATTGTTCGGTGTGATCTCACGTTATTTATTTATTTATTAATTATGTGCACATCTTTTTGTTGTTGGTTCATTCAAATAACTTACAAATTTTATCTACCAAATTAAGTTTCAGAAACAACATTAAGTCAACCGTGCATCGCACGGGTAATAACCTAGTACTATTAATATTTTTATACTATATAAACTATATAGTTAATATTTAGGAATTTAACTTTAGACTTTTTAAATTTACATAAACGTTTTATTATATTGGATTTAATTTATTGATTATAAGAATTAAAAATGTTATTCATTTTATTTGAAAGTTTGTGCAACTTTTTTAATAGTTAGTTTATGAATATAATTGTATTATATTTAATTTTTTAATATTTTCTTTAGCGTGTTTTTATAATATTTTTTCTTGGTGTACTTAAATTTTAAATGATTAGAACTCTTTCTAAATTCAAACCGAACCACAAAACCAAACCATGAAACCAAACTACGAAACCGAACCACGGAACCGAGTTGAACCAAGTTGAACCATCGTAATTCGGTTCGGTTCAGCTCGAGACTTTAAACAGTTTAGTTCCGGTTTGATTTTTTATAAACCTATGACATGCGGTTCAGCTCATAATTTGTTACAAGTCAAACCATTTACACCCCTAACTATAGCACGGATAAACCAGAATACTCTAATAGAACTAAATAAACTGATTTGAAAAGATCTGGTCAATAAATAGTACATTGAAGACTTCATCGAGATAAATATGCAGAGGAAATAAAACGAACGAAACAGTAATAGAAAACGAAACTCGATACGAGAGATTAACCTTTTAATCAACAAGTAACTACCTATTGATTGTGCCTCACATCAAAATATATTCCACTAGTAAAATATGTGTTTAGCTCGTTACAACTTAAAGAAACTAACATAGTTGAATTTATGAAAAGCTCTTTTATATAGCAGATAATCACTTCTAAGAACACAACATCCAACCTATCAGAGTGATGCAATCTATGTAGTTTAAATAAAACGGTATCGGGTATAAACTGTAAGTGTGAGTGCCCCGTTTTTCGACCTTTTACCCCGCTACTGAAAAACAGGTGGTTTCAAAACTTCGAACCGCGTGGAATACGCTCGGCCTCAATTGTGGACTCAAAATATGAATAACAGAGTCACCATCTTTATTTTAAAGATAAACAAAGAAAAATCAAATATACCAGATTTATAAGGTTCGAAGTCTAAGTTACGAGTTAGGAAGGGGTTAGGCACCCAACTCGCCCTTTCGGACTCAAAATAGATTTTTGGCTAAATATAATCCTTTTATAAATTTAACAACTTAAATAAAGCATATATATATATATATATATATATATATATATATATATGACAATAGAAATAAAGAAAATTGCAGGTCATAATAATGACTTATTTTACCAACGAGCTCTAGCTCAACTGGTACTGCTCACTTCTCTTAACGGAGAGGTCGGGTGTTTAAGTCTTACAAGAGACACCTTGGACTTTACAACTCTCAATAAAGAGGTCGGGTGTTCAAGCCTCTTCGGAGGCACCATTGTTGTTCAAGCCTTATCCAAAGGCCCCATTTAGCTACTCACTTATCTTAACAGAAAGGTTGAGTGTTCAAAGCCCTACCAGAGGCACCCTGGTACTTCACTAAACTTGTCCGGTGAGGCCGATCTATTCCTCCTCTATTTCTTCTTCTTTTTATTTCTTTTCATGGCAGCCTGCTCGTCTTCGATAGCAGGTCCGTTTTGGGCAGCATAAGTTTCAGGAACGCAAGCTGTTTTTGAAGGCAGATTTTTGTGCATGAGTTTGTTGGAATTGGGAGGTTGTTTGGGCAGCCTAGCACCTGCTGTGATTAGGCGTGGGATAAGAGTTGTTGCAAGGAAGTTGGTTGCTATTTGGTTAGTCATTTTTGTAAGGAGAAATTCTGTTTACAACAAACTGTTCAGGGCTGAATTTAATTCATAGTATGGAGCAGTTTTTGAACTTGTAATCTGTCCAAATTAAGCTGGGAGTTTGGGTAGTAATTTACAAAGGAAACTTTATAATTTTGAGCATATTGTGGGAGGGTTTGTGACGGGTTGTAAGGCTGTTTTGGAGAGTTTTCGGAGAAGATTTTGGGACTGTTTTGGTGAAGTTGATTCAGCCATAGGGCTGTTCAAAATTACTTGGCAGATTTGTTGATCCGTGTATCCGCTCACACATCAATACCTGAAACCTTTGGCTTCCAATTGTAGACCTTAGGTATTTCCTCATATCATAGACACCGAAAACCAACACAACAGCTTTTTGCTTCTGCTCACATACCCCATCCACTATGACTAAATTGACCTTTTGTAAGTATAAGCATGCCTCAAACTGAAACTAAACCTTTTCCTACATTGAACCCCAATATCTTTGAGGAAATTAGGACTACAAATCCTAAAAAAATCTGCCTTTTTTCATTGATCCAAATTCAGTTTTGTGTCAGTACTTGTTGGGCAGTGTTATAGCTTCTAAAACAAAAAGTTGTACGTCCATTTGAGAGCTTTAAGGGTTTTGCTCACTGCCCCTATATATGGTTTTCTCTTTGCCTCACTCAAAGAAACATTGTCGTCGGCCTGTTGCCATGGATCATACTAAGGTCTTTAGCTAGAATTTTCTAGCATCATTATGATAGAGCACCTTATAGTTGTGGTAAGGCACCTATAAAACGTCTCACTCAAAGAAAAAATAGGTTGGGGGTAAAGTGGTGGGAAGGGTAATTGACATCATAAGATTTTTTTAGCTTGTTTTGTTGTTGATGAATGATAAATTTAATAGCAAAAGCTTCAAAACAGGCCACGCGTCGTGCTGATGGATTTGCTTATAAAAATTGAGATAAGTTGGGCAAAGCTACCATGTTGGGTTGGTTGCTAATAAAAACTTGTTTGCGTGAATTTGCTTAAATGATTATATAGCACAGCCTACTTCAGTATCCTTTATTTAGAAAATCAAGTACACCTGCTGAAGGAATATTAGCTAATCTCATAAATATGCAAATGTACACATGAATAGTTGAGAAAGTAATATTGGTGGAATTTAGAGTTTAGTGATTGAATACATACAAAATGTCCCACTCAAAGAAAAAATTGGATGGGGTGGTGGAAAGGGTAATAGGCTTTATAAAAAGAATTTAGCTTCTTTTTTTTTTATATAAAAAAGTTTAGCTTAAAACTTGAATTGAGTTGGGTAAAGCTACTCTGTCGGGTTGTTAGCTGATAAAAGTTTCTTTGCTCGAATTTGCTTGAATGAGTCCAGCACATCCGAAACAACTTCCTTATCCTCTATTTACAACATCAGGTACACATGTTGACGGAATATTAGCCTAACCGTAGAATATATGCAATTGTATAAATGAAACAGTTGAGAGTAATAGCGATGGGATACGTGGAGTTCAATGATTCAGAGTGACTATATAAAATCATGTTCAGACTTTTTATGTTAAGATTTTTCCCTTCAGCTTTTTTTCCCTCATGATACTTTGCTTTTGCTTGTGTATTAATTGGAATTAAATGGCAGTGATTTGCAATTACTCTTGGCAGTTGCAACCTATTTGCACTTCTAACCACTTCTGTCAGCTTCCTTCACATTTCAGTCCCACCCGTTGAAGAATTGAAATGCTCCATCATTGTTCCACACAATCATTACCCACTCTTCATCATTGACAGCGACATCCAAACAGCCCTGTTGTCTTTTCCATCACCATAGAGAGTGCTCCAGAATATTTTTGCTTCGAAGGCTACCCTTACTTTGTAAGTTGCCATATCATTTAAGCCAATTTCGTTATGGAACTGTCATAGTATTTTAGTGGTTGGTTTTGTTTTTTATTTCCTATTGCCTAGGTCACTTGTTTCTATGTTCTTGGGTTGCAGTGAGGAAGGTTTCTCTGGAATAGTCTGTTTGGTGAGGATGGAGAGACTTCAATTTGGCATGCATTTTGTTTCCTTCATTTCTGTATGAGTGTTAGAGGTTTGGGTAGGGGCAGTTTGTGGCATTTCGGGGTGCTTGCTGGTTTGTGTCTCTATGGTGCATTTGGACAGAGAAAATTATAGTATTGGGGATCATGAGCTGTCTTGGCATCTTCTCTAGGACGAAGTGTGGCCTCTATGGAATCTTTTAGCTAGGTTTTGGTTGTTGTATTTTTCTCTCCCGTTGTTTGTTTCTGTTAACCAATTCTTGTTTACCAACAAATCTTTTTGTATCTTCACAAATAAGTAATAACTAATTGTTAAATCTTTCTTCATACAATCTGATAGTGATGAAGCTGTTGCTGCATATCTTGAAACCTGTGGGGAGTTTTTGAAGGAATTATCTCTCAATAATGTTAAGGTACCCTGCAGTCAGACATCTTTGTGTTGCGATTTGTTTTATTATGTTTTCTTTTATCAATGATCATACTTCAATATATTATTTGGTTCTTGTTTGACATTGATTTTTTTTCTTACCAATGAACATATAGCTACCCCCAAGACAAATGTGTCGTGGTTTCAGTACTTGTTGATATTTTGCTTGAGAAAAATCATATCTAATACTTTTGCAAGTTAATGATGAAGATTTATTTTTGTCCCGCTGATGCTAATATTAGGGAAGAAGAAGCAATGGTTCCATGGCTTCTGTAACACTCCAATTGGCCCATAAGAACCAAATCGTGACCAAAGCGCCCCGATCATTACCATAGAAGAAAGAACCCTAGAACAAGACTGATATATTAACTGAAAAGACATAATATTGATTTATAATGAAGAATTAACTTTACAATCCCACAATAGGTGGCCGATTTCAAAACTGTAAGAGTCCTACAAATGAAAGACTTTGTTTTCTTGGAAATTGAAGATTTTTTCATTGATTGAGTTTGAAAGAGTTTCTACATTGTAAAGAATCATGTACAAACCTGAGATTTCATTGATTTAGCTCAACAAAATTGTTTGCTGGTTTTTATGCTGACGGTTCATTGCATAGCAAAAAATCATTGCTTTTCTTCGATTCTGCGGATTGTTCATTGATCGAGCTCAACAGAATTTTATTCTTCTTCTACGTTGATAATGCATTATATCGAGACGCTAGTTTACGTAGATGATATTTTTTTCTTAAGTGGCGGTAGATGCTAGCTCAACTGATACTACAAGTAGGGGTCATTTACTTAATTGCTTTGTTTAGATGCTACTTTAAATTTTCTTAAATTACTTTTATCCTAAGAAAAGAAAGTTACCCATTGTTAGTCAAAGTGGTGGGATTCTGTGAACACATGAATTATGCAAGGTGGTTGTTGGGCTTAATATAAATTGTTGAGCCTTTCTCTAACAGTTTAACCTTTTATATGAGTTGGTTACTCAATTAAAGTCAACTGGGAAAGTGCAAAATGGAGATAAATGAAAAAGTTTCAACATCTTTTTGTGCATGTGTGTGTATGAACTTTGTGCGAAAGATTTTAGATTCTAGGTTTTCGATTACTTTCCTATGAGAAGTAATTATTTTGCCTTTGAAGAGGGAAGAGACAGTTACAATTTCATACACCTGGCATCCTAACGTTTAATTTAACCTCTGGGTGTTTTCTATCACTATGTTACATTTTGCTCAATAAGTAGAAAATTTCATTGTATTCATGTATTTTAACCCATAATTGTTTACTGATATACATTGTATTCATTTTTAGAATTCATATAAAGTACAAATTCTCATGCTATGTAGGTTGCTGTCAATTGTCCATTGAGGGGCAAGGAGTTGCATACTCAAATGTTAAATGCAGTTTTTTTAATCTGCATCTTTCCTAGTCTTCCCCTTCTTCTTTATATCTTACATTTTCATTTTTATGTTTGTATCTTTCCTAGTCTTCCCCTTCTTCCTTATATCTTGCATTTTCATTTTTATGTTAACGTGTAATATTCTGCTAGCTATTTTTGGTGTAATTATTTTCATTATCTTGTAATTATTTTTTCTGTGTTTGTAAAACAAAACTAGTTAGCGCAGTTGTACACAAGTTAGTTTATACTAGGACTCTTGTTATAGCTTTGGTGTAAATCTCTTTTTCGTCTTTACAGGTTGTATAGCCTTGTAGCATTTGAGTTTTGCCTTTATAATCAACCGAGTTCGACTAACGAAAGTAAGATGGGTTCTCTTCTATTCTGTCTTCCCTTATCTGTTCTTTACTCTGTTCGGTTTTTTAGTATGCAACTTCATGCACCTAATAGTCAAGGATATGAGAATTTCATGAAGGGCTGACAATAATTGCAGTTTACTACTCCAGTCTCCTTGGAGCTTCCTAGCTTGTAGAACATAAAACTTGTTCATAGTCGCAAGTAGAATATCCTACTTCAACCCTCCAAATATTTTCATGGTATTATCATTTAGGTGTTTATTGGCACACTGTTAAAATTAATTATCTTGTACGATTCAACATGAAGATTTGTAGACTTAAATGTATGAAGCGCGTTGCTTTTATCCATTAAAGTTTCTAATTGCCCTTCTTTCTAGTCAATAAACATCCTCGTTGTATTAGAAGCCACCAAGACAGAGTTATGAAATACTGCTAGTTATAATGATGCATGTTCAGAATGAGTAGCAGATGACTTTGGTGGTGCATAAAAATCTAACGAAAATTTGGTTCAGCTTCCTTTTGATCTGTTGTTAGGCTAACGGAAATTTGGAAGGAATATGTAATGCTGGAAGAAAATATAATTAAGTCTCATAATAAAAAATAATACTGTCATCAGCTTCCTTTTGATCTGTTTTACCTTGCAATTTGGTTCAGCTTCCTTTTGATCTGTTTTACCTTGCAATTTGGTTCAGCTTCCTTTTCCTTTTTTAATTTATAGCTTCAGCCTGAATATTAATGAGGTACTTATGATGACCTTGACAGATCTCCTCGTGATTCAGTTCAGTTTATTGAATGGTCCTCTATATCTTGTCCCCGGGCGTTGCTAATTGCTAATTTGCACATGCAGATAACTATCCTGACTTAGCCTTCCCAGGTAAGATGGCCTTTCATGAAGCACCTCGTCACTACTATGATAATTTCCTCCAATGATTTGATGCCTCAATGCCCAAGGAAAGTTTTCCACTTAATTGATTCCCTAGGAAAGTTTTCCACTTAATTGATTCCCTTTTGACAATTTTCATAGCCACAGTTTCCCAAAATGATTTTCCTTTCTTAACTATATTTTTTTTGGTAAATGTTTACTTTATTATCGTATGCATCTTTTTTTTTAATGCAAGACTACAACATGAATACTTAATTCCTTCATTTTGGTTTTGATTCAGCTGAATGGCCATACTTCCTTTAGTTTGGATACTAATGGCTCGGATCTAGTGTAGGACAGGTAGATCTAGTACCCTTAATTTATAGTGTAGATCTCTTGAGATACCTCTTTTTTTATTTTCTTTTTTTGGCGTTATTTATACTAATTATATAATTTTTGTTGTAGGCTCGGACCAATTCACCGATGGACGACTTGAGCTAGCAATTTCAATGATGGACGACTTTATTTGTCTATTTCAATAGACACTTTTGTATAAGAAAGATACTTATTGAAACTTTAGTTTTTGAAAGGTAGTTGATCTATATACAATCTTTTTTTAATTGTACTTTTATGTAATTTTGAATGTTTTTTAGGTTATGCATGCTTTTGACTAATTGGGTACCAATTAGAAACATATCTATATAATTAGTTTATGTTATGACTTCAATTCATTTCTATAAAATGTAATTGTTTTCCATTTGATAATTAGCATATATTTGACTGCAACAAATGGTGGCCATCTCATATTAAAACGATATCAAATACAAAAAAAATTGGTCACAAATGGTATTTGGGAGGGCATCAACCGTGCCAAATACTACGTAGGAGGCCAAACACAACAGTCCCAAATAATATTTGGGAGGGCAAAAAACCGTGCCAATAACTTTTTGGGAGGGCAACCCAACTGTACCAAAAAACTATTTGGGACGGAATAAAAACCGTGCCTAATGCTACTATTTGGGAGAGCAGATAAACCGTGTCAAATAGTATTTGGCACGGTTTAACAAAAACCGTCACAAATGTATGTTAATTGGCACCACCCTATCAAATCGTCCCCTTTGCCGTCCCAAATAGTATTTGGGACGGTTTTGAGCCGAGACAAATGTATTTGGCATCCAAGTATTAAAGAAGGAGCCAAAACCGTGCCAAATATTATTCGGGACGGTTTTGGCAGTATTTGGCACGGTTTTTGGCCGTCCCAAATACCCCATTTTCTTGTAGTGATCACTGCACACACTAAGGAAAACAAACACGCGTAGTGAGTCATAATGACCCAGTAAGTTACTAAATGCAACTGTATGGCATATCATGTCATGGCATGGCATAATGCACAAGCATATATATAAGAATCATGGTATCATACTAGTATACCAACAATAAACATGTATTTAGTAGTGGTGGCAAAATATGCCCATGCCCATATGCCCGCCCAGACCGCCCACAAAAATATGGGTATGGACACACTTAAATTTTAATATGGGCTCAAATGGGCATGCCCGCTTAGACCATCAAATTGTATGGGCGCAATATGGGCATAGATGGGCGCCCAGATTTTCAACTCGCTAATTGCGTCGTCAATCACGTTCTTACGCTTCACACCTCTCACGCTCACTGTCATCGGCATCTCTCTCTCCAAATTTGTCATCGCCTCCATCTCCGATTGTCTCCATCTCCAAGCAAACTCAGTCGGCACTCCTTCCCTATCGCCAAGCAACCTCGTCTCCACCTGCCATCTCTCAATTTCTGCAAATTTTGAGACCTAGAGCTTGAAATTGAAAACGTCTCCTCTGACACTCTCTATTGGGGCGACCAGAGCTATTGTTCCGGCTATTGCAGAAATCATTTAGTGAACCTAGCCCACGTCCCGGCTATTGCAGAAATCAGAGAAATCTTCTCATCCCGGCAACCATTGCGACTTCTTGCTATTGTTTCACACGGAGGTAATCTTTGTGATTTCAAATAGTTGTTTTTGAATTATGCATGATTCAACCTTGTGTTCCCTAACCTAATTATTGCGGATTAAGGCATACTTCCTTGATGAAATGTGAATGGACAAATATTTTGCCTAACATTGACTGAAAGGTGTCTGAGAAACCATATGCAATATAAGAAACCTTTTATGAGGTACACATTATACTTGCAAAATCTTGTGTTGCATCTGGGTAATGACAGTATTGTTGAACAGATAGTGTGAACTTTGTCTACGATCCAATGAAATGTTAACTAACAATACCTTTTTTCCTGTAATTATTCCAACAGAAATCCCTATTTTCAATCTCAGTGTTGCAGTTTGTTTTTTGGACAAACTAAGAATCTTTAAAGACTATCACATTATCATCCCTGTTTAGAATTATTCTGACACCAGTTCCCAGTTATGTTGTAACATGTGCTTGAAGAGAATAAAGTCATACTTATCTATCGGAAAAAGAAAAAAAAAGGGTTGTCACTGGTTATTGCAAGGAAAACGTCATTCCCTCTCAACTATGAACGGGCTTTTCACCGACTCGGGTATGACCCAAAAAGTTTCATGCATTAATATTTTACTCCATGTCTCTATCGAATACACAAGGATCAAATTGAGAGAAAAATAACATTAGAGAGACAAAGGCTAACTTGTATAACAATGTGGTCACTATCTCTTTAATCATGGTACTGTATATACATGCTAATAGCTACAGAGAAGGTTTGCATTGTAAAAAGACTTTGCATTATAGTCTTTATGGGAGTTACAAAAGAGTTTGTTGTAATTACCGATCATACATTCACCAATTTTCTCAAGTTTTTTTTGGATTATTCTGTATATCCCCAAGGATAACACTTGTATTTTTCTGTTCTTCCCATTTCACGGAAGTAAAACAATGTCTTGTTTGGATTATTCTGTATATCCCCAAGGATAACACTTGTATTTTTCTGTTCTTCCCATTTCACGGAAGTAAAACAATGTCTTTTGAAGCACATATTTGTGTTACTTTAGTTGTTCTTATTGAAATGGTAGGCCATTTTGCTTCTGAACTTCACAAATCACTCTTGCTTTTAGTTCAAAATAATTCTGATTTAGCTTCCTTTTTTAAGGGTAACATGGTTGATTCATCTTAGACGACCTCTGATTTTGCTCTTTCATTCTGCAGTATTGAGAAGGGGTATAGTCGCCGTTCTAGTGTTCGATCCCACTATGTGTGAGAAGAATTTTGGCCTTCTTAATCTGATTTCAATATTCATGTTCTGAAAGAGGAAATTATATGTCCAGAAGAAGAACCTACTAGTATCCATGGTATAAGTTTATTATAAGTTCAATCATGTCATAATATATGCAAAGTAAAATTTTCCAACTACTTTTTGATACTGATAATGTCTTCATTTAATGTGACCAAAACATTGTTTAGGCTATGTTTGGCTAGCTACTCAATTGGAATTGGATAAATAAAATGTTCTTCAAGCAGAATTCAAGCTGTTTATCCTATTCCAGTTGGTTTTCTTTCTCCTGTCAAGTTTTCCTTCTTCTTCTTGTTTAAAGCACAAACAGTTCTTGTCTAGTTATGGTTATATAACTTCATAATTTTGTATCCAGTTGGACGATAGTCGTAATTTTATATCAATCTGTGCTACTTCAGAGAGCAAAAGGACTTATTCGTACAACGCTTCATAGTTATGGTTTGAAAATCTGTTGAGGATGAAGTAAAGAAAAAACAATTGTTAAAATGAAAAACAAGATAATTAAGAGAGAAATGAAAGCATGTGAGAACTGCTGTTAACGTATTTAACCTTGATTGCATCTCATGATTTTGTTAATTAACTTGCAACTGCTTCCGATGTCTGTCCTTGAAGGCTCAGATTAAAAATAAAGCCCATCAAAACTCCTATAATTTCTTGAAACTTGTAAATAGAAATATACATGTGTTCTTAAATCTATATGGAAACCGGTAGAATCGATGCGTTGAGAATACAATAAGGAAAGACCAGGAAGACTTTAGACTTTTACATGACCTTAACAATTGATACATTGAGAATGCAAGAAGGAATTTATAGAAAACATGTTTGCGAATGAATGCCTGAGAAGAAACAAAAAAATCCATCCAGAACGCGTTTTTTGTTTCAAGTGTGATCAATTATTGATATGATCTCGTTTTTTCTTTACTTACCTTCTAATTGACATTAGGAGTTGCTTAATTATCTTGCCTTTCCTGAAAAGTCTTATATCAGAAAAACAAGCCGGTCAAGACTCGTGGTAGAGCTAAACAACCTACTCGTGATTCTTTTGATCCTAGAAAAGAAGCTCAAAAAAGTAAATGCTCACAGAGAGAACCTCATGGCATAGATTTGGAGGCTCAAGCAAAGAAGGTGCATGATTTGCATGGGTCTTCTAGGACTTCCGTTATCGATCACTTTGTTGGCATTCTGAAGCCTTACAGCATCAAGGGATTTTCACAGCTGGTAACGTCACGCCTTAAAATAATATGCATTCATCAAAACTATAACATATAATTTACAATCTCATTTGATTGCTACCTGCAACTTTTGGTGCAGTATTTTCCGAAAGAGTTTTCAAGATCGAATGATTTAACCAACGGACAGATGATCCTCGAAAACGAAAACAGGAAGAGATGGTCAGTAGAACTGAGGCTGAGGAGGGACAAAGGTATAGTTTATATTGCACGCGGATGGAAGGAGTTTCAAATTGCAAATAACTTGAAGTTAGGGGATGGCTTCAAGCTTGAGCTCAGTGAGAATAGTGGGAAGATTCCTCTTGCGAAATTCTCAAACCAAACCTGGAGCCTGACCATATAGAATCGTGGGTAAAGGAGTTCAAGGTATACTAAAGTTTTTATTTTTTGGTTTTTGCGTTGGAGGATAACTCTAGGCTTGGGCACCATTTACTCTGTTTGGCACAGTGTATTTTGATATGTTTTTTATGAAGTAAGAACACTTTTAATAACTAAACTGACCGGAGTACATAAATGCAGGATGGCAATGTGCAGCCATACAAGAAGTCTCAACCTATACCTGAAGTCAATGATGAGCCTGTTAAGGTGGTTGTTTCTGAAAGCTTGCAGGACATTGTTTTCAATTCTGGGAAAAATGGTGTGTATAAGCACTAGTATTAACCAGTTGTTTCTTCTATTTTTTGAGGACTTACTGTCAATTTTTTCTGCATCAACAACTAATACCTTGGTAATTTTTCATTCTGCAGTTCTAATAGAGTTCTATGCGCCTTGGTGCATAGGTGCTGGTAGCAAGTACATTGTGATTTTTGAGGAATGTTAGTGATTTTTGTAGAAGAAAATGATTTTTTTGTAATTTTTATAGTTATTTGATAATTGCATGTTAATGAGTAAATGGGCGCCCATGGGCGCCCATGCCCATTTAGTGTCCGCCCATATATGCCCATGTTATTAAATGGGCACTTATTTGCCCGCCCATTTGAGCCCGTTGCCCATTTAGGCCCGCCCACGCCCGCCCATACCCGCCCATTTGCCACCTCTAGTATTTAGTTATCAAAGCACATAATCTCACATAAACCACATAGCATATTGTCTTTCACATAAATGCTCATAAGTAAACACGTAAAACCAGAATCCGGACCCAGCCCTCAATATTCAAACCATGGGTCCAACCTTCAATTGATCATATTATGGGTTAAATCCTCAAATGATCACAAGTCATCAGTTTTCTTTAATGAGTACTTCGTTACTTTCATCCAACCTATGATGAGAAATGAGAGCTCGATATCAGGCTAGATGACGCTAACACGAGACCACATCTCACTATTGGACAAATAGTGAGGAGAAAAGGACCCAATGTGGCGATTCATAACGATTGTTTCCAAGGCTATGAATCGTCCCATTGCCAATACAACGACCAAGACGCCAGCTGGACTCAAACCAAAATGCTCAAATAGATATTTACTTGTATAAACCAAATGAGACCAAGTCCGTTAAGAACGGGTTCATCAAATCAAGTAGGTCATAATGCTCTACAAAACCCAATAAACAATGCACATATTTGCACACACTTAAAATGTTCAACCAACTTATATGTTTAGTCCAAGAACCACATATTGAGGTACTCATAAATCCTCAAGTCATCACCCAATCAAGAATAGCATATAAGCTCAATAAATCATAATGTGAGGTCTACTATAATCCTCCACTCAAGATCAAACCAAAGACTACTACGTTAGTCTAAGAACATTCACAACTCAAGACTTAGTATTTAGTCTTCATTTAAAACACATCGGACTCAAACATAGTCCTAATCGTCGTATAATCGACGTCCCCAATACCATACTCAAGAACATCATGACTACTCCGTAGTCACTTCCTCGCAAGTGCTTTTATATGCACGCGACCAAATTCCTTAAAGAGAGAATTCTTTCATTAATCGACTCTTAAATATACTCGAGACCATAGGTTGGTCTCTAATGCTCCGTGCTCTAACAAGCACGCTCGAAATATATTCCCAATAAGTCTCTATAACATGAGTGTCTCAATTGAACACCAAACAAGATGCTCGGGTGCGCACAAACATAATCAACCAAAACCCAACACATCGTAGGGTTCCGACCCAAGGCTCATTATCATATTATTGGTCTTACAACGACTCCGTTGAGTCTTAATACTACATTTCATTTTTTATATGTTTCATAAATTCATACTTTAACACTTCATTCGAATTTACAACAAAATCCCAAAACTCACCCGGGCTTGATTCCCAAGCCTAAAAATCCATATAACTCATCACAATCATAATATCATTTAGAGTTTAGAAGCTATGTACTTCACAAACATAATCAAACGAAACCCAATCATCGTAGGATTTCAACCCAAGTTCATTAACACATTATTGAACTTATAATGACTCTGTTGAGTCTTAATACTAATTTTCATTCTTTACCCATTTCATCAAACCCAACATTAATACCTACTTCAATTTATAACAAATTTCCCAATAATTCAGGCTTGATTCTCAAGCCCTAAAATTCACAAAACTCAACATAAATCATAACCCATTTCTTACAACACACAATATCATTCAAATCATCATATTCATGATATTAACAAGTTCACACTTCCAAAGATCGGTGAAGTTGTTCTACTCGTCGAGGGCTTCACGAATTCGAAGTTTGAAGGCAATCCGACGGTTGGATCTTCGTGGATCGAAGGAAGAAGAAGCTAGGGCTCAAAGCCCCCAAGAACACACACACACACTCTCTCTCTCTAATACGTATTGTGAAAAAGAAGAAATGAAGGAGGATTTGTTGAATTCCCAAATGGGTTTGGGTATTTATACCCCCAAAAACAAAGAGGGCACAATAGGGATTTCTCTAATACAATTAGTAAATATTAGGAGTTATCACTCACTAATCCAACCTCAATCAACTTCCAAATAATGTTAGGACATGATTAGGACTAAGTATGGGATGTTATGAATGGTTTAGAGGGGGTTTAATGAGGGTAGGATAAGTATTTCTCGTCAAATCACAAAACAGGGCAAGGTGGTGTCGGGGGACCATGCAGTCGCATGGTCCCATACCCATGCGAGCGCATGCTCCTCTTCAGCATTTGGTAAGTTTTTCTGTTGACCTTGTGGGGGCAAGGTCCTTCCCCCTTGCGGCCGCAAGCCTTCCAGAGCAAAAATGACTTAGAATTCAACCCTAAATGACCCCAAACACTCAATTAAACCAAACAAGGTTCAAACGCCATCCAAAGTAAGTCTAGAACTCCCGCAAACAACTCCCAAAACAACTCGGAGCGAAACCAGAGCAAGGCACAACAACTCGCTAACGAATCAACGAATGAACTAGCGATCGAATGGGCAATGAAAGGAGACTTAAAGCAAGTCTTAAAGGCTAATGAAGAAGCTTGAGTACTTCTAAAAAGTTAAATATCAACTAGGAGAATAAGAACTCCAAAGAAGAGACGATTACGCGACTCAACCTCGAACTACGCGATAGAGACGAATGCTATCTCCAAAGCTTCCAAATCATCAATAGACTTAAGGAACACCTCCAAATTGAAGTCTAATACATCTAAACATGTAAATAAATCATCATGTAAAGGTCTAGGACAAAACCGAGGTCACGAACACAATACACAAGTAAACTCTCAATCGCGTCGCATTCTGACTATCGTCGAGTTACGACTTGTGACTTTAGCAAGTCAACCACTATAGGGCATCTCTTAATAGTATTTTGGTCTTAATGTGATCTCTCATACACATCTAGACAATCTCACAAACCATTCATATAATCAAAAAAGGAAGAAATGCGGGCATAACACGTAAACCAAGTTAACGAAGGAGCGGAGTGTTACAATAAACCCTTTATAATTTTATAGTTTTCCAACAACACCTTTATACTATTACCTTCATACTATTTAACTTGACATAAACCCCCTTAAACTTACTAATTCTAACACTTTACTACAATCCATCCAAATCAATTGAAAATATGTAACTATTTTGTCATATTTGTTTATCATAGAAGATGATATGTTTAGAGATAATGAAAAAAATGGTTGACAGTCTCATACATAAATATTACAATGAGAGTTTTATGGCAATGGTAAGATAGTCTATTGAAACACAAGAGAGAATTATAATAATGAATAAGTACATATTTAAAGATGGCCATGTGAGTTTTAGGTGGACATTTTTCATCAACTCAACTCAATGTCTAAACATAATGTGTGATTAAAGAAAACGTTATAATTAAAAGGGTCACATTGCTTAAATTGGTAGTTGAAGGGGGTCAATTCAAACCCAGCCCATAATTGTTTTGGGGGGGGGGGTGAGCTGCAATTTATCCTTTAGTTTATAGTGATTAATTAAAATGTCGCGCTATTCTGACCCTCAATTCCTCTAAGTTGACCCCCATTCCAATTTTTTTTCTTAATGACAAAAATACCCTAAAGTCTAAAAACAATTATACCCTTAAAACTTATAAGTAGACCTCCATCCTATTTTCTTTAAAACAAACAACCTCTAAGTAAACCCCCACCCCAAAACAAATATACCCCCTTCTTCCCAACTCATTCTTCATTTTCTTCATCCCCTTCATTTTCATTCTTCATCTTCTTCCCCACAAATCCTTAAGTCTTCCCAGGAAATTCTTCTTCAAACCCTTCTTCTTCAATAAATAAACATCTTTATTAACATAATATCTTGTTCTCCTTCATCTTTCTCTTCTTTTGTTGGGAAGAAATCACCTTCTAAAAACCCTTAACTTTCAAAAAAACATTGGGCTTCAACATTGGGTGTGAAGATATCAAACATGGATGAAAAACAAGTCATTATGACTTTTGTGGTAAGTATTTAAAACGTTGTTTTGCTTAAATTTGTGTAATTTTTTTTCTTCTTAAAAAATAGGTCTTCGTCGTAAACGATTTGGACATGAGGATCAAAACATTTTTGAAATGTTTGGCTGGTTCCAACCGAACATTTTTTAAATGTTTGTGTAGATCCAACCGAACATTTTTGAAATGTTCGTGTGGAACCAACCGAACATTTTTGAAATATTGGAACTTAACATGCCGAACATTTGTAATTTGTGCAAATTTGTCTACACTGTTCCAACTCATCATGCCAAACATTTTTAATTTGTTCAACCAATGATGGCCGAACATTTTGTAAATGTTCCACCTGTTGTAGCTGAAAAATTTTAAAAAACTACAGGAGCTTGTGTTTTTTATGGGTTATTGTATTTGGTAACATGATTCAAACACGTTGTCAACAAATCCTAGTGCCTCGACTTGGGCCTGTGCCTCTGCTTGAGCTTGTGCGTCAACCTTTGCTTTTCAAATCGAGGTGGTGGGTCTATTCTTCTTCCTTTGGTATGTCTTTGTACATGACATTCATAAATTAAGATGTTAGTTCATCAAGTTTGAAAAAAAAAATAGCCAAAATTTTAAAATCAAAACTATTCGGCTCCATATATTGAAACTTTTTCAAAATGTCCGGCTTCTGGTGTTGGAACATTTTAAAAAGTTCGACCGGTGGTGTTGGAAAATATTAAAAAAGTTCGGCCTCCAGGGTTCAAATATTTTGAAAAAGTTCGGCCGTCTATGTTGGAACACATTGAAAATGTTAGGCTATACGTACCCTAACGAACAAATTCAAAATGTTCGGCGTATAGGGTCCGAACATCATCAAAATGTTCCGAATGTCAGGTCCGAACGTTTTGATGATGTTCGGACCCTATGTGCCGAACATTAAGCCCTAATTCCGGAGTTCAGGGCCGAATTTTTCCTAACAAAAATCCAAATTTTAATACCAATATAAACACAAAACGTGATTCTACTCATATATAAACCCAACAAACTAATACATTGTATAAACACAAAAAATCAAACTAAAATCAATTCAAAATATACATACCTCTTTCCATTTTTGAACTGAAGGAGGAGATGAAGAGTTGAGGAATGAATGCGCTGGGAAGGAGTGTTGCCTGGCTTGTGGCTTGAGGAAGGAATGCGCTAAACCTGATTCCCTTTGTTGTGCATGTGCGTATTGGAGGGGGAGGGGTATCGGTGTTATGGGTTTTGAGGGAGAGGGTTGGGTTTGAGGTGGGTTAATGTAACATTGTGTGTTAAAAACTTAGAAAGGTAAAATAGGAAAACAAAGGAGGTACACATATAGGTATCAAGTATTTTAAAATGAGGTGGGGGTACTCTTATAAGGGGGTCAACTTGGAGGAAGTAGGGGTCGGAATAGCACAACCCTTAATTAAAATGGGAGAGGTTTGAAAAAAAAAAAAAACTATAACAAACAGTGTAGTTTTTGAAGCTTCTTAAGAATATAGTAAAAGAACACCGAATATGAATATTAATTGTGTTATAGTTGGTGACTTATGACTAATGAGATGATGGTTATGTTTGATTTACCCGTTTCGAAGTTGGATGAGCTATCTAATCAAGAAAATTACAAAACACAAATTACATAAATATATAACGATAATCTTGGTATACTAAAACTTTGGTTTGCAAATAAAGGTAATCTTGAAATGTAAAAAGTTTCATTCAAATAAAGGGCTTCCATGTTTTTGAGAAACATAAATAAACACAAGGCCTCAACCTTAAAGTTACTTTAAATATCTTGTACATAACTTATAACTTAACATCACGTAAGTCAAATCAAACACTTAACAAATAACTAGTAAATCGTAAGTCATAAACACGTCCAAAAAATTCAAATCAAATAGATTCATAATAACATAACATTGCTCCATCACATAATGCTAGATAACACATTTTGTTTACATCGTTGGTTTAATACTTTCATAATTTGTACAAGTTCAATGGCTCTTCACTCCTTCCGTTCCACCAAATAATCTACATTTGAAAATTCTAATTATTGTATAAGTATTATTAAAGTTGGTCATAAACACGATACAAAATTATTGAGTTTGGGTTGTTATGTGGTCGGATGATAAGACAGTGTTAAATGCACCATTGGTCCCTGTATTATGTGAAAGTTCACTAGCAGTTCATGTACAATGCAAATGCACACCACAAACAAAAGAATACATATTTTGTTCATCGGTAGTTACTACCCCTAACTTTGTTACCTGAGTTGCTGTTAAGGGACCATCTTGAAAGTTTGAAAAACTACTAGGAAAAAGTCATAACTTAGGGGCCTACCTATAACTTTTCTCCTTCTTCCCCAACCCATAGCTCCCAATTTTCTCCTCCTCTCCCTTTTTTTGTCACCCGTCATCACTCCCTCATCTTTTTTTTTATTCTTATTAAAACTTTATACAATTTAAAAGTCATTTTGGGATAATCGTTTCATCTATGTTTTTCATAATTACATGGGGGTTTCCAAATTTCGAGCCGTAGGCTCAAAATTTTTTTTTTTGCCAGATCAGAAAATGACGAATGGATATAAGGATAATCTTAGCAGACTTGGATGAAATTGGGATGCGTTGTCGTACTTTTATACAATTTAAAAGTCATTAACAAAGAAGATGGATGCCAGAGAAGAGAGCAACTTGGTACGCTGAGTCGGAGATAGGAGCTATAGAGGGTGTTGAGCTTGTCTGATCCGAAGGAGGTGACCAAAGTAGGAAGGATACAACTGAAGCTGATAAAGAGGTTGGTGCTCTGATCTGAAGCATGCGACTGACGATAGAGCTTGCTTGAAACAAAGAAAGATGGATGGGAGGTGTTACGGGTGGTGTTTCAAGAGATTAGTTTACTTGGATGATGAGAAAGAGAGCCCGAAGATGAAGAAGAAAACCGAAGTTGGTTGGACCTTAGGATGGAGACGGTGGCAACCAAGGCTGGAGATGAAGGACAAATCGGTTAGAAGGTGGGGCCTGGTCTGTCGGTACCATCTTCTTCTTCCAATTTTGGATTGCAATTATTTGTAATTTTCATATGACCCCCTTGTTTTGATGATGTTACACATAACCCCTATTTTGCTGACTTAACGACACTTCAACTAACAGAGTTAGGGTCAGGGACTATCAGTGTTCAAAATCCACATACTTTGGTTAGTGGCGTGCATCTGTTTTGTACATGGACTGCTAGTGGACTTTGGTATAATACAGGGACCAATTGTGCATTTAACCCGATAAGACATGTTAAAAAGTTGGTTGATATGGGGCGGGCCTGATAAGCTCGACGACGAGGCATGATAATTAACAAAGTGTTTTTAAATTTAAAAATTTTAAATTTTGATAACGTTTGTTGATTGATGTTCATTTCATTTGGATTATTTTCATGATTATTTCAAGGTTTATCATTGCACATTTGTGACTTTTAAATTTACTTGACAATCTGTATTGATAATTTATTGGAAGATGTAACGGGCCTAATTGATGCGATTTTACTTGCCCCTAGATCTCATAAATATGTTTGATGTTGAATGACACTGCCATTCAACACTCTCGAGATGATGCAAACATTGTTATTGTGAATGATACCACAATCGGGATGACTCATTAATTGATAAGTTGAATTTCGAATACAAACAACGAATCCACAATGTTTGTATCATGAGGTTTCAATTCATAACACTCAATAAGCAACACAATTTCTATGAAATAAATCACAAAACTCAATATCAATTTAACTTTGAAAATAAAACAATATTATGTGAGACCTTTAAATAGACGGGAAAACTACTTTTTATACCAACGTACTATTTGGGAGAGACCAAAATAACTTCGTGCTTTCAATATTACAAATGTTGCCAATGTTCTTAGATTGAGGGGAAAATGTAAGAAGTGTACAAATAATTTTGACAAAATATCACCAATTTCGTTAAGTCTTTGTCCAACTTCATTAACAGAGCGATGATGTGAACCTTTAAGGGTTTCTTTTATAAAATTCCAAAGTGAAGGTTATCTCCATGTAATTATAACATTAACAACAAAAACTTCCAAAACTTTACATTGCCAACATGCATCGCTTCAATCATTCTCTCACCTTCTCCAAAACTTCCAAATTTGATATACATATGAGCCAATGAGGTTCCAACCCGGATTGAATCAAAACCCAAATCTAATCTATACAAATGAAAGAAATTGCAACAACAATAGTTACAACAACAAATCTATACAAACCCAAATCTAATCTATACAAATCTTCACCAACGAGCTTTAGCTCAACTGGTACTGCTCACTACTCCTAACGGAGAGGTCGGGTGTTCAAGTCTCACAAGAGACACCCTAGACATTACAACTCTCAATAGAGAGGTCGGGTGTTCAAAGCCTCACCAGAGGCACCATTTGTTCTAGCCACACCAAAGGCATTAATATATATATATATATATAGGTTGAGATATATATATTTGTAGTCTTTCAAGACATTAAAATAATAAAAAGTAAAGGTTGAGATATGGTCTATGTTCCCTTTGACCTTTTAAAAAAAGGTCTTTAAAAAAAATCAAAAAAAAAATCTATACAAATCTCCCCAATTGGGTTTCCATCGACTCGATTTGATAGGGAAACGATCGCCGATTAAATTCCAACAACAATAGTTACAGCAACAACAACTTCATAAGTTAATTATCTTTAGAGCGTGAATCTGAGGCCGTACAAGCAGACGTCTCTGATATTACCTCACTCCCCTATGGATTTCTCCAAATTCTTCGATTTCATTGGAGGTCTCCTCCATTTCGAATAACTCGTTGGCGGCATTTGGGGCTCATTACGAGCTTCCCGTTCTTCAACAATTCCTTCAGCAGAAATCGACCGACTTGATAGGAATCTCACTTTCGAAACTCATATCTAAATCGAATAAAAAACCCACATCTAAAATTGAATTAAAACCTAGATCAAAAATTGAATTGAAACCCAGATTGAATCAAAACTCAAATCTAACAGGAGAGAGGAGGGTTATCGTCCTCGATGGCGGCGAAAGGTGGAGAAAGCGACAAAGGAGGAGGATGAAGCATTTCAGATGTTGAAAATGCCCAAGAAAAGTTATATGATTGAAGCGATGTCTTCTTGGTTCAAGAAACCAAGCCCCTTCTCGATGGCTCCGATCAGATCTTAGCCGTTATTGACGTCCTCATTTGCAATGTGCGATTTGTTGAGGAAGAAGATACAAAATTACAATTTCTCCCCTTGAAGTGTTTGGTTTTCTACAATCTGCCTATATATTTTTTATTAATCCCTTAGTGTTAAATATTACGTACATGCCCCCATGTCATCACTTCGTTAACAAAGTTGGATGGGAACTTAACGAAATTGATGATATTTTGTCTAAATTATATATACAATTCAAATGTTTTCCTTCTAAATTGAGTACATTAACAATATTTGTAATATTGTATGCACGAGATTATTTTGATTTCTCATAAATAATAAGTTGGTATAAAAATAGTTTTCTCTTAACTAGACTTCTAAACTCTAAACATCGGCAAAGAAACTGCAGAAAGCTTCAACATTTGATGGGTACGCCACCCAAGATGACGTTAGGTTGTGTAATAAAGGATGTGCATTTAGAATTTACACTTTGACCCCTTCAACTTTCAAGATATCTTACAATTTTGACAAATAAACCCTCAAACTTGTGGAAACATTTTTAAAACTTGTCAGAATAGTAACTAAAGGACCTAACATGTGTAGCTAAATAAATCTAATAGTCTTGTTACCGTGCATATCGTGACGTGTTGTGTTTTTCATATTTTTACAGTGTTATATTTATGCTGGTATTGTGATAGTTATAAGCGATGGTGCAATTGTTTGTGCAATCTCAAGAAAATATTATTATTTGTAAAATAAACGTGAAATGTCTACGTAACAAAAAACATTTTATAGCATTTTATTATAGTATCGAAAAGATTTTGATTATGAAATTTATTAAACATTATAGTTTGTGATTATTAATTGTAGTACACACAACCTCTATTAAAACTCATTAGTTTATTTATAAATAATAAATAAACTTACATGTGCACCAAAAAATTTCCCCAACTACCTGATAATTTACAAGAACACTTGTCACAGCAGCTAAAATACTTCTCCTTCCTCCCGACGGAGACTTCCTTGCTCCCGGAACAGTTACTTGCCGTCGGCGTGTTTCACATATTGCGACCAGGAACCCTTTATTCAGCTCTCTCTCTCTTTCTCTCTTTCCAATTCGAAGAACGCCATGATCACAACGGTAATTACCAATCTGCCACCACCCTCTTTCACAAATTGTTCATACATATGTATGTATGTGTATATTGATGTTTATAATTTGGATTTGAAAACATGCAGCAAAGGAATTATTCGGGAGGAGGGGCATCTGCACAGAGCCCCAGATCTCCATCTTCCCAACCTCCGTATCTGTCAGTATCAGTCACTGATCCGGCCAAGATGGGAAATGGCGTCCAAGCTTATATCTCTTACAAGGTCATCACCAAGGTAAAATTTTGTGTATTACGTGTGAATTTATTTATCAGCTGTAAGATAATTGGATCATGCTTTATGTAGGTTTTATTTCGTTTCATTCTAATTTGAATTGAAACAACCGAAGGAACATTGTTTTTGGAATTGGGTTTAGAGGGTGTGTTGTTGCATATTTTGGGGCTTATTCTAGAATCATAGCAATTGAAACCGAATTTGAGTTACTCGGTTTTCAATTTTATAACATAAGTGACTTACTGAAAGAAGAGGGAATGTATGTGCTTGATAATTGATTTGATTTTAGGGAATGAGGTAAAGGAATGTGTTTGCCCTGCGATGCACTAATTTGTTGTGGCAGTTTTTTCTTCTATCAAATTGATGGGAAAGTATTGAGCTAAAAGCATGTTTTAAAAGCTATCTCTTTTTGGAATATAGGAAATATATTAAATAATCTGACCGCGGAAACTTGTGGAAAATAAAGTTCTTGTTTTTTTTTTTGTTTTGGATCATTGAGACGATTATTAAAAGTGTTGGCCAAGAGTGAAGCTCTTCGTTTGGAAGAAGTGAACAATATTTTTTTCTTTATGCCATTTTTGGTTGTAAGGATGGATAGAATATTTCCCGAAGATTTGGTTGAGTAGGATGGAAAAGATGGGAAAAATTGGAATCATCTTGTTATTGATTATAATGAATGAGTTGGGAAGATAGGTGGATTTTCACTTAATGAGTTTCCCTTACTGTTCTAACTTTCATTCCATTTCTACTCACTTTTGTGATGATGAAATTGGTTAACTTGATGGATATTCTTTCATCTTATGCTTTTTGGCTCCTACCAAACGAACGATCATCTCTTCACCATTCAACTGACTATCCTTTCTTCCTTACTTTCACTTTTCCACCCTACCAACGGTTGCATTAAAGTCGAAATCCCAGAGTATGCTGTAAATGCCAGTAATATAAATGAATAAAAGGAAATAATAAATTATAAGCAAAGTAAATGAAATCAAACTTCTATCCATGACCGTAACAATATACCAAAATAAAGATTTGGGGTGGATTTTTGTTAAAACTTGACAGCAGTGGAATGATTAATCTGGGCACTGAACAAATTTTCTTGAGATTTCTTTGCTCACGGGTTTCTTATGTGGCGGATATATATTTGAATATCTTTCTATATTATTTTGATTATAAGTACTCCCTCCGTCCCAAAATGAGTGTCCATTTTCTACTAAAGTTACTAAATTCATTATCTAAAAAACTAACAAAAAATAAAGTTACTATATTCACCTTTGCCAACTATCATGTCCTATTATGCACATGCAACCAAGGGTAATTATGTCATATGCTACTAAACCTGTTTAATAGTCAACTTCTTTAATTTCCTCAAAAAACCGAACAAAGAGACTCATTTCGGGACAAAGGAATATCTATTTGTGTCTGTGAGGAGGTTCATATCTAAGAAGCAGCGACTCTGACATGTTGACACGATATTTTTACAACTATTCTGACCCAACTTATGGAGGAACATGTCAGAATAGTTATAAAAATATCGTGTTGACATGTCAGAGTCGCTGCTTCGTAGATATGGACCTTTGTTTGTAAGTAGTGGCTAATTGATTTTGACATTTTCTCTTGCAACCAATTTCTTATGGTGACATGCAATTTAAAGCGAGTGTGGCCGACAACAAAATGGGTGGGAATTGGTCAGACATTCGTGTTGGGAGAATTTGAATAGAAGCTAAGCTGTTGCCCCTTATTGTTCTGTCTTTTATTTATTTATTTATTTATTTTTGACTATCTTCTGTCAATGAAGCCCCTGTTACCAACATCGTTCATGTCATGGGCAATTATTCCTTGTAGGATTGTCATTTAGTGGAATCCTGATGCTCTTCACTATTAGAGCTGCTGTTGAGTTCAGGTCTTTCTGGGTTGTCCGTTCATTGGTGTGCTCGGAACCTCAACGTGTGCGGTTTTGTTGCAGTAGTTCTTTTTATGCTTAGTTGTGTCCCTTTTAATTCCTCATGCTTTTATGTTCGATAAATTTATTGGATGGAAAGCTAAGAATCCATTTACATTTCTAGCCTTTGTCTCTTCTCTGGAAAGATTATCCAAATGGTCGTCATAAACGGAGTAGGCCTTTTCTAGCTTCAAGTCCCAATGGGTGTTCTGAATGCAGGCTAGTTAATTTAGTCTCATGTTTCTTCAGTAAAGTCATGGTGCTTGAGGAATTGTTTAATGTTTTGGTTTCACTGGATGAGCCTTGTACAAATCGAAGTGTGCTTATTTGGCATGTAAAGGGCTTTTGTAGTGGGAAGAATGGTTACTTTGGAGGCGTGTGTTTTATTCTTCTTGTGATGTATTTGAACTGAATGGAAAGCTAGGATCTTCAACAGCCAGAGTCTTCCGTTTAATCTTCTTTGGGTTCCTGTGGTCGAATTTGTGGATTTTCGTGAGTTGGTGTTTCGGATATTGCAGGGGATTGGAGCCTCATTTTTTTTGATTTTGGTATTGTCTTCTGTTTTCCTATTATTTGTCCACATTTTTCCATATTAAGTGGACTTCTTGTCAGACATCCTTGTATATTCTCTTCTCTAGTAAGTTGTTCTTTTTTTCTATAAAAAATGAAGTTTCTCTCTATTTTTGGTGGCGAACTCTGTGTCACCACGGTTTTTGTAAGCATATCCAGGAAGTAGTGTTAGAACTTGTGGCTGATCCTTGGGAATGAATACATGGGACTATGCTTATGAGCTTATCATTGAAGAAGATGGTTGAGATAGGCATAGCTGTCAAATCTTGTTCCTGGTTCACTGGTGAAAGATGAACTTTTCCTTTGGTTGATGTACTTCTATGAGTTTCACCTTGACCATTGGAAACTTGAGGAAGCCGATAGGATTAAAGAATGGTACTTTTTTATTGAAGGGCCATAGAAGCCTTCAACCATCTTTTATTACCCATGCGGGTGGTATATGAGCTTTGGACTCTGTTTCTATTTCTGGAATGGTCTGGCTTATGTCTAGGACTGTGATTTATTTGATTACTTTAGGGAAATAGGGAGATAGTCAGAAGTTAAGCCAATCTTACTGGGCTGCTGTGCTTTCTGCTTGTGTTGGTATTAGTTGTTCGAGAGAGATGCAAACATTTGGAGGTGTGTGGGGGTCTTTTGGGAGCATTGTAGTAACTGGGGATGGGAGCTAGTCTATAGATATTTCAATATAATTTTGGGACAGCTGAGAAGGTACAAATATACTAGTAGGTCACTGGGACGGATTTTGTTTCTTGAGATTCTGAGCCTATGTTACCTGGAAGTGGGTTGTTCTAGTTCGAGGAATGGGTAAGCAAACACAATACACCATGCGATCTTAAACAGCGAACAGTCGAACACTAGGGTAAGCTTCATATAAATGCTACGTTTAAGAAGTGGGCCATTTGGCTGTGTGTTGGGCCATTTGGCTGTGTGTTGGGCCATTTGGATAGAAAGGAACCTTAGAGCTTTTGAGAACAAGGCAAAGACCTCGGAATATATAATATTTCAGCGGCTATTCTATTCCAATTCCCCTCATACCCATGTATGGGCAATATCAAAAATCAGATTCTGCAGATGCTGTTTTTTTGTTGTTCTGAGGCAATGGCACAGGGCTCTAATCCTTTTGTAGTTTTGAAGCTGTTATTTATATATCTATCTTATAAACAAAAAGAAAAAAAGAAGTGGCGTCATAATCTAACTGTAGTAGTACCCTTCCTAAGAACATCTAAATGTTTGTTAATCTTTAGAAAATTATGAAGTCTGAGCATCCTTAATCAATCTAATCTATTAATGTTTGTACCAGCGATTTGGATAATTTAATTTAATGTTTTAGGACTGTTCTTTCCAGTATGCCATGGGCTAGGGAAGTAGCATTTTTGGTTACATAGTTCTGAACATCTAATATGTTGGTGGGATGCACATTTTGGCCATTGTTCTTAATTCTTCTCAGCGAGACGAAAAATACTATTTGATAAGTGATGGAAGTAGGGTTCAAGCGGCATCTAATACTATTCAAAGTTGGATTTGCTACTTCAGCACTTCATGTTTAGTCTATTTCTCAAAAGAAGAAAACATGCGTTTCCTATTCCTTTTCATTTTTCTTGTCAGAGTGAGTACATATAATGTGGCCCTGCGGAATTTCTGGTTTCTTTGGTTACAAGGGTGGGAAAATGATGGATTATACCTCCCAAAAGTTGCCACTCCTTATAGTCTGATCTTTCCTTGTTCCTTCTTATTTCTCTTATCGTTTTTATGCATTAAGTGCCTTCCTTTCCTTATGTTTGGTGGGCTAGATGAATTATAAGGTCCCTCATATTCCTCAAGTGTAATGAGCCATCGGGGAAAATGTATTTCTTCATTTTTTTTCCCCATTTTATATTTCCTTGAAAGGGATGGAATGACTCCCCATACTTTCCCTCTATGCAAGCTCACCAGTAATTTCAGATCTACCACTGAATTTGTTTAACATTTTGCATAATTTCATCCAAGTTAGCTAACGTTTAAAATATTTTAATTAAGTTACATCTGGCCCCTTCAGATTGATTGTTTTCCAACTTGTTTTGGCAGACAAATTTGCCAGAATACCAAGGGCAAGAGAAGATTGTTATTCGGCGTTATACTGATTTTGTTTGGCTACGTGATCGTCTCTTTGAGAAGTACAAGGGTATCTTTATTCCTCCGCTTCCAGAGAAGAGCACTGTAGGTAACGAACCTATACAGATCCTTACATTTAGTTCTATTTATCTTGCAATGATAACATGTTTGCTCTTCCTTTTCACCTGGCCAAACATGTATAGACTATTTTATGTTTCTTTTCTTCTTTGCTTTCATTTCTGTGATATTGATCTGAAATAGAAATTTTTGGCGGCCACGGGGTTTAGCCCCCCCCCCCTTTGGCAGTGTCTAGTTATTCTAGTATGTTACTTATAATAACTTGTACTTGCTCGTCCCAATTTAAGAGGTACACTTAAGACATTTTATGCAAATTAAGAAAATGTGTTTTTTTAAAGTGGTTGAAACATTACTTGCATCCTTTTTTTTTTTTGAAAGTAAAAAAAAATTTGAAGCTGATTTGAGATAGTGACTTTCATCAACAACTTCTTAGGGTATTAAAGTCATTATTTTAAAGAAAAGTTTCCTTAAATGGAAATGTACCTCATCAAATGGGACATGTTAAAAAGGAATGTGTACCTCTTGAAACTTACGGCCTTTGAGCATAAAAATGTCACCTGTGGCATAGTTTGATATATTGCTTGAAGCGGTTCGAGGGATATATCCAAATATATTACTTGATACTAACTTCAATCTTGCTTATGCAGAGAAGTTTAGATTCAGTGCTGAATTCATTGAGATGAGGCGTCAAGCGTTGGATGTATTTGTTAACAGGATTGCAGCACATCATGAACTTCAGCAAAGTGAGGATCTAAGAACTTTTCTGCAGGCAGACGAGCAGGTGATATATCCAAATATGATGGCTTCATCAAAGTATTCTAATACTTTTCGGATGCTGTGAAATTACAATAATACATATGGTGCTTTCAGTTGTGTATATGATCATTTGTGCTTTGCACTTTCCACTCTATAATTGTTGAATAAGTAGTCATGGAGTTTGCCATGCGTCAAAATTTTGAGAACCCCACCTAGAAAAAAACACTACCAATAATTTTAGATACGCAGTGGTTCGTGTCAGAACTTCACAATTGAACATAACTGGGACAAATCCATTCATAAGTAATAATCTTAGAAGGCCTTTCGGTTTTAATAGTTTGATCGCTTGCTTTTCATGCGTACACTAAATCCATGTGTGAAGAAGTTCTCCATGATTCATGTGGCTCAAGAAAATTAAATAAAATTTGCAATTAAAATATTGATCCCTTAAGTTACCCCCCCGCCCCCAAGCCACCAAAAAAAAGAACCCACAAAAGAAAAGTAACAAAAGAAATTGCTGGAATCCTCGTGGCCCAGGCTGTTGAAATCATGATTCTTTGGATATATAAAGCTTCACCAAAATTCAAGGAGTTTTGAGGAACAGGCTAGTCCTGGGTCTCTTTTGTGGGATAGAGTTGTTTACATGACTAAGTTATGGGTTTAGGCTGATGGTGCTTACAGAGGAATGCCTATATTGGTTTTGCATCGTGATTGGAATGCTTTGGTTTCTTGATCATTTATAGGGTTTATTTTATTTTCTTTCTTTTCTTTTCTTGTATTCCGCTTTCTTTCTGTGATGTGTTTTTCATCCATCTCCTGAAATATGTTCCTCTTCTAATCTATTTTGTGAAAAATAATACTCCCTCCATTTCTAAATAATTGTCCTCATTTTCTTTTTTGTCCATTCCAAAACTTTCCTTTTTAGGAAAACACCTTTACCACTTTACCCTTACTTTTTCTTTCTATTTTAATTATGACCACATGCTCAAGGGCATTAAAGGAAACTACACATTACACTAATATATATAATAAAGTCAATTACTTTTTCTTAAACGGTGTGTCGGGTCAAAGAGGACAATTATTTGAAAACGAAGGGAGTATTAAATAAAGATTCACTCCAGTTTTCTCTTTGTTTGAATTCAAGAGAAATCATGTCCAGATACCTGGGCTCTAGAGAGAGATCTGATCATTACTACTGTAAAAGGGGGAGAAAGCTAAAAGGTGGATACAGACTCTTTCTACAATCAAACTCACTTGGCTGGAAAATAGAAACAGGAGAAGAGAGGGAGGGTGGGAAGGGTTAACCTGTCCTGTCTTGGTTAGAAAAAGGAGAAGGCAGATAAGATTTCCAGTAAAAAAGTACTTTTCTCTTTCTCTCAACTGAAACGGATATAGAATAAACAAATCAAAGAGAGAAGAACAGAGTACAGGAAGTGCATCATTTGAGAATATTTTTTTAAAGCAAGAGAAAGAAAGAATCCGCTCTCTAACAATTTCCTACCCCTCAGTCAGTCCATTCGATCCTCCAATACTCCTTTCACTCTTCGCACAGGCATCAGATCTGAAAAACTCATCTTCACCGGCAGCCACGAGCGGGACTCCTTGCGTTGAACTCTCTCCCCAACTCTGTGCGACGCGTACGACATTCATGAACTGAACGAAGGTTTTCTTTTTCCTTTTTCTTTTTCTTTTTGTCGAGAAAAAAAGTACAGTAAATAAAAAGTCTAATTCTTTTTATCACTATTTTACATCATTTTTATCTTTTAAGGGCCCAACTGCAACTTCAACCCTCCCTTTTTCCAATTCTTTTCATCGGCTTGTTTTTTCTTCTCCCTTCTCTTCTTGTTTTCATTTTTCTTTTCCAGTTTTTTCTGATTCATATGTTTTTATTTTTCTCTTGATTTCAGTAACTGTGAAAATATATGATACTACATTATTCAAAGAACATAAAAAATTGCAGAAAACTATAACTACTAAGAAGAAGACTAGGTTGAGTTTCTATTTGGCTTGCATTTAGCGTATATGCAATTTGTATTCTTGGACTTGTACCAAATTGTAGCATGTTATGTAATGTTGTACCAAAATTATACGATAACATGTATTTATCACTTGAACAATGCTACCTATAATAGATTGTGATTTTGTGCAAATCTAGTTATACCATCATGCAAAGTATGTTATTTTAAATAATATCTACAATATATATCTATACACATTAGCCCTCTAAGTAGCATTTGGTTGTGAATCGCCCGAAACCAAAATCAAATCCAAAACAGATCCACATTTATAGCGGCCAAAATCGTGCCTTTGAACCAGGGTTGGGTGAGAGGTGTTACTGCTTATTTCTGACCAAGTTGACATGTGAAATTGATGTGCTTGAGCAAGCGTTTTTGGAACGTTTATTTGACATTCTCTATTGAAATTTCTGTACTATTTAATGGTTCCTGGATTTGCTTTCACGATCTGTAGAGTGATCATGAGGCACATTTCTTTACTTTCTCAAAATTTCGGTTATGCATTTTTCTCATCTTTTTCTCAGTAACTTCTATCAATCATCCTATGCTCCTTGTTGCCTCTTTTGCAGACTATGGATAAAGCTAGGTCGCAAGAAACTGGAATTTTTAAGAAGAAGCCAGCTGACTTGATGCAAATTTTCAAGGTAACCCTATATGATGAAAGCAAAAAAAAAAAGGGAAAACTGAACAGAGGTTTTCTAGATTTTGATAATTTGACCAGCTGATTAGGCTGCAATATAGACCTATTGTAGATCTATGATTTGGGGGAAATGGCAGAAGCACATAATATAGCTGTATTGGTACGTAACTACTTGGGTACGTGTATCGGCAGATGAAATCAAGGTTTTTAGCATTGCAGTAGGATTATACTTTAACTTCTCTTTTTTGGTTCTTCATAGCAAATCAATTTTGTTTTTTAAAGATAAGGTTGTATGAAAAGTTGTTATTGGTGCTTTTAGAAGTTCTCATTCATGAGCAGTTAAGAATTCTACATAAGGTGTACTATACGTAATCATGTCCTTTTGTCTTGTATTTTGAATGCTGCTGTGTCTGACACCACGGCCTATGTCAACACCTGACAAGTGTTGGTGTCCACAAATCATAGCCATGATGTACATCTGTTGCTTGTCTCGACGGTCTACCCTTTCTTGCTTTTTCTGACAGGAGTGAGCGGATTAGTAATGCTTTATTGAGCCAACACTGGCTTTATCTTTCAGCTTCTGTGATTCCATTTATGTTGTCTAGTTTACCCGGGCTCTTTATGGGATTGGTTCTTGACACTATTTACCTTTTTGAAAGGATATACTTTCTTAATTTGCTTTAGGATGCAGGGACTACACCAACTTTACACTTTTTGATGCATAAACATGTTTGTATATGCTATGGTCAAAAAATCTTATCTTCAGATGTCCTAGGGAATATAAGCCTCGATGATAACCGTGTAACATATTGAAGTTCCAATGCTTCAAACATCAGCTTTGTTAAGAAATACTCTGTCAAAATGGTCTCCCGAATATAGACCTGGTTAAGCCATATTCTGTAATTTGTCACTAACTAATTGTAATGGACAAAATTACAGTAGCGGAGAGATATAGGTGATCCGGCCTAACTGAGCAACACCAGGATGATTGCAGTAACTCCAAACATTGGAAGATAAAGAATATTAACTGAAAGTTTTCTTCAGAATGTTGTAATATAACAGCATTACGAGGAAGCTTTTTGTACGAATAATCTCCACTTAACATTTCGCAGACTGGAAAAAATGTTTTTTCTATGACTAATTTCATATCCATCAGAGCACCCAAAAGTACCTGGAATAAACTTATTCTCGATCTTCTTCTTATCCAATTAAGCTTTATGTTGCACCATGGTAGAATCTGGAGCAAGGAACACCAGTTGGTGCACCTAGAACCCACCTTGATCCTCAACCCTGGCAAAACGCTTGCATATTGGGAACTTAGTTTTGCAGTTCATTTTCTATTCAAGTATTCTTCAGTCTTCATTTCCTTCTTGGCAAGAGTGTGACCTTGGTATTCATATTGATGCAAATTGAGCTTTAAATGTGACTCAAATGAGAATATTTTGCATCTGGAAAGATGAAATAAATTAAGATTTAAGTTCCTTTAATTTTTGACAGGATGTTCAATCTAGAGTGAGTGATGTTGTTCTGGGAAAAGAAAAGCCAGTGGAAGAATCAAATCCTGAATATGAGAAACTGAAACATTATGTCTTTGAGCTAGAAGATCACCTAGCTGAAGCTCAGAAACATGCATATCGTCTAGTAAAGAGACACAGAGGTTTTAAGAACTTTGGTTTCTTCTCTCGTTTCCTCTCTTTTCATTGGTTGTGCAAGTAGCTTTAAGCATTGTTTTCTTGATCATATTGTCTTCCTATCTTCAAACAATGTTAAGTGCATATGACATGATGTCATGATTGTTTCTATTTATTATCAGAGTTGGGGCAATCTCTGTCAGATTTTGGAAAAGCAGTCAAGCTCCTTGGTGCTTGTGAAGGAGATGCACTTGGGAAAGCATTTTCTGAGCTTGGAGTAAAATCAGAGATGTTATCTGTTAAGCTGCAAAAAGAGGTTGCTTTCAATTGGAAGATCATACTTTTATTTATGTCAAACAATATGTTTGTTTTCTAAATGGGGAGAATTCTTTAAGCAATGTGCTCCACATTAAAAAATGTAGCTTTATTTGTTCTGTTGTTCAGGCCCACCAGCTCTTAATGAATTTCGAAGAACCATTGAAAGACTATGTACGTGCTGTTCAATCTATCAAGGTGAGTATTCCACTTGTCTTGTCTTATAACTGTATCTTTCATCTTAGTTGGAAGGTTGTGTGCATTTTTGACCAGAATGAATTCCACTTGTAATGTTTCAAAAACAAAATGAGATGCTTTTTCAAAGAGATTATTATTGATTGCACCTGCAGATTTGATGTTATCTTGTTTAGCCGCTAGTTTCATTACTTAGTTTGTTTATTTGTTCCCAACACTTTTCTCAATTGAAAATTCTGATCTTTTGCTTATGGTTTTTGACATAGGGTACCATAGCAGAGAGGGCCAATGCGTTCAGACAGCAGTGTGAATTGACTGAGACTGTTAAACTAAAGGAAATCGATCTGTATGGTTCTATTTTATCCAATATCCATTCTTTTTGTCCTTTTCTGATGGAGTAGTCTCTCAAAGATGAAATTGATGTATAAAGTTATCTTTCTGTGACTATTATACTCTCTAATTTTTTTTAGAGTAGTGATAGGGATGCAATTTTTTGTAGAACTTTCTCCTATAAATCTAGGTGGCAAGCACATGATTGGTTAGAGATCACATGACTTAGCATGTGATGTCACCCTTCACATGCTAGGCACCTAGATTTGTATGAGAAATTTGTACAAAAATGTTTGTATCCCTATCATTTTCCATAATTATATGCTCATCCTGCCCAATTTATGGTAATTTGCTTTAATGCTCGAGTTTAGGTTTAGTAGGCAGACGTGAATTTATTCTCAGTTATGTTTTGATATGATGTTCTACCTATTGCACCATAGAATTAATTGGGTGACCATTGTCTTGATATTTAGTGCAAACCGGGGTATGGGGAATGCCTGTATTACATGGGCTCCACTCTCCAATTGGTGTCCATCTTCTAAACCTCTATTTTGTGATATTGGGATATGTATCCAGAACTTGGATATGGGTGCATGGAAATGTATTAGATATGCAAATTACTTCAAATGATAGGGGATTTAGAAGAAACAGGGATTTCTTTCACACCCTTGTAAGAAACAATGCAGCAGTCTTTGTTTTCGAATATGGGCTTCTCGTTCTTGTAGCATTACCAGAAAGTATGTTATACGAGTGTCCAATATGGGTCATAAGGGTCCGACATTCACCACGCTTTTTAAGTTGAGGAACAATGCGATGGCAAGTCTATGTAACAAGGGAAAGTCAGAAATATTTATCCATTGTTTTTCCCTTTACGTTAAACTTCAAATTTGTATTTGAAACCACTATATGTTAGCAAGAACATTTTGTTTTGTACACTCTTTATCCTTAGCGACAAGTTTTGCATGTTCAGTGCAACGTGGCTTGTGTAGGGAATGGTTCAGTTTTATCATAGATGAGTTCATTTTTAAAAGTTTGGATCTAGTTCTTGGGAATCTAATTTTATCAGAATCACTTGTTAATAGTTTAGAATACGATTCTTTAAACTTTTTCTTTTTGACTAAGCTAGGATTCATGCTGCATACATCATTACTGGACTTGTGAAAAAAACCAAAACAATTCCTGAGAAATAACAACTTGCATGCCCCCCTTGAGTTAGTGGAGGAACTTGCGTTTGTTGATGAAATCCACAACAATCTCTACTTATGGCCTTCAATAAATTGTCTAATTTTCAACTAGCAGCTTCTCTTATGTGTGAATCTATTGATTTTCAGCAATAAACTCAGGCTAACTCGATCCGAAAAGCTGTTGGATGCTGAGCATGAATACGAGGAGGTTAGTTGACTTGTGTTGGATTTGACCGTGCAATTCTGGAATCCAGGTGTTCCAGAACTTCAATTCTAAACCATGAAATTAAAATTGGATCTCATTTTAATTCAAAATTCAAGCTTCAAGCTTCCATACACAGAATGTTCCCACTCTATTTTCGGTTATATCCATATGCTTTCCATGAAGAAAAGGGAAAAAAATATAATACTCCCTCCGTTCCGGGTAAAGAGTACCCGTTGGAAAGTCAAGCTTTTTAAGAAAATGATATTTTTAGTAGCTTATTAGTAATAAAATGACACTTTTATGCCTTTATTTTTGAAAGTGGATGCTTTAAAGTGAAACATCCAAAAATGGAATAGTAGACTCTTAGCCCGGAACGGAGGGAGTACTTATTACTATATTCTCTAACTTAGTTGACTAATGCTGTGATGCAGCTGAAAGCTGATGGTGAGGAAGCAGCAAGAAGATTTGAGACAATCGTGAGGCTAATGAACGAGGAGATTGTTCATTTCCAAGAGCAAAAAACCTTAGATATGGGGCTTGCATTCCACGAATTTGCAAAGGGACAAGCACGCCTGGCAAATGGTATTGCTGAGGCCTGGCGAAGTCTCCTCCCGAAGCTTGAAGCCTGTTCTACCGCTTAACTGAGTTCAAGAAAAACAATAGCGAAACATTTTTTGGACAGTTACTGATTAGGAATCAGGGATGCGTCTCTTGCCCGTATAGTTATATGGTATGGTGTTTTTCAATTTTGTACCTAATAATTGGAACATTACCTGAAACATTACCTGAAAGTACTAAATCTCTTGGAACATTACTGACGTAACAAGTTCATATGTATCTTAAAATGGAGATCAAATTTATCTCATCATTTTTAGTTGAATGCACTGCCATTTCGAGATACCATATCGATCCATTAATCTGAGCTGCGTTCTCTGTTGTTCATAAGGTACTGGGCCCTTTTCTCTATATTTTTCTTAAGCAGTTGGTATGAGTTATGACTTAGGTGTTTTATCCATTAATCTGAGCTGCGTTCTCTGTTGTTCGTAAGGTACTGGGCTCTTTTCTCTATATTTTTCTTAAACAGTTGGTATGAGTTATGATTTGGTGTTTTGTCCGTGAAATACGAATGGAAAATGTTTCTGTTACATCCTCTATTTTCAACCAGCAATCAACACACCTCGGTTATTATATGAATAAACTAAACTGGGTTTGAGGGGAGTTGCGATCTCGTTAGAAAATATTGTATTTGAGCCAAGTTCTTTATCATCATCAAATTACCTTCATGCTTTTCTCTTTCAGTTTTTGTTTCGAATCCCATTTTCTGTGCAACAAAGCACGAGATCTTGATATTCAAGAAAGGTTTCAAGTGGGATACTAGATTAATTATCATGTTCTATCATTTTTCCAGCCTTAAAATTTACGTGGTGAGATGTGTCATAACAAATAAAAATAAAAATATACTCCACCCATTTCAAAAAAAAAAAAAAAAATTGTCCTCTTTGAATGGGAACACATCTAAATAAGAATCATTTGATTTTTTTTTTTAAAGTTTGTGTGCAAATAAGACCCATCATTAAAGTAACAAGGAAAATAATAGGAAAATGGTACAAATATTTATATCGTTTCGAGTAAAGGGTTTTTGTCAGAAAGTCAATTTTTTTTTTAAAATAACATTTTTAGTAGTCAATTAATTATAAAATGTTACTTTTATTCTTTTTTTTTTTTTTTTAAAATAGTCTCTTTTAAGTGAAACATATCTTAAAATGAAATAATAGACTCTTTGTTCGAAATAGATAGATATTAACTATTAAATAAGAATGAATCAAAAATATATTTTTTAAAACAGACGAAAAAGAAAAAAATAAACCATTTATTAGAATGACAAAAATTTGATAGGATGATTTTATAAATATTTTTTATTAGGCGAATTCAATTTTAAGAGATCGATATATAGACTCTGTGTATATTAAGTAAACGATATACTGCCGGTGACGTAGCCTCGTATTTTTCATACCCATGGACTAAAAAAGCAGCACCCTATAAAGCTTATCCTATCCCACTCCTGACACAAAACTACTAACCAGCAATACACAGACACACACGCACGCACACAAATGGCTACTGCATCAGTTAGGCAACTGTTCCATCTATCAAACATCAGTTCGCAGAAGCAAATCGGATTTAAATTTGTTGGATCTCTTCGTCCATCTTTCCAAGATGAAAACTTCAACAATCGCCGAATTTGTAGACTTAATAATGCTGAAAGTCTCATCCATCGTAATAATGTGATTATTGTTTGCAAAGCATCACCATCCCCTTCCAATGAAGAAGAAGATGACGATGGAGTGTCCTTGGGAACCATGAAATTGCCGTTGACTACCGACCTTAACAGATTTGAAACCTTGCTCTTTCAGGTACTACTTAACTTTGTTTTGCTACTACTTTCGAAACTTCAAATTTCTGTTTGGTGTTCCCGTAGGCCGTAGCAATTTCATTTGTAGATAATAATAGATTAGTATCCAAACTCAGTCGTATACTTTTCTAATTAAGTTTCTACTCAATTAGTTTCTAAATTATTATTCTAGTTTGACTTTTTTAATAAAATTAATTGTTTTTCAAATGAAAATTTATATATCTCAAAATAATGAGAAAATCATTCAAATAACCATAGTAATAATATTATTCGTTGATAATTGATTAGACCAATCACATTACAATATTTCAAATGTGACAAATGTATTGAGCAATTTGATGTGGTTTGGTCATTGCTATTAAGGCCATTCAATTTTATAACGAAGTTGTTGACGTAGACCGATTTGATGAATCACATTATAATATCCCAAATGTAACAAATATATTCAGTAATTTGGTGCGATGTCGCCTTACCGTCAACGTCTCATCTAATTTTGTAATGAATCTGTTACGTGTATTAACGAAGTGATTATATGAAGAGTATGTTTGCCTTTTAAATGCACTTCTTTCTTTTCCAAACATTTTTTTTAATTCCACATTTCTTGATGTAATTGAAAGATAAAAATACCCTTCGTACAATTTATTTGTTAATCAACGTCAACATGTTCGTTACGAAATTGAATGGAGACATTGACGGTAAGGACTACATCGCACCCAATTATTGAGTACATTAGTTGTATTTAAGATAGAGCTATGATATTACGAGCTAGAGCTTGTAGTATTATTACAAGCTTTAGTATTAGTGTCGTTAAATCAAATCTCCTAAGATATTTACACCGTTAGATTAAATATGTTCTTTTTAAGTAATGATATGAACATTCCAAATCATCATCAACTTAATCATCTGAGCTCATAATTATATACGTAATATAATTTGTCTTTAGATATTGTAATGTGGTTGGTAAATCTATGAATTGTAATAGTGGTTGGTCAAAGTCGGTTATACCTTATAAATGTCCCACATCTAATGTAGTTATTGATAGTTATTTGAATAATTTTTCCCAAAATTATTTGTTTTGTAATTTTAACAATTTTTATACACGTCAAATTTTCATTTGAAATACATTTAATTTAACTATGAAATTACAAATTACGTGTTTCTTCGAATTTGAAAAATATAAAAATTCACGTCAAATTTTCATTTAAAAAACAACTAGCTTGACACAACCAGACAGTAATTTAGGAAGGGATGGTGAATATTTTATCGCAATTTTTTTTTGTACTAAATAGATACTCCATCCGTCCCAAAATATATGACGTTTTGAGCAAGGTTCTAAAATCGTTTAACACTATAGCGCCTAGGGACTAGTCGAGGTCTATGCGGGCCTAGAATTAAGACATAATTATCATTTTTTTGATAATTTACATCAAAGATCAAACACATTGACTACAAATTTAAATTTTTTTATGTTTGTCATTTTATCAAACACTTGTCTATATTTGTAAAATGAACAAAAATATACAAACCTACCATTAATCTCAATTCTCAACAACCCCAAAACAATAAATCAGCCAAGTTTGGAACTAAAAACAAAAAAGATATTACTCTAGTTCACCCCCCATTACCTCCATCTTTGCCTCACCATTACCAAATCACCGCATGCCACAAAATCAAAGCTACAAAATAAATTAAGGTCGGCCAGGTTTGACGAAGTGCCGAATTAACTAAGAAAAGAAGCGCCTAGGCGGAGTTAGGCGGGGAGTTTTAGAACACTGGTTTTGAGAGAGTTTTTTTTTGTTCTAAAATAGATGTCAATTTGTAATTTTCAAAGAACTTTTTTTTTTCAAATTCTATCCATATTTATTGATTCAGTAACTCGTGCTTGGCTCTTTGGGCAAGAATATCAAGATACCTAATTAATATTTAGATATAAACAGTTTAATCTTTACAATATGTTTCCTTGATCAGTATAAAAAACCAAAAAACGTCATATATTTTAGGACGGAGGAAGTACCATTTTGGATTGGAACAAACTATTCGTTTTAATGCAGTGTTGAAAACATGTTATAATCCTCATCCTCCTCCTCATGGTTGTCAATTTACAGTGGGCAAACAGTCTTTGCCAAGGCGCAATGTTACCCCTTCCGATGCCTCTAAAGGTCAGTGATTAGTAATTTCATCTTTCATTCTTACTTTTTATGAATCAATGCTTGTTTTTTCTTTTATAATGCGGTATATTTGGTGAGGCTGAGCAGGTTGACAAAATTCCCGGGGGAGCTAGACTTGGATTCATAACTATTGGGGATGGAGTGACCGAGGTACCTGTGTATATTGATTGTTTAGTGTTTCCGGCAACAGATGGTTCTGCTCCAATTTTCCGAGCAATAAGAAATGGACCCAAGAAAGATCAGTCACCTCCTGGAGAGCCAAGGATCATGAAGAGCCTTCTTGGAGCCCTCCAAAAATCAGTTCAGATAGCTAGCTAGACTAGTTTTATAGATTCTATTGTTTCGTTTTCTTGTAATACCATAGTTCACCAATTCTAATGATATT
>CM028380.1:42496843-42554313 GCA_013146195.2 Codonopsis lanceolata
AACCTAACTGTTTTATAATACTAGTAAGATTCACGTGCGTTGCACGTGGTGTTAATGGTTTTTTAAAGTGATTTGCCAATTTTTTAACGTTTATGTTTACTTTTAATTATTGGTTTTTGTGTTTTAATCTTTACATTTTTTGAGACTTATAAATTGTGTTGTTGTGTATTTAGGTTTTTCGATATTTTGTTTTTCGGTCATTTATAATGTAAGCTTTTAGTCATTATATTGTAACTTATCCTACACATTTGTCCTTTTTATTGGTTATTTTTAAATCTTTTTTTAATACCAAACATGAATTCATTCACTTTTATCGGTGTTAGAATTGAAAACAATTCAAACTTACTTTCTTAGATAAGCACATTGTTGTTGGAGACTTTGCTTATGTCGTTTCTAGAATTTATGACTCTCTTTGGAAAATAATAAATTGTGTTATAGAAATCAAACTCGCAATCTCAAAGTATATACTTACACTCTAAAATACAAAATTCACCCAGAGTATCTATAAAGTCTCACTTTACCACTCAACCTAACTTTTGTGCCATTTTCATATTTCATTGTTTAAGTTTTTTATAGTTTGCCCCCTAGACACTACTAAGGTTACCAATATGACGTTAAGGTGCACATGGTATTTCACGTGAAGGGCATTTTGGTTATTTTTAACAATGTTTTTTGTGCTTTTATTACCCAAAAAGAAACTTCATTTTCTTATTCTTCGACAATGCTTTCTCTGCTTCTTCTCCAACAATGACATCTTATTTAAATTTTAAGTGAGATATAACTCAAAAGTGTATAAATTTTTTATTCGAATTTTTATATAGAAAAATAAATAAAAATAGTGCGGAATCATATCAGATAGAGATAAAACACAAGAAGATGATCGAATGCAGGTGTCAAGGCCGCCATGAATAAGAACCCACAAAAAATTAAAGCTGCCAGAGCTGCCGATGTTAAATGACCAAGCCAAAAACACAATGCATAAGCATACACGATGAATTTCAAAACTCATATTTGAACTTATCAGAGATATACACGACAATGATGAGGCACGTCATGATTTAATCCGTCTTCATCGTCCCTAGCTTAAACACCAACAAATTTCTCCTTGGCACCATTAATATGGTTTATAGTTTGATTGGAGCAAATTCTCGATCTTAAACATTATGCGCTACCATTTTTATCACTTCGATTACCACACGTTACATCACAATCACCAAATTTGATATATAATATGGAAATGCTACAAAATTACGTTGAGGGCCAAAATGGATTTGGAGGATACCTTAGGGGACAATGTGTATTTTGGGCTAATTTTGATGGGGAAAACATATGATTAGCTCACAAAATTACACACTAAATCTCACATTTGACCCCATCCTACGAAGTGTCACTTTCATACCTTATTTTTCTATTTGTCCCACTTTATTCCCTCCTGTCTATGGGTGTTAAAAATAGTAACGTATGGAAAATGATATGTGCATATCACGTGAATATTATTTTGGTCATTTTGCTTAGGGTGGAAAATGAGATTTAGTTATAACTTTATTATATAATTAACCATTTAGTATTTAAAATATGTTTTTAAATAAAAATAATAATACATAATTGTTTCAATAATTCAAAAATAATTATATGACCAAATTACAATTTCTCCCAAGGTATCCACCAAATTTGTCCCATAATGTCCCATAATGATATCGGCGTTACATTTTTTTCTATTTTTCACACTATTCGTGATGGACGTTAGAATATTCACGTTAAATAGCACATGGTCTTCCACGTGCGGGGTAAAAATGACATTTTTATTATTTGCTTTGGGGGTAAATGTATCAAAAGTAAAAAACTCTAATCTCACACCCGTTCCTTCCCTCTTCTCCCGGTGCAAGTGCCCATCTCTCGCTCCACCATAATAGCCGCCATCTCGGCCTAAACCCTTCCAACTTTGGTCACGCCTATCACAACTTTGGCGCCGTCCTTCTTCGATTCTAGCCAAACTACATCTCTGATCTTCCTCATTCTATCCCATACAAAAGTCGCGCCTAAAGTAGAAATCAGAAGGTATATACTATACTTACCAAAAATTATAGTAAAAACATGCGATTAAAAAAAAACACATAACTCTTATCGACGAATTCATCGGAAAAAGAGATGGGCTTGAATGAAGAGAAATGGTAAGGAAAATGTTATCCTTAAAACTAATTATACTACTTTCTTTACAACTATGCTCTGAAGAAGCGCAAAGTTGTTTTGAACAAAGACATTTGTGTCCTTGAACGCTTAGTAGTAAGGAAAATTATAAAATTAGTTGTAAGGCTAGCAATGTTGTTATTTTAATTTGTCTCATAATTAACTTTAGAATTTATTTAATTTATACACCCACCACCATTACCACCACTACCACCTCAAATAACACCATTAGCCTAGAAATCAATTTCTTTTATTTTATCTTATTTCTTTGTTTAAGTTCTTACTCCTTTGTTTAATGTCGTATTCCACCTAAATCACCACTGTCATGCTTAAAATCGCCCCCACCACCACCAGCATCCCTACAAATGCCGCCACAGCTATCACCACCACCAAGAAACGTGTCCACCTTACCTTGCTAAAATGGAAAAATAACATATCTTTAGCTTCCGTTAAGTGGAACTACTTTCTTCAAACGACTTTCCTATCGCTAAAATGGAAAAATAACATATATTTAGCTTCCGTTAAGTGGAACTACTTTCTTCAAACGACTTTCCTATCGATTGTAACTTAATTTCTTCTCTAACAAAACACACAGATTTGTCAACTAAGTTCTCCGTTTTTCTTTATCTTCTTGATATTATAACATCTTTCCTTAACACGCTTCTCTTAGCTTATTCACATGCAATTACTAAGCACGCTATAGATTTGCTTAATATCTCGATACTCACCAACCAATGTATTATTATAATTACAATTTTTCATATACCTCTAATAATGTCATACCCAACCTATGATGTCTCACTTTCCTACATGTTTTTTCTATTAGTTAAACTTTGTCTGATATTTAAATTCAAAGTTAAAAATGCATTACTCCAAAAATGAAATTTAAAATTTTAATTTTTAGCCTGACTTTTTCGATCAACCCCATCATTCATAGACTCACCACCACCACCACTACCACCTCAAATTTTACCATTAGTCCAAAATTTAATTTTTTTGATTTGATTTTATTTACTTTTCTAATTCCTTACGCCTTCCTTCGAAGTAACCCATTTGGAAAAGCCATCAATGATAGACACATCACCACCACAACCTTAAATTTCACTTTTTACGAACTCAAATTCAATTTTTTTGAATTTTTAAAATTTCAAATTGAATCTGAAACCCATATGGATATTTGAAAATTTGATGATTAGGAAATTTCACAACGATGTATTTCATCTAATCCACCACTGTCATCCCTAAAATCACTGTCACCACCGCTCCTAACACCATCATCCCTGCGGTCGTAAGCACCGCCATCACCATCACCAAGAAACGAATTCACCTCACCTTGCTAAAATAGAAACATAGAATCTCTTTAGCTTCTGATTAGTCGGACTTCTTTCTCGAATGTCTCTCATTTCTTACTTCCTATCCACTTTCGGTGTCAAATTACTAAGTAAGGAGATAATCTAATTTAGGATGGAGTTACTTGAAAGGATGTTGATTGGTGACAATTTCTTTCAATTAAAGGAGAGTTGTGGTAGAAGAAAAGAAAGTTGATAGCCAGGGGAGGGGAATAGAAAGATTCTCACACGTAACTACTTCGGGTTCCATGAAGAGAAGAAAGCAAGTTAAGACCAAAAGAGGTTAGAGGTTTGGAACCCAGTTATGGGAATGAGTAAAATATTTTAAACCTAGTTAATTGTGATTACTAACAGTGGTTTGTTTGTAATATTTATAAGTTAGGACCAGTATGATAGTTTTTAAGGTTACTTGTAGTAGTCTGAAAATTCAAAGAAGTAAATTGTAGATTTTTGCTTTCTTTTGTAACAAAACGCACAAATTCATCAATTGGTTCTTCATTTTCTATATCTTATTGACACTATGACACATTTTCTTAACCCACTTCTCGTAGCTTATTTATGTGTAATAGCTAAAGACGCTACATATTTTTGCTTAATATCTAGATACTCACTAACAAATCTATTATTATAGTAACATTTTTTCATTTACTTTTATAATGTCTTTACTAAGTAAAACCATATTATTTAAGAAAGTAAAACAATATTATTTTTTAGTTTCAAATAAAATTTTTGTCTCTCGACTGAGTAAGGACATTTTTGTTATTTTAGACAATATTGGACAACATTTGTAATGAATAATGGTAGGAGGAAAGCGATAAGAAAGTAAAAATACAAGATGAAATAAATAGAATTCAAAACCTGTGGAACTTAACTTTAAAACATGTACAAGTCAAGGGATCAAATTATTATTTGATTATTAATGGAATTAATTAGTCTCAGATAAATTTACTTGTTTGACCTTAATTAATGGTGGATGATTTATTATATTTGAGGCTATTTTTGTCCAAACATTTTTTGTTGTCATGGTAAGTTTACTTGTTTTGTCCTTGATTAAATGGTGGGTGGTTTATTTGGTGAAGGGTTATTTTTGTCCATCTATTAAATTGTAAGAAACAAGCTTGACTTTTATATAGTAAGAGAGATTACTAACAGTGGTTTGTTTGTAATATTTTAAACCTAGTTAATTGTGATTACTAACAGTTGTTTGTTTGTAATATTTACAAGTTAGGATCAGTATGATAGTTTTTAAGGTTACTTGTAGTACTCTGAAAATTCAAAGAACTAAACTGTAGATTTTTGCTTTCTTTTGTAACAAAACGCACAAATTCATCAATTGGTTCTTCATTTTCTATATCTTATTGACACTATGACACATTTTCTTAACCCACTTCTCTTAGCTTATTTATGTGTAATAGCTAAAGACGCTACATATTTTTGCTTAATATCTAGATACTCACTAACAAATCTATTATTATAGTAACATTTTTTCATTTACTTTTTAATGTCTTTACTAAGTAAAACCATATTATTTAAGAAAGTAAAACCATATTATTTTTAGTTTCAAATAAAATTTTAGTCTCGCGAGTAAGGATATTTTTGTTATTTTAGACAATATTGGACAACATTTGTAACGATAATGGTAGGAGGGAAATTGATAAGAAAGTAAAAATACAAGAGGAAATAAATAGAATTCAAAACTGTAGGACCTAACTTTAAAACATGTACAAGTCAAGTGATCAAATTATTATTTGATTATTAATGGAATTAATTAGTCTCAGATAAATTTACTTCTTTGACCTTAATTAATGGTGGATGATTTATTATATTTGAGGCTATTTTTGTCCAAACATTATTTGTTGTCATGGTAAATTTACTTGTTTTGTCCTTGATTAAATGGTGGGTGGTTTATTTGGTGAAGGGTTATTTTTGTCCATCTATTAAATTGTAAGAAACAAGCTTGACTTTTTATAGTAAGAGAGATTACTAAAGTGGTTTGTTTGTAATATTTTAAACCTAGTTAATTGTGATTACTAACTGGTTTGTTTGTAATATTTACCAGGTTACTTGTAGGAAAATTCATTGTAACAAAAGCACAAATTCATCAATTGGTTCTTCATTTTCTATATCTTATTGACACTATGTTAGCTTATTTATGTGTAATAGCTAAAGACGCTACATATTTTTGCTTAATATCTAGATACTCACTAACAAATCGTTAATGTCTTTACTAAGTAAAACCATATTATTTAAGAAAGTAAAACCATATTATTTTTTAGTTTCAAATAAAATTTTAGTCGTAAGGATATTTTTGTTATTTTAGACAATATTGGACAACATTTGTAACGATAATGGTAGGAGGGAAATTGATAAGAAAGTAAAAATACAAGAGGAAATAAATAGAATTTAGGACCTAACTTTAAAACATGTACAAGTCAAGGGATCAAATTATTATTTGATTATTAATGGAATTAATTAGTCTCTGATAAATTTACTTGTTTGACCTTAATTAATGGTGGATGATTTATTATATTTGAGGCTATTTTTGTCCAAACATTATTTGTTGTCATGGTAAATTTACTTGTTTTGTCCTTGATTAAATGGTGGGTGGTTTATTTGGTGAAGGGTTATTTTTGTCCATCTATTAAATTGTAAGAAACAAGCTTGACTTTTATAGTAAGAGAGATTACTAACAGTGGTTTGTTTGTAATATTTTAAACCTAGTTAATTGTGATTAGTAACAGTGGTTTGTTTGTAATATTTACAAGTTAGGACCAGTATGATAGTTTTTAAGGTTACTTGTAGTAGTCTGAAAATTCAAATAACTAAACTGTAGATTTTTGCTTTCTTTTGTAACAAAACGCACAAATTCATCAATTGGTTCTTCATTTTCTATATCTTATTGACACTATGACACATTTTCTTAACCCACTTCTGTTATCTTATTTATGTGTAATAGCTAAAGACGCTACATATTTTTGCTTAATATCTAGATACTCACTAACAAATCGATTATTATAGTAACATTTTTTCATTTACTTTTTTAATGTCTTTACTAAGTAAAACCATATTATTTAAGAAAGTAAAACCATACTATTTTTTAGTTTCAAATAAAATTTTAGTCTCTCGACTGAATAAGGATATTTTTGTTATTTTAGACAATATTGGAAAACATTTGTAACGATAATGGTAGGAGGGGGAAACTGATAAGAAAGTAAAAATACAAGAGGAAATAAATAGAATTCAAAACTGTAGGACCTAACTTTAAAACATGTACAAGTCAGGGGATCAAATTATTATTTGATTATTAATGGAATTAATTAGTCTCTAATAAATTTACTTCTTTGACCTTAATTAATGGTGGATGATTTATTATATTTGAGGCTATTTTTGTCCAAACATTATTTGTTGTCATGGTAAATTTACTTGTTTTGTCCTTGATTAAATGGTGGGTGGTTTATTTGGTGAAGGGTTATTTTTGTCCATCTATTAAATTGTAAGAAACAAGCTTGACTTTTATAGTAAGAGAGATTACTAACAGTGGTTTGTTTGTAATATTTTAAACCTAGTTAATTGTGATTACTAACAGTGGTTTGTTTGTAATATTTACAAGTTAGGACCAGTATGATAGTTTTTAAGGTTACTTGTAGTAGTCTGAAAATTCAAAGAACTAAACAGTAGATTTTTGCTTTCTTTTGTAACAAAACGCACAAATTCAGCAATTGGTTCTTCATTTTCTATATCTCATTGACACTATGACACAATTTCTTAACCCACTTCTCTTAGCTTATTTATGTGTAATAGCTAAAGACGCTACATATTTTTGCTTAATATCTAGAAACTCACTAACAAATCGATTATTATAGTAACATTTTTTTCATTTACTTTTTTAATGTCTTTACTAAGTAAAACCATATTATTTAAGAAAGTAAAATCATATTATTTTTTAGTTTCAAATAAAATTTTAGTCTCTCGACTGAGTAAGGATATTTTTGTTATTTTAGACAATATTGGACAACATTTGTAACGATAATGGTAGGAGGGGGAAACTGATAAGAAAGTAAAAATACAAGATGAAATAAATAGAATTCAAAACTGTAGGACCTAACTTTAAAACATGTACAAGTCAAGTGATCAAATTATTATTTGATTATTAATGGAATTAATTAGTCTCTGATAAATTTACTTGTTTGACCTTAATTAATGGTGGATGATTTATTATATTTGAGGCTATTTTTGTCCAAACATTATTTGTTGTCATGGTAAATTTACTTGTTTTGTCCTTTATTAAATGATGGGTGGTTTATTTGGTGAAGGGTTATTTTTGTCCATCTATTAAATTGTAAGAAACAAGCTTGACTTTTATAGTAAGAGAGATAGATGTTAACTTAGCGTGCATTTGAAAAATACTATGGTGCAGGAGACAATCTTGAAATTCAATTCTTGATAAATGTCTCACATATATAATCAATTTTTTTTTAAACAATTCTTATTTTCAAACAAGAAACAAATTAGTTAAAAAAGTATGTGGATTGAAACTTACTACAAGAGGACGAGCGTCGGAAATAATAGGGTAACACTAAACATTGCACCTCATTTACTAAATGTCGCACCATTTTAAATAATCATATTACAATTACACCCTTACTCCCCTTAAAACAAAATAACCCACAATTTTTCCATCATTTTCCAAACACCCCCCTCCCTATACAAATTAGCAATTACGCCTCCAGGCAGCAACAAGAGTCTCACACTGCCCTTCTTCTCAAACAGGAAAAATAAAAATTAGTACCCGAAATAATCTAAAAGAATTTTTTTTAAAAATATATATATTTTTGGCTAATTTTAGCTTAAGTCGCTAAGCAACGTAAGCTTAAATGATTAAAAGTCGTCGGACCAGTTAAACTTGCAATGTTTCAAGTCCAAAACCCTAGTGAACTTAATGATTTTAAGTCCACATACCCTGGCGGCTACATTAAAGTTTTCAAGAAAGTCGCCGGACCAGTTACTTGCAATGTTTCAAGTCCAAAACCCTAGTGGACTTGATGATTTTAAGTCCACATACCCTGGCGGCTACATTAAGGTTTTCAGGAAAGTCGTCAGACCAGTTAGATTTGCAATGTTTCAAGTCCAAAACCCTAGCCACATACCCTGGAGGCTACATTAAGGTTTTAAGAAAAGTCGTCGGACCAGTTAGACTTGCAATGTTTCAAGTCCAAAACCCTAGTGGACTTGATGATTTTAAGCCCACATACCCTGGCGGCTACATTAAGGTTTTCAGGAAAGTCACCGGACCAGTTAGACTTACAATGTTTTAAGTCCAAAACCCTAGTGGACTTAATAATTTTAAGTCTACATACACTGACGACTTCACTAAGGTTTTCAAAATTATCAAATCGATGGTGCATTTCGAGTTATATACGAGAGAGTTGAAATGTGATTTGGACTTAAATTGTAGTAAGTCGCCAGGGTTGCTGGACTTATAAGATGTAAGTCTTTCGACCCTGGAGACTTAAAGCAAATCAATCATTCTGATTTTCAGCTCTGTATTTAGACTATAAAAAGCAAAAAATAAAAAAAATAAAAAAATGTTAAAAATATCGTAAAATAAGAATCTATATGATCATTGTTATTCGGTTTCGCTTTATTTTGAACATTATGAGGATTGTTGTCGGGATTCGCATTGTCGGCGGGATTAGAATCCATTAAAGAGTAAAATTTGATATTGAGAGAGTTTATTGTTGAAAGTGATTTAAAAAAAAGGGGGAGAAAAATAATCTATATGATCATTGTTGTCCGGATTCACTATATTTATTGTCGTCAGGATTCTCATTGTTGTTAGGATTCACATTATTGCTGGGATTCCCATTGTCGTCAGGAATAAAATTCATTTAAGTGTAAAATTCGATAGTGAGAGGGTCTATTGTTGAAACTGGTGAAAAAAAAGGTGTGAAAGAAATAAATGTTATTTTTTCATAATGATACTTTTGTAATTTAGTTTTTAAGTGGGTGCGACGTTTAGTGTTCTAAGGGTGTACGAAATAAGCCCGTGAGGGCTTAGCTCAGTTGATTAAGAGCTAGTAGATTTGAATATATGACCAAGGATCGAGTCCTAACAACCGCAGTGTGGGAGTTTCATCCTCTTGTGGGGGTGGCTCCTTGTAGGTACTAGGCACGGATCCTCCTAGTTACTTAATCGCTGAATTACCGTGATTTTCCCTCTCACATTCTCATGGGATTGAGATGTGGGGGCTCTCGGGGAGAGAGTTTTCCCCTTTTTTTGGATATAGGGTGTACGAAATAATAATGCAAAGTAGGAATAAATTAATTGCTATAAATATACTCTTTAATACTATTGTTAGCCAACCTTTGCTATTCCGAGAACATAGAACATTATTAGTAACTAGTTTTTTTTAACCCGTGCGTTAAATGCACGTCAACTAAATCGTACATAAATAAAATAAAGATGATCGGTTTATTAACAATTACACATAAGTATATCACTAATCATTATAGATTCTAAAAAATTACCTTATACAGTTATACACAACATTTGTTGTCTTATTAGTTGGTTTTTCATCTTCACTGCATATCAATATCTTCAAATCAAAATAATTTGTTACCTTAAAAACTACGACATATAACTGTCTATGGCTAAATACTGATTTTTTTTTTTAAAGAGACGTACATTCAATTATTAACTTTGGCACTTGTTAATTGTCATTGCATATGATACCAGTAATGTAAATTGTCTTATTTGAAACTTGAAAACAGTCTTACATCGGATAGAGTTAATAACAATCTTGGTATAAAAACATTTTCTCTAACATTGCTTCCTTTAAAAAAAATTGTTTCAATAATGTGATCCCCAAGATTTATGATGATTAGTCTTGTTCTATTGCATAAGCCTGTAGCATGAGCAATGTTTCTCAATAGCATTATTGGAACAAGTATCAATTCATAGCTTGACAACCCTAAACACTTTATACTATTCAAAAACTTCTGTATAATTAATGTCTTCGAACAAACTTTAATATTTTCCGCCCTTCAAATAGAATCTGAACTCCAATAAGTTCTTCATTTTGAATGATTACTTTTATTAAATTATATTTGTATTTTATGAATAAAGAAATTTCTGAGAAGAAAATAAGCTAAAATCAAAATAACGATATTATTTTTACTGTTAACTATTATTTTTGTTTTGTAAATTATTTTGATTTTAATAACTTCCATTATAAATATATTTTTTGTTTTATTGACTTCGTAACTAATATTTTTATTTTATTTTTAAGAATTAGTTTTATAGAAAAATTTTGTTTCGTAATTTATTATTATTATTTTGCTAACCTTGGTTTAAATTGTTTTGTTTTATTGACCGTATAACTATTATTTTTGTTCCATCAAATATTTTTATTTTATTAACATATATTTGTTTTACATAACTATTTTTAAGAATTTGTTTTAAACTTTTGTTCCGTAAATTATTTTTATAATTTTACTAACCTCAATTTAAATTATTTTTGTTTTATTGACTTCCGTAACTATTCTTTTTGTTCTATCAAATATTTTTATTTAACTAATGCATTTTTGTTTTACATAGCTATTTTTAAGAATTTGTTTTAAAATTTTGTTCCATAAATTATTTTTATTATTTTAGTAACCTCGGTTTAAATTGTTTTTGTTTTTATTGGCTTTGTAACTATTATTTTTGTTCCATCAAATATTTTTATTTTATTAATGTATGTTTGTATTACATAACTATTTTTAAGAATTTGTTTTAAACTTTTGTTCCGCAAATTATTTTTATAATTTTACTAACCTCAGTTTAAATTATTTTTGTTTTATTGACTTCCGTAACTATTCTTTTTGTTCCATCAAATATTTTTATTTAACTAATGCATTTTTGTTTTACATAGCTATTTTTAAGAATTTGTTTTAAAATTTTGTTCCATAAATTATTTTTATTATTTTAGTAACCTCGGTTTAAATTGTTTTTGTTTTTATTGACTTTGTAACTATTATTTTTGTTCCATCAAATATTTTTATTTTATTAATGTATGTTTGTTTTACATAACTATTTTTAAGAATTTGTTTTAAATTTTGTTCCGTAAATTATTTTTATAATTTTACTAACCTCAATTTAAATTATTTTTGTTTTATTGACTTCCGTAACTATTCTTTTTGTTCCATCAAATATTTTTATTTAACTAATGCATTTTTGTTTTACATAGCTATTTTTAAGAATTTGTTTTGAAAATTTTGTTCCATAAATTATTTTTATTATTTTAGTAACCTCGGTTTAATTTTTTTTTTGTTTTTATTGACTTTGTAACTATTATTTTTGTTCCATCAAATATATATTTTTATTTTACTAACGTATTTTTGTTTTACATATATATTTTTAAGAATTTGTTTTAAACTTTTGTTTCGTAAATTATTTTATATTGCTAACATCCGCATTAAATTATGTTTGTTTTGTTGATTTTGTAACTTTTATTTTTATAGTGGCTTATTCTATAAATTATTTTTATTTTACTAACCTCTTACATTTTTGTTTGCTTGACTCCGAAACTATTATTTTTGTTTTAGTTACTATTTTTTATACATAAAGAGAGAAAAATGTTTAAACATAATAAAAAAAGAGGAGATGGTGGTGATGAGAGAGAAAATATGGAGGAGACGAGAGAGAGAAAACTAGAGAAATACAACCACAGAAGATGTGAGAGAGAAATAGTGAAATGGTAACTCAAAAATTAATAATTCAAAAATTGAGATTTTGGAGGGAGAAATCTACCCTTGCCATTATATATATATATATATATATATATATATAGAACATTATTAGTAATATACGAGACCAGTATATAATGTTAAAAAAACGTACAAATTTAATACGGTTTTTTCTCAAAATTAGGATGAAAAATTCAACCTATAAATAGGAAAAATACTTTATACGTTTGTTTGTATATAATATGAATATAATTCAAATATACATGATAAAAAATACGCCATATTTTATATAGATATCTTTATATTTGCCTTATATTTAGTTTGAAATATCTTAATATTTTCACTTTTATACACCGTCAAAATTGTTATTTTCTTATTATTACATATTTATCAAAAAAGAAACTATGAGCTAGTAATAAAATAACGCATATTCTCATGCTTGTATTAAAAAAGTATGAGTATTATCAAAAAGTGTTTCTTAGACTTCAAAATTCATATATTTTTATTAGATATCTTATTTGATCAATTTGTAAAATATAAGTAACATAAATTGAATAATTGAATAATTGAAGTATTGAATAAATTGAATAATTAAAGTATTGAAAGTATATCAAAATTTTGCATATACCAGAGTTTTATACACGATATACAATACATTTAAAGTTTTTTAACTTGTATTAAACGATTTAACTAAAAAAGACGAGTATTATGAATTAAGTTTGATTTTCGAGTACAAAAAACGGAAATAATTTTTAATAATTCGTAGATATGTATATAATATAAATACTATACACATATTTACAAACTATGCGTACTTGCGTAGCATCTACGGTGCTGTACGCGCACACAGTCTCACACAAATACTCCATCTATTACGGTAACACTATAAAAACATCCAGATTTACACTAGAGAGAAACGAGATCATCCTGCTCCCATCTCCGGCAACCCTCATCAGTTCCTCCATTATTCCAAAACAAACTCCCCACCTGAATTTATACTCTCTCTCTCTCCTTCACACACACACACACTCACTCAAATCTATAAACGATCAAGATTTACAGTGTAGACATTGCAACCGACGCTCCCTCCCACTTCATGCTCAATTTCTCCAACCACCGGAAGAAAATCACCATCTTCTTCAACAAAGCACTTCATCAAAAACTGTACCTCACCTTTCAATCAAATCCCATCTCAACAACCACCCCAATCCCAACCCATAACCAAATTGCCGACCTCATACTTGACCAAAAATCAGCAGCCCAAGCCCTCCAAACCTTCAAATGGGCTATCACCCTCCCCCATTTTACCCACACCCAATCCACCTACAGAGCATTAATCCACAAGCTTTGTACTTTTCGCTGTTTCGATACTGTCCACCAAGTGCTCGACGAAATGCACAGCTCAATTGGGTCCCCACCAAGCGACGACATTTTCATCACAATCATCCGTGGCCTTGGGAGAGCCCGAATGGTTCGAGATGTTATTAAGGTTCTTGACCTGGTTTTCAAATATGATAAAAAGCCAAGTTTGAAACTTTATAATTCGATACTTGATGTTCTTGTTAAGGAAGATATTGACATTGCTAGGGAGTTTTATCGAAAAAAGATGTTGGGGTGTGGTGTTAAAGGCGATGATTACACGTATGGGATCATGATGAAGGGACTTTGCTTGACGAATCGGATTGCAGATGCTTTTAAGCTATTACAAGTGATCAAGGCTCGAGGTGTAAGGCCAAATGTTGTTGTGTACAACACCTTGATTCATGGTCTTTGCAAGAACGGGAAACTTGGGGTTGGAAGGGCTAGGAGTTTGATGAATGAGATGCTAGATCCAGATGATGTTACGTTTAATGTTATGATCACCTCTTATTGTAGAGAGGAAAATTTGGTGCAAGCACTTGTGATGTTGGAAAAGTGCTTTAATCTTGGACTTGTTCCGGATGTTATTACGGTGACTAAGGTGGTGGCAATACTCTGTGATAAAGATCGTGCCATGGATGCTGTTGAGGTTTTAAAAAGAGTGGAAAGCAAAGGTGGTACAATCGATGTAGTGGCTTATAACATTTTGATCAAGGGATTTTGTAAAGTTGGGAAAGCAAAAGTTGGGCGCCGGTTTCTAAAGGAGATGGAGTACAAGGGTTGCCTTCCAAATGTAGAGACTTATAACACTTTGATCTCGGGTTTTGCTGAGTGTGGATCACTGGATTTGGCTCTTGATATGTTCAATGAAATGAAAATGGTTGGGATCAGTTGGAATTGGGTAACATATGATACACTAATTCGTGGTCTCTGTTCGGGAGGAAGGATGGAAGATGGATATAAGATATTGGAATTAATGGAAGAGAGCAAGGGTGGTTCTAAGGGTCATGTAAGTCCTTACAATAGTGTTGTATATGGTTTGTACAAGGAAAACCGTATTGTTGAAGCACTCGAGTTTCTAACAAAGATGGAAAATCTGTTTCCCAGAGCTGTTGATAGAAGTATGAAAATATTGGGGTTCTGTGATGAGGGTAACATTGAGAATGCACAGAGGGTATACGATCAAATGACTGAGGAAGGAGATGTTCCCAGCATTCTTGTTTACGTAAGTTTGATTCATGGGTTCTGTCAAGGAGATCGTGTGAGGGAAGCACTAGAGATGATGAATGAGATGGTTGGTCGTGGTTATCTTCCTGTTTGGCCCACACTTAACATTCTGATTACTGCACTATGCAAGGAGGGTAAGGTCAGTTGTGCGTCAACCTTTCTGAAGGATATGGTAGGAAGAGGTTGCGTGCCTGATTCTGGAAGCTATAGCCCTTTGGTGGAGGCAGTTTGTAAGAAGGGAGATTTTCACAAGGCTTTTATGCTGTTTATGCAGATGGTGGAAAAAGGTATTGTTCCAACCTATGTTTCATGGTACTCTTTGGTTTTATGCCTATGTCAAGAAACAACTTGGTATGAAAGCAAGAATTTGTGTCATGTGAGTAACTCAGTACAAAGGATTCTTAAGACCTAGGAAGACTGTGGGGTTTTTAATTTTATTACAGTCACTGGAAATATCAAATCCATGCTAATTGGTTTATAAAGGCAAGCCCTCTCCAATTGGTTGTTTGTCTAGAACGACAGGATGTCTTCGAGTTTCCGCATATTGTATGTATATACATGCGTAAAGGGAGAGATAGAAAATGTTCCAGGAACTAAGTTACGACTGATACTTCTAAAGAATTGCAGCATCTTTTATGCTCTAGGTTTGATCCATGATTGGCGGGATAATTCACTGAGAACCCAATGACAAAACAATATATCTTGACCCCATTCCCGGCAGCCTTTAAGGATAATCAGTTCTGAACTAGAATGTACAATGTCTACATTTACCGATAAATGTCGAGTCTTGAACTGACAATAGATACTTAAAAAGGATGTGATCTAGGGACCAGGTGGTTTTCACGACAGGAAAACTTTGTTGTCCTTCACAGATTTACCAGGAAATAAAGTGGAGAGGTTGCTAGGTTCCTTAGTGTTGTTTGTGTTGCAGATTTTACATTAATATCTGTTGAAAATTTTCCTAAAGTTTAATTTTGGGCAAATTCTACGATTTTAGGAATCGTGAGAATCCTTTTATTTGCCAATAATCTAACTTTCATCTGCGTTGCGTTACCTGTGTGGATCTTTGGCTCATCATTGACACTATGCCAAAACCATCCACCTGTTACAAATGCATATGCCATGGGCTATGACCACACTCACTCAAGTCTTTAACAGCACTTCCTCATCCAGCACATTACCACTGTGTGAGAACCCCATTTCAAACCTCGTTGCACACACTGCCCCCTCCACCATCACTAGAATCTATGAATTTCACCATCTTCAACCCTCTGTCCATGCACTATTCATCACCAACCATTTCAAGACTTAATCTATATGTACCAATTGCGAAATCCCTCACTCCATCCAGTCCTTCCCTACTGCAGAAAAAGTGAAACCACCTACGGCATATACAAAAAGTGGTCAAAAGCTTCAATTCTTACGTTGCATTAGTAGTTCTTCTAATTGGGCAACCTAGCCACTCCACCCATCGTCAGTTCAGTTCTAAATCGCGTCTTACTTTCACTGCTGACTAGTTGATCATCAACATTCTGCTATTTAGCAACAAAAAATGTCAGTTTGGTGACAATCGTCAAATTCAAGCATCTTAGAAAAAAGTCAGAAGACAATAAAACCAATATCTCTACGACAAAAAAAGTCAGAAGAGAATAAAACTGCATGGGGAATTAACGTGAAGTAGGTCTATTTAATAGTTTTTCACGGTAAACATTAGAAAATTCAGTAAGTTTATATTATAAATTAAAATTTACCCTTTTTTCCTAATATTTGTGGTAATATAATCAAATACAAATCACGTGTTTAACTTTTGGTTCCTTCGCTTTTTTTTTTTTAAATAAATAAAATGGATGTTATTCAATATGAATATTTTTTAAAAAACTGTGTGGCTTATCAAATATAGAATATTTTTAAAAAGTAGGGTGACTTGAAATATCTTTTTTTTTTTTCTTTTCATAGTTATTCACATCAATTTATTTACTAAGGGGGTAAAATGAGTATTTCAAATCCACTTAACAACAAAAGTTAAAGGAAACTAAAAATTGGGACAGTTTGTTAACAAATTTATAGCTTATATGCCGTTCACTCGAGCTTAGTTTCCCCTATTTAATATTTTTCTATTTAGCAAAATTATCATTTGAGTGTTACCTTTCAATTACAAATAATTAAGTTCTTTTACCGACACCCAACTTTGGCTTATCACTAGGTGATAATATAAAGATTGAACGACAATTGAAGGAAACTAAGATTCCGTTTGTTTCACGGATAATATTTTTTAGAAAATAATTTTCGGAAGATGATTTTTGGTCGAAAATGAAAAGATTTTATTTTTAGATGTTTGGTAAATATTTTAAAAATATGTCGGAAAACATTTTCGCGTGTTTGACAAACACACGAAAAATGTTACGGAAAACAATATATGAATAAATACAAAAAATATTTTAATATTAATGTTCATATTGAATATAAGATAGTGTTGAACTTTTAATAACCATCGATTCATCATTAGTAATGTTATATCAATAAAGTCCATTCTTTTTCATTCTTACAAATACAAATAAAAAATTTGATAATTGATATGAAAAAATACTTTAAAAAAAAAAATGAACAATGTTTGAGACGTTCCTTAATAATATAGTTGACGTTAATTTTAGGAAGTAATGAATATTTATTTAAATTATAATTTATAAATAGTGTGTACAAACTCCATTTATATTTCTAAACAATTTATTTGTTAAGTGAAATATCGTGTGTGTATTTAAATATGTGTAATTGTGGAAAGGGTGGAGGGGTGCTCGAACATTTGGAATACATAATTCATTTTCTAGAAAACAAGACTTCATTTGTCGATGACTCAAAAAAGTTTTTATGTTGACTATATTTTTTAAGATTATCAAACATCCAAAATGAGAAAAACATTTTTTAAAAGTCATTTTCCACTAAACAAATAGATTCGAAATTCTTTTATGGATACCCAACTTTGGCTTATCATTAGGTGATAAATGAAGATTGAACGACAATTGAAGGAACGAAGATGATCTCGAAAGAGGGAGAAAATTATAACATAAAGAGAATCTTGTTGTGATTATACTCTACGTATAATCTGGATCGAAGGCGTACAAAAACAGAGTCCGAAATAAGTAATATTACAATCTAGAAATATCCTAGTTGAAATACAAATTAACTAACCCAAATACACACACACATACAGTGGGGGTGAAGGATAACAATTAATGCAAACTAGGGGTAACTAGGAATAAAGAACGAATTCCAAAGGGACCAAGCTGAACAGCTTCAAATCTGCAAAAGATGTTAGTACAACAAATAATATATGCATATAATTTGTATGCATGAAGTCTTAGGAGACTTTGTTGGCTATTAAACCAAACACGATTCAACTGGAGTTATTATTTGTTTAGAAGTTTTTATTATTTATTATTTAGTGATCAATTAGTATTGTGTTTCCTAATTAGTTTATGATTTATTAGAGTTATTATAAATAGATGGGTTAAGGAAACTTATTATATGAGAAGGATTATAAAATATTAGAGTGAGAGTTTATTGGGGTTGCGGATTCCAAAGGGCCTTAATATGTGGAGTTTTGTTCACACAAGGGATTGTGATTGTTAGGGTTAGAATTTATTTAATAAAATATTATTCTCCTCCTTGAGTATTTTGTTTATTGTTAATTGATTGGTTTGCGTGCATTTGGTTATTGATTATTGGTTATTCAACTGCGTGATATTTTGGATGTTAAGAATTATCTATTCCAATACATTGGTATTTGTATTAGAGTTTTAATTAAATTAGATAATTTTATATTGTCTACAGACTTCATATCCCTTATGCCTTTTTCGTGCAAATCAGGGGTTAGAAGTCAAGTAGGTAGATACTGGACAAAGACGATGATACAACCAAGGTGGATGTATTTGTCACTAGACTCACCGTCATCGGCCAAAAAGGCCTAGGCTACAACCACTTCGACACAGACATCTTTCAACAAGCATGTCCACCGGAGAATCAACATGGCAAAATCGAGCACCACACAAGGGGACCCAACCCACTACCAACCGACCACAAGACTCCGACAGTGCCACGGAGCAGGCGCACCTGAGATCTAGGCAAGAGACACTCACCGGAACAACCCGCCACAGCTCAACCCACGATCGACTCACACTGCTCACCAAGCTCACCAGAGAAACGCTCTAAGAATTCACGGTGTATCACTCACTCTCTCTCTCTCTCACACACACACACCTATCTAAGCTCTCAAAGGATCACGCAAAAGTCTGAGACAAACGAAGAGAGAGAGAGAGAGAGAGAGAGAGAGAGAGAGAGAGAGAGAGAGATTTTGAGACAAAGGGTGAAAGAAACCCAAAGGTGCGGCTGCTCTCTATTATATTCCTTAGGGCAACAAATGAGAGAACAAAAGAGTATATATACGGGGTAGAAACAAGGGGGGAAGGGGTTTTGGTTTCTCCACTAAAACCAATTGGGCCGCCAAGGAGTATGGGCTAGGAAATGGGCTTTTAGGTTAAGTTGAGAAGGCTGCCCACAAACGGGTTTGGGCCAAGCCAAATTCTCCAACAATCTCTACCTTGGAACAAGTGCTGGTTCACACAAGGACTCACATGACATACATTAGAGAGATTCATCATCGCCTATTCCTTGCACTTGATCCAACACAAAGCTAGACTAAACAGGAAAGAAAATTTTTAAGCATGCACAAAGATGCAGAAATTAGAACTTAACTAATTCAATTAAACAGAAAGCAGAATTAGTCAAGACACCATAGCTGCTTACAAAGAACAGCCATGGATTTTAGAGAAAAAATACCACTGTGAACACAAAGTAAGCAAATCTAACTCATTATAACACGCAAAGTAAGAACAAGAAAGATACCACGACAAACACCAAATGCGTCATGGATTTTCCGAGCAGCAATAGGGCAAACATCAATCACGCAAATCAAATTTTAGAATTTTAAAACGAGATTGAATTTTTGTTACCACATAATTTTTTTTTATCCCAATTGAATTGGGCAATTAAAGGAAGCTTAATCCTTACACCCTCAACAAGAGAAAATCCATTTACAAACAACCTAGCTTTAAATCTATCAAATTCAGCCACACGAGTAGGCACCAAAGTCCAGGAATGGTTCACATGCAAAGCATTTATATTATCCATTAAAACTTTCAACCAATCACTAGGATTTCCATATTTTAAAGCATTATTGTAAATCTTGGGTTCATGAAAATTGTTAAAAGAATCAAGCACACAAAACACAAATGAGGAAATGTGAAAATTATTATCAAAACTAGATGGCCTCCTAACAAAAGGTCTAGACCTACCCCTAGCAAGTTGATACGCCTTGATACACACCTAAATTTTCAATTTCAGGAATTTCAGTCACATTTTCTTCCTCCCCATTTTGTTCAATTTTTTTTTTATCAACAATTTCAGCATTAGCAAGCATATTTATAGAATTTTCCACAATTTCAGTTCGCACACAAGGACTCACATCCAGAGTACTCAACACAAGGGGATGCTCCACCTCCACCGCAATTGGGGCGGGGGGGGGGGGTGTGCATCAATAACAAATAAATGTTGAGCAGATAGCAAGTAAGGAAATTCAGTTTCGTCAAACACTACGTCCCTACAAATGATAACTCTCTCATCATTTTTCTCTCTCAACCACAATCTATACTCTCTCACCCTCTCCATATACCCTAAGAACACACAACGAACCGACCTAGGCTCAAGTTTGTTGTTCTCTCGATGAACATATGCAGCACAACCAAAAACATGTAAGTTTGAAAAATCAATTTCACAACTGGAAAAAAACAACTTCAGGACACCTACCAACAAGTGGGATAGAAGGAGACCTATTGATTATATAGGCGGCGGAAACAACTGCCTCTCCCCAAAAGCCTATGGGAAGACTCGACGAAGTAAGCATAACCCTTACCCTTTCTAACAAAGTTCTATTCATACGCTCGGTAAGGTTGCAAGGGAAAGATTTTTCATGATCAATCCCACTCTAAATGCAAAATCTGTCGAACTCACTGTTACATAACTCCAACCCACGATCTGTCCTAAATTTCTTGATTTTCTTACCGGTTTGATAATCAATCGAAAGTTTCCAAGTTTTAAATTTGTCCAAAACATCACTTTTATCTTGCATTAGGAAAACTCATACTTTTCTTGAAAAGTCATCAACAATAGATAAATTAACTCAAGATGATTTTTGAAAGAGAATTTTTCCGAAGGGGGAGGTGAAAAACTAACTCTATGATGTTTACAATTCACACAAATATCACATAAAGGCACACAAGAAAATCACATCATCACCAAAAAAATACATTTTTGTGTGAGTTTTCTAAGCCATTATCACTTAAATGTCCAAGTCTTTTTAGACACAAATATGTTTTTCCATCCTTAAAACATTTGGTTGATTTTCAATAAAAGACACCGGGACAGCATTGCAAACATACGAATTCATTTGTTTTTCAGCTTTAAAAATAACCAAATTGCCCTTTGTAATTTTCATCAAACCCTTACCCCATCTACCCTCTAAACCATATCTTCTAAACATGCACAAGACATAAAATGAGAAAATTATGTTTTTGACCATCGTACTATTTGCAGGTAACCGATTTGACCAACTACTTTACAATATCCTAAAATAGACCAATGTACTCAATAATTAGGTGCGATGTGGTCCTTGCCGTTAAGGTCCCATCGGCTTTTGTAATGGAATTGTTAATGTGGACTAACTGAGGGATTTTAAAAGGGGTATTCTCGTACATCTCTGTTGAAAATACAAAAAAATGAAAAATAAAAACAAAAAATGAAGAATGATCATCATCTTCTCACAGTCTGGTCAAAACCCCTTAACATAGTTTAACACCACCACCAGATTCAAAGATTCATAGATGATGGCGGCACCGGTGAAGTCCCCACTGGAATCGACTGTCCAAAAATTGATATCTCCGTTAGTCTTAACATCACCAAATTTTTAATCTTGAAATTGATTTCCAAAATCACTATGTAAGTTTAAGGCCTCCATTGTCACTCTGTTCCTCAATCCCTCAATTCCACCTCACACTAGACAATCAAAACTCACAACACTCGAGAGTTTTGCTTGCTGCTCGCCTTGAAAGAATCAAGAACCAACACCTAGAAATTCAAGAATAACAGATGACGTGATTCCTTTTTTAAGATTTACTACAAGACAAACCCTAAAATATTTCTCTCTCTAAAAAAAAATTCTCTCTGCCGCCTTGAGTACCCTTGTGTCCGGCCTTGTATGGCTTCGGCCATGGCCATGGCTGAGATGGAGACCGGCGAGCCTGCCCCTCCAGCGCCTTCCTTCTCTTTCCCATAGGAAATCCTTTGCTTCATTATTCTCAGGTGATGCCTCCTCTCCGCAGAATTCCCCTCCTTCTTTTATTCCTCCTTCATCGTTTAAGGGTGAACCCGCCCTCCGTCTTTCGCCAGCGCAAGTCACAGACTTAGCCAAACCCTTCCAACTAACCTTGGTAGGCAAGTTCTCACATGGTCGCCCATCCATGGAAGTTATGCGTAAAGAGTTCCTTACCTTTGGCCTTATAAGTGCTGTTACGTTGGGACATCTCGATTCAAAACATGTTCTGATCCAAACCACACATGAAGCCGATTTTCAGAGGTTATGGATCAAAGATCAATGGTTTGTTGGTGCCTATCCTATGAGAGTTTTTAAATGGACTCCTGCCTTCCGTTCAGATATTGAAAGCCCCATAGTCCCGGTTTGGTTTTCCCTTCCAAACCTTCCGATCTATTTGTTTAATAAGCTTGCTCTTTTTTCCATTGGAAATATGATCGGCACCCCCTTACTCATCGATACTCCTACAGCTAATCTCTCGAGACCAAGCGTAGCTAGGATTTGTATTGAGGTCGATTTGACCAAACATATTCCTAGACGCACGTGGATAGATAGTGGTGTTACGGCTGGATTCTGGCAAATTATTGAGGCTGAACGTTTGCCACTGTATTGCAATTGCTGCCATAGACAAGGCCACAATGTTTCTACTTGCAAAGTTCACAAGTCAAATATGGAGAAAACTAATCCTTCGCCAACCTCAGAATTCAAGGCCCCTGATGTCGATTTGCCCAATAAGGAAAAAGGTAAGGAAGTAGTGAATGATATTCCTTTGAAAACCAGTTCCAACCCAATGATAAAAGAAAAAGTTGTTACCTGGAAAGTCAAAGAGCCAAGTAATGCTACCATGCAAGACCTTCCTCCCATACAAGATAATCTCTCGGCTGATCAAAGGCAACCTACCCAAGACCCTGCTAATGGCAATAAAGCCCCTATAAATGTTATCCCTTCCTCTCCCATCACTATTGATGATATCATCGAAGATCCACCTACTAGTGATCCTGTTGAGTGTAGGGAATCTCCCAATAAAGCTCCATCTAGCAATTGTGTTTAGTAGACTGTTGAGGAAGTTGTTAATGATGTTATTTCTCCATCTCATAGTCATAAAAATCTTTCTTCCAACCTGAGCCCCAACTCCCTCCCTTTCAGTCCTTGTATAAATACCCAAGCCACTATGCAGAACAATTCACCTCCTCAGCCCTGTCATTCTATGAACATTGTCTCCCCTAATAAATTTGTCATTCTGCAAACTATCGAAGAGGAAGATTCTGATAATGATCATGCCCAATTTGAAGCCCTTGATCTTGACACTTCACATCTCAGAAGGTCAAAGCGTCGTACGAAGAGTCGTTATCGTAATTATTAGATTTCTTTCTTTGTTTTATCTAGGTTTAATTTATTTTGTCAGTTTTTCTGTTTCTTTCACCAAGGTAAGGCTCCTTTGTCCCCCCTTTTAAGGGTAAGGTTGGTTGTCCCCCTTTAGCTTGTTTTCCTTTTTCTCCCTTTTATAAAAATCTAGCATTTTAATAAAAAAACAGATGAGGTGATTCTGTTGGATACATGGGTAAGAATGTTTGGAATGAGGGCTTGTGTTTCCCTTACCGAAAAGGGTATTCATTACGTGTACATGGAAGAGGATTTGATGAACAAGAGTCCTCTTTTCTTGGAGATGAACCCGATTCACAAGAAGATTTTGGTTCTCATCCATAATGGAAAGCTGGTCTGCGAGTCTCTGATCATTGTTCAGTTTATTGACGAGGTGTGGAGTGATAAGTCTCCATTGTTGCCTTCTGATCCTTACCAGAAATCCGAAGCTAAGTTCTGGGTCGACTTTATTGACAAGAAGGTTTGCTTGCTTTCTTATTTCCTTTTTTACTCCTTATTTTGAACTTACAGCTATTGGAATTGAGGAACAGAGTGACAATGAAGGCCTTAAACTTACAAAGTGATTTTGGAAATCAATTTCAAAATATATTTTTTTGGGATGTTAAGCCTAACGGATATATCAATTTCCGGGGAGACACGGACGTCTTTTGATTGAACGTCGTTGGAAGGGTCGATTTTGGTGGGGACTTCACCTGTGTTGCCATCATCTTTGAATCTGGTTATGGTGTTAGTATGTTGTTGGGGGATTTCACCAGATTGGGAGAAGATGATGACCATTCATCATTTTTTGTTTTTATTTTTAATTTTTGTATTTTCAACGAAGATGTACGAGAAAAATCCTCTTAAAATCCCTCAGTTAGTCCACATTAACAGTTCAGTTACAAAAGCAGATGAGACGTTAATGACAAAGACCACATTGCACCTAATTATTGAGTACATTTGTCTATTTTGGGATATTGTAAAGTGGTAGGTCAAATCGATTACCTGAGAATAATATGATGGTCAAAAAGATAATTTTCCCAACATTATTCGTACACAATTCAAGAACATGTCTTACATTTTTTAAAGTCAAAATATTTCCAGATTCAAATTTCAAGCAAACATTGCCAATTCCAGCAATTTGACACGTTTTCTCATTAGCCAAAGAAATATTTTCAATTTAAACCTCTTTGTATGATGAAAACATGTTTTTATAAGATGTCATGTGAAACATGCATGCATAAGAAATTAACTACTCTTTTTCACATACAAAAATAGAAGGCACATAATTAATCATATTATCACACATTTCAGTCACCATAAAAACATCACATGAATCCTCACTCGAAGAGACCAAATTACAGTCATTTTGTCAATTGAAATTTTGACTTTTCTTTTTCGGATTAGTGCAATCCCTTTCAAAATACTCGGATTCACCATAATTGTAACAATTTCTATGTCGTTGTCTAGACACAGACCTACTCTTGACTTTACCCTTTTCAATTTCAAATTTTTTATTTTGACCCAGCTGCCCATCACTTCTACAAAGCTGCCTTCCTCTCACAACATTAACCTCACCGACATTCAATTTATCGCAACTAGCTTTTAAGTCTAATTCTTTGCTTTTTAACCCATTAATCACCTTATCAAATGTGATATCATCCCTACCATACTTAATCGCAGATTTAAGGAATTGCGTTTAAAAGCACAATTGAAGTATAATCGTCAATGTTTTCATCACCGGTTTGCTTAATATCTTGTACCAATTTAGTGAACACATCAATTTTAGCATCCATGTCTTTGTTAAGGTCTAGTTTAAATTCAATGAATTTTTCAAGGAGGTACAATTTACTAGGTAAAGATTTTCCATTGAAAAATTCATCCAATTTGTCCCACAATTTTTTTGCCGATTCAAGTTTACCAACCTTCCTAATGACAGGATCACTCAAATTCAAGGTAATAGAGGAATATGCACACTCATCCATTTCAACACGAGTTTCTTTTTTGTTAGACTCGGTGAACTTTAACGTCACAACACAGCTTTGAAAACTTTTTCCTTAATTAAAATCCCTTTCATTTTTTGTTGCCAAATAGAAAAGTCCGATTTTCCATTACGAGGTTCCACAGAGTAAGAGTTCATAGAAGACATGTTTAAGAATGTAGTTTTAAAATTAAAAAAATTTAAGAAAGAATTTCACCAAAAAAATCACAAAGTTTTAAGAAATTGATTTCACCCAAAAAACAAGTCTAAACAGCAACAACACAAAATTTTCCAAAGGGTTTTTCAAAACTCAACAGTTTTTCTAATTAACCAGAAAAACTCAAGCAAGCAGCATGCAAGACAACACTAAGAAAATCAAATCATACAATCAAAATCACCAGCAATTTAAACAGACCAACCAAGTAAGCACCCAACAATGAAAAATATTTCTACAAAACAAATCTAAACTAGAGCTAATTAACCATGCAAAAAGTAATCGTAAATTAGCAAGGAAGGAAGAAGCTCACCCAGAAACTATAGAACCGAGTTTCTATTTTTTGGTTATGTTCCATGGTATGGAACGAAGCTTTGATAACACTGTTGTGGTTATACTCCATGCATAACCCGGATCGAGCGCGTACATAAACGGAGTCCGAAAGAAGTAATATTACAACCCATAAATATCCTAGTTAAAATACATATTAACTAACCCATATATTCACACACATATAGTGGGGGTGAGGGATAACAATTAATCCTAACTAGGGGGTAACTAGGAATAAAGAACGAATTCCAAAGGGACCAAGTTGGATAACTTCAAATCTGCAAAAGAAGATGTTAGCACGACAAATAATATATGCATATTATTTGTCTGTATGAAGTCACAGAAGACTTCCTATCCCTTACGTCTTTTTCCTACAAAACAAGCTAGGGTTAGAAGTTTAGTAGGTAGATACTGGAAAAAGAAGATGATACAACGAAGGTGGATGTATTTGACGCCATGACGACCCAAGCACGACTCGCCGTCATCGGCCACAAAGGCCTAGGCAACCACTTTGGCTCAGCTCTTTCAACATCCATGTCCATCAGAGAATCAACTGGGAAAAACCGAGCACCACACAAGGGGGACCCAACCCACTACCAATCGACAACAAGACTCCGATAGTGCCTACCCGGGATCTAGGCAAGAGACACTCACCGGAACAACCCCCCACAAATCTCTTATACTAAGCTAACCTTACATTCGACATAACAAACATTAACAAAATCTACATTTTGAAATAGCTATTTAACTTTGTTAATTAGTAGTAGGCAACTTGGAAATGTGTTTGCTTGGATTAGTAGAGCCATGATTATCATCAACACCACAAAGTCACAAGTAACAAACAGATTTGAAACATGCAACTTGAACAAAAAGGCTGGAAAATTAAGCAGCAGAAAGAGCTTTTTGTAAATAGATCATCAGGCTGAGAATTGGAGCAAATATGAACTATGGAAATGAGACCTTGTTGAAGCATCCCATGAATAAGGTGAAGGTCAATGTGCGTGGTTTGTTCATGAAAAACAAGATTCGCAGCAATGTGGAGGGTAGACTTATTGTCATAATAGAGAGGGACTAGAGAGGAACTATCACCCTGAAAATCTTTGAGCAAAGCAAGGAGCCACTTGATTTCACAAGTATATGCCAAGCTATGATATTAGCCTTAGCTGAGGATCGACTAACATTGGTCTACTTGAGATTAAAGAATCACCAAGAAATATACAAAAACAGAAAATTATTTTGTGGTAAGAGGGCACGATGCCTAATCAGAATCACAAAAGGCCTTGAGATCAAGAAAAGGCACCAGCAACATTTTAAAAAAAATACCTTGACCAGAGGTGCCTTTAAGATACTTGACAAGTCGTAAGAAATTGGCTGAGAATATGGACTGTATAACACCAGGTCTTTGGTTATGGTGAGGTAAATTAGTTTTCCAATGAGCCTTTTGTAGGAGATGCCACATCAGAAAAAAGCTGGAGCAGAATTGGCAGAAAGTTCATGATGTTGTTCTATGGGAACAAATTAGGGGTTGTCAGTAATCCAGTATCAGTGATGATGTCCAAGAATTTCTAGCAATTTCAAGAACAAGAAATATTTAAGAGCACCAAGGTCTTTGATAGGAAACTTGGATTGTAGATAGGTCTTTGTAGCATGAATCATATGTTGATCACAACCAGTAACCAAAGATGAACCACATAAACTAGGATGGCAACAAGTAGTAATGGTGAACAAAGCCAAGCAGTGAAGACAATTTAGTAAACCACAACCTATGAGCCTCCTGAAACCATATAAAGATTTACTCCATTCATCCCAAAATTATTGACTTGCTTTTTCGTCCGTCCCAAAAAAATTGTCTTGTTTGTAACTTTATTTTTTAGGACAACGCTTTTACCATTTTACCCTTACTTTTTTCTTTTATTTAAATTATGAGTCACATCCACATGTGTGACGACCCAAACCGAATTCCAACACGGAATCCCGAGGTCGTGTCGCTAAATCGACTAAACAATGAACAAGCACATGTTAAGCACAATGACACCCATCGAACCACCGAGCTAAACAAACTCCAACAAGAAAGTAAAGCCGTCACTGCGATACAATGCTATAACAACAACAAACTGCGGAAGCAAAATATAAGAAAGGGAGCCTGAGCTATCAAGCTCTAAGAAAACATAACCAAAGAGACGGTAAATCTCTTGGCCTAAAAAATCGAACCGCGTGGCGCAACATTGCACACGCATAATAAACCACATGTTAAACTAACTAGAAAGTAATACTCAAGTCACCAACGACACTACATGCCGAAACCCAACAACTAAACAATACTAGCTAATCACATACTCATGAAAGAAATTGAATAGACTTATAATATAAATACCATGGCACGACATAACTTATCGGCTCCAAATGAATACAACTACAATTACCCAAAAGACAACCCAACAGTAAAGTTTACATAACTTTACAAATATCGTTCCTCACATGAATAGAACGATAAATAAAAATAAGATAGAAATAAGACTCCTCGAGTTACTACTCGGAAGAGTCAACTATTAGCAGCGGTCTACTCGATCTCTAATTGGGCTACCAACTGAACTACTCACAGCTACAGCTACGATCTACTCAACTACTACGTGAGCCATAATCAAACTACACAAGAGAAACAAAATCTGAAATGAATCATAATGAATCAACAAGTTACTACAAATAATAATATGACATGGTAATATACTCGGTCATAAATAATCATGGCATCGTAGTAATATGAATACTATAATAAACATGTACCGCATAATAATAGGTACTTAATTAACAAACCAGAAACACTACAATTTCCACGTAGCATGGTGATGATCACATAATGATCGTAAACAAACCATATAGACCAGGGTATGCTCTTCTAATCTGCATCCGCCGTGGAAAACAAAATTGTGTCCTCGAGTCCCACTTAAGTCACATGTGCCCTCGATACCCATCTCGGGTATCGACGCCCCTAAGTTCCACTCGAGTTTCATAGCTTACCAAAGTTGTACGTATTGTTACAAAAGTGGGGCTACATCCCCACTGTGGCCAACAAAGGAGGGGTGTGTGCAAAATGTCTCCGATACGGCGATCGATAGCGATCACGAACTTTGACATTCATGAAAGCGATGCGTCATCCCATCATCATCATAATCAAATCAACCAAATATGCCCGCTGGACTTCTAATGCAATGCAAAGTAGATCTATGATTCTAACTTAACATATTACCAAACACATATTTGAAGGTAATGAACAACACATCTCAAAACTACATATTTAGTCTTTAATCACATAATCATACATGCACATATTTGCAAGTATTCCCAAATACAACTTGATCACATATTTAGTCCAAGTATCCAAGCATCAGGGTACACAATGATCCCCGAATCACAAACCTACCTAGACTATTAATTAGTCTAATTCACATTCACATAAAAAGACTACATATTTAGTCTGTCAATAACAACAACACATCAAGGTCCTCCAAGATCCTAAATTCACAAACAATTAAAGAATACTAAGTTAGTCTATACACATTCACAACATTAGGCTATACACTTAGCCTCTAAACATAACCAAACCGTAACTCTCTACATAGTCTAACAATCCTACATTGAGGTCTTCAAAGATCTTCAACTCACAAATAAGGGTAGGCTACTACGTTAGTCCACAAACACCCATATTATGAGACTTCATACTTAACCATCAACACAACTTCACATTAGCTCATAACCATCGTGTACTAGTCGTTACACTCAAAGTCGCACTCAAAGCGTAAACAAAATCATCACATAGTCGCGTATACGCGAGTACCCATAATTGCACTCAATCTCAACTCATTTGGAATGGTAGTCCACCATCAACTCAATCTCATAACCTTATTTTGAGTCTATATAATGATCTCTAATATTCACGTGCTCTAACATGAACCCCCACAGTCAACTCTCTTGAGTTACTAAACCAAGTCAACATTTCCAAGCTCCAAGTATCTTGGTCATACGTCTTACTAGATTAGTTAAGCAACAACCTATCATCATAGTATTAACCCTTAGGGTTTAGGTGACACATTGGACACTTACAAGGAATTCATTCGGGTCTTCACAAACAAGATCATACGAGTCTCAAACAACGTAGGATTCCAACACTACTCTAGTTAGTGTACCATCAATCTCTATTCGACTTCGTTGAGTCTTAACTCTATATTTCATATTTTAGGTCATTATTGATTTAAACCATAAAATCCATCCAATCATAACTTAATTGATATTCTATATCAATTAACACAAAACCCAAGTATCTCAAGCATATTATAATTGCTATTGAATTCACAATTCAAGGCTATCTCCTTAGTCTATAATCATAGAGTATCCAAGAGTACACTCATAACCATCACATATGAATCGGTCATCTAAACATATTTCCCAATACACCATTAATTTACATAAGAATCACATCTTAGATTCTCTAACAAGTCGGTGCACTATTGTGTATGAAAGAAGACTTTCCAAAATCCATCCCTCTCATTAGTTTACACTCTAGCTATTTAGACTTTACTAATACATACATGGGGACTTATAATGAAGTCCTAACTCACCAAATATCACACAAACCCACAATCTCTCAAAATGACATAATCTAGGGATTTCGCAAATGAGATTCAACGATCTCCAAACAACGTACGATTTCATCTTAGGGTTCCATATACTCCATTAAACACCTAATTGACTTCATAGAGTCCAAAATACAACCCTTAAAATTCTAGGTCAAAGGAAAATTCGGGATTAAACCTTCATCCGGGTTTCTAAACCCAACAACTTATAATCTCATGTCAAAATACTCACATAAACACAATAAACCCAACAAGATTCAATTCCACATGTTCACAAGTCAAAACCCCAACTAAACTCATCATTTAGACAATTCATAACATAATAAACCATGGAAAACAAATCTTTAGCACCCTAGCATCATTTTAAGCTAGAGAGAGAAAAAAAGAGGGTTTAGTAACTTACCTTTTTCGGCCAACAAACACCATAAAAGATGAAAACAAACCAGGGGAGAAGACTACACTCGTCGAGGGCTTCGAAACGATGGTCTTTACTTGAAAATCAGATGGTTAATTGGATCAATGGGGGTGAGATTACACATAGTAATCTCACCAAGAACACACACACACACACACACTCTCTCTCTTTCTTGTTCTTGAAGTCTCTAGGGTTGAATGAGGGAGAGAAAGAGGGCTGAAAATGGGAGTATATGGGAGGGGTTTCATCTGATTTCAAATGGTCTCCAATGGTCTCCTATGGTTAGGAGTAATCACAAAGGTTTAGTGTTAAACATTGAGTTGCCAATTTGTGGGTGGTTCTCATCTCACTTAGATTATTGTTAATACAACTTAATGAGCCCCTAAAACTCATCAAGACTAATCACTCAACATGAAAGGACTAATATGGGTCTCTTAGGGACATTTGGGAAGGGTTTCATTAAGGGAAAAATGGAGAAAACACATCAAAAATCGAAACAGCAATATGCTGCTACAGTGCTCATGCATGAACAGTAACGCGACCACGTCGCGTGTTTTTTCTAGGCTTCCCATTTGAACTCGTTCATCGAAACAACACAAAATCTTCTCCTCGCTGACCCTAAGGACCTAAACTAAAATACTTAAAACCCCCAAACCAAACTAAAACTTTCTTAAGTTATATCTCGATCAAACAATCCCGCCATGTACTAAAAATCGGTCTGTAACTACTGTACGAAGGATGAAACGACGCAGAACAAACCAAAGATCGAAACAACAAACGAAAAAGTATACATACATGTTTTTAAGTATGTTAAAAGCCTAATGAAGGGTCTCAAACACATACCCCAAACTTAAACCAAAACCAAGTGCAACAAAAGTACGAAAGACGATACGTTAACGAAATGCAAATCGTGAAATCAAACTTACGATGACGGCTATACTATGAACCTCATCATCACATGTAAACTTATTAAACATGAATATAAGGATATTGAAAGGTCACAAACAAGTACTAAGGAAGATAACACTCTACCGAGTCGAGTTTCCAACAACGCCAAGCTACACATTGCAACTCTAACAAATCTAAGGTATTGGCTATAGTCTAATATACCCAAACACATGAAGCCTCATACGAGAAGTCTACCATGCAAGAAAGTCAAACACGTAAAGTTTCAGGGTCTTACAACATGGGCTTTAAAAGAAACTACACATTATATCAATATTAATATTCATGTCAATTGTTTTTTCGTAATCCGTGACGAGTCCAACATAACAATAATTTTGGAACAAATGGAGAATTAAGTTTGCACACAACATGAGAAAGAGGTAGACTATGAGTGTATCAAAGAGTTAAGTCCATGTAAACTTCCTCAAGAAGATCACCATGAAGAAAAACATTTGAGACATCCATTTGTGTAATGGGCCAATTGTTGATAGATGCAAATGAGAGAAGAACCCTAACATACAACCTTTATATGAGTAAACCCTTTAGCCAACTAATCTTGTTTTAAAGTATTTGAGACATCCATTTGTGTAATGGGCCAATTTTTGATAGATGCAAATGAGAGAAGAACCCTAACATACACTCTGTATATGAGTAAACCCTTTGGCAACTAATCTTGTTTTATACTAGTGGAACAATCAGGATTGTGTTTGATTTTGAAAATCCACTTACTACCTGAAGTAGTTGTGGTAAAGAGATGATGAACAAAAGAGAAAACATAATGAAGATGAAAGAGATCTAATAGATTGATCTCAAATTTTATTGAAATTGAATCTTCCTACTTTCATACATGAGAGAAACTATATTTATACAACTCATTCTCTAGCTAACTGAATACACAAGAAAATATTATAACTAAATTCCTGGATTCAAGCTATTAGCTAGGAGTCTATTGCATTAGGCCATCTTACTTCAATTACCACATGCTTAACCTCTTCTATTCACCTTTCCACCATTGTGAGCTTTTTTGATACTCTCCATATTACACTCCATATTAGCCCCCTTTCAAGATGAAGGTGTTGAACAAGTTCAAAACATGAAGCTTGAACATTAGAAAAGGGATAGTTTTCAAAGGTAAGACTTTGGTGAAGAGATCAGCTAGCTGATTGGAGGAAGAGACATGAAATGGGGAGACAATGCCAAACTTGATATGATCCCTAATCAGATGACAGTCAATCTCTATATGTTTGGTCCTCTTATGCAGAACAGGATTAACAGCAAATTGCAAAGCTACATGATTATCACAAAAAAAAGGGAATGATAGTAAGATTATCACTACCAAAGTCTTTGAGGAGATTAAACAACCACACCACCTCACTAGAAGCATTGGAAATACTCCTATATTCTGCTTCACATGAAGAATTAGAGACCACAGATTGCTTCTTGGCTTTCCATGACACAAGAGAGGTGCCCAAGAGAACATAGAAGCCAGACAAGGATCTCCTAGTGACACAGGACATGCTGCTCAGTCAAAATCACAATAGATGGAAAGTTGAAGAGGACTTAAGGCTGAGTATAAGAGGCCTTGACCAAGACTGCCTTTGATGTAACGGACTAGCTTCAAAGCATCCTGCCAATGAGGCTCCTTAGGAGCAGCCAAAAATTGGCTCAAGATATGAATCCCATAAGATAATTCTGGTCTTGTAATGGTCCAGATAGACCAATCTGCCAACCAACCTTCTGTAAGGCATAGGGTTTGTGAGCAATTCCCCTTTATCCAGAGCCAATTCATGCAAAAAGGAAAGGAATCTTAGAGGCCTTAGCAGCCATTAAACCAACATTAGATATAATATCCAAAGAATACTTTCTTTGGTGGATACATATTCCCTTAGTTGACTAGCTATTTCAATGCCAAGAAAGAATTTTAAGGGACTTAGATATTTGATGTTGAAATGAGCCTGTAAATGGGCTTTAACCTCTGCAATGACATCACTATTTGATCCAGCCACCAATGCCATCTACATATACCAGAGTGGCAGTAAAAGAGGCTAGTCTGGAAAGAGTAAATAAGGTGTGATCATGCCGGGACTTCACAAAGTCAAATTGAACCAAAGCAGAGGCAAACTTGTTGAACCACTACCTTGGTGCTTGCTTAAGTCCATAAAGAGATTTAAGAAGCCTGCAGACCAAAGGCTTTTCTGTGGAATGGGAATTGGGCAAGACATAGCCTTGAGGCAAGTCCATATATACCTCTTCATCTAGGTCACCATGTAGAAAGGTATTGGCAACATCCATCTGAGAGAGTTACCAACCCTTTATAGCAGTCAGGGAAAGAAAAATCCTCATAGTAGTCATTTTTGCAACCGGAGAAAAATTCTCAAAATAATTCTCCCCCTGAGTTTGTGTAAAGCCTTTGGCTAGAAGCCTGGATTTATATTTATAAGTGTCCCATCTGCATTGTATTTTGGCCTATAGATCCACTTACAACCCACTAATCTCTTACCATCAGGTAACTCACTAAGTGCTCAGGGATTGTTTTGTTCAAGTGCAAAAAATTCTGAGCCATAGCATCACACCAGTTTGGATCTTTCAATGATTCGTGATAGGTAGTAGGCTCAGATAAAGAAGAGGTGTTACATATGTAGGAATAGTATGCCGGGGAAATCCCAGAGTATGAGATGACACTTATACATGCACAACATTGGGAAGGAAGAAGTATCAACATGAGTGAGTGAAGGAATGGAATACGAGGGAGATGGATCAGTTGAGTCAGAAGGAAAGGAAGTAGAAGGATTGACAGATGAAGGTTTGGAATTAGCAATGGTTTCTATGGGAGAAGGATTGATAGATGAAGGTTGGGAATTGGCTGTGGTTTCTATGGGAGAAATGGTGGCATCTTCCTGAGAAGAAGTGGGAGAGGGAGCAGGAAACATAGGAATGTAGGTGGCTGAGGATGATATTGGGGTTTAACATTTAATGAAATGAAACATCTCTGGAATAGAAGACTTTGTGAGCAGACACATCATAGACCTTGTAAGCCTTCTTAATTACCATATGAGTAACCAGGAAAAATGCATTTACCAGTCCTTGGAGAGAACTTATCCCTAGTTGATTTAAGTGTGGATGCATAGCATAAGCAACCAAAGACCCTTAGATGAGGATATGAAGGAGGTTTATGAAGAAGCAGTTCATAAGGAGTTTTGTAGTCAAGGAGAGGTGTAGGAGTTATATTAATGAGATAAGTGGTTGTGAGGACACAATCACCCCAAAACTTAATAAGTAGGTGTGCCTGAAATCTGAGAGCTCTAGCCACAATTTGGACATATGCCTATGCTTTCTTTCTACCCTCCTTTCTATTGAGGAGTCTCAACACAAGTACTTTGTTGTTCTATACCTAGTGAAGCTAACCAAGAGGCCATAACAGTATTGAAGAATTCAGATCCATTATCTGATCTTATGTTTTGGACAGATGTATGAAATTGAGTTCAACCATCTTGAGAAATAGTTAAAGGTGATGCATGACATGAGCCTTATATTTTAACAAATAGGTCCAGGTAGTTCTTGAAAAATCATCTACAATGGTAAAAAATGAATTGAAACCATTGTAGGTGAGATGAGGATATGGCCCCTAGACATCACAGTGTATTAAAAAGAAAGGAACAATGGCATGACTGATACTTGAAGGAAAAGGAATTCTACATTGTTTAGCTAAATGGCATGCTTCACAAGGTTCATGAGAGACAGATGACTTATTACAAGCAATAAGAGAATATTTGAGAGCATTATTAGGTATATGACCTAATCTATAATGCCAAATCTGAGCTGAAGAAACAGGAATGGACAGAGATGAGAAAATGTGAGTTGCAGATGTAGGAACATCCAATATAAGCTTGTACAGGCCTCCCTTCAATTCACCAGTTCCCATAATAGTTTTACAGATTAAGTCCTGTATTGAGCAATGAGAATCAAGAAATTTAAGACAACACTTACTGTCAGTAGTTAATTTTCCTACTAATAATAAGTTGAAAGAAAACTGAGGTACATACAAAACATTAAGCAAGAGTTTATGTGAGGTTAACTATATGCAGCCTTTGTGTGTAATCTGTGACTTTTGACCATTTGGCAGTGTATAATAGAATTGAAAGGAACATGATCAACAAACAGGTCAAAGGAAGAAGTAATGTGGTCAGAAACACTAGAATTAATGATCCAATCAGTTGTGTTCATGACATGCAGAGCTATTCTAACTGAACTCACAATACTAGGTACTGTAAGATCATTACCTGCAGTTTGAGTAGTAGGAGAAGAGATACCTGCATTGTGAGGTTAACTGTATACAACCTTTGTGTGTAATCCGTGACTTTTGACCATTTGGCAGGTGTATAGCAGAATTGAAAGGAACATGATCAACAAGCAGGTCAAAGGAAGAAGTAATGTGGTCAGAAGCACTAGAATCAATGATCCAATCAGTTGTGTTTATGACATGCAGAGCTATTCTAACTGAACTCACAATACTAGGTATTGTTAGATCATTACCTGCAGTTTGAGTAGTAAGAGAAGAGATACTAGTAGGATGAAGAGAAGAAGCATTGACAAAAGCTTCATGATCTGTGTAAGCACTATTTCCAATAGAGAGAGCTGGATAAGAATTGCCTTTGGTCTTCAAGTGTTTAGGAATTTTGGATGGATCAGGTTTTACACCATGAAGCTTGTTCCACTCAGGAAAGCCATGGATGAAGAAACAATTTTCTTTACTATGTCATGTGCCTCCTAACTGTGCACACACAAAATTGGACTTATTAATAACTTTCCTTCCATTAGTTTTACTTGTATAGGACTGAGAATTGTTTCTAGCATACAAGGATGATAATTAAGTAGTTGATGCCTGAGCGTTCTTTACAAGCAATGCATAAGATGCTTCAGTGATAGTAGATTTAGAATATATGGAACATTCATTAAGTCTCTCATCTTGCATGAGCAAGGCTAAGGTAGCATTGATGTTTGGCAAAGTACTCTTAATTAGTATAGTACTCCTAATTCAAGTATATGAGTCATTTAGGGCAATAAGAAATTGAGTCACCTTTTGCATGTGTTCATAATCATCCAATTTTTGATATGTTCCACAAGAACAAGTGCAAGTGCACTTTGGTTTTCCACTAACATACTCCAGTTCATCCCACGGTGACCTAAATTTTGTAAAGTATGTTGATATGTCCATACTTCCTTGTCTCAAATTCATAATCTCCTTCTTGATGTTAAACATTTAAGGTGTATTATCTTGAGTGAACCTAAATTCTAGATCCTCCCAAATGTGTTTTGTAGATTTGAGATATACAAGACTAGAAGAGATATCTGGTGATATTGCATTTAACAGCTATTGTGATTTTATATCACACTGCTCGGAACGAACCCGTACAAAAAAACGGAGCTATTGAATTAATCAAAAATACAACCTCCTAACAACTAGGCTATTAATACAAATAGTCTAATCAATAAAAAGTCACCGAAAAAGCTTTTAGACCAATAAGCCTTTGTTCCTGCAAAACAAATATTAGTCTAAATAAAAACAAGAGTAACTGAACGAAGGAAAGAAAGGACACGAAGAGAATAGTTATAACGTTGTGACCCAAGCATGACTCGCCTTCATTGACCACGAAGGTCTAGGCTACAAACTTTTCGGCTCAGGCACCTTTCACCGACCCAAGTCCACCAGTGAGCCCACTGTAATACCAGCAAGTATTAACCAAGGAGAAAAGCCCCCAAAACTCAGTCCGACCAACACACTCCGGCAACACCCACAAAGGAGGCAACCGCTAACTCACAGAGAGAGAGTCACGCTTACTACTCAAGAAGAAGGAGAAAGAGAATTGCTTGAAGCTTTTTGTCACAAAACTTGCTCACTGCCCACTCATATTTAAAGCTGCCGAATGAAGGGAGTATATATAATAAAAGGAAAAGTCAATCAAGGCAATCAAGGAGCCAATCAAGGAAAGACTAAAAAAAAGGAATGATCTAACCGGCTCCCCAAGTCATCGAAGGAGGAACGGGCTGGGCAGCTAGGGTCACCAGGAGGAGGGCCAGACTTTGGGCTTGGCTGTAGAAGGCTGCCACAAGAAAAGGGCCTCCAATTCTAACATTCTCCACCTTGGAACAAGTGTCTGGTACACATACTTGGACTCACAAAGACATATATTAAGAAAGGTTCATCATCGCCTATCCCTGCACTTGATCCAACACAAAGCAGGACCAAAGCAAAGAAAAAACACTTAACTAATTAAACACAAAGCAGAATCAGTTAAACCACCATGACTGTTCACAAAGAACTGCCCATGGATTTCAAGGAAATCACCACCGCCAACACAAAGTAAGCAAATCTAACTTATTCTAACACCACAGTAAGAACAAGAAAGATACCACGACACACACCAATTATGTTGGGGATTTTCGGGTAACCAAAACAAAGTATCAATCACAAGAATCAAAATCAAGCATTTTAAAACAAGATTGAATTTTAGTTACTAATAAAGGTTTTACCTCCCAATCGAATTGGGCAACTAGAGCAAGCTTAATCACAACCCCTTGTTTTCGAAAAAACCCTTTTACAACCAACCTAGCTTTAAAAGAAACAGATTCAGCCACACGAAAGGGCACCAAAGTCCAAGTATGGTTCACATGCAATGCATTAACATTATCCATTAAAGCATTTCACCAATCACTAGGATTTCCACATTTTAAAGCACCATTGTTGTAAATTTTGGGTTCATGCAAATTGTTAAAAGAATCAAACATACAAAACACAAATGAGGAAATGTGAAAATTATTATCAAAGCTAGACAACCTCCTAACAAAAGGTCTAGACCTACCCCTAGCAAGTTGATACTCACCTAAATTTTCAATCATATTTTCTTCCTCCCCATTTTGTTCAAATTCTTTATCAACAATTTCAGGATTAGCAAGCATAGTTTCAAGATTTTCCACAATTTCAGTTTGCAGACAAGGGCTAACATCGAGAGACCTCAACACATAGGGTTGCTCCACCACAATTGGAACCGGGGGAGGGGGTGCATCAATAGCAATTAAAGATTGAGCAAGAAACAAGTAAGGAAATTCAGTTTTGTCAAACAATACATCCTTACAAATGATAAGTCTCTCAACATTTTCATCTCTCAACCACAATCTATACTCTCTCACCCTCTCCGAGTACCCTAAGAAAACACAACGAACCGACCGAAGTTCAAGTTTGTTATTCTCTCGATGAACATAAGCAGCACAACCTAAAACATACAAGTTTGAAAAATCAATTTCACTACCAGAAAACAAAACTTTAGGACATTTACCATTAAGCGGGATAGAAGGGGACCTATTGATCACATAGGCGGCGGTAACAACCGCCTCTCCCCAAAAGCCTACGGAAGACCCGACAAAGTAAGCATGACCCTCACTCGTTCTAACAGAGTTCTATTCATGCGCTCGGCCAAATTGCAAGGGAAAGATTTTTCATGATCAATCCCACTCTCAACGCAGAATCTCTCAAACTCACCGTTACAGAACTCTAGCCCTTTATCCGTCCTAAGTTTCTTGATTTTCTTACCGGTTTGATTTTCGATCAAAAGTTTCCAAGTTTTAAACTTTTCAAAAACATCAAACTTTTCTTGCATAGGAAAAACCCAGACTTTCCTTGAAAAGTCATCAACAATAAATAAACAATATCTATTCCCACCATGTGAAGGCACACACATAGGACCCCACACATCTGCATGAATTAACTCAAGATGATTTTTGAAAGAGAATTTTTCAAGAGAGGGAGGTGAAAAACTAACCCTTTGGTGTTTACAATTCACATAAGTATCACATAAAGGCACACAAGAAATCATATCATCACCAAAAGAATCATTTTTGTGAAAAATTTCTAAGCCTTTACTATTCAAATGTCCAAGTCTTTTAGTCAACAAATATGAATTTTCATTCTTAAAAACATTTGTTTGATTTTCAATAAAAGACACCGGGACAGCATTGCAAACATACAAACTCTTTTGTTTTTCAGCTTTGAAAATCACCAAATTGCCCTTTGTAATTTTCATCATACTCTTACCCCATCTTCCCTCTAAACCATCATCTTCTAAACATGCACAAGACATCAAATTGGTATTTAAATCAGGAACATGTCTTACATTTTTCAAAGTCAAAATATTTTCAGATTCAAATTTCAAGCAAATATCACCAATTCCAGCAACTTGACATGTTTCCTTATTAACCAAAGAAACTTTTCCAGTTTTAACCTCTTTGTATGACGAAAACATGTTTTTATAAGGTGTCATGTTTTTATAAGGTGACATGCAGAATCAATTAGCCACTCATTTTCACATGCAGCAATACAATGCACAAAATTATTCAAAGTATTACACATGTCCTTTACCATAAAAACATCACAAGGATCCTCACTCGAAGAGGCCAAATTACAGTGACTTTGCTCATTCGAATTACAATTTTGACTTTTATTTTTTGGATTAGTACAATCCCTTTTAAAATGCCTAGTTTCACCACAATTGTAACATGTTCTATGTCGTTGTCTAGAAACTGATCTACCCTTGCTTTCATTTTCAAAATTATGTTTTTCCCTTGGTTTTTATTTTTATAATGTTTTTGCCCATCGTTTATCTCAAGCGTCCTACCCCTCATCATATGAACCTCACCGGTGTTTGATTTACCCTTATTAGTTTTCAAATCCAATTCTTTGCCTTTTAAACTAGATATCACCGTATCAAGTGTGATCTTATCCCTACCATACTTAATAGCAGATTTCACGTCAGCATAAGAATCAGGTATAACATTTAAAAGCACAACCGAAGAGTAATCATCTATGTGTTCATCACTAGTTTGTTTTATGTCTTCTACCAATTTGGTAAAAATATCAATGTTATCTTCCATGTCTTTGCTAAGATCTAATTTAAAACTGAAATTTTTTTCTAGGAGATAAATTTTACTTGGCAATGTTTTTCCAAAATAAATTTGTTCCAATTTTTCCCAAAGACTCTTAGCATGAGCATGTTCACCACATTTCCGAATAACCGATTCAGACATGTTTAAGATAATTGAGGAGTAGACAGATTCATCTATTTCAATCATGACATCTTCAGAAGTGTCTTTTGCATATTTTAAAGTTATGACTTTGAAAACCTTTTCTTTAATTAAAATACTTTTCATCTTCTTTTGCCACATAGAAAAATCAGTTTTCCCATTAAAAGGTTCCAAACTATAATTAGATGAAGAACTCATTTAGAGAAACAACACAAAAACCAACCAATCAAACCAAAACATAATTTATAAGAAATTAATAATTTTTTTTAATCACCAAAAAAAAAATTCAAGCAAGCAGATTCCAACCAAACAGTAGCAGTTTAAATAGAGCAAAAATCAAGCAAATAAATTACGAGACAATATTTTTATTTTTTTAAAAGATTAAACACAAAAAAACGTAATTATTTTGAGATGAAAGAAGCTCACCAAATAAACTTTGGGAGTTACCGGTTTTTGGATCGAAGGAGGCTCTACCATTTCACGGTACGGAACGCGGACTCTGATACCACTGTTGTGATTTTATATCACACTGCCCGGAACGAACCCATACAAAAAAAACGGAGTTGTTGAATTAATCAAAAATACAACCTCCTAACAACTAGGCTATTAATACAAATAGTCTAATCAATAAAAAGTCATTGAAAAAGCTTTTAAACCAATAAAGCCTTTGTTCCTGCAAAACAAATATTAGTCTAAATAAAAACAAGAGTAACTGAACAAAGGAAAGAAAGGACACGAAGAGAATAGTTATAACGCCGTGACCCTAGCACGACTCGCCTTCATTGACCACGAAGGTCTAGGCTACAAACTCTTCGGCTCAGACACCTTTCACCGACCCAAGTCCACCAGTGAGCTCATTGTAATATTAGCAAGTATTAACCAAGGAGAAAAGCCCCAAAACTCAGTCCGACCAACACACTCCTGCAACACCCAGAAAGGAGGTAACCGCTAACTCACAGAGAGAGAGAGAGAGAGAGAGAGTCACGCCTACTGCTCAAGAAGAAGGAGAAAGAGAATTGCTTGAAGCTTTTTCTCACAAAACTTGCTCACTGCCCACTCATATTTAAAGCTGCCAAATGAAGGGAGTATATATATTAAAGGGAAAAGTCAATTAAGGCAATCAAGGAGCCAATCAATGAAAGACTAAAAAAAGGAATGATCTAACCGGCTCCCCAAGTCACCGAAGGAGGAACGGGCTGGGCAACTAGGGTCAACAGGAGGAGGGCCAGACTTTGGGCTTGGTTGTAGAAGGCTGCCACAAGAAAAGGGCCTCTAATTCTAACAACAGTCAAGATGTAACCATGTCATTGCACCTTTGCCAGTGTGTGAGGTATTTGGATTGGGAATTTGGTCTCTTGTTCTTACTAGAGACGATGCCTAGTTTTAATTTGGATGAGAGAGAAATAACCATGACTCTTCGCCATTGATTGTAGTTTGTGTTGGTCAGAACATGATTTACCAAGGACATGCCTGGATGATCATTGGTGTGTACATATAGTGGATGAGAAGGAGGTAAGACAAGATTTACCTCAGATGCTTCGTATTCATCGACTTCAATTACATGAACATTGACATTTCTGGTCTCTCTTACAGTTTCATTATCGTTTGAGCTTGCTTCTCCAGTTGTGGCCGCCCTCTCTCTCCTTTACACTATCTAGCCAAATACTGCCTCTAAACCTAACCATGGAGAGACTTGGATTTGCGGTGTTAATTAGAGGTTTATATTCGTGCTACGTAGAGCTGTCAAACGGGTTGGGCTGGGCTGGGCCGGCTCGGCCCGGGTCTCGCAACCCGGAAATTGTCTCGGGCCTCATAGAACTCAAGCCCAGCCCATGTGCATTTCGAGCCTCTGGGCCTTCGGGCAAAAAAATAACTATTTTTTTAATTAAAAAAAACTCACAAATTAGTTAATAAAATGTTATATAACACATCAAAAGTTCAAACACACACATACTTACTAGTCTAACTTACACAATTACAAAGCAAAAGTGCAACCAAAGCAAATATAAACAAAGGTAGTAACTTCAACAATTGAACGAAACAGAAACTAGAAAAACAATAATGTTACTGACAAAATAAAAAATACATGTGCTACTTGAAGGATATTTTTTTCAAAAAATTTATAACCAAATTGAAGTTCATCATATTGTCCCCAATTTTTTAATATGTGTTTTCTAAGGATAGACAAAGTTTTTCGGGTTCTAGTTTGCAAAATCATACTAACTAGCAAATGTTCATTTTCTTATTCGCCCGACACAATCTAGCATTTTAATTTTATTTTTTTATCAAGATTATACTGTTGAGACTTTTTATTAGCTAATATCATATAAAGATACTTAATTAAATAGATCAGTTTCGATAAAATTACTTACCACAACCATACTAAACTATATTAGAACTTGAAAGATCAACTTCATTTCTTCTTTGTAAGTGTCACTTCCATCAATTTAGAATATGAGTTTCAACCAAAAAAAGAACAATGATTTGGAAATAGATCATATTGTGTCATAAATTTATCTAACCAAAAGAAAAAAAAAAAAAACGTGGTCTAAATGAATGTCTAATAGTTTTTCTCTTTTTAGATTTATGTTTTAGTTTTTAATTTTGTAATTAAGTTTAAGTGTTTAACTTTATGGTCTGACCGGGCCGGACTTTTCGGTCTTTTAAAACTCGGGCCTAGCGGGCCGGGCCAAAGAGGCCCGGCTTTTTTCGGGCCTACTAAATTGAGGCCCATGCCCTTGAAAAAATCGGATGGGCTGGATCGGGCCTATGGGCCGGGCTCGATTTTGACAGCTCTAGTGCTACGTAATATAAATCCGACGGTGTGAATTAGAGGTTTATATTCGTGCTACGTAATTGTTCGTGGCGTACGAAGATTATAGCTCAAGTCAAAAATCTTCTGCTTCGCTCAAGAATTGAATTCGCATGAGGTAACCAATAATTCCTCTTTGATAACGAATTCATAGTATATCCTTCAAATGGATTAATGGAAAGTCTAGTTTGGTAAGACCTTGGAAATTAGCGGGCAGTTCAAGATCAAAGGTTCTGTTTAAAGAAATTAAGAGAAGTCACGTGGGTGGTATGCCATGTACAGCTTATCTCAAAATGAAACTGAACTCTAGGTCTTTGATAGATGATGATGAATTGATGATGATGATGAACACCCTCTTCTTAGAGGAAAATTTGGTGTTATCTCAAATTTATACCCAAGAAATAAAAAATGTTTTTAGCTACGAATCGGATAAACAATCAAAAGAACAAATAAACTAACGCAAGTAACAACCAGAATAAGAACCAAAACGTGACAGAAGGAGAAACCCAACTCTGCAACCATTCTTTTCCTACCTCATATGGATCGTCACTCCAAGCCAAGGCCTCCTTACTATATTTGCTTCCTTTTCCACTTCCTTCTAAATTCCTCTCCTTTTCCGCCATCTCAATATGAGATAACATGTGAGGAAAAACCTTCTTATAAGACTCTTCTCCAATCAATAAATCCGAATGCCCAAATCCATCCACAACTACCCGTTCATGTCTAAAACTAGATTGGTGCAATTTCATGTACTTGTTAGCAAGAAAAGAAGTTTGAGGTGTGACAAGGAGAGTCCTTCCACCTGATATATAAAGAGTGGGAAGTGCCATTCTTTCGGGATGAATCAAATATGAGTTGTTTCCATTGCTGTCAACTATGAAACCAGCATTGCAAATTTTTCTAAGGTGAGGAAACGCTGCCATTGGAAGTCTCGGTAAGCTTTTCTTGTTCATCCAATGGTGCACAGTGGGTGTTATGTTTTCGTGCCAAAATGTATTGCCGAATATGCCTGAAAACACCTCACATTCATCGCTGGTGCATCTCTCTTGACGTGGCAAGAAACGGGCTATAGATTTTAGGAGCTGTTGTCTACAAGTGGCTTTCATTGTTTTGAATAGAGGTAAGATATTGGTATGCCCTAGTATCGCCATAGACATCTGCAGGATGACAAGACAATAGAAAGAAATAATAATGTATGGTTAATGATCAATGACCTTATAGCAATTCACTATTTAATTTATATTTCATTAATGTTGATTACAAAAGAATCTTGAACCTATTAAGAGAGTTACCGGGATGAGAGGAAGCCACATTTTGAATGTGGCTGAAGCTGTGAGCTTGAAGAACATCGAAGAGTTGGTGCAGGACAGAGAAGCTATTTTGGTGTCAGAAATGTGGCCTCCCATTAAAGCAATATGAATGGCTAAGCCTCCAACACAGTGTGCGACAACGTGTACTTTTATGGATGCTCCATGCACCTCAAGAATCTTATTTATTGCTGCAGATTAAAAACTCGTGAATACGTAAAGATGTTATGTTAATGATCAATAGCATCAATCAATTCAGAATTTCAATTACTTATCTATTATTTTACCAGAAGGTATGTCGAATCTGGCAATATCTTCAATTGTGAAGTTTGTTGAACAATTCAAAGGGTCTAATCTTGTTTGAAGTAGCCATGTCTCGTGCCCTGCTTCGTGTAAAGTTCTAACCAAATCATTTGGTTCAGTAGGCAGCCAATAACTCTCTGTTGAATGCCCATTGATAAGGAGGATCGGATTTAATCCTTTTCTCCTTCCAGCCTCTGAGTGCACTTCCACTGTCTACAACTGATTATGAACCCGTCTTCTGTAACAAAGTCACGCGATGCAAACAAAATTGATTTAAAACTGTCGTATAAAAACAGATGGGAAAAAATCTACCCAACATAGTACTTCTTTTTTCTTTTCTTTTTATAGCTCTAAAAAAACCAAGCAAAGACAGTACTTCAACTTATAGCTATATTACCTGAACATTTCCACATTTAATAAATTACGATTGGGAATACCTGTATTTATCTCATGGTAATTACTGATGGGGTAAGGTCTTTTAAAGAAGTCCAATGGGGCCAATTCTTTCTGATACCCTCGGGGGATTTGTAAGATGTATGTACTAAGAAGCGATTGCGATAGAAGCCACACGAAATTCATTCTTCCTCTGCCTTTCATACTCATCACACACTTCAAAAGCTCGATCAAGGAAATGTGAAGCTCCCCTTTCAAGTTCACCATCTCTTCTCTTGGACTGTTCTTACATTCTTTCTTGAGTGTCACATACATTGTTGTTGACTCTTTCCATCCATATAGTCCAAAGAGATATGGATTCATTACCTTCTTCCCGTCAAGAATATATCTGTATTAGAAAACAAATAAAATCATGTGTTAATGCATCTTGTGAACTTTTTTTTTGGATTTTGGCTTTCTTAACAAAATTAGAAAGTGGAGCAAATTAAACTAGAAAGTGGGACTCTCTGGGTGGAATGGAGTACCTTGAACCAGAAGAAGCTGCAAGGATGAGCTGATAGTGCATATATTGCGTGTAAGGAGTTTTTATGTCAACTTCACACAAGTCCACTTCTCCATCGATAACATATAATCTATCTGTCTCTACGGCTTTAAATTCAACATAACCACCAACTTTTCCTCTGAGAAGAGGGTGTGATTTTTCAATAAGCATTCTCCTCTTGTTATCATCTTTTGAGGTCCTAGAGTTCATTTTCATTTTGAGAGAAGCCGTACAGGGCATTCCGCCCAAATGGCCTCTCATAATTTCCTTAAACAGAACCTCCGACCTTGAACTACCCTCCAACTTCCATGTACTTACTGAACCAGAGTTTCTATGAATTGCTTTCTCGATAACCCTTTTTGCTTCTTTCTGCTTGTAATCGAGCATATCATGTACAAGGTGTCTGCTAACATGCTCAGAGGCAGCAGCAATAGTGAGGCTTGGGTTTATGCCAACCGAGCAAGGAATTAGAGAGGCATCACAAACATAGAGGCCATCATGCGTACTGGTAGACAATTTGGTGTCGAAGACTTGACCTTTAGAATTACAAACCCCTTTTGAAGGGTCTGATGAAGCGATGCACCCACCTAAAAGATGAACTGATGTGCTCCGATACCTTGACATGAACAAAATTCCACCTAATTTCCTAGTTAGCTTTTGAAAGGCATTGATTTTTCGTGGAAGCAAAGGATCATGGGGTGGTCGAAAGCTGATTTTGTTTGTGTCTTTCTCAAACATTAACTTTCCATCACTGTCATCATGTCCCATTGCATTTAGAACTATTGCTTGGCTGTTCTTAAAGCCTAAAGTATGCTTTAGCTTGTCCATGATCCCGTGCAAGAACCAGTAGCTTGGTGGCCATCCATAAGTTGCAATCCCTTTGAATATCAGGTAAGGATAAGCTGTCGGAAGTACTGCAGTCTGTCCCAAAAAGGAAATCTATTTGAGTGCTAATATTCCATAATAAGCCATAGTTTATATTTCACTCATCATGTCACTCATTATTTGCTATCAATCTCCATACATCTATTCATAAAGATAGTACCATTGAAAAATATTTAACTACAAGGCGTCAAGATTAGCAGTCCAAATTCAATGGTTCTAACTTTTATGTATAGGTGTGACCTTTGGGATATTGCAGCTAAGTATTAGGTTTATTAAGAAAAAGGTTTAACGAATTTACTACAAAAAATCTCAAATAAATAGACAGAAATTACCTGGACAGTGAACCCCAAGGAAGAGGTGTATGATGATGAAATGGCAGGACCTGGGCGTTGTTCTAAAGGTATAGTTGAAAGTTGGTTTTTATTCAAGCCATAAGCACTCAAGGGTGCTGAGCTTCCTGCAAGAAAGGCAACATTATTGCCATTGCAGCTGAAGCCTGATCCAAGATTCTCTGAAAGTTCCAATCCTCTCATTTGTGACTGGAATAATATACTAGCCGTGCCAAACACCCCAGCTATAAAAGCAAAAAAGAGAAAAGACAAATAAAAAACCTATGTTTGGATTAGCTAGCATACAAAAATCAGATGTTATAAAGTCATCTTTATGATAACGTACCTGAGAGGATAACAAAATCAGATGTTACAAAGTCGGTCTCACTAAGGAATACAAGCCACCTTCGCCTTTGCCTTCTCTTTTTTATTCTACTTTCTTCGTCTTTGAATATATCATCTGGATTTTTCACAACATACTGAGCTTGACATTCTGTTTTTATGGTACATCCTGCCTGCAACATTCAAATTACTATGCTTAACGCTACAATTACTTGCATACGACCGAGTTCGGTAAAATTTGAATCTTTTAGGAAAGATTTTGTACTTAGACATCATAAACAAGGTGAAAAAGCTAACACACAATTTACCCAAATTTCATATACAGCTTGTGTATACAAAGATGGAAAGTACCTCAATTGCTGAGACAAGATAATTCTTGTCAGTAGAATTTTTGGCATTATAAGGACAGCCAGTAAGACAGTTCCCACAGGCTAGGCAACTACCAGTTTCTTTAGGCCTCCCTGAATTGTTTGGCTGTTCTTCTACATCAAAGTTTATGCTCAGCTTAATTGAGTCTTGGCTGTTTTCTTCATTTTCTTCTTTAGCCACTTCTTGCATGATTTTGGCATTTGGGAACTTGGCAGGAACACTTTGTATTCTCAGCATTGATGAAGCAGAGGCCTGGCAAATCTCCCAATCAGTTTCCCATTCCTTTGGCCACTTGGCGTTCCTTCTAGCACGAACCGGGGTTGGTAACATCACCCCTGCATTCACTAGTGAACCTCCTCCTAGCCCACATGCCGTTGCTGCCAAGGAATCATCTTGTACATATACCTACAGCTTCCATCAAATTATACAATTTGGAGAGTACTGGAGTTGAATACACACTGACACGGTATCAAATTACAGAAATGCTATTGGTCATATGCCAGATTGAGTTTATTAACAATAAGTGTTATTAGCAATTTTCCGTAATGAGTTTATTACTATGTACACTCCCCTTGAGTTCGAAGTAGAACTTTCACTAGCAAGAGCATAGCATAAAAGAAAAAGAAAAAATTAACGACGATACATGCAGAGAGCAAGAGAAGATAAAGATACCTGGAACAAAGCATCTTTTGGGCCGAAGCTCATTCCCGAGCTCATGTTTTCCATCCTGAGAGCCGATAACACCTTCCAACTGTTGTTAGGAAAATCCTGCGCTTCCCATTTGTTGCCTTTCTCCATCAAACATACCTTAAACCCTGCCATTGACATCCGACAAGCAGCAATCGAGCCTCCATATCCCGACCCAACAACTACAGCATCATAACCATCTTCATCTCCATCAGCAAAACATTCCTCTGAGTTTACTTTCTCCATTTCTTGTAGAATCTGAGCCGAAAAGTTTCAAGCCCGAGTCGTTATTTATGGCCTGAACTCTGAAGTATGGAATCTGACAATGTAGTGACATATATGTTCTAAGTATAGCGATGGAATCTGAGTTTAAGATTCATTATGAATATTTAATAACAAGATGAAATTACAATGTTTTTTGGATTGAGTAGCCGGCCTAGCTATTGGATGGTAATACATATTGTTTATAAGGTGACGAAAGTGAAGGATTAAAGCGGACAACCAGCAACATATTTATCTTAGTTATTATCTACTCTTAAGGGACCGAAGCCATCATAATCTTGCAAATCGACAAGTATTTTGTCTTAGTCTTGAAAGACTGTTGGATCTATACTGTTGAGTCATTGATTTTTATTTTTTAATTAAACTTTGATGCACTTTGTGAGTTTTGCCTACTCTTTATATGATAATCTGATTCTGATTTTTCTTTGTGTTTTAGACAAGATTTATATAGTTCGGCTTGGTTCGGCACGACTTGGTGGTTTGGGGACTTGGATTGACACCCCTAGAACATGGTACTTGGCGTTATAATTAATGGTTGGTAGAACTGTTCTGACCTCTATCTAAAGTTCCAAAAACCAATTTTTTTGGACTCCAGGAAGAGAAACAAATGCCACGGATATGTGTGTAAATCTAGACAATTGCAATAGGGAAAATGCAATGAGTATAAAAAAAGCAAACTCTAGAAACCCCATTATATGCATATACCACACACTACAGAACACTGCACTAGCATACAAACATAAATTTCATTTCTTTCTAGGCAATGACCTCTAGCCTCTAGGTTTAGTCTACCTAGGACAAAAATATTCCAAATTAACCAAAAAAGAAAATTAATTTGTATTTAGTATTTAGTCCAAAAACTTAGCTTTTTCACCATATCATCAACAATGGCTGCTTGATCATTATCTTCCCCTCTCCTACCATATGCATGTTAGCTATGTACTTCTACTAGCAGGAACATGTTAAGTTAGCCCGGATATCCCAAGGCGAGAAGATTTTAAAATGTCGAGGGTGATGGGTTGGATACATCTCTTCGGGGATATTATGTAATCCAGAGATTTTATGAGCTGCTTCATATCTTTGTGATTGACGCGCATTATATGTAGTTCTAACTTTTTTTGTAAGAAAAGACTCCATTACCAGAGTCTATCATTTTGCTTTCATCAGTTTCTTAGAGCATGTACAATAGTTAGCCAAAAATCAAACACAAAATCAAATTCAATCCATTAAAAACCAATAAACTAATTCATTAGATACTCATTTGATTTAAAACAAAAAAACCCTCCCAATGGTGGCACAAAATCCAACATATTTACATACCCCACCATCTTTATCTCCAACAACTTTATCTACAACATCATCTTTATCTCTATTAATTTAATATATTCTTTTAATTTATACTAACAAATAAATTTTATATTGCATAAATAAATAAATTCGAAATTATATAATAGTCATTATTAAAATAATATTTATTAATTATAATTTTAATAATTTGAGTCAATAAAATGAAACAAACCAAGTCTCTTTTTATAAGTACTAGTAAGGTTCACGTGCGTTGCACGTGGTTAACGCACTTGGTGTTAATGGTTTTTTTAAAGTGATTTGTTTGTTTCTTAACTTTTTTGTTTTCTTTTAATTATTGGATTCTTTTTGTGTTTTAATCTTTATAGTTTTGAGACTTATAAATTGTGTTGTTGTGTGTTTAGGTTTTTTGATACTTTGTTTTTTGGTAATTTATAATATAAGCTTTTAGTCATTATATTGCAACTTATCCTACACATTTGTCTTTTTCATTAGTTATTTTTAAATTTTTTTTTAATACCAAACATGAATTCATTCACTTTTATCGGTGTTGGAATTGAAAACAATTCAAGCTTTCTTTCTTAGATAAGCACATTGTTGTTGGAGACTTAGCTTATGTCGTTTATGAAATTTATGACTCTCTTTAGAAAATAATAAACTGTTTTATAGAAATCAAACTAACAATCCCAAAGTATATACTTACACTCTAAAATACAAAATTCACTCAGAGTATCTATAAAGTCTCACTTTACCACCCAACCTAACTTTTGTGTCATTTTCATATGTCATTGTATAAGTTTTTTCTAGTTTGCCCCCTAGACACTACTAAGGTTACCAATATGACGTTAAGGTGCACATGGTATTTCACGTGAAGGACATTTTGGTCATTTTAACAATGTTTTTTGCTTTTATTACCCAAAAAACTTCATTTTCTTATTCTCCGACAACGCTTTCGCTTCTTCTCCAACAATGACATCTTATTTAAATTTTAAGTGAGATAAAACTCAAGAGTGTATTAATGTTTTATTCAAACTATTATATAAAAAATAAATAAAAATAGTGCGGAATCATATCAGAGAGAGATAAAACACAAGAAGATGATCACATTCAGGTGTCAAGGCCGCCATGAATAAGAACCCACAAAAAATTAAAGTTGTCAGAGCTGCCTATGTTAAATGACCAAGCCACAAACACAATGCATAAGCATACACGATGAATTTCAAAACTCATATTTGAATTCATCACATATGCATACGACAATGATGAGGCACGCCATGATTCAATCCGCCTTCATCGCCCCTAGCTTAAACTCCAACAAATTTCTCCTTGGCACCATTGATATGGTTTATGGTTTGAATTGAGCAAATTCTCGATTTTAAACATTAATCACTACCATTTTTATCACTACGATCACCACACGTTACATCACGATCACCAAATTTGATATGGAATATGGAAATGCTACAAAATTACATTGAGGGCCAAAGTGGATTTGGTGGATATCTTAGGGGACAATGTGTATTTTGGACTAATTTTGATGGGGCAAACATATGATTAGCCCCCAAAATTACACACTAAATCTCACATTTGACCTCAACCTACGAAGTGTCCCACTTTCATACCTTATTTTTCTATTTGTCTCACTTTACTCCCTCCCGTCTATGGGTGTTAAAAATAGTAACGTACGGAAAATGATATGTGCATGTCACATGAATATTATTTTGATCATTTTGCTGGGGGTGGAAAATAAGATTTAGCTATAACTTTATTATATAATTAACCATTTAGTATTTAAAATATGTTTTTAAATAATAATAATAATAAATAATTGTTTCAATAATTCAAAAATAATTATATGACCAAATTACAATTTCCCCCAAGGTATCAACCAAATCGTATAATGTACCCCAACCTAAGGTTTGTTCCATAATGATATCTAACGTTACATTTTTTTTCCATTTTCCAACTTATCGTTGTTTAATTTCTTACTCATTTATTTAATGTCGTATTCCACATAAATCACTACTTTCATGCATAAAATCGCCCCCACTACTACCAGCATCCCTGCAAATGCTGCCACAGTTATCACCACCACCAATAAGCGTGTCCACCTTTCCTTGCTGAAATAGAAAAATAACATATCTTTAGCTTCCGTTAAGTGGAACTACTTTCTTCAAACGACTTTCCTATCGATTCTAACTTAATCTCTTCTCTAACAAAACGCACAGATTTGTCAACTAAGTTCTCTATTTTTCTTTATCTTCTTGACATTATATCACATTTTCTTAACACGTTTCTCTTAGCTTATTCATACGTAATTACTAAGCACGCTGTAGATTTGCTTAATATCTCGATTCTCACCAACAAATGTATTATTATAGTTACAATTTTTCATATACCTCTAATAATGTCATTCCCAACATATGATGTCTCACTTTCCGACATGTTTTTTCTATTTGTCCTCTCCCGTCTATGGGCATTAAAAATAGTGATGGAAAATCGTGTACATGAGGATTATTTTGGTCATTTTGCTTGTGGCTCAAAGTGGGATTTGTTATAATTTCATCATTTAGTTTGCCATTTAATATTTAAAATATTTTTTTAATTAAAAAATAATTATTTAAATAATCTAAAATTAGTTATACTTTGTCTGATATTTAAATCCAACGTTAAAAATGCATTACTCCAAAAAATGAAATTTAAAATTTATTTTTTAGCCCTCACTATTTTTCTTCAACCCCATCATTTATAGACTCACCACCACCACCACTAACACCTCAAATTTTACCATTAGTCCAAAATTTAATTTTTTGATTTGATTTTATTTCCTTTTCTAATTTCTTACTCTTTCCTTCGAAGTAACCAATTTGGAAAACCCATCAATGATAGACACGCCACCACCACAACCTTAAATTTCACTTTTACAAACTCAAATTCAATTTTTTTGAATTTTCAAACTTTCAAATTGAATCTGAAACCCATATGGTTATTTGAAAATTTGATGATTAGGAAATCTCACAACGATGTATTTCATCTAATCCACTACTGTCATCCCTAAAATTACTATCACCACAACCTCTAACACCATCATCCATGCGGTCGTAAGCACCGCCATCACCATCACCAAGAAACGCATTCACCTCGCCTTATTAAAATAGAAACATAGAATCTCTTTAGCTTCTGATTAGTCGGACTTCTTTCTCGAACGCCTCTCATTTCTTACCTCCTATACACTTTCGGTGTCAAATTACTAAGTAAGGAGAGAATCTAATTTAGGATGGAGCTACTTGAAAGGATGTTGATTGGTGACAATTTCTTTCAATTAAAGGAGAGTTGTGGTAGAAGAAAAGAAAGTTGATAGCCAGGGGAGGGGAATAGAGAGATTCTCACACGTAACTACTCCGGGTTCTATGAAGAGGAGCAAGCAAGTTAAGATCAAAAGAGGTTAGAAGTTTGGAACCCTGTTATGGGAAGGAGTAAAATATTTTAAACCTAGTTATTTGTGGTTACTAACAGTGGTTTGTTTGTAATATTTATAAGTTAGAAGCAGTATGATAGTTTTTAAGGTTTTTGTAGTAGTCTGAAAATTTAAAGAAGTAAACTGTAGATTTTGGCTTTCTTTTGTAACAAAACGCACAAATTCATCAATTGGTTCTTCATTTTCTTCATCTTATTGACATTATGACACATTTTCTTAACCCACTTCTCTTAGCTTATTCATGGATAATAGCTAAAGACGCTACATATTTTTGCTTAATATCTTGATACTCACTAACAAATCTATTATTATAGTAACATTTTTTTCATTTACTTCTATAATGTCTTTACTTAGTAAAACCATATTATTTAAGAATGTAATATCATATTATTTTTTAGTTTCAAATAAATTTTTAGTCTCTTGACTGAGTAAGGGTATTTTTGTTATTTTAGAAAATATTGGACGACATTTGTAACGATAATGGTAGGAGGGGGAAACTGATAAGAAAGTAAAAATACAAGACGAAATAAATAGAATTCAAAACTGTAGGACCTAACTTTAAAACATGTACAAGTCAAGGGATGAAATTATTATTTGATTATTAATGGAATTAATTAGTCCCTGATAAATTTACTTGTTTGACCTTAATTAATGGTAGATGATTTATTATATTTGAGGCTATTTTTGTCCAAACATTATTTGTTGTCATGGTAAATTTACTTGTTTTGTCCTTAATTAAATGGTGGGTGGTTTATTTGGTGAAGGGTTATTTTTGTCCATCTATTAAATTGTAAGAAACAAGCTTGACTTTTATAGTAAGAGAGATAAGAGAGATTTACTCAAATAACACTATTAGCCTAGAAATCAATTTTTTTAAATCTTATTTCTTTGTTTAATTTCTTACTCATTTATTTAATGTCGTATTCCACATAAATCACCACTTTCATGCTTAAAATCGCCCCAACCACTACCAGCATCCCTGCAAATGCCGCCACAGCTATCACCACCACCAAAAAACGTGTCCACTTTGCCTTTCTAAAATGGAAAAATAACATATCTTTAGCTTCCGTTAAGTGGAACTACTTTCTTCAAACGACTTTCCTATCGATTCTAACTTAATCTCTTCTCTAACAAAACGCACAGATTTGTCAACTAAGTTCTCTATTTTTCTTTATCTTCTTGACATTATATCACCTTTCCTTAACACGTTTCTCTTAGCTTATTCATACGCAATTACTAAGCACGCTATAGATTTGCTTAATATCTCGATTCTCACCAACCAATGTATTATTATAGTTACAATTTTTCATATACCTCTAATAATGTCATTCCCAACATATGATGTCTCACTTTCCGACATGTTTTTTCTATTTGTCCTCTCCCGTCTATGGGCATTAAAAATAGTGATGGAAAATCGTGTACATGAGGATTATTTTGGTCATTTTGCTTGTGGCTCAAAGTGGGATTTGTTATAATTTCATCATTTAGTTTGCCATTTAATATTTAAAATATTTTTTTAATTAAAAAATAATTATTTAAATAATCTAAAATTAGTTATACTTTGTCTGATATTTAAATCCAACGTTAAAAAATGCATTACTCCAAAAAATGAAATTTAAAATTTATTTTTTAGCCCTCACTTTCTTTCGTCAACCCCATCATTTATAGACTCACCACCACCACCACTAACACCTCAAATTTTACCATTAGTCCAAAATTTAATTTTTTGATTTGATTTTATTTCCTTTTCTAATTTCTTACTCTTTCCTTCAAGTAACCAATTTGGAAAACCCATCAATGATAGACACGCCACCACCACAACCTTAAATTTCACTTTTACAAACTCAAATTCAATTTTTTTGAATTTTCAAACTTTCAAATTGAATCTGAAACCCATATGGTTATTTGAAAATTTGATGATTAGGAAATCTCACAACGATGTATTTCATCTAATCCACTATTGTCATCCCTAAAATTACTATCACCACAACCTCTAACACCATCATCCATGCGGTCGTAAGCACCGCCATCACCATCACCAAGAAACGCATTCACCTCGCCTTATTAAAATAGAAACATAGAATCTCTTTAGCTTTTGATTAGTCGGACTTCTTTCTCGAACGTCTCTCATTTCTTACCTCCTATACACTTTCGGTGTCAAATTACTAAGTAAGGAGAGAATCTAATTTAGGATGGAGCTACTTGAAAGGATGTTGATTGGTGACAATTTCTTTCAATTAAAGGAGAGTTGTGGTAGAAGAAAAGAAAGTTGATAGCCAGGGGAGGGGAATAGAGAGATTCTCACACGTAACTACTCCGGGTTCTATGAAGAGGAGCAAGCAAGTTAAGATCAAAAGAGGTTAGAAGTTTGGAACCCTGTTATGGGAAGGAGTAAAATATTTTAAACCTAGTTATTTGTGGTTACTAACAGTGGTTTGTTTGTAATATTTATAAGTTAGAAGCAATATGATAGTTTTTAAGGTTTCTTGTAGTAGTTTGAAAATTCAAAGAAGTAAACTGTAGATTTTGGCTTTCTTTGTAACAAAACGCACAAATTCATCAATTGGTTCTTCATTTTCTTCATCTTATTGACATTATGACACATTTTCTTAACCCACTTCTCTTAGCTTATTCATGGATAATAGCTAAAGACGCTACATATTTTTGCTTAATATCTTGATACTCACTAACAAATATATTATTATAGTAACATTTTTTCATTTACTTCTATAATGTCTTTACTGAGTAAAACCATATTATTTAAGAATGTAATATATATTATTTTTTAGTTTCAAATAAATTTTTAGTCTCTCGACTGAGTAAGGGTATTTTTGTTATTTTAGAAAATATTGGACGATATTTATAACGATAATGGTAGGAGGGGAAACTGATAAGAAAGTAAAAATACAAGACGGAATAAATAGAATTCAAAACAGTAGGACCTAACTTTAAAACATGTACAAGTCAAGGGATGAAATTATTATTTGATTATTAATGGAATTAATTAGTCCCTGATAAATTTACTTGTTTGACCTTAATTAATGGTAGATGATTTATTATATTTGAGGCTATTTTTGTCCAAACATTATTTGTTGTCATGGTAAATTTACTTGTTTTGTCCTTAATTAAATGGTGGGTGGTTTATTTGGTGAAGGGTTATTTTTGTCCATCTACTAAATTGTAAGAAACAAGCTTGACTTTTATAGTAAGAGAGA
>CM028380.1:42554413-42647843 GCA_013146195.2 Codonopsis lanceolata
TTGAAAGAAATAGTGAACCATTTGGATTAATTCACACCGATATGTGTGATTTTAAATCAACACAATCATGTGGTGGGAACAAGTACTTCATAAGTTTTGTTGATGATAGCACAAGATTTTGTATCTTCTTAAAAGTAAAGATGAAGAATAGAGAAGTTTATTCTCGACAAAACCGAAGTTGAGAATCAACTTAACAAGAAGATTAAGATGTTAAGAAGATCGTGGAGGTGAATATGAATCACCATTCGCTGAATTTTGCACTAAGCATGGAATAATTCACAAAACCACTGCACCTTATGCACCTCAACAGAATGACATTGCAGAACGGGAAAATCGAACTTTTAAAGATATGATGAATGCCATGTTGTTAAGTTCTGGACTACCACAGAACATGTGGGGAGAAGATGTGCTGTCAGCTAATTACCTTTTAAATAAGGTACCCCGCAAGAAGCTTGACAAAAGCCTTTACGAGATGTGGCATGGAAGAGCTCCATCCTACAAATATTTGCGAGTGTGAGGGTGTCTTGCAAAGGTTGTTGTTCCTTTACCTAAAAAGGTGAAAGTAGGACCAAAAACTGTTGATTGCATATTCATTGGTTATGCACATAACAACAGTGCTTATCGTTTTCTTGTGCACGAGTCTAAGATAGAAGACATACACAAGAATACAATAATAGAATCTCGAAATGCTTCTTTCTTCGAAAATGTATTTCCTTGTAAGAAAAGCGATGAGTCTAACTCATCTAAACGGTAAAACGGGTACATGCTTCGAAAGAAGAAGAACAAGAAGAGAATGAGCAAGAAGAGGTAGAACCTCGATGTAGCAAAAGAAGTAGGGTAGAAAAGTCTTTTGGTCCAGATTTTCTTACCTACATGCTAGAACGTGAACCTCAAAGCTACATAGAGGCCATGAGTTCTTCCGAGGGACCTCAATGGAAAGAAGCCATTAAAAGTGAAATTGATTCCATTCTTCAAAATCACACTTGGGAACTAGTGGACCTCCCTCAAGGAAGCAAACCATTAGGGTATAAATGGATTTTCAAGAAGAAAATGAAAGTAGATGGAATAATTGATAAGTATAAGACCAGACTTGTAATTAAGGTTACAGACAACGTGAATGCCTTGATTACTTTGATACTTATTCTCCTGTTGCGAGAATAACCTCCATTAGATTAGTACTTGCTATTGCCACATTTGAAAATGAAGTATCGTCAAATGGATGTAAAGACTACCTTTCTAAATGGTGATTTAGAAGAGGAGATTTACATGGAACAACTAGAAGGGTTTTCTGCTCCAGGGCAAGAAAACAAAGTGTGCAAGTTGGTTAAGTCTTTGTATGACTTAAAATAAGCACCAAAACAATGGCATGAGAAATTTGATAATGCCATGTTGGGTAGTGGATTTAAAATCAATGAATGTGATAAATATGTATATGTAAAGGTCATTGGAAATGGCTATGTCATTTTATGTCTTTACGTAGACGACATGCTTATCATTGGTAGCAATGATAATATGATTAAATCCACAAAAGACATGTTAAACTCAAAATTTGACATGAAAGATATGGGTTAGCTGATAACTCCTTGGTGTTAAAATTTCTAGAATTTCAAGTGGACTTATTTAAGTCACCACACTACGTGGATAAAATTCTAGAGAAGTTTAGCAAGGATGACATTGAAATAGCTAGAACTCCTATTGACACAAGTCTACATCTATCAAAGAATAGAGGTGAGATCTGCTGTAGAATACTCGAGAATCATAGGAAGTCTGATGTACTTAATGAGTTGTACAAGGCTAGACATTGCCTATGATGTGAGTAAACTAAGTAGATATACGAGTAATCCTGGGACTGATCACTGGAAAGCGATAGTCAGAGTACTATGGTACTTAAGATATACTCGTGATTATGGACTGCACTATACTAGAGATCCAAAGAAGGATCGAAGGATATACATATGCTAATTGATTTCATATTAAAGACTCAAGGTCTACTAGGGATTTGTATTCACTTTGGCAAAAGTGTACCATATCATGGAAATCTTCTAAACGCACTATAATAGCTAGATCCACGATGGAGTCTGAGTTTATAGCTCTAGATAAAAGTGGTGAAGAAGCTAAATGGTTACACCAATTTATAAAAGATATCCCAAGATGGGCAAAACATGTGCCGGCAATTTGCATACATTGTGACAGTCAATCAGCTATTGGTAAGGCACAGAGCAACATGTACAATGGTAAGTCTAGGCACATACGCCGTAGGCATTATCCAATTAGACAACTACTCTCAAGTGGTACTATCTCTATTGACTACGTGAAGACAAATGATAATATAGCGGATCTGTTAACCAAAGGGTTAAATCAAGAGTTAGTTGAAAATTCATTAAGAGGAATGGGTCTCAAACCTCTTGAAAAATACGTCTATATAATGGAAACCCAACCTAGTTGACTGGAGATCCCAAAATCTAGGTTCAAAGGGACAACCTAATTGTAAAAAGATTTTGAGTCACTGTGGGGAATTCATCTCTTATCAAGTGATGAGTGTAAGTAAGAGGATAAACATATGGCTTTTAATGATTCTTGAGAATCACCTATGTAAGTAGGGCCGCTCAAGAGAATTGTATGAGACTCACCTAGACCCTCTCGCAACTGTGCGTATTTTTAGGGCTATGAATGAACATAACTATGAGAACTGAATTGTGTCAGGAAGATTCCTGTGTGAAGTATGTAATCGTTTACACCTAAGGCAGAACAGTTCAAAGACATCATGTCTACTGATCAACTGGTAAAGTTAGCATGCTTTCGCAAGGGAAGGTTCAAAGGTTAACACCTACCTATCATATGCAGGTTTCAACTGTTGAAGTCTATCACCGTTATCGTCAATTTCCTTCATGTGGGGGATTGTTGGAAAACTAGTGTTTTTAAGTGAAGTAAATTGGGGCTTTGAGGCACTAATTTATTTGTGAGTCATTTATGTAATGACTATGGTAATTATGGAACTATGTTCTTCTCCGTGAGTACATAAGAATATTATATTTATTTGTCCAGTTCGGATATCGGATGAATAAGTTATAGAGGTTTAAAGTATGACATTGAAAGTGTTGGAAGTGGATTATCCCACATTGGAAAAATATGAAAGGCTTGAAGGGTTTATATACAAAGGCTCCCTTTGTGTTGGGTAAGCTTGTATAGAAAGAACTATCCCTCTCGCGCCTGCAGGAGGGGTGTAAATCAAGGTCCAATTTAGCTTGGACCGACGTACTCGTGTGCCCGCACATGCGGACACAAATGTCGGACCAAATTGTGTTACCTAGACAAACCCACCTTTTGCTTATTTTTCTTTTGAATTTTAAATTCAATTTTCGTAACTCCAACATTAAAGAGCAGATTAATTATGTCTTAATGTCTGCTTTAATTGAGTGGTTAATTGGCATAATCAAAACGGTTTTAGTAATTAAAACGTGTTGATTTTATGGCCTATATAATGGAGCCATTCTCCACAACAGAAATACAGACACTTACAGAGAACACACAATTCCTCTTCCTCCTATACACCTGTATTTGTATTGCATATCGAGCATCTTTTTCTTGGCCTCCTGCTTGGTGATAGATTACGGGCATTTATTCAATTCGCCGGACCTTCAGTGCAAAGTCATCCGGTACTACCGTTGTATCCTGGGAGACGATCATCCCATGTAAGAACTCCACGCACTTACAGGGAGTGGGACAAATAACGTTTCAAGGAAACTGTGTGTTACATAGGCCTCAGTCACACCTTCCTTTCACCAGCAGACATCAGTTCTTCCACCGGTAGACTTCCAGTACTACCACCAGCAGACTTGGTCCAAAGCCACCAGCAGACTTCATAACAAGTCACCAGCAGACTTGGTCCAAAGCCACCAGCAGACTTTGCAGCAAGTCATCAGCAGACTTGGAACAAAGCCACCAGCAGACTTCGTACCAAGTCACCAGCAGGCTTCTTAAGTCTACCTCAACCAGCAGCTCTAACGGTTTTGTTTCGTTATTTTATTTACTTTATATTCTGTAAGACTGTATAGGGTTTTACCCAACAGTTTACAAGAAAAAAATTACGTTTTGAAAATGCTGCATTTTAAAAACGTTGCGTTTAGAAAGAGCTGCGTTTTCAAAACGCTACACCAGACGAGGCCTAATATGTCATGTAGAAACTTACATGTTTTAGATTTACTTTAACCCATTAAGGTTAAAAACATTATTCTTATTGGCTTAAAGAAACTTTAAAATTGTTCTACCTAGACTTTAGCAAAGTCTAAGTTATATCTGCTGATAAGCTTCAGCAGATAAATACTTCCCAAACTTAGTTAAGTAGCATTTTTTAAATATATATCACATCTACTTAAGCTTAGTTATCAGCAGCTTGCAGCTGCTGATGCCACCATGTCAGCAATGTATTAACATTTCAAAATCTCTATCTGATGAACATTATTTACTATTGAAACAATTGACCTTTACACTCTTATATTAAATTATTATTTGGTCATCTATTTTCAAATATAGGAACTATTCATCTGTCTTGTCAAAAGAAGACTTTCGTGTGTATCATAAATGTTCTTTAAGAATATTATATTCTAGCTAATCACTCTCTTTATTATTGCATGCTAAATATTCTTTATCTCTAATCATCTGCAAGATTTATGAGCATTTAATGAAAGATCTTCATCATCATTTCATCATGAAATTCAAGTCTCAAAACTTGCTCTCTCAAACGACTCCAAACTTGAAGATTTCTATGAAATGTTTGAAGCAAGGACAGAAGAAAACACCTTTGCAGAATTACGTGTTCAGAATTCAAAAATCTCTCAAATCCTCTCAGCACACTGATAGAGACAAAACATTAAAGCCTTCATTTAAACTTAGAACTTCAATCTTTCTTTAAAGAGCTTCTTCTCTCAAATACCAACTAGATAGTCGTCTATATCTTTTTTTTTCTAGTTTTTGTTTAAACAATCAGTCAATGTTTCGTTTTTTTACTTCATTCTTTTGAATCTTTAAGGAACCTTTGATTGTTGCACGAGTTTGATTATTTATTAACCATACTCGTTAAACACTGGTTTTTGTTGTACACAGGTCCGTTAGAGATCACTTAGAATATATTTAATTTTAGTGTACTTCAAAATCCAAGTTTGACCAACTTGGTAGTGGACGTATCAGTTTATACTGTGAATCACTCCAAATACATTATCATTGACTATCAGCTGATTTTTCTAACACTTAAGCAGTTTCAATCTATTTAAGTGTTAGTCAGTTTCATTCTTGAATCATTTAGTGAGTTGTCTTATTCTTTGTTATTCAATTCAGTCCTTATATATTTGTGATCAAAGAAAACCATTTTTGTTCATCAGCTACTATCTGCTAAATAGTTTTCAGCTGCTGTTAACTTACAATTTCCGCTATAACTTTTGACGGTTTTCAAAAAACCTCTAAAGTTTTTAAAAAACTAGTCACCCCCTCTAGCCTTATTTTGTTGCCAACTGTACTTACAATGTATTTTCTTAATATGTGTACCACTGATCAATTAGCAACTAAACCTTTACATCATTTTGTTGAATGGCCAAAATATAGACGGGCAATAATTGCTAGTTGCTACAATGCCTAACTAGGTATACACTATAAACTTGGAGCCTCCAAATTATCTAGTCTCTAGAGCTCCTACAATCATATCGCTATAGTGATTGTGTTTTTTCTTTTAAGTGAAGTTGTATTTCTCTTTAGTAAGGTTATCCTTTTTGTTAGCAAGTGATTTAACTAACGAAAAAGTTCAAGACATTTTTTCAGTGTTCAGGTAGTTGGTTTTTACATGATTGTTGTTCCAAAAGCTTACTCAGGGAAAAATGATGTTTCCCTGCCAATTAAGAAGACGAAGGAGTGTCGTTGGAACCAATGAAACTGCAGTTAAATATTGATCTAATTAACAGATTTGAATCCTCGCTCTTTCAGCCTTCAGGTACTTACTACTACTGCAACTCTGAGTTTCTGTTTGGTGGTGTGATGACTTCTCTTCGAGTTGTAGATTTGTATACATTCTTAATAGACTCTGAATTGAAATTCTAGCTAGTCCTTATAAGAGAAATTGATATTGGGAAAACTTAATTGTATTATTGATGTAGTATTGTATATATACAAGAGGAATCCTAACCTAACTTGGAGACCAAGATAATTACAATATGGAAAGGATTACAACACTAAGTAGGAAAGGAAATCATATACAAATAAAAGTAATCTTCTAGTAATCTTCTATGTATTTCTATCATGCCCCCGCAAGATGGACGACCGGTTAACAAGTCCAATCTTGGAGACAATTTCTTGGAAGGGACCTCGGCCGAGTGGTTTAGTAAGCACATCAGCTAGCTGATCTCGGCTGGAAATAAAAGATACCCGAAGCTTCTTGTCTTGAACGTGTTCGCGAACAAAATGATAGTCTAGACCAAGATGCTTCATACATGAATGGAACCTCGGATTGGAAACAACATAAGTGGCTCCCACATTATCACAATAGATAGCTGGTGGAGAAGATGTGATGTAGCCAAGTTCTTAGAGAAAATTTTGAACCCATAATACTTCAGCAGTCATAGTGGCAATGGCACGATTCTCTGCTTCAGTGGAGGAGCGAGCAAGAGAACGTTGCTTTTTGGAACTCCAAGAAATAGGATTTTTACCCAAATAGACAATGTAACCAGTAGTGGAAATATAATCATCCTTATCACCTGCCCAATCGGCGTCAGTGAAGGCATGATCAGTAAGAGGAGAGTCACGACGAATGAGTAGTCCATGCTCAGAGGAGCCAGCCAAAAAACGAAGCAACCGTTTTAGAGCAACCCAATGCTCGGTAGTGGGACGGTGCATAAATTAGGCAAGGCGATTGACAGCAAAGGAGATTTCAAGACAAGTAAGGGAGAGATACTGAAGACTCCCAACAAGAGCACGGTATTCAGTAGGATTGGGCAAGGGAGTACCAGAAATGAGAGTAAGAGACGGATGTGTGAGCATGGGTGTGGACACAGGTTTAGAGTTTTCCATGTGTGCCCGAGTGAGTAAATCTTGAACATAACGATGCTGACTAAGTACAATACCCTCTTTGTGAGGGTGAACCTCAACACCCAAGAAATAAGACAGAGACCCAAGATCTTTGAGAGAAAAATGTGAGGAAAAGTTGGAGAAAAAAGTAGTGAGGAATGAAGAGTTGGGACCAGTGATGATAATATCATCGACATAGACAAAAGGGAAGATAAGACCTTCGGGACGACGTAATGTAAAGAGAGGGGAATCGGAAATGCAATTTTTGTACCCAATAGAAAGAAGATAAGAACGAAGTTCATTATACCAAGCCCTAGGAGCCTGTTTAAGACCATAAATAGCTTGGCTCAATTTACAAACATGAGAGGGATGAGACGAACTTACAAAACCCGGAGGTTAAGCCATAAAGACCTCCTCAGTAAGAGAACCTTGTAAGAAAGCATTGTTGATGTCAACCTGATGGATAGACCAACCATGAACTGTAGCAAGAAATAGTATAGTGCGCACAGTAGCAGGTTTAATTACAGGACTGAATGTTTCAGAGAAATCAAAACTCTGACGTTGATGAAAACCTTTAGCCACCAAATGGGCTTTGTGACGATCAACTGAGCCGTCATGAAGGTATTTGGTCCGGTACACCCATTTACACCCAATTAAGTTCTATGAAGGAGAAGGGGGAACAATAGCCCAAGTTTTGTTATGGATGAGAGCATCAAATTCTTCTTGCATGGCAGTGTGCCAGACAGGGCTTTTGAGAGCTTGGGCAGTAGTGGTAGGTGTTTCGAAAGGAAAGGTGAGAGAGGCAGTGAGGTTAAGGTGTTGGATAGGCTTGGTAATATTGTTTTGGAGTCTGGTAGTGGGACGAGTAGTGGAAGGGAGGGGTGGGGGTGGAGGTGGTATCGGAGAGGGTGTGGGCTAGTGGGAATCATCGAGGTTAGGGGCTGGGGTAGGCAGCGGAGAGTTAGGTGAATGAGGAGGAGTAGGTTGTTGGTTTGTAGAAGATGGCTGGACTGGTGTGGCTGGAGTAGAGGGAAGGGTCGTGGGTATTGTGGGTGGTACATAATGCATAACACTAGAAAGTAGAGGCACGGTGATGGAGCACCACTGATCAAGAGATGGGACGGTCAAGGGAGAAAAAGATGGATAGGAAAAAGGAAAGGAATGTTAAATAAATTTCACATGGCGCGAAGTGTAGATTTTATGAGAGGTAGGATCTAGACGGTAATAGGCACTCTGAGTGGGTGAGTACCCTACAAAGACACACGGAGATGAGCGAGGTTGTAGTTTATGAGAGGTATAGGGACGAAGCCAAGGATAACATAGGCATCCGAAGCTTCGCAGTTTGAGATAATTGGGGGGTTGATTATGAAGAATAAGGTAAGGTGATTTAAAGTGAGGAGTATGAGTAGGCATGTGATTAATTAGGTAGCAAGCAGTGGAGAAAGCTAGAGACCAGTATTTTAGAGGCATGGATGAGTGAGTGAGGAGAGATAAACCAGTTTCACAATATGTCTGTGACGACATTCAGAGTAGCCATTATGTTTTGGTGTATGAGGGGGAGAAGTAAGATGTTGGATTCCTGAGTTTTAAGAAGAGGTTGGAGCCCAGTGTATTCTCCTCCATTATCACTGAATATGGTTTTGATGGAGCGGTTGAAATATTTTTTGACAAGAAGTTTAAAATGACTAAAGACAGTGGTGGCATCATTTTTGTGTTTGAGCGGGTAGAACCAGATGAATTTAGAGAAATGATCCATGAATATAATGTAATACTTGAAGGCATCAAAAGAGAGTACAGCGGATGTCTAAACATCACTATAAATAACATCAAGTGGACCAAAACACTTTATTGAATTATCATAAAAATGTAATTTGTGACTCTTGTTACATTCACAAGAATTACAATGAAAAAGACTGGAGTTTGGAATATTTAAACTAAACTTCTGACTAAGAAAACGTAAAATAGTGGGGGATGGGTGTCCTAATCTATGATGTCAATTGGTTGTGGAAGACTAGTTGACCGAGTGAACAGCGGAAGAGAAGGGATGTCATTCATAAATGCCAGATTTAGGTTGACCTTGAAGAAGAATGTTCCTCGTTTTGATGTCCTTCACAACATAAGAATTTGGTGAGAAGGTAATAGAGGAATTATTATCACGACAGAATTGAGAAATTGAGATAATATTACGGGTGAGAGAGGGAACATGAAGTACATTATTAAGCTTAAAAGAAGAGGAAGAAGTAATGAAAGAGGTCGAACCAATGTTAAAAATTTGAAGACCGGAACCATCACCTATCAGAAGTTCTTCAGTGCCATCATATGGAGAGTAGAGGGCAAGGTTGTCCAAGTCACATGTGGCATGGTGGGTGGCTCCGCTATCAAGAAGCCAAGATGGTGGAGAGGAGTGGTGGGTGGTGGCTAAGTAGGCGCTCGGACGAGGGGAGTAGGCAGACTGGCGGTTGTTGGGAAGACCACGGTATTGTGGCCGAGGGTTGTAAGGAGCAGGGATGTTGAAGAAGGGCTGCAAGGCGGGATTAGGAGGTGGGTTGGGAAGGGTGATGTGAGGATATAAGTTGCGGAACATGGGGCACTATGAGAGGGAATGACCAATCAAATGACACCATTGACACTTTCCCTTGTAAGGTGTATTAGGCCGAGCGGTATGAGAAGAGTTGGCAGTTGGGTTGGGAAGGAGGCCAGAGGCCGAAGAGGGAAATTTAGGAGGGGTGTTTCGGTTGTTATTTTTGGATACATAATGAACAGAGGAGGGAAAAGATGTGGTAGAGTTGGATTTGTGTTTGAGAGAGAGTTCTTTGTTGATGAGTTTCTCATGGAGCTCATCAAAGGAGATCGGGCCGGAGTTTCACGGTTTTGGATAGCGGAGATGATACTGTCGTAGTCAGGGTCATTGAGTTGGTTGAGAGTTTTGTCAATGATGTCTTTAGGATCAAGAGGGCAACCAAGAGAAGCAAGTTGGTCAGTGCAAGATTTGATTTCTTGCATGTAATCAGAGCTGGGACGAGACCCCTTGGTGATGTTATGAAGGCGGTCTTTGAGTTGTTTAAGGTGGCCTTTAGAATGGTTGACATATGTTTTAGCGAGGGTTTTCCAGGCGGCAAGGCTGGTGGGGCAAAGAGAGATGAGAGGCACAATAAGGGCGGATAGGGTGCCAGCAAGAGCGCCAAGTATTAACTTATCTTGGCAAAGCCAAGTGGAATATATATGAGGGATTGGGAGAGGTGGTGGAGATGGCAGGTTGTTCAGCGGAAGACTCAGTGGCGGCAGTAGCTTTGGTGGTGTTGGTGAGGGTTTCGGATGGGGCTAAGTGGGTGCCATCAATAAATTTAAAAAGATCAAGGCCGATAAGGATGGCCTCGATTTGGGTTTTCCAAGCAATGTAGTTTGTAGGGGTAAGCTTAAGAACATGGTTGAGCGAGACAAAGATGAGGGGGGAAGAAGGTTCAGCAGTGTTAGGGATTACCTGGAATTCCGGATTTGCCATAGAGGAAGGGAGGAAGCCGACAGCTGTTGAGAAGAGAAGGTTGACAGAACGCTAGGGTTTAGAGAGAATTATGATGCTCTGATACCATATAAGAGAAATTGATATTGAGAAAACTTAATTGTATTATTAATGTAGTATTGTATATGTACAAGAGGAATCCTAATCTAACTTGGAGATCAAGATAATTACAATATGGAAAGGATTACAACCTAACTTGAAGACCAAGATAATTACAATATGAAAAGGATTACAACACTAAGTAGGAAAGGAAATTATATACAAATAAAAGTAATATTCTTGTCCTTAGGAGTATCTTTGTGTTGCGTTCTCGTCGAGTTTTCCTATAACCAAATAAATGCCCATGATTTTGAACTAAAAGATCTAGCATAGATTTTGTATACAGATTGTTTAGCTTTGATTTTTCGAGCAATAAGAAATGGACCCACAAAAAATCAAACACCTCCTGTGGAGTCAAGGATCATGAAGAACCTTCTAGCTGCCCTTGGACTTGGACTTGTAATAGCCGTCTCTCGTGACTCTTCTAATTTTTTTTTAACGAAATAATACACCTTCATTATGTTTTCGTTTACAACATTACTAGGTTTGTAACTATTTTTGTAGGACAAACAACTTTAGACTTCATCATCAAGACTTAATTAGCTGTAGCAAAAGTGTACAAGTAATTGTAAATTTAACATTTTAATTTGTTTCTTTTAATGTTTCCGTGTCAGAAAATGTAAAAATTTGTCACCGAATCACTCCAAGTCAACAGCCGTATCTCGTCTTAAATATAAAAAACACATGAGTTTTAAGAAAATCTCCCAGTTCATAGTTAGTTAGTTTACTGAATTATTGTTGAATTGAATCATTCTAAATGTTTGATTGGTGGAGCGTTTTGGTCAAAACGTTGGTAAAAAACGCAGCATTTTCTCTTTAAAAGTGTTTCAATGCAGCGTTTTAAAACGCTCCAATTTGTAGCGTTTTAAAAATAAGCTACGTTTACAACTACTCTGATTATAAAAAATAGTGTTTTGAAATAGTTTTTCAAACGAGTTTACAAAAATAAAACTATGTTTTGAAAATACTACGTTTTGAAAACGCTGCGTTTTGAAAAAGCTGCGTTTTTAAAACGCTGCACCAAACGAGACCTAACTAACACCCATGAGAAAAGAAATAACAAAATTTGCCCTTTCTTTTAAGAAAGCTCATTACTCTCAATTAGGGGTGGAAAAATGACTATTATGGATAAGCATGGGTTAGGTTATTATTCATGGTTATCCATGGATAATAAACTAACTCATAATTATCCATAACACTCATTTTACCACCCATACTCTCAATCTCAAAAATATGAGGGACCTTTTAACTTATTGTCTACCTAAAATATCCATAGATTGTGTAGCAATAGCACCAATTAAACTTGGTAAATCTCATCAAAAAACTAATAAGGTATATAGAGAAGTTAAGATTTTTTCAAGGAAAAATAAGCTTCAAATTTGGAAAAAAAAAATGATGCTTCAAGTACTATTTGAATTTCTTTTTTCTGCGAGATATGATATACCCCTAGGAGGAACATCCTGATCATCCAATTAAGGATGCTTACACATTGTCAATGATCTAGAACCGTTGATAATCCCTGAAACTCGTTACAAGCCATGCCCACAAAACTATAATTAGGAGGCATAACTTACGGTGCATCATTCGAAATGCCTGATTATGTATTTAATTTTTCTTCTTAGTTTCCTCCAACCTCTCATAGATTGACATTATAATTTATAGATCTAGAAATCCTTCCGAGACACATGAAATGAAATTATGAAGAATATTTAAAAAATAAATAAAATTGAATGGTAAGCATTCAAACATAAATAATACTCCCTTTGTTCCTAAATTATTGTCCTGATTTCAAATTTTAAATGATTTTCAAATGAAATTTTGACGTATATATTATTAGTTTATTATTTCTTTTTCAAAATCATAAAATACGTTATTTAAAACCTGTAGTACTTTTTAAAAATGTGACAACATTTTAAAAATTAATTTCAGAAATTAATTATACAGTAAGTCAAACGTTGAGCAGTCGTTATATTAATTAATAGATTGTTATTCAAGTTGTTGCAATAATTAAGTAAAGAGGAAGGGATGATCTAAGAACGTGTTAATTTGTCTATCTTTGGTCGGGCTGGGTAAGTTTCAGCTATCAGAATCCAAGTTAGCCTTAGAGCAACTCCAACCGTTTTGATTTGGGGGTTTGGTCAACAAATTCCACCTCCAATCGAACCACAAACCCAATACCAGATTTAGGGTTGGCTATAGTGCTATTCCAAATTTGGGGTTTCACTGTAGCATAACTCCAAATTTAGTATTGGTGGAACCAATGCCATTAAATTAATTTTTAATAATTATACAATTGTTAAAATTATTTATAATATAATGTTTTTTATTTAAATGTATTAAAAATTAATAAATATCTAATATTAGATCATATAAATAAATAATAATAATATTAAATATTTTAAAATTGAACTTTATTAATTCAATAATTTTATGACATTTTTTTTCTATTATTTGTAGATTTCGTTTACAAATAAATTATTATTATACTAGGTATAGAACACCAATTTCACATTTAAACTAAAAAATGCATACATATTAAAATTTAAAATTATTAGAACATTTATAAACTTAAAAGTGCATACATTAACACACCACAAATAAAATGACATACAACTTGAACATTTAAAAAAATGCATACATATTTTGTATTGATTGTAACATTTTTTTATGGTATTTTCAAGTACTTGTATGTTTATTAAATTATATTTCTTCAATTTAGTTTAAAAAATTACTAATTTTTAAATATTATTAATGACGTAAATATAACTATAAATATACTAAAATTACTAATTGTGCAATCTTAATAATTATTATTTAAAAGGTTAATAGCAAATTAATATACATGTTGATAAATAAAGTAAAATAAATAAAAATAGAATATGTTAAGGAATATTCTATTTGGGATGAGATTTGAGGTTGTGGGTTGGAGTTAGAATAGTGTTTGGCGCTGAAATTGACCAAATTTGGGGTAAAATCTGACCAAATTTGGGGTTCCTTATTGAAGATGGTCTTACCTTCCTCACCAACTGTCGTTCCTTTCGATCCCATCTCAAGATGAAAATTGTTTCTGAAAGATCAATAGTAGATAAGATTCAAGGAACCTGTCGATGCAGCTTGCGATGTAGCTTGTAACGAAGCTACACTCGGAGGTGCATCGACCAGAAAGTCAAATATATAAACAGCGGAAAACTTTAAACAATTAAAGCAATAATAAACACAAAAGTTTATCAAACGATCTACAAGCTATTGTAGATCTAGCCTTATGGCAAAAAAGATTTCACTAAAAAGAATTATGTGTTTAACAAAACAAATTGTGAAATCACCAAAATAACAAAGCTCTCACAAGACAACAAGTCTTGGAGAGGAAAATCCACAAAAACAAGGTATAGAAAACGTGAAATTAAAAAACAAGCTTCCTAGAAACTAGGAATGCAAACAGCAACAGCAGCAATGTAGTTCACGATGAAGCTACACCCTGAGCTTCATCTAGTTTTCCAGCAGCAATGATGCTCTATGTTTTTCTCACAATTTGAACATCTGTCTCTCTGTATGTATTCTGCTCTCTCTACTTTCTTCTGTACGCCATAGCCCATATATATATGTTGGTGGAGACCTACAATATAATTAGGAAACAAAAGACTCCAAGATACTAAAGGATTAGAAAACAAAGGAGTTAGATTTCATAATTAATTAAACCACCTTTATTACATAGATTTTATTACCAAATATATGGACTATTTGAGAGCTTTTAGGAAAAGAATAAGTATGGTAATTTCTTACCAAAACTTTGAGACTAAAAAAGGTTTAAAAACAAGACAAAAAATAGGTCACGCCTATTTTGCCCTTACAATCTCCCCTTTTGTTGAACCTTTCTGGTCAAAGTAAATGACAAGTGTTTTTCAACACATAAGTTTTTCCAATCCTACATTAGTTAGTGTATCTCCCCCTGAATTAGTGTAATCAAAAATTCATCAATTATATAGGATCATTCAGAAAAGCTACCAAGTGTCCAAACATCCCATGCAGTCAACAAAATATCAAAGCAGAGCAAAATTATACAAAACAGAAGTGTTTGTGAATATTAAAACAACCACATAATGAACCAAACAGAATCAACCAGATTCTGTTTTATCCTCTTCAACAGTAGCAGCATCTTCGGTCTCTTAAGCAGCAACAACAGTATCTGCTTCAACACTTGTCTTATCTCCCCTATTTGGCCAAATGAGGTAGAGGGAGCTGAATAAAGATCAAGCCATGCAAAGTATCTGTGCTTCCAAATTTTGAAGGAAGGCAATCTGATTCTTGATTTGTACAAGCTGATCTGTGATAAAGGACAGAGCCATGGGAGTTGTAATGCCAGCAGTCAAAGGAGAAATGACCGATGTAGTTGCCGGTGCAGCTTCATTGTTAGACTGCATTGGTCATTTCTTCTGTATGGACAGGAACAACAGGTTGTGTGACTGGAGGAGGAACAGGAGCATTTTCTGAAGTAGATGGGTATAGAGAGACAAGGGGGAGGTTCAAGATTCTGTCACCTCTCAATAGTTTTGAGGAAATAGGAAGAGGGTCTGGAACATGGGTTAACCTCTCAGATTCCTTTGGTGGAATACCATGTGTTACTAACATACTATAAATCAAACAAGGAAAGGGAAGGGCTCTCTTATCACCTTCTGTTTCTGCAAGAGAGGCAACTTTCCTAAACACCAAATCCCCAAAATTGAAGGGCAATCCAAGACCTATCTGGTACAGAATTTTGGCATGTTCCTCTGTGACTGAATTGGAATTTGAGGTGCGAGCCCAGTTGGCACAACAAATCTTATGCATCACAGCATAGAAAGTGGTTAGCTTTGATGTGCTAACCTTGGCACATTTTCCTGGCCAATTTGTGATCAATCCTCCACTAAGCTCTTTCACAAACTTATTCAAGTCAGATATGAAGCCAGTCACAGGGACATTGGGTGTCCCACAGTGTCTATTAATAAGAGAGGGGGGAAATTTTATCAATTGATTCCTGACAAAGACTTTCTCAAAAAGAGAATCACCAACAGTCACAACCCTCTTTTCTATTTTTGCATAAAATTCCATAACAATCTCCCTAACATAGGGTGCATCAGATCACAGTGTGGCCAACAAACTCCTATCATTGTAAAACTGGACCAAATTTTGGGTAGATAAGTCCTCCATTGGAATTATCCTTTCTTCTACCAATCTTTTAGCATGATTATATCTAAGAGAGGCAACATAAGTAAAGAAAATTCAGAAAATGGGTTACCTATTTCCTGTACAGCATATGCATCACTGGATGCAGCTTCACTAGGAGCTATATTAGTCAGAGGAGATGTCCTTCTTTTGAGGAACCTTGCTGGAGCTGCATCACTCTCTTCAGATACTTCTTTCTCCTCAAAATCCTTATCTGAGTTGTCATCAAACTCAGATGAGCTAGGAGAAGTAGTAGGGCTTGGTGTTGGGGAATGTGACTTAGGAGTAGCATTCTTCAAATTCACCATAAATTCAGCCAGGGTTCATTGCTCATCAGAAAATCTAATTTCAGAAACATCTATTTCTGGTTCTGCAGGGGTACTAACAGGAGAAGCCTCATCATGAATTAGGCTTGGTGAATCAGGCTGAAAGACGACTTTTGGAGATGGTATGGGGTAATCTTCATCATCAGTAGCATCCAAGGTTGATGCTGCTGTAGACACCTCCAATTTCGTACCCTTGTTGTTTGACATGCCATAAAATATCAAGACCTGTTAAAAGGACTAACAGATGTCAAGTTACAGGGTTTAAAATGTAAAAGATGCAAAAGAAAAGAAGAATGCATAAACAGTGGACTACAGGGGGCCAAAGTGCCAAAATTGAAAAAGAAATGACCATGGGCACTGCCCCAACCCATTTTGGGCGACGCGCCCACTCCTGCTTTGAGTCGCGTTCACTTTACCCCTGCACTGTAGCTTTTGCCTTTTGGTGTAATACTCTTAGCATGCAGTACAAGCTGCTTAGGCACGGTTGATGATGCTTAACGGCTAAGGAATCCACAATCCTCGGCTATAAATAAAGCCTCCCGGCTTCAGAAATTGAGACACTTGACGCAGCAGTTTGTGAAAGTTCTCCCGAGAGAACGCCGAGGTTATTTCCTCTCCAGCCCCGAAGCTCTGTCAAATCTCCCCTAAACACTAAATCTCTCCGGCCAAAGTTAACCCTAGCTACCCAACTAGGTTTCCGCCCTATTTCACCAGTTCAAAAATCCCAAAGGAACAGTTGCCTTGCCCGAATCCATACGTCAAATCTAAGCCGAAGCAAACAGTTGCTCTACCCGATTTCAAACTCAACAAGCACGAAAAGCATGTCAAGCAAGCAAGCAAGCAGTTGTGCCGCCCGGATCCCGAGACGAAAAGCAACTAAACGGAGCAGCCATGCTGCCCGAAATCCAACAACATCAAAAGAAAAAAGACTTCCTTTCTCAAAAGGACCGGGGAAGCACATCTAAAACTGCCTAGTGGGCTTAAGCCCAGGCATACCGGGTTCAGACACTCATGTTCCGGGAGGTAAGTTCTGTCCTCGTAGTTATCTATTATAATCTATAAATTAAATATAAATATCTAATTAAGTTTTATTTCGGTTTATACTTTAATGCAATAATAGTTATATTTCATTTTCATTTAAATTAGTTTCTTTTCTGTCTTACTTTAAATGTAATAATAGTTATATTTCGTTTCTATTTAATTAGTTTCTTTTCTATCTTTTCTTTAAATGTAATAATAATTATATTTTTCTTTTATTTTAATTAGTTTATTTTCTGTTTTACTTAATGTAAAGTAGTTATAATCTCTTACATTTTAATTAGTTTCTTTTCTGCACATACATTAAATATAGAAATGATTATGTTTCTTATTAGTTAATAAGTTTCTTTCCTGCTTTTACGTGTAATGTAAATAAAGTTTGTTATTAGTATAAATGTTTTATCCTTAAAATAACTTCTAAAATGTTGTAATTATTCTTTAAGTTGTATTATTCCAGTTGTAATTTTACTTTCTTTTCTTTAATAAGTGTAAAGTTATTTCTCTTTATTTCTTTCTATCGTATATAAATGTATTATTCTGAGCCAAAGTGTATAAAATAAAACAAGCATATTGATAAACCCATTGTGAGACTGAAAGGGGGCGAGTTGGGTGCCTAACCCCTTCCTAACTCGTAACTTAGCCCCCGAACCTATACAATCTGATAATTTTGGTTTTTCTCTGTTTAACCATAAAATAGAGGTGGCGACTCTGTTATACACATTTTGGGTTCACAATTGAGGCTGAGCATATTCCACGCGCTTTAAAGTTTCGAAACCAACCCGTCTTTCAGTGGCGCGGATCCTGTTAAAAACGGGGCACTCAATGTGGCGACTCTGCTGGGGATTTATTGTTTTTTTTTAAAACAAAAGAGGGCTAGACTCATGATTTTTTTGGGGGTTTATCAATATAACTGTGTTTTCTATGTTATATTTCTTTGGTTTCTTGTGTGTGTATATAATTTTTCAATTCTAAACAAAAAAAGAAAACAAAAAAAATTCGTTTTTCAAAATTTAAAAACAATGTTCAAAAAAAAAGAAAGGAAAAAGTTTTATTCAAAAAAATCGAAACAAAAAAAATGGTTGTTTCAAAAACCAAAAAGTAAATAAAATACTCCCTCCGTCCCTAAATAATCGTCTGGGTTGACCCGGCGCACAGTTTAAGAAAAAGTAATTGATTTGATCATTTATATTGGTTTAATGTGTAGTTTCCTTTAATATCCATGTATATGTGGCCCATAATTAAAGTAGAGTGAAAAAGTAAGGGTAAAGTAGTAAAAGTGATGTTCTAAAAAGGTAAGTTTCAAAGTGGACAATTATTGTGGGACGGACGAAAAAGGAAAGGAGGACGATAATTTAGGGACGGAGAGAGTAATTAGAAGGGAAATATATATGTTTCTTTTTCTAAAAAAAATAATGTTTTTCAAAAGAAATTATTTCCAAAGTTTTTTTTTAAAAAAAAAGAGCTATCTTTTTCTCCTTTAAAAAAAAGGGGCTTGAAAAGATTAAATAGAGTTAAAGGACAAAAATGAAACAGGAAGGGGTCTAAGTGTTAAAGGAAGAAAAGGTGAAAGGAGTAAATTGGACAAAAGGAAAAGTGACTATGAACCATTAGCCTGAGCGCAGCACCCAAATTGACTTTGGATTGTGCCCACCCTTTTTCTACATGGCCCGTTTCTCATTTTGAACAATTTTATCCGATGTTGGGCCCATTTTATCCGTTGGGTCGCCCATTTTTACCGTTTGGTACACCCATTTTTTCTGTTACTCCACCTTTCCAAAAAAAATCATCAAAAACAAAAAAAGTTTTCTTTCCTTTAAATCATGTGTTGTATTTATACATATTGAGATCTTTGTTGTTTTCCTTTGGTACCATTAACAATTTTGCAGGGGCTAAAAAAAATAAAAGAATTGATTATTTATCATTTGATCTCCTGAAAGGATTGTCCAGAGGTACGTAATCGTCACATTTCATTTTAAGGATCGCAAAAAAAAAAAAAAGAGTTTTCTAATTGAAAAAATCATGTGTAATACTTAGTTCTCTTTTCCTTTCAGAAAAAAAATATATAATTGTTTCTTTTCGCAAAAGAAAAAAAAATGATGATGATCATTTAAAATAAAGGATTTCGTTCTCTCCAAGTAAGGAAAAAAAATCTATATTCTTTCAAATTGAAAAATCAAAAAAAAAAAAGATTAGCAAAATGAAAATTTATCTGTCAGAATTGAACTACGATGACCTGAGCCTCGAAATGAGGAACGTAGGTAGCCTTCGGATTCGGTCAAATACTTTGATTTACTCTTAAAAAAATGTTTTCTATGTGTTTTCTTTTTGGGCAAAAACTTGTATAGGACGGTCTTACGGATCTAGGATCCGTAAGACGGAGCCCCATTTAAAAATTCGCGAGTTAATAACAAAACCTGCTAATTTAAATCACAAATATTTGTTGGATAAGATGGTAAAGTGGCAGCCCTTAAAGCTTTAAGGTGCGCGCTTGTCTAAGATTCGACTCCCTCCAGCAATGAATTTTTTTTAATGCTCATTTCCTCTATTTGCTTGGTGCCCCTCCACTTTCAATGTTTGTTAGCTCCGTTAGCATCAATGCCCCTCCACTTTCAATGTTTGTTAGCTCCGTTAGCATCAATTGCCTTGAGATACTTGACAGATCCTAACGAACTTTGACGAAATGCTAAATAACACATTTAAAATCAAACGTGACACATTAAAAACACAAAAAGTGACACATTTTAATGTTAAAAGTGACACTATAAATGAAAATGTATTATAATTTTTATTAAAATACAAAGTAACACTCTTAAAACTAAAAAGTGACACATTTAATACTAAAAAGTGACACATTTAATACTAAAAAGTGACACTCTTAATACTAAAAGTGACACATTTAATACTAAAAAGTGACACTCTTAATACTAAATAGTGACACATTTAATACTAAAAAGTGACACTCTTAAAACTAAAAAGTGACACATTTAATACTAAAAAGTGACACTCTTAATACTAAAAAGTGACACTATTAATACTAAAAAGTGACACTCTTAATACTAAAAAGTGACACTCTTAATACTAAAAAGTGACACTCTTCCTTAAAGAATTTACCAAACCAAAATGAATCATATCGTGTTTCAAGTTAATCTTCTACATGCTAGATCATGCGCTGCATTACGAAGGGAAAGAGAAAAATAATTAAGGGAAGTATTGAAAAGGGCAAGAAAAAGACTACTGATTTTTCTGATTTCCATCAAGCCAAGGAATTTGGTTCCAAGACTCCTAATGCTCGGTTATTTTAGACATATTTTCAGTAAATTTAGTATGTTTGAGTAAGAAACATATATTTTACCTTGAAAAAGTTATGGTTTTGTGTTTTTAACGATTGACACTTGGGATTATATACATTTCTATGAATGAGAAGATATGTTTCAGTAGTGTTCAATTGGTTATTGCTGTTAAAATCACTAACTCAAAAGTGACACATTTTAGTCCTAAAAGTAACACACTCCAACCCTAAAAGTGACACTCTTATTGATACAAATTGTATGATTATAAAAATAAGTTGTTTTACCAAAAGTGACACACCTAATGCCTAAAAGTGACACAATTAATACATAAAAGTGACAGACTAAATGTGACACTTATGAATAAAAATTAAAAGATGAAAAGTGATTTTTTTTGCCAAAAGTGACACACGTAAAACTTAAAAGTAACACATTCTATGTTTAAAAGTGACACTCTGATTTAAAGTAACTAAGTAAAAATTAATCAGACCTAAGACAACAATTATCCAAAAGTGACACACTTTTGTTCTCAAAGTGACACACGTCAAGCCTAAAAGTAACACTCTTATTGATCATAAATGTAAACAATGTCAAAATGACACATCTTGCTAATAAAACTTAAAAAAAATACTAAGAGGTTTTGACCCTTAAACCTTGCAAATTACAACAACCTACCAAATTTGTTATAAACCATCTCACCAAATTGGTTTTTATGATTGTTTGTAACGTATTATTAATTTATTATGACCTGAAAATTTATTCTCATTAAGAAGAATTAAAACCAAAATTGCATAGGTAAGAGGTTTCGAACCGCCAACCTCTGGCTGCCCAAACCTTAATGGAGCGCATCCGTCCAACTTGCCAAACAGGTTGTTATGATTTTTGTTAACATATTTAATTATTAACCCGCGAATTCTTAAATGGGGCTCCGTCTTACGGATAAGGATCCGTAAGACGGTCTTACAGGAGACCACCCCTTCTTTTTGTTTCCCAAAACATGTAAAGACAGAAAATCTTCTCACCATTATAATCAATTACCATCTCCAAATTCATCTTCCCACTTAACCTTTCATAAATGTATCACTAGTTGATTAGTGTATCGTTTACTCTCGATTTCAAAAACAAATTTCAGTAAGTCCTACTTCGAGATATCAAGGTCTACCACTTAAAAAAAGAGAATAAAAAATGAAAAAAAAAGAAGAGAAAACATGAAGGAAAAAAAAAGACCGATAGGGAGTCAGGGAAGAAATGAAAGCTCGGAAAGCCAAGAAGCCAAGAAAGTAGAAAAGTCTGGAAGGCCGAGAAATCCAGAAAAGCCAGGTGACTCAAGGATCATACACAACAATTCAGGATTGGGGCTTTCAAACCTCAGGGATGTCTCTTTTCTCATATTGATGCCTACAACCCATCTTTGCAGAGTATGCTCACTAATCTATTTGGTCTCTGTTATTTCAGAAGTCCAATCAAGTCCTCAAATCTAGCTTTCCAAAGGTATTTATCTATATTCGAGTTTGGTAAATTCTTGCTTCTCCTATATTAGCTTGTCGAGTCTTCTTCTTGATCTCTGAGCACCACCTATCGCCAAAGTGTCTGCTAAAAAAATTGAATGACGAGTCAACTCATGTAAAAACATGATAAAACTACACGGGTTGATAATGAGTCATTTCGAAATATGGACCCACAAACCATTTAAAATGTTAGTTAGATAAAGCAACCTTCTGTCTTGGGGAAAGGTCATCTTCGACCCATTGCAACCGAGTTGTTAGTATCACACTAGGGGCTTCAAACCATACACCAAACCTCTTCCAAATACCTAAACAAATAAACCATATACCAAAGCCTAATCATCTCTAAGATCCAGCTTCCCAAAACTGGGGTTGCTCCACCTTTATATATACATCCACCAAGAGTGACAACCTTCTTTTATCCCAAAGAGAGAAGACATATATCTCTTCAAGCACTATCTCAAATTTCTCCGCGAGGTCAACAAAAAAAAGAGAAGAAGGAAAAAAAAGAGCAAGGTTGAAAATTAAAAAGAAAAAAAGAGGTATATGCATAAAAAGAAAAAAAAAGAGAAAAAGAAAAGAAGCCTCTCCTGAGCGACTTCCTCAAAATCTCTCTTTCGCAAAAAAAAAAAAAAAACCAATCACTTTTGGACAACCCCATAACCCACAACTAAAGTCAAAAGCCAATCCCCCAACCATACCTACAATTAGGTCCAAAAACCAACTTCTCATCCAAACTCATAGCCTAAAAGGCCAGCTAATGATCGCTTTGCAATCGCCATTCCGAAAATAACCAAATCCACAACACAAAATGCTTTTAAGCCAGAGGCCAATCAGATTCTCAACCCTAAAGCTAATCCATCTCAAATACTTAAACACTATACCCCAACGTAGTTGCCACCCAAAGCTTTGTTTCAATCGGTTATAACATGATCTGGGTCCAGAACAGAACTCCTTGCTAAAAAACACATAAAATTATCAAAAAGATAAATGTTAAGTAGGGTTCATGAAACTTGTGATACTCGGTGATAAACTTTGGATCATGACTCTTCCTTTTGTCCGTTAGAGTCATCATCTTTCTCTGAGCATACTCATTTCTGTTGCCCACAAAAGTCTCTTCCAATCAAGTCTTTCTGGGGCTTTCCCTAGTTAATCTCTTCAGAAACATGTCCGTCCCATCTTTAAAAAATTGACACTTTTGGTGGAAAATTAGTTATAAAATATTTTGAAAGTTGATTTTTTAAGTGAAATCTATTAATAATAACTAAAACAGAAGCCGCTACTGCCACGTGGCGGCTTTCTGTTAAATGTAAAAAAAATTTAAAAAAATTATGTGCTGCCACGTGTCACCCTCTTATAAATTGTAGTTTTTTTTTTATATTTTACTCATAAAACTTTTATCATTACATTTTAAAATTTTATCACTAAATTATTGATAACTACAAATATTTACTTTTTGATAACTACATTTTAAAATTTTATCACTAAATTATTGATAACTACAAATATTTACTTTTTGATAACTACGTTTTAAAATTTTATCACTAAATTATTGATAACTACAAATATTTACTTTTTGATAACTACAAATATTTCATATCTCTCTCTCGATATCCTTCTTTCATCCTTGCCATCTTCCAAACGAAATTGATTGGTACACCATCCATCCTGTGCTTGGTTCATGGGAACTGCAAGTTTGACAATCAAAGCTTGGGATATCTCATTTGATCTCAGCAAGCCGTCTCATTGAGTATATTTTTCTTTCCTTCTGTGGCTTTGCCTCACTTTCGAAGCGGCAAGAACAAGACTAATGCAGGTAAAGCTTTCTCACTCTCTTTATACTGGATTGATTGCCTAACAAATAACAAAAAAAAGTATGCTTTCCTATTCCTATGAATCAGAAGTTGAGATAAACACCTCTTGATTCCCTGAAACATACATGTCTCCAAGATTATCCAACCGTAAAGCTTTCTCACTCTCTTTTCTTATTCCCTGCAATTCTTTAGTCTTTTATTTTCAGTACAATTCACAACAGTAAAGTCCTCGAACACATTTTACTGATCCAATCTGAACAACCACCCGAAATTTAAAACTCAAACTCAGCTTCGAGGTTGGTGCACAGAGCAAGGAGAGATGCTTGTCATCTACGAATATGCAGCTAATCATCGTCTCCTAACTCACCACCTCTTCCAATACAACAAAAACAGGCATTCAGTTTTACAATAGAAGCACCGATACAACATAGTCAAATCACTTGCTTATGCAATTCGGTATCTCCATGAGGAATGGGACGACCGGTGATTGACCAAGTACTACCTCTTCGCCGTATGTATTGATCCCGAAATGAATCCAAGGCTCAATTCGCTTGCCCTTGCGAGTTCTTGACTAGGAATGAGCATGGACAACATGTAGCGTCGACAAAGCGAGTCGGTCCGGTGGTATATTTGGTTACATATCACCGAATACATGGAGTCGGGTATAGCCACAACAATGGCTGATGTATATAGCTTTGGTGTGGTGATGCTTGAGATGGTTACTGGAGAGATGGCAGTTGATTTTCGACGACGCAAGGTACTGTTGGTACAAAGAGTCCATGAATTTGAACAATGTAAAAGCAAATACGAGAAATTGGCAGATTGGAAGCTGGGTGGAGCATACAATCACAAAGAATTGGTCATGATGGTGAAATTAGGAATGGCATGTACACGCTCCGACCCAGATGTAAGACCAAGCATGAGGAAGGTTGCCAGCATACTTGATGGTTATGACAAATGCTTCATGGAAGAAGAGCAAAGGAAGGAGGGAAGAGAAGACTGGAAGCATAAAAATGCATGTTTGTTGTCACTGATTAGAAGAAGCCAAGCTTTAGGAATATATTGAAAACTCAGCAGGATGTATCAGTTGCATACATATAGAAAATGTACAAAAGGTTTTTACAGAAGCAGAAAATGAAATTCTCTTTTTATTCCTTCTGATGTATTATTTTTTCTTTCTTTCTTTATGTTGGTACTTTTACCTTTTTTAGCTTGTAAATATCAAACATAATATCAGATATGGTGATTAGAAAGCAATGGGTCTCACAACAACACTTTCCTCCAAAACGACATCTAGAATATCCGCTCAACAAGCTCTGGTGAAATAATTTTTTTACTATTTTCTAAATACATAAAATACATAACATTTTAAAACGCTCCAATTTTAAGTGTTTTAAAAATATGCTGCGTTTACAACTATTTTATAACCTTTCTATTAACCGATTATGGTGTTTGTTTTAGTAATAGTTAATAGATAGATTTGAAATATTTTTTTTACCATTTTCTAAATCATAAAATACATAATTTGAATATATATGTAGAAAATATTAGGAGATAGCATGATATTAGGAGATTTGATAGAATCTTTAAGTTTGAGATAATGTTTACATAATAAAATATTTTATAGTTAAATCAAAAATATTTTTATCATTAAAAATTTGAAATCAGATGTGATAAAATCTTATCCTAAACTAACTATATAAAATCAAATGAATAAAAAAATTATCACCAAATGAATAAAATCTATCTGCAAATAACTTAGCATAAACTAACAGTAAGATTTATCTTAAACTAACTGTATAAAAATCAAATGAATCAATTATTTTATCCGTAATTTTTTATTTGTAAAACTTTTATCAGTAACTTTTTATAAGTGGGTGACACGTGGAAAAATAAAATTCTTTAAAAAAAATTCTCATTTCACAGGAAGCTGCCACGTGACAGCTGTCACGTGTCATTTTTGAAATAGTAAAGTTTTTTTCTTTTTTCAAAATCGATTAGTTTAAGATAAAAATTCTAATTCTAATTAGATATGATAAAATTCCTAAAACTAATTTGATATGATAAAACAGATTTAGGATATAGTTTTACGAAAAAATTTATGATAGAGATTTAGGATTTTGGTATTTTTTTTTTCAAATATCGCTTAATTAAACTAGATTTTATCCTTTATAATTTATACAAGTTTAATTTGACTAAAACTCTTCTATTTCCATCTTTTTTTTATTTTCATAATTTTTAATTTATACAAATTATCCACGGATAATTCTATATTATTTTTTATTCTACTAATCTATATTTATTAATTATTAATTACTAATATATTAATTATCTATCAACTATTATTAAAATAGAAGTCGTTGCCACATGATGACTTTTTGTTGTACGCTTAAAGTTTTAAAAGAATTATATGTTTCCACGTGTCACCTCCTATACAAATTTATAATTTTTTTTCCTATCAAAAATTAAAACCGGATAAATTTTAAAACCGGTGCCTCCTTTATATATGGTAAAAGTTTTTTTTTTTTTTTACCATTTTTTGTTGCCAAAATCGGTTAATGCCGGATATATTTTATAACATTTGATTTAAACACGTTTCACTTTATTAGAACTCCAATTTTACGGTAATTTTTTTGAGGATATATTTTATCAATTCTCATAGATTTTAATCTTTCAATTACATGACTATATGATCAATTTTGAATATTTACCTTATTTTTTGTTTTTTTTCTTCAAATTATTCTAATTAAAAAAATTAATTATTTATTACAAATTTAGAAAATCATCTTATTATAAACAAGTTTTGCAAATAAAACAAAAATTATTAAAACCATGCATATGGTACTAAATATATCTATATAATTTTTTTTTCTACCAAAAATTAAAATCTAATAGATTTTAAAACCGGTGAGTCCTTTATACATGGTAAAAGTTTTTTTAAACCATTTTTTGTTGTCAAAATCAGTTAATATCAGATAGATTTTATCACATTTGATTTTGACATGTTTCACTTGATTAGTACTCCAAATTTTCATGGTAACAGTTTTTTATTTGCGGATAGATTTTATCACATTTGATTTTAACGTGTTTCATCAATTCTCATGGTAAAAGTTTTTTTATTTACCATTTTTTGTTTACAAAATCAGTTTGTACCCGATAGATTTTATCACATTTGATTTAGACAAGTTTAATTTGATTAGGACTCCTCAATTCTCATGGTAGAAGTTTTTTAATTTTTATTATTTTACCAAAACTTGGTCAATTTAAAATAGATTTTATCTAATTTGATTAAACGTTTTCCACCAACAACACAAACAATCACTACGAAATAGCTTGCAAATTAAATCTACAAAATTCATATGGATTTTCGGTTTGATGATTGAGTGTGATCTCACTTTTTTTTTTGATTTATTAATTATGTGGACATCTTGCTGTTGTTGGTTCATTCAAATAGCTTATAAATTCTATCTGCAAAATTAATGTAACGCCTCAAACTCGGGTCCCACTACATGGGCCCACATTTGGCCACGGCACTACAAATTTAAACTTAAAATAAATACTAAATTAAAACAACATCCAACTACTATTACAAAAGTCTCCAATTTAAATACAGTCATCCAAAATAAATTTCGGAACAAAGTCTACTAAAAAGTTTCTCTGTCTTCATTAACTTCCAACACATATAATTATAACCTAAAAATCTTGATTTTTTCGCCAGTATCCTCTACCTCAAACTTAGTCTTTAACTTCGACCTGGAAGAAGAGGGTTGTGAAGGGTGAGCGAACAAAGCTCAGTAAGATCATACGTCGCCCCTCCGGTTTCTAAGGAGGAGTGACTCAAAGAATAATCATGATGTATGTAAAACAGAGTTTTTAGATATTTGACAACTTGCAAAAAAAAAATCAAAGATAGGTAACGAAAGACTTAAAAATCTCTTTTTAAATTGAAAGTTCAAACAGAACAAATATGAATCAAAACAATTTTGTCATTACTGACTGTCCCATACCAGCCAGTAATAACCGAATATCAAAATATTTATTTAGATCACATAAGAGGTCTATTGACCAAGAACCAAATCCCCCGAAGGGTAAACAAATCCCCCGTAGGGTACACGAATCCCCCGAAGGGTACACAAATCCCCCGAAGGGTACAAAATTAAGATATATCCGGATAACCGCACTCACAGGCCAAGTGGTGCAATTTCAATTATTTCAAATGTTGTCACGAAAATCCCCGTGACGGGTTGTTCATACTTAGTGATCATAAATAATTTCAAAACATAAATAGTACTGTTAATGTACTATTATCAAAACATAAATAATATCAGAATTCGTCATTTTTCAATACCAAGAAGTATATCGACAAAGTTTACGAATACAAAGAAATTTCTCATTAACAAAAGTATTTCATGAAAATCAAAGTAGACATGAAATTTGCGAGAACGAAGGTATAACGAAGATATTCAATAACGCAAACGACAGAGTCAAAGCAACTACCGACATGAGGTCGAGCATGACAAATGAAAGAACGGATAAATTTCAAGAATTTGCGGAAGCCTAAAATTAAAAGTATTTTTATACTTTTTCAAAGTACCTAAAAGAAACGTAATCCTTTACCTGAACGATGCTTCAAAATTAACTTGTCGATCAAATACTCCGCTACACGTATCGACCCAAATCTAAAATTTCAAGACATGAATTTTAATTAAGTAATTACATTATTCATAATAATTTTAATAGCTAACTTAGAATTAATAATCTAACTTGTGTAGTAGACATTATATCATCATTTATTTAATATTTTTCTTCCAACCCATTAATACTCTCTCACACCAAAAATTGTTGAATTCCATTCTTAAGCACAAGCCCAGCAAAGACAAATAATAAAAAGAACTATATAAAATTCATTTATTGCCCCACACTTAGTTACTTCCCACCTCAAACAACATACACCAATTCAATCTCCACCTGTGATCACGTACGTCCTCCATTAAAGCTTTATTTATGCATAATGTACTATAACATTGTTAATCAAAGAAGGGAAACTGAAATTGCTATACCTACTAGTGTTGTCAACCCTCCTGCTTGCTCCTTCCTTGATATGCCGGCTGCTGCCGTTGCACCCTCTTTTTTTTTTTCTTTCTTTTTCAACTATTCTCTTTCCTCCCCCACTCAACCTTATTTATATAAAATCATATTAGGTTTTTCAACCTTAAAGTTAAATGGACCAAAATTAAAACTCATAAATTTGTATTTAATTTAAGTCAAAAGTAGGCCAAACCCAACTTGATTTACTTTGTTATTAAATAGGTTCAAGATAATTAATTAACCCAAAACAGTTATAATATTAATTGAATAGGTCTAAAACAATAATAATATTAATTAATAAAAATTAATATTTTTTTTATCTAAAATTATCGGGGTATTACAATTAAGTTTCATAAACAATACTAAGTCAACTGTGCATCGCACGGATAATAACCTAGTATCCTAAAATAAAACAGTAAACTATTTGCACGAAACGGGGAAAGAGTAAGATAGTACCCAAAAATTTGGTGTCCTAAAATTGGGGGGCCATGTCCCCCCTTCAGACATCCCTCGAGCTAGCCCTATTTTGAGGTTGTGGTGATTATAATTGGTGGGGTAGTGGTGTGGGGGGTGTTGTAGTGTTGTTAGTTCAGAAGTAGTTGTCGACTTAATGAAGGATAATTCCCTCAAGTTCAGCTAAGATGGAGACCATTTTAAGTAATACTCCCTCAGTCCCTAAATTATCGTCTTCCTTTCTTTTTTCGTCCGTCCCAAAATAATTATCCACTTTAAAACTTATCTTTTTAGAACATCTCTTTTACCATTTTACCCTTACTTTTTCACTCTACTTTAATTATAGGCCACATATACATGGACATTAAAGGAAACTACACATTAAACCAATATAAATAATCAAGTCAATTACTTTTTCTTAAACTGTGTGCCGGGTCAAGCAGGACGATTATTTAGGGACGGAGGGAGTAGTACGGAGTATTATTTTTTTTGAAAATCTTATTGGAGGATTGAATTTATCAGTTCTTTGCTAAGAAAAATCTTGGTCAAAAAGAAGTAAAGTAATTAAAAAAAAAAAAAAAAAGACTGCCGACTGAGTAAATATATATTATTTGGAAGAATAGATGAATTCGTTTGTTTAACATTGACTAGGTAGCCTTGAGTCTGAGTCAGGGAAAGAAAGAGTCATGGGATATTAAAAGGAAACGTAATGAAGATGTATTAATTCGATGAAAAAATTGGATCTACATGCAATATTAATAGCCTTGGGTTCATGGAAAGAGTCATGAGAGAGAGAGAGAGAGAGAGATGGCTCTAAACTATATAGAAAGATAAATTTGATTTATCTTAAATTCAACACTTTTATTTTACTCATCATGAATACATCAGTTTATTTTCACTATGAGAGAATATTTGTTCTGAGGACAACAAAGACAGATCAAAATTCAAGGAGAAGTTCTTAAGTTGTCAACAATTTTGGGGTACTTCCATTTATAAATAATATTACATTTTTTATAACTATATTGTTTTTGTGATTATTTATCATTATAAATAATTTTAATGTATAAAAATAAAAATAAATTAAAATTATTTATATTGATAGTTTATTTTTGTATAATAAATATTGACAAATAATCACACAAAAAATAAACTGTTAGTATAAATAATTTTAAAGTATTTTTATTGTTATACATTATAATTATTTATACTGACAAATAATTAAAAAAATAAAAATAAATATTGATAAAAAAATTTAAAATGATTTATACATTGATGTACCCCAAATCATTGACAACCTAAGAACCTTCTCCATAAATTTTTATTTATTTGTGTTCTCCTCAGAACAAATATTCTTCCATAATGACAATGATGAGTAAAATGAAAGTATTGAAAATTGAAAGTGTTAAATTTAATTGAAATTTTGTTGATTTTATAAATGAGAAAAATATTTAATTTGCAATAAAAGTGTTTGTATACGGTTTGTTATGGAACGAATTCTAATGGAATGAAGGAAAATGGGAGGAAAACTCCCGCCACAGCCACGTCAACGCCACGCAAACAGCTGACTCAGCTTCCCGTCTTCTCTTCTAACGCCTAACGGACGGAAGATTTAAATTGAAAAAAAAAATAAGTGGAGGTTTTAAATGTCGAAATTGAAACCATGAGGTTTAATATGCAATTTGCGAAATAGAACAAGTTTTTTTTTTTGCAATGTACTCCATTTCTTATGTGTTTGATTTTATTATAAGAGTATGTCTCTTATAAGACTGCCTCACTGTAATTCATAAGACGAAACCTCACTCTTTGACAATGCAACCTACCAACATATGGTGATTTGGTTAAGAAGACCTGTTTTTATTGTTTAATACATTTTTAATTATTTAAATTTATTCGAATACTGACACATCCCATGATTGAGAACGATGTATTAAAAAATATATTAAAATTAAAATAATAACAGTAATAAAAACAGTTTTTTTCTTTTAGAGTGGTTTTAACAAAATAAAAAATCGAACATATTTTGTAAGAAAAACCCAATAAATTGTGTTTTAGATATTTTTCATTAAATAATTAAAAATGTATTAAAAAATAAAAAAAAATTGTCTTAACAACATTCTTGGATATATCGACATTTATTCGAATACTGACACGTCCCATAATTGAGAACAATGTATTAAAAAATATATTTAAAATTAAAATAAAAACAGTAATAAAAACAGTTTTTTCTTTTAGAGTGATTTTAACAAAATAAAAAATTGAAAGAATTTTCGAATTAGTGTTCGAATTTTCGAATTAGTGATTTAAAATAATTTTTTTAAATCAAACATCTTAAAATGAATTAAAATGACATTTTTAAATCAACATTTACTTCCATAGACGTACTTTTCCTTGGTTCCTTTAATAATCTTTTGACCAACCTAAGCGTAGTATTGTCAAGCAGTTCAAGACTTTTTCTTTAGGAGTTAGAGGCAAACAATAAAAATGAGGTTCTCAATATGTACACAGAAATATATTCCATCCGTTTCGAGTAAATAGTCTTCGTTGAAATTAAATTTTTTAAGAAAATAACAAATTTAATAACCCATTGGTAATAAAATAATATTTTTATGCTTTAATTTTTTTAAATGGATTATTTAAGTAAAACATGTCAAAATTGAATAGTAAACTCTTTGCTCGAAATGGAAAGAGAAATATTTAAATATTTAAATATATAAAGCTAGAATATAACTATTTCATCAAATAAATTTATTAGTCCATTTTACATGAAGGCTTATAGTTGAAAGAAATTTAAAAAATGAAGGAAAAAAGAGAAAGAAAATAAGGAGAACAAATAGGAGTTAAAAAGAGAACAAACGTCCCCCACAAATCAACCCCACCTGTTTAACCTACTTCCATCTTCCCACTTCCCATCAATATATCACCACTCATTCTCGCTCCTTATCCCAAAGGTCCCTCTCTCTCTCTCCACCCCAATAAATCATCTTCATCATCCGCCCTTTCTCTCTCCCTTTGAAGGCTCCGTCCAGTGAGTAACTCAACAAAACAAATTAATCCAAAACCTCAACAACTCTCTCTTTCTTTCTAACTCTCTCTCTCTCTCTCGCTCTTTCTCTCTCCCTTTGAAGGCTCACAAAAAAACTCTCTCTCGGTTATGTTCATAAACGTTAGAGAAGGGAACAAAGGTAGGTATCAAAAACCCTCAACAACTCTCTCTTTCTTTCTAACTCTCTATCTCTCGACAACCCACTAAATCATCTTCATCATCCGCCATCTCTCTCTCCCTTCGAAGGCTCACAAACAAACTCTCGATCAGCTCTACTCGGCTCTGCTCATAAATGTTAGAGAATGGAACAAAGGTAGGTTCTGCTCGGCGGAATATAAACCCAGGAAGAGGGGGTTGAGATTGAGACGGAGAAAAGGAAGGAAGAAAACGTGAATAGATAAGTTGGGATAAAAACGTGAATAGATAGGTTAGGGATAAAAACGGTTGATAAAAACGTGAATAGATAAGTTGGGATAAAAACGTGAATAGATAGGTTAGGGATAAAAACGGTTAGATTATAAAACGGTTAGATTATAAAAACGGTTTAGATTAGATTAAATCATGGTCGTTGATTGTGTTTCGTAAAAATAAATCCTGGTCGGTAAATAGCTTTTGATAACCAACTGATCTCTTTTATATAATAGATACATGCAATATTGTCTTTTTTAAGTTTTTGCCATATTATAATGCGTTTTATGTGTCTTACTTGCATTGTTTTTTATACTGTTTCATAGATTCAGTCCCAAAATTATTATCATTCTTTTCTTTTTCGTCCATCCCAAAAAAAATATATTGTTTGTAAGTTTCATTTTTAAACAACATTTTTATCATTAATGTACCGTTATTTTTAATTTTACTTTAATTATGAGTCATATACACATGATCTTTAAAGAAACTACGCATTATACTAATATTAATTAGAGTAAAATTTAGTCTGGTTTACATTGGTAGATTTTCAACCGCTTCTATAATATTATCAAACCACTAAAGTACACATTTGATGCATACTGATGCTACTGGCCCATAATTAATACTTTTGGAAAAATTGCGGACCTGTCCACTTTTTGTAGTTTTTAATCGCTACAGTACCCTCTCTTTTTTTTTTCAACCGGAAAAAGTCACTTTGATGGCAAAATGACTACGATACCCTTAATGAGCATGAGACACGCTACAAAAATGTACCTTGATTCAAAAATTTATGCACCACGATTCAAAAAAATTATGAACCGCGATTCAAAATATCTTATTTTCTTTATTACCCCTTCTTTTCTTTCAACGTAAAACCTGGAGTGAGGGCACCTTGCTTCCATTGTTTTTCCTTGGCAAGTTAAATCAACAAAATATCTTCTCTTTCTCTCTCGTCTATTAGGCTCTAGAACTCATCATAGTCCATCCCACAATTAACATGTGGACATTTCACCACCGTTGTGTTTTCTTGTATTTTGACTGCAATGTAGTTGTTTTGCAAAATGAGTGAGCACATGGTACTGGCGTTGCTGACCATTTCTCCATCAGGCTTTCTGTCCATACAGATATCAAAGAATGGGTCTCCTTCAAACTGATTTGGATATGAATCCTCTCATATTGATGAAGATTAACCGCGATGTTAGTCCCAAATGGCACAATAATAAGCTAGAAGGGGGGGTTGAATAGCTTATTAGACACTTAAAAACTTTTCGTATTAGTTCCTAAAACAAGAACTTGCAATCTATTGGAGAGATTGAAGTAACGAAAGTCTTATAAGGAAGACAATTTAGGTCTGCCGGTGAAGGACTACCGGTAGACTTGGTTGAATACTCAAATCTGTTGTTAGAAGAGATAAGTAAATAGATATGAAACAGTTCAAAGCAGTAATCAACAGTAATGAAAGAACACAAGTATTTTGATATGGTTCACACTATAAAGAGTGCTACGTCCACCACCAAGGCAGTCAACCTTGGATTTAAATGTGCACTATATTTTCCACTAGTTCTATTACAAAGAATATGTCCAATGGATCGTGTACAAAATATTTGACTTGTGTTTGGAGGTTTAGGAATTGAATATATGGATAAACAAGATATTCAATTGTGCAGAAGAATAGTTAAAGAACAACAATAAGAAGTTTTAAGATAAGTGTTGATGCAGATCTTCTTGTTGTTGTTGAGGACTTCTAGATCAGTTTACGATCTCTTGAATGCACTGAGTATAAAGACTATATGTTGTTGGAGAATTTCAGAGCATTTTTGGACTTGATCTTCAGTCTTTAATGGTAGTATTTATAGCATGGGCATTCTTGAGATCCGTTGGAGAAGACGAAGTGTAAAAGCTCTATTAGGTTGAATTTATTAATTGCATAGAGCTGACTTGTGGGTTTCGTCTTCACTGATACTGAGCAGGGAGTGGTGCAAAGTTGTTGCAGGAGTTGGTAGGTGAACAATCAGAATTTCAGACCTGCAAAAGTTGGTACAGACTGTAAGTGTCAGTCTGTTCACCTGCTCTATTACTGTTCAGAAGGCGAAAGTCTTCTTGCTTTTCGGAAAACTGGTCAAGCGTGTCTAAGAAGTCAAGAGATGGCTTAATTTAACTTCAAACTGATAGAGGATGAATTAAATTAATCCACTAAGACTTCGTGACTGGACACGTCATGCTTGAATACGTGCAGACAAGGTTTGCCGCTGGATGCTTAATGATGTCTTCTGGTGAAGCTTTGCTGAAGTCTTCCGCTGAACCTGTGAAGCCTATAAAAAACTATTCTATGGTAAAGTTCTATACACAGTTGTCACGCAAATTGATACGCAACCCAATTAGCCACTAATGTATAAAACTAATGTAATGTATGAACAGATGTAAATAAAGATACAAATGAGAAACAACACGCGATTCAAAATATTTTGGAAATACGGCGCGATTCAACAATTTATGAAGTGCGATTCAAAAATTTATGAACCGTGATTTAAAAAAATGAACTATAATTCAAAAAATCAAATTTAATTGTCTGCTCTCTCACACCTATTTAAGGACAATCCATAATTTGGACAGGAAGCCAAGCTTCCATGAAAGTACTCACATCTCCATCCGTTTGGTTGGGAGCTTCGTCGGAGCTGCAAGTTCTTATTTTGTCATCGATCAAAATCCATGGAAACCTAAAAGCTCATGTAATCGATCATTTTCAGATTGCTATCTCTTGCGAATGTTTGAGGAATGGTCCCTTGAAAGTTGTTGTCTTTGAGATTCATTATAGTTAAGGAGCTGCTGAAGTTTTTCAAACACGAAAGAATATTGTCACTTATGTCATTATTGGTCAAGTCAAGTATAGTAAGAGAACTCAAGATGCAGATAATTGGTGGAATTCCTCCACTTAGCACGTTATTTGATATAGAGTAGAAAGCGTTATTGTGTGGTGGGAAAAAGAAGAAGAAGAAAAAAGGAGTATAGGAAGAAAAAGGGAGAGGAAGAATTGAAGAAATTTACAGAGTTATTTTTACTTTGAGTATTATAGGAACACTTATTTGAAAAATAGTTTTTTGCGCTTAAAAAAAAAGATGGACCAAAGGGGTTATAAATTTTAAAAAGTGAATCGATTAGAATTTTACCCAATTATTTTCCCCTATTATTTATAATGAAGTCAATTCTTTCACGGTCAAACCAGATAATGAATTGGAGTGAGTATTATTATTTTATTTTTATCATAAAGAAATAGGACAAGAAAACCAAAAGAAGAGAGTGATGGAATCTTTCCATTTTCAAAACTAAAAGTCAAACGATCACACTAACAATCAATCCCATTGTTTTCCAACATTTTCTTGTCTATATAACCCACTCCTCCCCCGCCCCTTTGCACTGCAAACATTAACTCTCATCAATCCATCATCTACATCTCCACTTGGTTAAACCCAAGACTCCGCTAATATTTCCAGAAAAATAAAACAACACACAACTCTCCACAAAAACTATCTCCCTCCCTCGGTACAAACACTCTCAACAATCTCTCTCTCTCTCGCTCTCGCTCTCGCTCACTCTCTGATTAGCAACAACAAACACGTACAATTTCAACGATACCACTCAACAACAACGTCCTCTTGCACATCAAGAGGACGGACGGACAACGTCCAATTCCAAGGAAGAAATCAAGAAAAAAAGGGATAAAGAAGGTGGCTAGCTCGTGTTTCATCCATTTTTACAACGATCTACTTCTCTCTTGCTCTTCACGTTTCTCGGAGTAGGTATGAATTCTAACTCGTATAAATTAACTCGTAAAATCTCTAGGTTTTGATTATATGATATATTTGCATGCTAAGTAAGTACTCTTTTATATGATCTTTATATTATGTGCTCATTTAGTTTCCAAATGAGCACACATTCGGCGTTTGTTTCTCTTCATAGAGTCCAAAGAAACTGGCTTTTGGAACCTTAGATAGAAGTCAAAACAGTGCTATCAACAAGTTCTACCTACTTCATGCATCATTTCAAGAGGCTTACGTCGACTCGAGGAAATTGCGAAAGATGGCATTGTGTAATGCTAGGGTTACTCTTATTTTTCATCAAAATACGAGTATTTTATGATGTGGCATATTCTCATTGGTTGGACATTTTATGGGTTCCAACACCCCAATCAATAAAAGTGTGCCACGTTACAGAGTACCCATATTTTGATGTAAAATGAGAGTGACCCAAGCATTACCTTTTATGATTATATTACCGTGCTTCTAGCAAGATAAATGTTTGATAAGTCCAGTGATATCTAAGCCAAAGATATTTTCCTACTACAAAATTTGTTCATACGAGTTCTAGCTAGCAGATCATACTCCTCAACAAAAATTAACTCTTGAGCTTGATAATATCTACTGAGCCATGCATCTTTCTCGGCAATTAATTAAGTAACAAGTCAAACTTTAAATTGTTTGCGATTTGATCATAGTTTAAAAGGTTTGGTCTTTTCTTGAGTTCACACCCATGATCACCCATCCAGCAGTTTGCATTTAAAAGACTAACATGGCATGTCGCATGCATGTGAAATGAGAATCTATAATACAATATAGCTCATAGTCGCATATGTGTAGTTGATTAAAACTATTTAGGAGCTGAGATTGATTCATTTGCTGAAATCCTACGGTCACTATCACCTCCCGAGTTCACATGTGTGAACAGCGGTTGAGCGATTACCTCCTCTCTCTCTCTCCAACTCCCCCCACTATTTACGATTGGTGGCCGCTAATCCTTCATCCACCAAACTCACGTCCCTTTTCTTTTCGATATTTTAATTAATTAATCAATTTTATATAAAAAAATTCGTAAGTTTTGTAATTTAAAATATTTTTTTCTTTTTAACTGTTATCATAATTAACTTAAACAAATTATAAGTAAATATTAATTCATTTCCATATCATCTGTTTCATTTATTGATAATTTCACAAACTGGCACTTATACCATCGGCATGTGCAAGAGTACTAATTAATTAACAAAAGCACTCATGCATGGAATAAATTACTATAAATGCACACCGAAAGAAAAATAGAATTTCCTTTTTATAAAAGAATGGGTGGCTGAAAATAATGTAGAAACAAAAATAGCCCTACTTTAAATAAGTCGCTCAATATAAATTAGAGTTAAACTAGTAAATTTTGTCACGTGTTAATTAATTAATTTTATTTTACAGACCAAAATAATCTTACATCTAATAAATCATTCAATATGAATTAAGTTTAAACAAGTAATTTTATTATAGGGTTAGCAATTCTATGAATATATATCAAAATAACTATAAATCTGAATTAAGTAAAATAATATAGTACAAAAAATTCAACGAATCCATCTATACAAAAGGACAAAAGTTGACGTTGAAAAAATCCGAAGTGTGGCAGAAACAAATAAAGGTCAAACATGCACACGGAACTAACAACAAGAATGCAAAAAGCTAAATCAAGCAAATGCGGACTTGAAAAGAACTCACAATTTTTCAAAGGAAATCAAATCAAATAATCAAACAATGACCTTTAAATGGGCTTACAAACCCTAATGAATACTGAAAAGTAAACCCTAAAAATGTTCTTAAAAAATATATAATAAAATAAGAAAACAACAAAAACCCTAAAATATAAAGAAAAAACAATCGCCTAAACTAGTTTGGAAACAAAAAAAATTAGCAAAAATATCAAAAAACCTAAAAGGGTAATGCTTGGGTCACTCTTATTTTGTACCAAAATATAAGTATTTTATGGTGAGTTAAAATGTGAGAATCATATTTTGGTGCGAAATGAGTGTGCATAAAAAAATCGTAGTTTTGGAATTCATGTGTGCTAAAATTTGTATTTTGGATTTTTTTTTTTTTTGACCTTTTGTTGTGCCAAACTCACTCCTAGGTTTCCGAACATGGTACTTGAACCCATCCACTTGTAGAACACAAGTATTGGACCTCGAATCTATGGTTGCAACTCATGATCACCTTTGAAATGAGTTCCATCCAATTTGCCAATTAAGTTTATAATTAGAGGTGATCATCTATATATAATATGCATGAGGAACCAAGAAGTCGAGATTGAATTAGATTTTTGAAGTTGAACATATCTTAGTATGCATGGGACAAGTTCAACAGATCTCGCTTCGCCTTTAATTCCCACTCTTCTTTCTATCTCGCATTTTTCTCTCTAGCTCACTCTCTCACTCTTTTTTATTTCTATCCCTTTGTTCTCAATTCTTTATGTATTGTTGAGAATGCGATGACTCGATTAGTCAGACAACATATGGATTGTTGGGTTTTGGGACAAGGCGGTCGTTTAGTATTGAGGACTAGGCAACCGCTTAGTCGTGTTGTTTCGGAGTGAGCTTTTGGAAAATATGTGGTTGCCTAGTGTCGTGGACTAAGCGACCGCCTAGACCCATTTTGACGTTTTGCTGCTTAGTCAGTTTTTACTTGTTTTAATGGTTTTAGGGTTTCTATTGTATTCATATAAATAGTTGTATACTTAGAACATTTTAAGGTTGACTCTAATAAAATTTCGACAGTCCGTTGGCTTCAATCTCTCTCTTCTTTACTATTGATCTTGTTATACTATGTTATTTTGTTTGTAAAAGTCTTCCGTTGTACACAACATGTATCCAACTATCAATCTTCTCTTTTTCGATTCTCTCATCTTCTATCTTCTCTGTTTCCTTTCCCTCTCAATTATTTCTTTTCCGCTCAAAATTTGTTTTCACACATTTCATTTCTCATCGCAACACTTCTTCAAGATTGTCTTGAACACTTTGAACCCATCATTGAAGCCACCTATTTATTCTGGACTCTCTTCCTAGCTGGATTGTAGAAAGGTTCCTCTTTCTGCTTTGATTTCTTCTTCCCTAATCACTAACCAATTTATCTTTAATAAGTCAAAGCCTCTAAAGCTTTTCGCTTTTCTTCAGATATTGTTTCTTTTTGTGAATCACTCCCTTACGTGTATGTACTCAAGAAATTAGGGTTTTGAAACTATCAAAAACGATTTTTTTAATGATTATTAAACGAAAAGATTAAAGTAGGGTTGATGACCCAAGTCTAGATGACAACCAAAAGAAATCTAATCAACTAGTAGATGACCTTTTTTTTACAATTGACAATTAATAGTTGCTGACCCAAGTTTAGAAACAAATACAAGAAATATTTAAACTAACACAATTTTCTTTTTGGAAAAACCTGAGAACAATTAAAACCAGAAGAACAAGATATATAATAAAATTAAGATAGAATGGAAACTAAAACTAGGATTGCTCGAATACCACTTGATACAATTTTACTCGACCCCTAGATCTCCTAGATGGATTTGATATTGAATGACACCCTGCAACCTAACGCCCCCAAGATTTGCAAACCTTGGTAGTATGAATATCGTCACAAATGGATGATTCTCCAATTAATAAGTCGAATTCATAATACAAAGTTACAAACTCTCCACGAATATTATCACATCTTGCTTTTGAAATATAATACTCAAAGAAGAGCACACACGATGTCTCAAATGAAACCGAAGTCAATAATCAATCAACTCTAAAATCAAACAATGACCTTTAAATAGACTTACAAACCCTACAGAATACTAAAAACTTAAGTAAACCATTAAAAATGTCGCTAAAGCCTAAAAGATGGTAGTAAAATAAGAAAACAACAAAAGCTTAAAGCATAAAGGAAAAAATTATAACAATTACTTAAACTAATTAGCAAAATATATATATATATATATATATATATATATATATATATATATATATATATATATATATATATATATAAAGAAAACCTAAAAATCCTAGTTTTGGAATCCATACTAAAACTTACAATTTGGAGTCCTATTTGACCCTTTTGTTGCACCCAAACTTACCCCTAGGTTTCCAAACATGGCACTTGAGCCTGTCCCTCGTAGAGCACAATTTTTGGACCTCAGGATCAGATCACATGGGTATGGGTTATTGGACATATTTATATACTTGAACTATATATGTTCAATATATCCAATTTCCAGAAATAATTATTAGAATTTAGAAGTCATTACTTACAAGAATATTGATTCACACAGAGAAAAAAATATATTCTAGATAACAAATAAATTCCCAATAATACACATAATTCGTCCCAAAATTATTGTCATATTTGACCTGACACATAGATTAAAGAAAAACGGTTGATTTACTTATTATATTGGTATAAGGTGTGCATGTACATGTAACCAATAATTAAAGTATGACAAAAAAAAGTAAAGGTAATATGTTAAAAATGTTGTTCTAAAAATTAAAGAAACTTACATACAAGGCAAAAAAAAATTAAGATGGACAAAAAATGAAAGTATGACATTAATATTTTGGAATTGGGGGAGTATCACACACACACACACACACACACACACACACATATATATATATATATATATATATATATATATATATATATATATATATATATATCCATTTTGGTATAACAAACACACTTTAATAATTAGTATTATTATTCATAATATTGTTTTGATTAATATTATTGATAAGAATTATATGAGTCAAGGTCACATTTTCATTTCCTTCAAAAAAGTGGTGATCAAATGTTAGGATCAAGAAATTGTTCTCTTTCTTTTATCCTTCAAGTGGCAATACATGTATCATGTTAGGAAAATAAAGATGAACGTTTTAAATTTTAGCTAGGTTAAGATAAAATTAAACAAACAATAAATTTTTAACCATTGGAGTTTTAAAAATATAAATCAAATATTCATATGATATAGATATTATTTTGGGACAAAAAATAAGTGAGCCAATGTAAATTTATATATATATATATATATATATATATATATATATATATATATATATATAAATAGTTGCTATATAATGACAAAAAAAACATAGAATCTAATAACATCCCCATTGTTCCTTTTTTGGCATTCTTCCAATTAAGAAGGTAAGGTTTGGTCACCCTTGTGTAACTTCCTAGAAACAAAAATAATCAATAAATTGAAGAGACAAATGTGTAGGATAATTAGTTGCTATATAATGACAAAAAAACATAGAATCTAATGAAGAAATAACAAAGTACAAAAATAGCCAAACACAAATAAATTTGAAGCCTAAACAATTTAAATAAACCAAAAATGAAGAAATGTTGCAAACACTTTTGAAAAATCATTAACAGTGCACGTGCACTCACTAGTAAACTCCCTATGTGTGTGTCCTTGAAACGAGAATAAAGAAAAATATATCAACCCAAAATAAAATACACGTAAGATCGTCTTTCCAATTTTTTTTTTTTTTTAATGAATCTTATTGTGTGAGTTGTCATTTGCTGTCATCTTCCGATGTTTAAAATACACATCCAACATTCTTTCAAGCCTAAAACAAAATACTTGGCCGGTTTTCAGGATTATGATTGCTTTGGTCCATTAGGAGTTAGGAGTAGATAATAACTAAGATAAATATGTTGCTGGTAGTACGCTTTAATCCTTGACTTTTGTCAACTTATATGCAATGTAGTAGTAACGTGTTTCCTCCGTTTCGAACAAAAAGTCCTCGTTTGAAAGTTAAATTTTTTAAGAAATTGACATTTTTAGTAATACATTAGTAATGTGATATAGATTGGGATAGATGATTTAAAGTCGTAATAAAATGAGACTTTCATACCTTAATTTTTAAAATAGACTTTTTAAGTAAAACATCCCAAAATAAAATAATAAACTCTTTGCCGGAACGGAGGGAATATTAGTTATCATCCAATAGAGACTGCAGGCTGCTCAACATCTTGTTTTTAAATATTCATAATGAATCTTAAAACTCAAATTCCATTACTGTACTTGGAACATATATATCACTACATTGTCAGATTCCATACTTCGGACCATAAATATCGACTCGGGATAAAAACTTTTTGGCTCAGGTTCTACAAGAAATGGAGAAAGTAAACTCAGAGGAATGCTTTGCTGATGGAGATGAAGAAGGTTATGATGCTGTAGTTGTTGGGTCGGGATATGGAGGCTCGGTTGCTGCTTGTCGAATGTCAATGGCAGGGTTTAAGGTGTGTTTGATGGAGAAAGGCAACAAATGGGAAGCGCAGGATTTTCCTACCAACAGTTGGAAGGTGTTATCGGCTCTCAGGATGGAAAACATGAGCTCTGGAATTAGCTTTGGCCCAAAAGATGCTTTGTTCCAGGTATCTTTATCTTCTCTTGCTCTCTGCATTTGTCGTTGTTTTTTTTTTTTCTTTTATGCTATGTTCTTGCTAGTGAAAGTGCTACGTCGAACTCAAGGTGAGTGTACATGGTATAAAGTATAAACTCATTTTGGCAGATGGCTAACAAAATTTATGGTTAATAAACTCAATCTGGCATATGGCCAATAACACTTATGTAAAGATGATTCCAATTTCCAAATTGTATAATTTGATGGAACGTGTAGGTATATGTACAAGATGATTCCGTGGCAGCAATGGCATGTGGGCTAGGAGGAGGTTCACTAGTGAATGCAGGGGTGATGTTACCTACCCCGGTTCGCACTAGAAGGAACCCCAAGTGGCCAAAAGAATGGGAAACTGATTGGGAGATTTGCCAGGCCTCTGCTTCATCAATGCTGAGAATACAAAGTGTTCCTGCCAAGTTCCCGAATGCCAAAATCATGCAAGAAGTGGCTAAAGAAGAAAATGAAGAAGACAGCCAAGACTCAATTAAGCTGAGCATAAACTTTGATGTAGAAGAACAGCCAAACAATTCAGGGAGGCCTAAAGACACCGGTAGTTGCCTAGCCTGTGGGAACTGTCTTACTGGCTGTCCTTATAATGCCAAAAATTCTACTGACAAGAATTATCTTGTCTCAGCAATCGAGGTACTTTCCATGTTTATATACACACCAGCTGTATATGAAATTTGGGTAAATTGTGTGCTAGCTTTTTCACCTTGTTTATGATGTCCAAGTATAAAACCTTTCCTAAAAGATTCAAATTTTACCGAACTGGGTCGTATGGAAGTAATTGTAGTGTTAAAAATAGTAATTTGAATGTTGCAGGCAGGATGTACCATAAAAACAGAATGTCAAGTTCAGTATGTTGTGAAAAATCCAGATGATATATTCAAAGATGAAGAAAGTAGAATCAGAATTAGAAAGAGAAGGCGAAGGTGGCTTGTATTCCTTAGTGAGACTGACTTTGTAACATCTGATTTTGTTATCCTCTCAGGTACGTTATCATAAAGATGACTTTATAACATCTGATTTTTGTATGCTAATCCAAACATAGGTTTTTTATTTGTCTTTTCTCTTTTTTGCTTTTATAGCTGGGGTGTTTGGCACGGCTAGTATATTATTCCAGTCACAAATGAGAGGATTGAAACTTTCAGAGAGTCTTGGATCAGGCTTCAGCTGTAATGGCAATAACGTTGCCTATCTTGCAGGAAGCTCAGCACCATTGAGTGCTTATGGTTTGAATAAAAACCAACTTTCAACTATACCTTTAGAACAACGCCCAGGTCCTGCCATTTCATCATCATACACCTCTTCCTTGGGGTTCACTGTCCAGGTAATCTCTTTCTATTTATTTTAGATTTTTGTAGTAAATTCGTTAGCCCCTTTTTTTTATAAACCTAATACTTAGCTGCAATATCCCAAAGGTCACACCAATACATAAAAAGCTTGCGTGAATAGAGCCATTGAATTTGGACTGCTAATCTTGACGCCTTGTAGTTCAATATTCTTCAATGGTACTATCTCTATGAATAGATGTATGGAGATTGCTACCAAATAATGAGTGACATGATGAGTGAAATATAAACTATGGCTTATTATGGAATATTAACACTTAAATTGGCTGCCTTTTTGGGACAGACTGCAGTACTTCCGACAGCTTATCCTTACCTGATATTCAAAGGGATTGTAACTTATGGATGGCCATCGAGCTACTGGTTCTTGCACGGTATCATGGACAAGCTGAAGCATACTTTAGGCTTTAAGAACAGCCAAGCAATAGCTCTAAATGCAATGGGACATGATGACAGTGATGGAAAGTTAATGTTTGAGAAAGACACAAACAAAATCAGCTTTCAACCACCCCATGATCCTTTGCTTCCACGAAAAATCAATGCCTTTCAAAAGCTAACTAGGAAATTAGGTGGAATTTTGTTCATGTCAAGGTATCGGAGCACATCAGTTCATCTTTTAGGTGGGTGCATTGCTTCATCAGACCCTTCAAAAGGGGTTTGTAATTCTAAAGGTCAAATTTTTGACACCAAATTATCTACCAGTACGCATGATGGCCTCTATGTCTGTGATGCCTCTCTTATTCCTTGCTCAGTTGGCATAAACCCATGCCTCACTATTGCTGCTGCCTCTGAGCATGTTAGCAGACACCTTGTGCATGATATGCTTGATTACAAGCAGAAAGAAGCAAAAAGTATTATCGAGAAAGCAATTCATAGAAACTCTGGTTCAGTAAGTACATGGAAGTTGGAGGGTAGTTCAAGGTCGGAGATTCTGTTTGAGGAAATTATGAGAGGGCATTTGGGCGGAATGCCTTGTATGGCTTATCTCAAAATGAAAATGAACTCTAGGACCTCGAAAGATGATGACAAGAGGAATATGCTTATTGGAAAATCACACCCTCTTCTTAGAGGAAAAGTTGGTGGTTATGTTGAATTAAAGGCAGTAGAGACAGATAGATTATATGTTATCGATGGAGAAGTGGATTTGTGTGAAGTTGATATAAAAACTCCTTATACGCAATATATGCACTATCAGCTCATCCTTGCAGCTTCTTCTGGTTCAAGGTACTCCATTCCTCCCAGCGAGTTCCACTTTCTAGTTTAATTTGCTCCACTTTCTATTTTTGTGAACAAAGCCAAAATCCAAAAAGAAGTGCACAAGATGCATTAACACTTTTTTTTTAATTTTTTTATACAGATATATTCTTGACGGGAAGAAGGTAATGAATCCATATCTCTTTGGACTGTATGGATGGAAAGAATCAACAACAATGTATGTGACACTCAAGAAAGAAAGTAAGAGCAGTCCAAAAGAAGAGATGCTAAACTTAAAAGGGGAGCTTCACATTTCCATGATCGAGCTCTTGAAGTGTGTGATGAGTATGAAAGGCAGAGGAAGAATGAATTTCTTGTGGCTTATATCGCAATCGCTTCTTAGAACATACATCTTACAAATCCCACAAGAGTGTCAGAAAGAATTGGCCCCATTGGAATTCTGTGAAAGACCTTACCCCATCAGTAATTACCATGAGATAAAAACAGGTATTCCTTTGAAGTGCTGTCTTTGCTTATTTGGTTTACTTCGAGATAAGAAAGAAAAAAGAAAAAGAAGTAATAAACAAATGCTGAGTAGGTTTTTCCCTATCTGGTTTTATACAGAAGACGGGTTCATAATCAGTTGCAGACAGTGGAAGTGCACTCATAGGGTGGAAGGAGAAAAAAGACTAAATCCGATCCTCCTTATCAATGGGTATTCAACAGAGAGTTATTGGCTACCTACTGAGCCAAATGATTTGGTTAGAACTTTACATGAAGCAGGCCATGAGACATGGCTACTTCAAACAAGATTACACCCTTTGAATTGTTCAACAAACTTCACAATCGAAGATATTGCCAGATTCGACATACCTTCTGGTAAAATAACAAATAAATAAAAAATTGAAATACTGAATTGATTGATGTAATTGGTCATTTAACTAGCATCTTTACGTATTCATGAATTTTTACTCTGCAGCAATAAACAAGATTCTTGAGGTGCATGGAACATCCATAAAAGTACATGTTGTTGCACACTGTGTTGGAGGCTTAGCCATTCATATTGCTCTAATGGGAGGCCACATTTCTGCCACCAAAATAGCTTCTCTGTCCTGCACCAACTCTTCGATGTTCTTCAAGCTCACAGCTTCAGCCACATTCAAAATGTGGCTTCCTCTCATCCCGGTAACTCTCATATTATGTTCAAGATTCTTTTGTGATCAACATTAATAAAATATAAATTAAATAGTGAATATCTTTAAGGTCCTTGATCATTTACCATACATTACTAATTATTTCTATTTTCTTGTCATCCTGCAGATGTCTATGGCAATACTAGGACACGACAATATCTTACCTCTCTTCACAACAATAAAAGCCACTTGTAGACAACAGCTCCTAAAATCCATAGCCCGTTTCTTGCCACGTCAAGAAAGATGCACCAGCGATGAATGTGAGGTGTTTTCAGGCATATTCGGAAATGGATTTTGGCATGACAACATAACATCGACTGTGCACGACTGGATGAGCAAGGAAATCTTACCAAGACTTCCAATGGCAGCGTTTCCTCACCTCAGAAAAATTTGTAATGCTGGCTTCATAGTTGACAGCAATGGAAACAACTCATATTTGATTCATCCCGAAAGAATGGCACTTCCCACTCTTTATATATCAGGTGGAAGGACTCTCCTCGTCACTCCTCAAACTTCTTTTCTTGCTAACAAGTTCATGAAGTTGCACCAATCTAGTTTTAGACATGAAAGGGTAGTTGTGGATGGATTTGGGCATTCGGATTTATTGATTGGAGAAAAGTCCTATAAGAAGGTTTTTCCTCACATCTTATCTCATATTGAGATGGCAGAAAAGGAGAGGAATTTAGAAGGGAGTGGAAAAGTAAGGAAATATAGTAAGGCAGCTTTGGCTTGGAGTGACGATCTATATGAGGAAGGAAAAGATCGGTTGCAGAGTTGGGTTTCTCCTTCCGTCACGTTTTGGTTCTTATTCTTGCTTGTTACTTACATTAGTTTCTTTAATCATTTGATTGTTTTATCCGATTCGTGACTCAAACATTTATTCTTTCATGGGTATAAATTCAACATAACACCAAATTTTCCTCTAAGAAGAAGGTGTTCATCATCATCAGCATCTATCAAAGTTCTAGAGTTTAGTTTCATTTTGAGATAAGCTGTATATGGCATACCATCCACGTGACTTCTCTTAATTTCCTTGAACAGAATATTTGATCTTCCACTACCCTCCAAGAACTTACCAAACCAGGCTTGCCTTGAATTGCTTTCTCGATAACGTGTTTTACTTCTTTGTTTGTGAGCAATGGGTTTAAGCCGACAGACAAGGAATTATAGAGGCATCACAAACATAGAGGCCGTTATTCACACCGGTAGAAGAGTTGGTATTGTAAGATTTACCTTTATAATTACAAACCCTTGTTGAAGGGTCTGACGAAGCATTGCATCCACCTAAAAGATGAACATGTGCTCCGGTACCTTGACATGAAGAGAATTCCTCTAACTTCCTAGCAAATTAGTGTAATGCTTAGGAGATCACAAGGTGGTTTAAAGTTGATCCAGTACAAGAACCAGTTGCCAGACGGCAATCCGTAACCCGTGATCTCTTTGAGTAGCAGGTAAGGGTTAGCAGTTGGAGGTATACCGCACTGGCCAAAAAGGGAATGCATTTCAGAACCAAAAATTCCATAGTTTACCAAATATCTCAAATGAATTGAAAGTGATTACCTGGACAGGAACCCCAAGGAAGAGGTATATGACGATGAAATGGCTGGTCCGGGACGTTGATCGAAAGGTATTGTTGAGAGTTACTTTTTTTCCAAGCGGTAAGCGCTGAAGGGTGCCGAGCTTCCAGCAAGATAGGCTACATTGTTGCCATTACAGCCAAAGTCTGATCCAAAGTCTCTTGGAAAATTCCAATCCTCTCATTTGTGACTAAAACACTATATCTGCTGTGCCAAATACTCCAGCTATAATAGTGAAATGAAAAGAAAATACGACAATTATTTTGCAACAGACAACAACAACAACAACAAAAAAAAAACACGACAATTATCTATGAACGGAGGGGATACTATTATTCATGAATTTCACAGGTGTTAAGGAATGTTTAGAGTTGCGACCCATAGTCAACCACCGTGGGATGGTTGAGGTAGTAAAGCATACATCACCAAACCAGATGGGGGTTTCCTGCAATTTTATCAATCTACTTAAAACAAAGTTTAAAGTGACTGTCAAACGGTGATCTGATTCCCTCTCAAGATACTAATTGCAGCTCACAGCTTCAAGACAAAAAACCCACTCTCTCTCCGATCCAAAAATGTATTTATGGTTTGGTCTATAGATATACGTAACCTGTATCTACTATGTCTATCAATCTCTCAAATTACACAAAATTTGGATTTGATTTGATGAGCAGCTAAGGGTAGAAAGAAAGAAAAGATGGGTTCTTTCTCTCTCCACTGTGGCAATTTTCTACCATCATCAATCAACCCCTCCCATTCCAAGCTCCATCCATCTAAACCCTTAATTTTCTCCGCAATTCCCTCTTCTCGGAACCCTAATCGGTGTCTCAAGCTCAATTTAGGGGCTCAATTTGTCTGTTTCTCTGCAAAGGATGCTCCCGATTCCGCCCCCTCCGGCTCTGGAGACAACATTTCAAGGTTCTCTCTCTCTCTCTCCCGCGCGCGCGCACATTTACCCTCACACATATCCACACTACCCCTCCGGGATGTTTGTTTTAATTTAATTGCTGTTATTGGGGATGAACGTACAAATCACATTGCACGTCGTACATTTCTTGAAGCAGTAGTCTGTACGTGCCTGTCAATGGAATTTTGGGTCGAGTAATTATGTGGGTAACAGAGTGAAATGAAATTATGTGGGTTCTGTTGTTAGTTATTACAATTGCAGCATGCAAGCTTTTCTAGTTTGGATTCCTTTCTTGTTTTGAAAGGCTTAAATTCATTGAGGAAAACATATCTGGAAATGAACGAAAGTGTTTGGGAACAAACAAAGTAAATTACTGATCTTGTTATCTAATATTCAAGGAAAAGGGATAAGGTGATTTTTAATGATCTGCAGCATGGTTGACCTTTGAGGGTAACAGAGGAAAATGAAATATTTTGTGTGTGTCTGTTATAACAAATGCATGGTTAAACTTTTCTAGTTTGTTTGTTTTTTCTTTTCTGAAAGGTTTAAATACATTGAGGAAAACATAGCTAGAGATGAACTAATGGTGTTCAAGGGGGAAAAATGAAGCATTACTTACCAGAAAATGTGGAAATGGAAGTAAATACAAAATTTCAAAATCTTGTTATCTAATTCCCGAGGAAGGAATTAAGTCATTTGATCTGCTGCGTAGGAAGACAAGACAAAGAGATGAACCCCAAAATCGATTGTCTTGAAACCTTTGAGTCTTTGACACCCTCAAAATTTTATGATTGTTCCTTGAAGCTAAGTTGGGGTAAAGAAGATAGATGAACAAAAGACTAAACTGACTACTGAGCATTGCGATATTTTTACGAGAGGATAATAAAGGGAAGGATTGAAAGCTAAGTGGATTTCCGATCCCCCAATAAACGAAGGTCTTCAAATTGAGATTACTAACTATAATGAAGTATAACAAGACGAAGGAGATTCAGAAGCGATGAAGTGGAAAATTGATGGATTGTGATAGTATCTTTGTCTTCTTATAATGAGTGATTTGAAGACCTGGACTGAGTTGTTAGTTGTTACTTAGGATTTGTTGGCGTAGCTTCCATCTCTAAGAGTTCACCTACACAGATCAACTTCAAGAGACTTCACCAAATTGACTTTGTACACAACAATGTACTTGTTGATGCATGTTGTGGGAGTTCATTTAAAATGTCTGAAAATGTAATACTCCCTCCGTTCATAAATAATCGTCCTCTTTGTTCCGGCATACCGTTTAAGAAAAAGTAATTGATTGGATTATAAATATTGATGTATTGTGTGGTTTCCTTTAATGTCTTTCTGCATGTGTCCATAATTAAAGTAGGTTGAAAAGGTAAGGGTAAAGTGTTAAAAGTGTTTTCCTAAAAAGAAATGTTTTTAAAAAGGATAACTATTTTGGAACTGACAAAAAAGGAAAGGAGGACAATTATTTAGGAATGGAGGGAGTCTTTGCTTCGCACTCTATCTTTTTGGTGCTCCTCAAAGATGGCCCAGGAGGAGGGCAGCGCGAGCTCTTCCATTTCTTTTCTAGAGTTCTTGTATAGATTTACTTTAATTGTTGGGTATACTCCTAGTGTACAAAGGCGCACCACCTTTTTGGCACTAGTTTATAATATACCTTACTAATAAAAAAAAATGATAACAATAGTTATGAAATCACAAACCGCTCACAATTAGATCTGTCCAGCTTTTGTGTCTCTAACCATTCTTTTGTACATGCGGAAATCCTTCTAAACACAGGGAGCCCTTTATTGCATAGAAATCAAATTCTTTGGCCTCCAAAGTTGAATTTCAAGTTACAAGCCAAACAAATTATCAGAACTTGGCTGACTTGTCTGGGAACACTCTTTATAGCTTAGTATAACACACATGTTTCGGTGCTCTTACCTGCCAATGAGAGGAACTTCTTTCTATCTCTGTGTAGAGTGATTGACTAACGAGGATACTTATGTATTTTCTGAGTTGACTTCAATATGTAAGGGGGATGTTATGTGGTTGACTAACCCGTGAGCAGGCGATTGTTGAATACACCAGCAGTAGACCTCAAATCATGAAGTAGAAGAAAATTATTGGTATACATACCTGGTAACCAACTGGCTTAAACCACTTGGATGTACAATCAATGTATCTGGACCTTTTGCATTGCACTCAAATATTTGGAAGCTCCATGATCTTCCCTTCACATTTTGTTGGCTTGTGTTGATTTATGTTAGTTTTATGGGATATGATGTAAATCACTCTTGTTGCATATAAATTTGGTAGTCCCTTAAAAATCTTATATATATTTGTGAGTTGCTAAATGAGAGCAGATTGTTTTGATTTTAGGAAACACGTGCCATCAACTTATTTTCAGTTCATTGCTTTTGCAGCAACTTTTGCATTATAGAAGGACCAGAGACTGTTCAGGATTTTGTGCAGATGCAATCAAAGGAAATCCAAGACAATATAAAGAGTAGGCGCAATAAGATATTTCTCCTTATGGAAGAGGTTGAATTCCAATTCACATACTTTTACACCATCAACTGTTTCTTCTTTGCTAATGCATTTGGTCAGTAAAATGATAAACTTACTACAGAAGACTTTTCCGAAAAATTATCTTACTCATTCATCAATTTCCAACAGGTAAGGAGGTTACGAGTGCAACAACGCTTGAAGAGTTTGAGAGTTGTTGATGAGAGCAGTGAGGAGGACAGTGAGATGCCTGAGATTCCATCGTCCATTCCCTTCCTCCCTCACGTGGTATTTGTTCAATTGGTTCCATTAAGAAAGCTACGCTTTTTCATGTCAGGTGTAAAACTATAAGTCGGTGCTAGGGCAGGTCTGCGTGTGATTTATACAGTACTTTGCAAATATATACGTACAGTGGTAGAACTTAAATATGCTAATTGTATACCCCAGGACACTTCCATGGTCTAAACAGAAAATCATAGAAACTTGAAGAGATGTAGAAGTTATGCACGTTACATAATTGTTTATATATACATATAATATTTGATCTTATCATTGGTTTGCTGTTCTTGGTGTTTTAGAAGAATTTTACTATTGTGTAACAAATAGTTTGCTGTAGCACATTGTGAATTCGACAATTAGCTTTTTCATCAGTTGGGCGGGGGGGGGGATACATGTTGACGAAACAACTTTAGGGTTTTAGAAGAATTTCAGTATTGTGTAACAAATGGTTTGGTGTAGCAATTAGCCTTTGGTTGGGGGGAGGGGGTTGGGATATTACATTTTACTGAAACAACTTTAGGGTTAAAAGGTGACAAGTCCAATGAATATTCACAATTATATCTTGCATCAAGTATGATGTCAATTTTACAAAATGTATTACTCCTACATCCCAAAATAAGTGTCCCTTATTCCATTTTGGGACCTCCCTAAATAAGTGACCCTTTCTCCATCTAGAAAGTTATTTAAACCAATTGTCTTTTATTCCCTTCTTAGTTGTGGGATGGAAAAAAAAAATAAATAAAGAAATAGGTCCCATTAGGTTGGCACTACTAATTGATAACTTGAGGGCATTAAAGGTAAAGCACATGAAGTTAAATACCTTAAGGTCCTTGGTTCCAATCTCCATACCAACAAGGGGTCACACATACCTATCAATAAAAAAAATAGGGACACTTCTTTTGGGACAGTAGGGGTACCTTTTTACACTCATGTGGGAAATTTCCCATTTTCTCATTTACACTCGACAAAAGAATAGACCAGTCTTAGACATAAGGAGATACTCCATCCCCCCAAAAATTTCTATTTTGCTTCTATGTATTTCTTTTACTTTTTACTAAAATGACTTTCTTTTCTGGTATGCTAAGCTAGAGAATTATCATGTTCTTGAAACAAAAGTAAAAAATAAATAAAAAATTAATGGAAGATTTAGAGGTCAATTTTTTATTTTTTTATAGGTAAGTGTGACCCCTTGTTGGTGTGGGGATTGGAACCAAGGACCTCAAGGTCTTTGCCTGAGTTCAGTGCCCTTGCCATCTCTCCCACCCCTTGGGGTCAATTTAGAGGTCATAATATAGAAATGAGACTAATATTTGTGACAAACCAAAAGAGAAAGTACGAATAATATTTTGGGAATGGAAGGAGTATGTAGGAAGGGCTTTTTGCAAAATTGTAAAAGTTTTAGAGGGTGCAATGAAGATAAATATTCATAAAATACCGGCATTAAAATCTGTAAAATTGAAACTTGAGGGAGAGCAATATATCTTTCTGGCCCTTTCCAGTATCTGTCGGTAGCCATATGATTAATGGTTTCTTGTCCTGTTCTAATCTAATACTTCGATGTAGTATCCTAATGTTCAGCTCTTATTATGATAATATATTATATTATTATGATTTTGTACTTATCCCTGCATCCTTTTTTTTCTCTTTTAAGTAGACGCCAAAGACACTGAAGCAACTCTACCTGACAAGCTTTTCATTTATCTCTGGAATTATTGTCTTTGGGGGCCTTATTGCACCGATTGTAAGTTCACAAGTGCTAAGAATTGCCTTTTCTTTTAAGTGCAGAAAGTTTCTGAACTGACAGACACACATACAGAAGCACAAACAACATTCATTTTAACTAAGCCAGCCAATTTGCACTTGCAGCCTTGTTGCTGATGATAATTGTTTTAGTAATCAAGCCATGTACATTTTGCAATCTTTTATGTTTCTATTATTCGAGCTTAAAGTTTTCCACACTCACACAACTGCTTTCAAATGGCAGCTGGAGCTTAAATTAGGTTTGGGTGGCACCTCTTATGAAGATTTTATACGCAATATGCATTTGCCTATGCAATTGAGGTATCTATAGAAAACCTGTGGACATAATTTGTCTCTCCTTTTTAGCAGAACATATGAAATGATTAGAATCGCAAATCTAACTTTTTATCTTATTGAATTCAGTCAGGTTGATCCGATAGTGGCATCCTTTTCAGGTGGGGCAGTGGGTGTAATATCTGCTTTGATGTTGCTTGAAGCGAATAATGTTGAGCAGCAAGAGAAGAAAAGATGCAAGTATTGCCATGGAACTGGTAGGTTTATATAAATTTGCATGCTTGAGTGTAAGAAAATTTAAAATAAGGATGTTCTCTTACTGAACACTAGGCCTCGAATTGTTGCTAAAAGTTGTTTAGCCCTATTTGCTTATATGTTCTCAGAGTTTCTTTCTAGTTTTGGATTTTTCCTTTTAGGATTTTTAAAACTAAATACAGGCTGACAGTGTTTCTTAAAAACACTACCTTGATTCCTATATGAGTGTCGCTTTGAGTTTCTGTTTGTCTGTCATAGGGCATCACTTTTCGCCAGATTTATTTATTTTTCTTTTTGATAAGTCTTTTAGGCAGATTTAATCGAGATGACTTGATTTTTAGCCAAAAAAACATAAGAGATTTTTAGGTTAATATTCCACCGTCTCAATCTCCATACAGAATTCAAAAGTGATATTCATTTATGATTAATGCTAGGTCCAGCAAAAAGTGGATACCAAAATTTTGGGAGGAAAAATGGCTGGGAACTGTTAATTGGTGAGAAACTATTGTCCCATCATTGACTTGCAGGACCTGCAGACTTAATAACCAATCAACAGTTTCCAACTGTTCTGTGCCCAAATTTTTTTGTCCATTTTTTGTGTCTCTAGCATTACTCTTCATTTAGTAGGCTAATTGACTTGATTGTCTAGGCTAAAATATCTTATTTTGATTAGATTAAAATTTGACGGACAGAATCTCCATGCGAAATCCAAAAGTTAAAACTTGTTTGGGGATGGATGTAATAATGATTTAAATAATATTTGTATTGTAATTAACACTGAAATTAATTTTTTTAATCTTAAATCTTCACATTAGTTTTCTGATTTTTGAGAATAATGATAGAAAATTGTTCCAAGAGTACTAAATGAACAAGTCATTCTCTGATAGTGGAAGTATACAGACTAGTATAACTCGGAAAATTGAAGCTTCTGATAGGGAATAAGTGACGTGAATGTTTGAGGACTTTTTCTTGCCCACTAATATGTGAAAAAAATATGTATTGAAAAGCATAAGTATACTTGTATCTTGAAAAAATGAAGATATAATAGGAATGTAAATAGTTAGCGTCGGAGCATACTGATATTTGGTACTCCCTCCGTTCCACCCAAAGAGTCCGTGTTTGAAAAGTCTAATTATTAAGGGATTTATAATTAGCATTAGAGTTGGCCGTAATTACAATAATGCTTGATAATAATCAATATGTTAATATAAAAAATAAAAGGTAATGTTGAAATGTTACTAAGATTATAAACATGATTTTTGAAAGTAGACTTTTAAAGTGAAACATCCCAAAATACTCTCTTCGTTCCTGGCAAAGAGTCCCCGTTTGAAAGTATTTTTTTAAGAAAATGACACTTTTAGCAACTCATTAATAAATGACACTTTTATGCCTTAATTTATTAAAAGTGAACTCTTTAAGTGAAACATCTTAGAATGGAATATTGGGCCCTTTGCCCGGAACGGAGGGAGTATACACCTAAATTAAAACCTATAATTCTTAGAAGGACACTCATCTCAGACTTTGTCCTAATTACTTGGGGTCAGCTACATGAAAACTCTCTTGCCATTCTGTTTGTTCCAATACAAGGTTATCGCAAAATCCACACTCCCTCATGTCCTTTATTATGGTTGTCCATGTTAGTTTTGGTATTCCCTACCTCAAGCTTGGTTGTTGATATTAATACTCTCACACTAATTAGTCTACGTTTTATGCATACCGCCCATCTTCAGCTATTTGTTACAAACTTGCTCGTCGCTGGAAAATCAACTTATCCATCAGAATATAAAATAATATATCAAAATGCTGCCATCAGATAGTGGCCTACTTTTTTTAACGAGACATGTACTATAACTAACTGATGTCAGACGTCAGAATAATTAGTCTTTTATGTTTGTTCCAGAATTTGTGAACTAGATCAAGTATGGATTATGAACCATTTTGTTGTAATGAATTGCAGAAATTTTATTAATTAATTTCTTTTCCTGCAAATATATTCCAGAGAACTTTTCCCAGTTTGACTTGTATGATAGTGCATGGGACTTCTCCCTTTGTGTGTGGCAAAAGTACTGCTATTTACTTATGTTTTTAACCCTGTGTAGGTTACTTAGCATGTGCTCGTTGTTCTTCTAGTGGTGTATGCTTGAATATTGAACCTGTTTCTGTATCTAGTGCTTCTGATAGCCCTTTACGAGCTCCGACTGCTGAAAGGTGCTTAAACTGCTCGGGGGCAGGAAAGGTAATCAACTTGACCTCCAGCGCCTTGAAGGAATACTAATTGCATTTTATTTAATCATAGGATGGTGATGAGAGCTGTGATGTGGCAAATTATTTTGCCTTTACTGGTACCTTAGATTTCTTGTTTCCCACCCCTTTGTGTCCCACCATTACAACAATAATTTGTCATTTAACACCATGGAATGAGGCAAATCTTGGTTATCTGATGTTGTAAATTATTTTACGTTGCTGTCTCACTCTAGTACGTGTTTACCTTTGTTTCTGATTACTCTCATGTTGCTTTTCAGGTAATGTGCCCGACATGCCTGTGCACAGGAATGCTAATGGCAAGTGAGCATGATCATCGGATAGATCCATTTGACTAGAGAAGATCAGAGATGGAGAGACGTCTCTACCTTTACAATGTCCTCGTCTTGTTGACTGCAATTTTTCCTCCCTGATCTTTTCTCTTACAAATTAAGGTTTTAGGAGGAAAAAGAGCCATTTAGAGTATCCGATCATAAAGAGTTCCATCTCAAAGAAACCATATAGTTACAGATCAGTTTCTTTGAAGCAAAGGAAATTATAGTTGCACGTATTGTTGAAGAGATTTTGTCTACCCTCCAACTATATATTTTTATTTTCCTTCTCTTTTGTATAATGAAACAACCTGTTTTTCTATTCCTAAGACTGGGCACTGCAACCTTTGCAAGGCAAAAAAAAAAACGTATAGAAGAGTCAACTGTAGATTACCAATCTTATGAAATGCAGTTGTTCGAAGGAAAAAAATTTAGTCGTCCGTAACATCCAAAGAGTTCACGTTTGAAAAGTTTAATTATGAAGACATATATAAGGAGTTTTGGGGTTGATTATAATTAAATAAATATTTTTTAAAAGATAATTAACAAAATATTTAGGCATAGCCAAGATGTTTATAACATACAATGTGGAGGGTAGAGTTATAAAAATTATGGAGATAGTAGACATAATTTTAGGAAATGGATTCTTTAGATGAAACAGATGGAGTACTAAATAACGTTTCAAAAATTAAATTTGGTATTTTCTTTAAATGCTAATCTCTAAAACAAATAAAATAAAACCTTTTTTGTGTGTAAAGTGTGAATGCCGTCAATAGAGGGTGACATACTGACATTCATTAGAATTGCCGATCAGCGGCGGCGGTTGTGGCAATGTTGTTCGCACTCTAGTTTCAATCCAAAAAGAATTTATTGAAACACAAATGTCAATTAAATAAATAAATAATATATATATGGGTGGATTCATGAGTACCTGTACCGCACACCACCGGGCACCGGTAGCATTGCTAGTGAGCACCACCACCTAGTGTCAATTAATTTTCTTTTATCGTATCAAACTAACGATTAAAATAATATTTTTCATCTCCTTGAACCCGATCATTGTGAAATTGATAGTTAACATCCATAACCAAAATATAGACATAAAGATGAAACAAACAATATGGAGATATAGTAAAATTATATGTATCGTAAAGATAGAGAAGATGACTTTTATTTATTAAAAATGGGAAGCCGCAGTACTATAAATAGAGGAGTGTTTCATTAAAATGTATTTTAGTAATTTGTCAAAAGTGATATCGTTTTTACATGGAAGTGGTAGTTGTTATTATTTTTTTTTTAAATTTATTATTCCCTAAATTTAACCAACCCTCAAAGACCTACCCAACGAGATTCGACCTAGAATGGAATCATTCTTGATTATATCGTATGTAGTGGCCCACATTTGGATGCATTTTTTTTAATTTCATTGATTTTAATTTAATAAATATTTAAATTCTAAAAATTTAAATAAGACGAAATTTGCTTTCAAAATCATAATAATTTGATTGTTTGGATAATGTGTGGAATTCAATTATAATTATATATTATAGTTAAAATAAAATTTCATTAGAATATCAAAAATCTAGTTTAGCCTAATGGTAATAATTTGTTGTATATGTCTATTATGAATAACAAAGGTTTCAAACCTTACTAGCAACAAAATTATGAGAATTTTATATTTTTAATAATAATACTAAATAGAGGTGGCAACTAGTGGTGGTGGTCGGAGTTGGCTAGTGGCAGTGGCAGGAGGTAGTGGTGGTCGATGGTGGCAGCTAGTGGCGGAGGCTGGAGATGGTGGTTGGAGGTGGTGATCGGAAGTTGTGGTAGTGATAAAAGGAAGATGAGTTGTTATTGTGTATTGTAATAAGACCAAAATTTAAAATTTAAATTCTTATGATTTAGTATAAAATTAGTTTTATGGAATTTAGGTATTTGGAATTCCAACTCAATTCCAATTCCAAATTTTAAATATGTTACTAAACGACAAAATTGGTTTTGAAAGCCTTAATTCCAATTCCAAATTATGAAATTGGGGTATCCAAACATATCATTAGTACTTGACGGGTAATCATATAGCGCTCAATCTTGAATTGTTCAAAAGTGATCCCCGTAAAATGAATTCGCTCAAAGTAATCCTCGGGAAATGGAAGTGACAGAGATGTTATAAAGTATTGTATAAACCAAGGTTCTAAAAATCGTTATATTACATTGGGCGTAACCTAGGCGGGGCCTAGAATTAAGACATAATTACCATCATCAAAGATCAAACACATCTCATTTTATCTCTCTATATTTGTAAAATGAAAAAAATATATAAACCTATCATTAATCTCTTCTCTAAACAAGCCAAGTTTATAACTATATTACTCTAGTATTACCTATTATATATATCACAAAATCAAAGCTACATAAATAAATTATAGTGGTCAATTATAGAGAGGTCTATAGTTAGACTTTTATATATAAACATTGTACCGATATTTAGAAATCTATATTACTAGATCTTCATGTACGTATCTATTAATATATTTGATTTCGTCAATTGAAATGACAAATAAATAGAAGATGCGATTTAAAAAATGTTATTTGCATTGCTTCAAGTGATAGTTGATAGTTTGATGCTTTATAAGAGGTATACGATTAATTTCGTTGATTTTTGTAATATGAAGATAAAATATATAGAGACACTTGTAATTAGAGAGTTATAAATAACTACTCACACATATGAATGTGAGGATAAAATATAAATAAATAAATAAATAAATATATATATATATATATATAATGACAACAGTGATTTTTCTCGCCTAAATTATTTACCATAAATGAAACTCAAATGTGACTTTTCAGCTATATATTGGAAGTTGAGACAGTTTAATTAGTATGAAATTTATATTTTTCATATACATTATTGTATGTGGATATCTTCAATTTATAACTATTACTCACTCCGCTTTCAAATTAAAGTCTTCATTGTCTTTTTCGTCCGCTCTAAAATTATTGTTCTCTTTCAAAACTTTCTCTTTTAAAAAATCACTTTTACCACTTTACTCTTATATTTTCTACTTATTTTAATTATGGGCACATGTTTAAGGGCCTTAAATGAAATAACACGAACACAAAATTTTATAATACAATCAATTACTTTTTTCTTAAACGGTTTGTCGGGTCAAAGAAGATATAATTTGAAAACAGGCGGAGTACTAAAATAGTTATATAATCTTATTATAAATAGTTTTGACGAACAAAAATATTATTCTAACCTCACATCGTACGTGTATAATAGGTTTGAGGTGATGCATTGCTTATATATAATAAGTTAAAATGGACAACTTACTTGGCATGAGGCGTAAGGGTAGAGTTGAGATTTTACTGTTGTAGCTTTATAAATAGTAGGCATTTTAGTATTTTTAATGAGGTTTTTTTAATTTCTCATTTTGAAAATGGTCATAAAAAATAATATTTTTTATCAATAATTTTGTTGAAGCCTTTTGAATGAGGTGTATTAAAGTTTTTTTGGATTATTTAGTCCACAAGTTGAAAATAATAGTATGTTTGGATGATTTTTTGGTGTTTATTTCTTTAATTTAATAATTTTATACAAATTGTGTTGCAAAAAATGTTTCTTCCCAGCAATATAATATTTTTAATCAAAATGTCGCATCCTATTTAAGTTATTCATTTATTGGATATCACGAATGAAACGATATATTATACTATTTTAAAATGAATTTTATTAAAGATTTTATATTATATATTTTTAAAACATTACATATTTTTTCCAGTTATTATACAAATACACGAATACATGAAAGAACAATTTCTATACTTACTCACCTTTCAAAAGTTCAAGTATCTCGCCCATTGTTGATTCAACAAATCATGAAAAATACTCAAATTCTACTACCATTTCGAACAAAAAAAACATTTAAATAGATTTCTCTCCTTACTCAATGTAAATTTTGTTATGTTTGTTACATCTTTCAATTTTTATTATTAAGTAGATTCAAAATTATTCACGTTTTTTTCTTTTTTCTAATTTATGATATTATTTTTTACTAAATAAATAATACCTCATACTTTGGTCAAACATTTGATTTTTCATAACTTAAAAATATAATAATAAAGATATCATAAAAAATAATGATATTTAATACATTGTAACTTATGATTAGTACTTTATACAAAATGTAATCGACTTTCTTAATTAATATTTTTTATTACATAACAAGTTAAAAGGGAATACATTAATCTTACCTTTAATGTAAGCATGTGTGTATTTTTCTATGATACAAATGTTAAGAGTGATGAATAATAAAAAAAATTGACTCAAATCAACATAAATTATTATATTAAACTTTCAATAATGATATTTATTTATTCATTTTACTTGAATATTATTTAATTAAAAAAAACTTTTATCCTTATATTTAACGCATGAGTATAAAACTAGTGTTAGTATAAAAATCCAGTGTTAATTTGGAAGTTTCAAAAGTTAAAAGTAGAGTGGTAGATAACAGCACTCCTTCCTACTCCAAAAAGCAGTCATATTTGGACTTTTCTTGGTTAGTTTGATTATACTTTGATTAAAGATTTAACTTTAAAACTTAATATTGCATTGGAATTTTATTGCATAAGACATAATAAACTATGTTAATTAATATTGATTAGATTTTGTGGACGTGTCAATAACACGGACCGAACCATTGCATTTTAGAGATTAATAATGTATGATCAAAAAGTGAGCAAAATTAAGACTAAATGACACAAAAAAAAGGAAATAATTACTAATAATAATGAAAATTTTCAAAAAATGATTTGAGATGGAAGGGAATTAGTTTTTTCGGGAAGGAGAAAACGTTATGCCAAAAACCAAAAGAGATCACGAATTTATATGTTTTATATATTAATCTACCATCAATACCGAGAAGAACAGACAGTTTGGCCGAGTGGTCTAAGGCGCCAGATTTAGGCTCTGGTCCGAAAGGGCGTGGGTTCAAATCCCACAGCTGTCAAATTTTATTTTAAATCTTCTTGGATTTTTCTCATTTTGAAAACTAGGTTGAAAGTTTGTTTTTATATCATAAGTCAGTACGAAATCTCAAACAGACAGTTTGGCCGAGTGGTCTAAGGCGCCAGATTTAGGCTCTGGTCCGCAAGGGCGTGGGTTCAAATCCCACAGCTGTCATTTTGAATTTAGTGCGGAAGACCCGAAACGATGGCCTCGATCTCCACCATTTTCCTTTTCTCGTCACCCGTCTCTCGCAATTCAGTTTCACCAAAGTATACCCCTACCAATGCTCAGAGCACAGCGGCTTTCTCATTCTCGTCACTCATGTTCTGCCAAATCTTTTTAGGAAAGCAGCATTGAAAATACAGATGGTCTCAGTTTCACCATTATTGTTTAATTTGTTCCATTTTCAAGTGCTTTCCTTCCTTTCTAGGCAAACTGACATCTTCTTAGTCCACTTTGGTCCTACTCTTCCCACTTCTTTCAGAATCTTAGTTGGAACTTGGAAAACATTCCATTCCAAGCCCAGCGATATAACCGTGGATACAAATTGACTTGTAGCAAAATAATCTATACTAATCTTAAGAGTCTCAAGAAAAAAAAAATGTTTTGGACAATTATGCCCCTTGTATTTTTATAAAACACCCTTCAAATTCCTTATCTATTAAGTATATAAAGAGTATTGCATCTATTTTGTGCTCTAAGTCTATCTCCGTGTACTCTAATTGGTAACATTATCCTAGTTGTAATACGCTTTATATACTCTCCTTCATGAATCTCTCAAATCTACGTATTCTTAACTGTTGGAGATGTGAGTTACAACAATGTCGAAAACAGAATCTGATATATTGTAAAATCATGCATAATACATTTTCCTGCAAAATTATTCAACTTTATCACATGCCTCGGGTTACACGAATATTCTTGTGAGATAAGACTACAATTGTCCTCCTGCTATGACACTCACGCATGAGACTACTTGTAGAGTTTTAATATATCTGACAAAAAATTAAAGATGGTGGAACAATCGATCGTCCTTACAAATAATAAAGTTTTAATTTTATTCTTTTCAAAGGTTGTGTTCATTGGAATTCGAGTAGTCACCAAATAACTGTTAAAACCTGTCACAACTGAATTCTAACATTGAAAACAGGTTATTGGTTGCGAAAACGATAAATCGAAAGAAAACAAAATACTTGATTATTAACATCTGCAAGCTCGTAAAACTAATATGAATGTGCACTCTGCACCCCATATCCACAATATAGTATTTCCGAGCTCACTTATCTTTAAAACATAAACCCTAATTATACCAAATGACCAATGATTTCACTTAAATCATCAACACTAACTGCCGTAAATCAATGAAGTAACGAATTATTACGAATGAGAAAACAAAATGTGCTACATCCCTTTGCTTTTTACCCATGGTCATTGCCACCTATGGTTTTAGGTTTCTTTCAAAAGACTCGCACAGTCGCACATTCACATTGAATGAAACAATGTCATTCTTTTTAACTGTTGGTTATGTTTCCTCCTTAGTGGGAAGACTTTGGCAAATTATCCCCAAGAAGATGGATATGAAGTGATCTTTAATTAGGTTTTATAAGCATCAATTGGTTGTTTGTGATACGAAAAAAATTATTTAATTTTTTTTTCGTTTGTATTGTCACTCGAAATCCACGCAAGCAAGCTATTAGTACACGAGAGCCTAGATTAAACTTTACAAATTTTTATTTCTTTTGATGTAAGTCAAGTGTTCATAAAGTCTGTTGTACACAGCGAAAGACTAGCAAACAAATTAACATGGTATAATAGGATCAATCACAAAGAAGAGAGAAAGATTGGAGTCAACAGACTGTCAAAATTTTATTAGAGACTCACCTTGAAAACGTTCTAGGGATACAAATATTTATATGGATACAAAAAACAAACAAAGCAGCAAAACCATAAAAGGTTTGAGCGGTCGTTCAGCCCAAAGCACTGGGCGACCGCGCAAAATCCAGTAGCACGGCTCAAAGGTCCTTTTATCAAGTGGTCGCTCAGCCTAACCACTGAGCGATCGCTCAGTCCCAAAACCCAGTATGCCTTTGTCCAAAACCAGAACAGTCCAAAACACAGTGTGCCTCGGAGGGAACTGGCCTATTTCCTGGATAATCGAGTCATCTCATTCTCAACAATCTCCACCTTAGCGGGTATTCACCCAACCCCTTAAAAGACAAAGAACACGAACTCGAAACACCTTGAGTACCTGTAGAACTGGACCTCCTACATCTCTAACAGCTAGCGATGTGCAACAAATCCAAGCAATGCTTGAACTTGTCGGTTATAACTTGCTTCGTCAACATGTCTGCAACATTATCTGTGGTGTGAATCTTCTCGAGCAGAATATCTCCATTATCAATCAGCTCACGAATCTTGTGAAACCTCACATCGATGTGCTTAATGTGATTCTTCGCTAAGTAGATTGTACTTTGACTGTCACAATGCAACAGAACTCCACCTTGCTTGTAAGGGCAAAATAGGCATGTCCTATTTTGGTCTTGTTCTCACCTTTCTTGGTCATAAAGTTTTGGTGGATATTTGGAAACAAAACCTTGGCAATATTGTGGCTTTCTTGATCCTAAAGTTTAGATGCATTTTTTTGGAAACAAAATATTCATAAGATTTTTGTTTTTCTTGGTCCTAAAGTTTAGGAGTAATTATAGAAACAAAATCTTGGTAATATTCATTCCTTAAAAACGTGTCCTAGAGTTCTTGGTTTATTTGATGATGAAATCTAGTGAATTTAGGAAGTTTATTTGATTACCAATTCTATCTCCTAATCCTTTAGTGTATTAAAGTTTATTTCCTTCTTTATGTGTAGGTCTCTTTCATGATATAAATAGAGGACACGGCTACAGGCTTGAACGTGCAGACAGATAGAGCATAGAGTATAGCAGAGCAGCAAATTCATATTATAAAGAGAGATTTCAGAATTCCAGTTTGTGCTGGAATTTGAATGTAGTTCCGAATGCTGTAACATTCATAATTACATTGAGGCTGTTGGAATAGTTTGTCTTTCTAGGGTTTCTAGGAAGCTGATTTTTTCTTCCCACGTTTTCTTTACATGTTTTTCTGTGGGGTTTGCTCTCCAAAACTTGTTGTCTTGTGAGAGTGTTTGGTTTGGTGATTTCACATAATTTTTGTAAAAACAATTCATTCTTTTTAGTGAAATCTTTTGGCCATGAGGCTAGATCTACAAGCATAGGCTAGTAGATTGTTTGGTAATCCTTTGTGCTTTATTCCTACTTTTTAATTAAAGTCTTCCGCTATTTATTAATTTTTTGACCAATGCACCTTCCAGTGTAGCTTCTACACAAGCTACATTGGGAACTGCATTGACAGTTTGATGAATCCTAGCTACTATTGATCTTACAATTGGTATCAGAGCCTCCTCTTGACGACACTACGAGAAGATTCTGGTTGTAGCCATGAAGGATTCTTAATATGTGAATGTTGCTCGTTCTCCTACCATGAAAAGTGTTGTTTTTCCTTCTGTTGTTGATATGTCCTTTGATTTTGATGAATACTTTATGGATCTTTTGACTAAAAAGTTTAAAAATATTTTGAAAGCAAAGGGACAAAACAGATCTCCATCTTCCATCATCAAAACATTTTTTAAAACTGAGCCTAGGAAATTTCCTCCCAAAGAAAGTTCTTTTCAAACCCCTGAAAAATCTTTTACCAATCTTTTTGCTAAACAGCCTACATATAGAAGTAAAAATATTGATTCTATTCAATGTAGGGATTGTCAAGGGTTTGGGCATTATGCTAATCAATGTGCTAATACTTTGAGAAAGGAGGGTTTGAATTTTTCTGCTACCTTGAGTGATAGTGATGATAAAGATCCAGGTGATCTCATCACTCTCACTGATGTACACAACTCTCCATCTGATTTTGCAGGATTTTCAGCCAATGTACCTCCGAATGTAGCTTCCTCACAAACTACATCGAAGCTACATTAGACAGAAGTTGGGATGACTTTTGCTGTTTTAACTCCTCTGTTACAGAAGGTGGTGGAGAATCAGAATCAAATCTGTTGGAAGCTTACAAAAAGTTGTACAAGGATTGGCAGAAGAGGTCACATCAAGTTACATTGCTTGGAAAGACAAATGATGCATTTAAAAAGGTAAATGAAGATAAAAAAGAGTATATCACAAGACTGGAGTGCTTGCTAAGCAAAAAGGATGTGGAGATTGAAAACCCGAAAGAAGAACTCATTAAAACTAATGAGGTCGTGGCAAAATGGAATTCAAGTCAACATAAAATGGATGATATGTTGAAGTCTGAGAATAATGGTAAGTCTGGACTTGGATTCTTGCCAAAGACATTTGTTAAAGAGGGTGAAGGTACATCTTCTGAACCAAAACAGTTTACACAAAATTTTCAAAAACCAAATTTCTTTGAAAAACCAAAAATTAGAAAAAGAAATTTTGTGTGTCATTAATGCCACAAACCTGGTCATATCCAGTCCTTTTGTTACCTGAAAAAGGCAAACTATAATGAGGAGGTTGCAAGCATATCTGGTCCGTAACCAAATGCAGCACTGGATGCAGCAACATCCGAAGCTTCATCAGCCAAAAATGTTTAGAAAAGTTTGGGTTCCTAAAAGACAGCCAGACTCTGTTCTAGTCCCAGAAGATACAAACTCTACAAATTCTAGAAATTCAGCAGATGTGATTCAGGATGCAATTCAAAATGTAGTTCCAGATGCAGTTGCATCAGAAGCTACATTGGTCAGAAACGCCCCAGATGCTGAAACTGAACTTGAACAGACTGAATCTGAATCAAGTCTAACTGATCGCAGGCAAGACATTCCAATTGTATACAGAAAAATTATCTAATCTCTCAAGTGATAGGTAATATTCATGATGACATATACACAAGGAGAAGAGGTAAGGTTGATTCTCACAAATTAGCGTGCTTATCAAAATATTTTTGAGAGAAGCCTTGTTACTTTTAGTAGTTAGTTTAATTTAGTTTTTTTTATCAGAAAATTTTTCTTGAGTCCATTATTTTGCTTTTATTGCTTGCTTTTTAGATATGACTCTACAAATTTTATGGATGCTCCAAATGATCAAAGATTATGGGCTACACATTGATGTGTTAACCTTGTATTTTGATAACACCTATGCAATTTGTATAACACAAAAATTCAGTTCAACATTCTCAAACAAAACACATTAATATAAGACACCACTTTATTAAAGACTTGGTTGAACAAGGAATTGTTTGCATTGAATATGTTGGGACTGAAAATCAACTTGCTAATATTTTTTTTAAAGAGTCTAGATTTTGAGAGATTTTCCAATCTTTGAAAATCTCTTGTGTTTTGTGTGTCATATGATTTTACACTTAGTTAAAAAAAAAATAGGCATGATTGCATTTTTTTTTTAGAGGGCACTCTAGATCATTGACTCATATGTTTGTGTCTTTTGTTATTGCTTGGGAATTGCATTCAAATTCAGTTGTGGTATTTATTTATGATTCTCACTTTCTCTCCCAGTTCTTGAGCATGTTTTGAAGTCCACAAAGGAAAGAGCTACCTAAAGTACAAGGGTTGTAGCATCTTATCTTGGTACTATGGAACTTTGGTTCTCATAGGTTGATCTTGAGAAAAATGGATACCCTTAGAAAAGTGTGAAAGCTACCTAAAGGAAAAAAGCTACCTATGAACAAGGCTTGTTGTCATTCTCTCTTGGGACTATGAATCTTTGGATTTCATGGGTTGATCATGTGCAAAATGGCTTCCCTTGGTAAATAGTGTGAAAGGTTCCAAGTGACATGTTTTTATAGCTTGAAATAAAGTAGAGTTATACTTAATACCTAGGGAAATAAAGTACCTATGGATTTTTGTTATGTGAAAAATCTTGATCTTTGGGAGAGAAGTATGTTTGAGAAAAGAGAAGATACAAAAATTGCACAAAATTTTATTATTGATGAATGCATCTCCCAATGCAACAGCATCAGGAACTACATCGCTTTGATCTCGTCTTTATCACTTGTGTGTGATTGCATTTTTCTTTTGCCTAACTTTTTGTTATCATGTTTTAGGCATAAAAATTTAGGACATGCATTGTTGGTAAGGATATCAGCTTGGTGAAATTTTTTCCTAAAATAAATTGTGCAAATCAATTTTCAAAAATTTCCATGTTAAAAAATATTTAGTGGATGTCTAATTTTTGTGTGGAACTAAGAGGTATTGAATCTGGATATGATGTGCTCAGTTATTGCTAGGGGTGTGATCAAGTCATGGTGAACACTTAATTGTGTTTTTCAAAATTTTGAATTTTTGAGAATTCCTAAAAGATTGTTTCTCCTTCTTCCTTTTCCGGTCAAATAGGGGGAGAGAGGTCAAGTGTTCATATTTCTGGAGATGATGATGAATCTGCTTCCTTATATGTATGTGATTGCATCATTGGTATATTCTGATTTGTGCTTAGTAAATGATTTCTAATTTTATACATTGCACAAATTCAGGGGGAGATGGGATTTTCTAATCAATGCAGGTTAGATGGTTCGAAAGGCTCCACAAAGGCGGAGATTGTAAGGGCAAAATAGACATGTCCTATTTTGGTCTTGTTCTCACCTTTCTTGGTCCTAAAGTTTTGGTGGATATTTAGAAACAAAATCTTGGCAATATTTTGGCTTTCTTGATACTAAAGTTTAGATGCATTTTTTTGGAAACAAAATATTCATAAGATTTTTGTTTTTATTGGTCATAAAGTTTATGAGTAATTATAGAAACAAAATCTTGGTAATATTCCTTCGTTAAAAACGTGTCTTAGAGTCCTTGGTTTATTTGATAATGAAATCTTGTGAATTTAGGAAGTTTATTTTATTTTATTTTATTTTTGTTTTTTTTCCTCCTAAGGGGGGCATGGGAAGGGATCGAACCTGAGACCTCACGCATTGTGAAGCCCCATGTCTACCACTGGGCCACCCCCTTAGGGGCTTAGGAAGTTTATTTGATTACCAATTATATCCCCTAATTCTTTAGTGTATTGGAGTTTGTTTCCTTCTTTATGTGTAGGTCTCCTTCATGATATAAATAGAGGACACGGCTAGAGACTTGAACGTGCAGACAGAGAGAGCATAGAGTATAGCAGAGCAGCAAATTCAGATCATAAAAGAGAGATTTCAGAATTCCAGTTTGTGCAGGAATTTGAATGTAGTTCCGAATGCTATTACATTCGGAACTCCGTTGAGGCTGCTGGAATAGTTTGTCTTTCTAAGGTTTCTAGGAAGCTGATTTTTTCTTCCCACGTTTTCTTTACCTGTTTTTATGTGAGTTTTGCTCTCCAAGACTTGTTGTCTTATGAGAGTGTTTGGTTTTGTGATTTCACATAATTTTTGTAAAAACAATTCATTTTTTTTAGTGAAATCTTTTTGGCCATGAGGCTAGATCTACAAGCATAAGCTTGTAGATTGTTTGGAAATTGTTTATGCTTTATTTCTACTTTTTAATTAAAGTCTTTCGCTGTTTATTAATTTTTTGACCAATGCACCTTCCAGTGTAGCTTCTACACAAGCAACATTGGGAACTGCATTGACAGTTTGGTGAATCCTAGCTACTATTGATCTTACATTGCTGAACACCCAACTCCTTGACTAAGCCCCTAAGCCATAGGGCTTCCTTTGTAGCTTCAACATCTGCCATGTATTCTGCCTCGGTCGTAGACAATGCAATAATGGCCTGAAGCATAGCTCTCTAACATATATGTCCATCTGCTAGGGTAAAAACATAACCTGTGGTAGATCTCCTACGATCATTATCGCCTGCATAATGTGAATCAACACACCTTACGATTGAAAACCCCACACTCTGTCTCTCAATCATAATACCATAGTCTACAGTGCCCTTCAAATATTTGAAAATCCACTTGACTGCCTCCCAATGCTGTCTGCCTGGATTAGCCATATACTTGCTTACCACACTAATTGTCTGTGCCAAATCTGGTCTAGTACATACCATGGCATACATGAGACATCCCACTGCACTTGCATAAGGAACCTTTGACATGTGTTGAGTTTCTTCAACTGTAGTTGGGGAATCTGAGGTAGATAAACTGAAGTGATTCGCCAACGGTGTTGACACTGGTTTTGCATGTCCCATATTAAACCTCTCTAACAGCTTCTCAACATAGCCGTCTTGAGACAACCATAATCTTCTAGATTATCTGTCTCGACGAATCTCCATACCAAGAATCTTCTTGGCAGCCCCAAAATCCTTCATGTCAAATTCCTTACTTAAGAAGATCTTTACTTTCTTGACCTCATTAACACTTCTACTAGCAATAGGCATATCATCCATACACAGTAACAGAAAAATAATAAAGTCATCATCAAGGCTTCTTACATACACACAACAATCATACTCACACCTTTTATAGCCAATACTAACCATGTAAGTGTTGAACCTGGTGTACCACTGTCGCAGAGACTGCTTTAGCCCATAAAGTGACTTCTTCAGTTTACAAACTAAATGCTCCTGTCCAGGATGACTGAACCCCAAGTGGTTGCTCCATGAAGATGTTCCTCTAACTCACTGTGTAGAAAAGCAGTCTTCACATCCATCTGCTCCAACACCATATCATAGTGTGCTACAAGACCCAACACAATTCTTATCGAAGTGTGCCTCACAACAAGTAAAAAAATCTCATTATAATCTATCTCTTGTTGCTGCGAGTACCCCTTTGCCACTAATCGTGCCTTGAACTTTTCCCCCTCTTTTTCTGATATTGTTTCCCCTTGGGAAGTCCCACCAACTCTCATATGTTATTCTTGTGAAGTGATTCCATCTCTTCCACCATAGCAGCCACCCACTTATCTTTTTCTGGACTTTTTATCGCCTCCTGATAAGTATTTGGATCTTCACCACTAAGAATAAGAGCATATGAAACCAAATCTTCAAACCTATACCTGACTGGTGGTCTGATTGTTCTTTTGGGTCGTCCACTTGAATGATTTTCTTCTTCAACTTCTTGTGTAGTTACCTCGGGATCGGGAAGAGTGCGATCCAAATCCACCTCCGGTAACTCCACCTCAATAACATGTTCATTACCCCTTTCATTTTCTGGCACCTGTTTCTTCTTTTCTTCATGAGTACACTTTAACATAGCTTTCTCATCGAAAACTACATCCCTGCTGATCACCACCTTACTTGACTTAGGATCCCAAAGTCTGTAACCCTTTACCCCTTTCGCGAAACCGAGCCATCCCATTCTCAATAAAGTCCATGTATTGTCCTATTTCCTCAAACTTAAACCGAGTATGAAGAGAGAAAGAAAACTATTAAATTCATCAATATAATTCAAAAAATGGTTTTGTTTTGTTCTTTAACACTAAGGGTGTAATTTTTTAAAAAGGTCGTAAATACAATGGCCAAAACAACATTATAGTATAAATTGGGAAATATTGGAAGAGTCGTGCTATATAGACTCCCTATTCCTCCAAGTTGATCCCCATTTTTTTTTTCTAATGACAAAAATACCGTCAATCGTAAAGACAATTATACCCTTACAGATGATAAGTAGACCCCATCATCTTTTTCTAAAACAAAAAAAACCTCTAACTAAACTCCCAACCCAAAACAAACATACCCTCTTCTTTCTTACTCATTCTTCATCTTCTTCTTCCCAACTCATTATTCTTCAAACCTTTTTTCCTCCAATAGATGTATCTTCTTATTCCCAACCTATCTTCTTCTCTTTCATATTCTCCTTCTTTTGTTCTCAAAACCTTATTGTCTTCCCAAAAACCTTCAACGTAAAAAAAACTATATGGATTCAACATTGGGCTTGAAGAAATCAAGCAAGGATGAAAAAAAAAGCCAATATGAAGTGAAATGTTCAAACAATTTTGGACCTGGGTAAAAAATTCAACATTGTTTGTTTCGTGGAATGTTGAAAAATTCATTTTTTTCTTCAAAAAAGAGGTTTGCGTCGTGGAATGTTCGGACCTGGGTCACCAATTAAATTGCATTTGTTCGATTAACTTCAACCGAATATGTATAAACTGTTTGGTGGAATGCGGCCGAACATTTGCAATTTATTCGTCAGTTGGAACAAATTCACATCGTTCGGCTCTCTGGAATGCCAAAAATTGGAGATTTGTTCGGCCTCCTACATTCGAACATATTAGATATGTTCGGGTGTGGTAGCCCGAACATATCTCCAATTTTTAGCAGTCCAGGGCTGAACGATGTGCCCTAATTCCGAGTTTCATGCCTGAGTTTTTTTTTTTCAAAATTGATAAAAAAAATAACATCATTTTTCAAAATTTTGGTCCTAAAACTATTCACAATCAATAAAACAACTAATCTAATTCATATCTCAACCCTAAAATTGTAGTTTCTTTTTTTTTTTTTTTTTTTGCTGGGTGGGTGGGTTGTGTGCACGACAGAGGGATGTGACATACAATTTTGATGAGGGTGAGGGGTAGAAAGGAGTGGTTTGTGTAGATAGGGTGGTTAGGAAAGGAGTTTGTGTAACATGTAGGTGAAAAAATTATAATGTCAAAATTGGTAATCAAGGGGTACAAAAGAGTTTTGGAGTACTTTTAAATTTGAGGGAGGATATTCATCTAAAGGGTTATAAACTTATAATGGGGGTCAATTTGGTGGAAGAAGGGGTGTATGTAGCGGGACTCATATCTGAATCGTCGAAAACTCAAATCAATTCAACCTAACCAATGACGGATTATTGGCGCCGTTGTCTTCGACCCTCCAAACACTGTCCAATTTTCAGTCATTCAAGCTTGAATCGAACCCATTTGACTTAGAACGCAACTAGGGTGCCCAATCCTCAAGAATTCTCCTAGTCCAAGAAACCCTTTGAAGAATTCTTGCAAGTTTGGGAATTGAAGGATATGAGTGACTGTAGTGAGAGCTACTGGAAAATTGTTCACATCCCAGATAAGCCACCCTTTCCCCCTCATCAACAACCCACCGGTAACTCTTCAACTTCTCCAAATCTGTGGCGCGCGTGTGTATTGGGTGTGTGTTGGCATTTTTATATTGTGGAGATGGTGGGATAGTTTGTTTATTTGCTTTAATTTTGTCTGTGAAGTGAATGCTTATACTGCTGTGATTGATCCTAAGCAAGCCCACACTCTTGTGAGGTCAGTTCAGCTCCTCTATTTTTTCCCCTTAATCTCCGTATTGATCTCAACCTTTTATATCTACACATTTGAGTAACTCTGATACTCTATCTATTAGGAAGTTAAATCAAATTTTACCTCTGGAAAATTTCCACCATGTGAAGAGGATTCGAAAGCAGCGCCTCGAAGGAGGTATACTCCCAACTCCCCACTCTCTCTATTTATCTCCCCTCCAGTAAATTTGGGTGTAATTATGTAATGCATACATGTGTTATGTATTGCAAGCACGCCCACTTTTTGGTTTTGGGAACTGCTCTTGTGGTTAGGTAGAGGATCAATCATTATATCTGCGTTTTAAACTCCACTCGCTAATGGGGGAGGTCTTTTTAGAATCTCATTCAAATTATTTGCCTTCTGTAAGAGCTTAATGGAGTGATGCGAAAAGCATAACGTAGAAAGTGGGTGCCTAAAGCAGATTGGCGTAATCACTCTCTTTCTTTGGCAATCAGGCAGAAAAATAATATAGTCTCAAGGACTGTCCAGAACAGTTAAAAGATCAAGATGGGATATGAGCATACATGCCATGTATATAGAAAGCATGGTGCCTTTGTCTTCTCAAGTCTCAACAAACAGAAAGGGGGAAGCCCTGAAAAGGCTATCTGCTGATTCATGCTAAGAGAAATAGGAAGCAAATCTATAGCTTAACAAGATCTGATGGCGATGATACTCAAAAAATAAAATAAAATAAAAAATAATAAAAAATATGATGGCTATAAAAGTACATGACATCTTAATTATCATTTTCAATTATCGGATGGAAGTAATCTGTTAGTTTCATTGTATGGATTTATTGTTTTAGCAATATTATTTAAATCAACATAGAAAAAAAAGGGATACAATTTATCTGGTTTGTATGTGACATTGATTTCATAGAGTAATTTCTCTCGATGAATTGACAGGACAGATTCATTTATCACTGATCTTATGTCTAGCTGGTGAAGACAATAGCCAGTTGGATGACATTCCCAATGCCGTGCTTGAGCTTATAAGTGCCTACCAGTTGAGTACTTTCATCACAAAAGTGGGTCACTGTTTCATCTTTTAGTTTTTGCTATTTGTTACCAGGAAACTTAACACTGTTGGTGCTCTTGTACTTGACTGTTACATACTTCGGCTTTCTCATCAGGAAAAGTGAAGGCCAACTATATAGAAATATTTCATGCAGTTAGTTGTTTGATGTAATTAGTGCTTGTTTTCTCCCCAAAATTGAGCAAAGCTTATTTATTCCCCAAACCGAAAGAAGAAAAAAGGAAAAGAAGGGAGTGTTTGATGCTGAGCTCATTAGTCTCTAGACAAAATCAATATGGCTCTAAGCCTCTAAAGTTGTTAAAGACCTTTTCGTGCCATATTGTTGACGTTAGACGGTTAGAGAAGGATATGATTGTTAGTGGCTTAACAAAACGCTCCCTCTGTCCCTAAAAAATAGTCTAATTTTGATTTTTTTTAACTAGATCAACTTTGATAAAAAATTATAAATATTTAGTTATACCAACGAAATTTTAGAAATTGTTATTGATAGTATTCTTAGAATTACATCAATGATTGAAATTTCATTACCAAAGACATAATAAATGTATATTAGATAGTGACTAGATATTGTCCTAGGTTTGACTTTCCAATAAGGTAAGGGAACTATTTTTTGTACAGATGGGGTAGTATTTTTTGTCCTAGCTGTCCCAAAGTAATTTGGACAAAGGCTGAGTTGAATTATTATATGCAATAATTTGTTTCTTGTCATCTTGAGACGTTTTGAAAAGATCTATATGTGCTCGAAAGCCATGAAAAAGATCTCTCAAGGCGATTTTCTGGACTTTATAATCTGGCAATAACATTCATATGGAGTTGGGGGATTATTACCTGTGTTACATGGACTTTTCATGTTGATACTAAGTTTTATCGGGACGTTCCTTTTCTTATCCCTCCCAATTTGTGGAAATGTCCTAGGCTCATTTCTTCATGAAAAAAAATTATACCTGGCGCACACTTGTCCAATATCACAATTGTATTTGGATCTCTCTTTTGAACATGTTGATAGTCCTCTTAAGAATGGTAGAATGCTTATGACTAGAAGTGTCTATTTGGATGGTGTTTGTGAAGTATATGCTCTTTGGCTGTCAGTTTCGACAAGGATATATCGTTCTGTTTATGTTCCTTTTCGTTTTCTTATCCCTGCTAATGTTCCTCTTCCCTCCTTTCAGCTGTTCATGATTGAGGTTTGGTTATACTTCTTTAAAGTTAATGATGAGATGAACAAGAATCCTCTAGATTTAAGCTTTAGTTGGAACTTGAAATTTAGCATAGAACATTGCCAAATATTCTAATTGTCAAAAATTGAAACTACTGATACTTCCTCTCATTCTCATTGTCTAAAATTGAAACTACTGATACTTCCCCTCATTCTCAAGCATATCAGACCTGGTTGTTTTTCTATTTAGAAAATTTTGGCTAGAAATAATTTTTTTGGCTTCAAATTTTCTGATACACTGCTTAATGTATGCTTATGAATCTTGATGCTGACATTTATATGTTTTTGAAAATTATTCGTAGTTCCTCTCAGCCTTCTTTTATGTTGTCCCTTGTAAAGTTCTGACATAATTGGATGGTATCGCAAGACAATTGTTATATGATCCTTGTAACTGCTACAATAGGTTTGCAAATATCCAGCTATATCAAAAGAAGAATGGGAAGAACAATGCAAGCTATGGCCAACTTCTTATCATCCACCAACCTAGTATGTCTTACATTTTTATTTATTATTATTATTTTTTTTTAATGTTATATGAATGCCTTCCGTGCTTGCTTATGCCTTCTGATATAGAGTTCATTGTTTGGTGCACCGAGGGCTTCCTTCTTGTCCTTCAGACTAGACTCATGAAACGACATACAATTCCAATGAATAGTAAAATATTCTAGTCCTCTATAATTATAACACAGATTGTGAGTGTGATGTCTGGTGCAATGAGTACTTGTTTTTTTGTCCTTCAGTCTAGGATATAATGTGACAGATAATTTAAAGGAGTATTTGAATACGAGTCCTTTGTCATTTGAATTTACAAAGAGCATGAGTCTTAAGAACACCTAATAGAACCCCACTACTCTTATCAAAAAATAGAACCCCACTACTCTATGGAACGGAATGTTGGGAAAATAACAAAGAATATGTTAATAAAATGAGTGTGGCTGAATTGCAAAAAGTGATTCATGAAGTCGACCAACATGATTGGGACAAAGCTAAGTTAAGCTGAGTTGTCATTTCAGCTTAGATGATATGATTTTGTAAGGAAAAATATGATTTTAACAAAGCTATGTAAAGCTATGAGTGGATCAAAGTTTGATGAATTAACTTGTGACTTGGAGCGTACACGATTACATACAATCAAAGATGGTTTCCTCCAATATGGAGGAAAAGAGCACAGGCACGCATAGTTCAATTTAGGGCATTCACATGGGCAAACTGGCCCTGTCAGCGTGTGGTTGGGAACTTGGGATTGATGCGGACTCGTTCTATGGTCAAAAGATTCAGATCAAAAAAAAAAATGATGACAGAAAAACTTTCAAGATAATAATCTCACCATGCCAAACTCTCAATAGGGTGTCGTAATGACACAAGGAAGATCAAAAAAGTGATTTCCTGAGATTGTATAAACATCTGCTTGGCAAAGATAATTTAAACCATGAATGTGCATGGCCCTGATACTGTCATTGTGTCTCAGTCTTGCACTATCTATCTGTAGCCCTTGAAGTTCTTGTTTAGCATTTTCTTATGCAGTAATGAGTTCGGGAAATAGTAAAATAAGAAAGTTATGATGATAAGGGAATCTGAAGGATTGTCAGTTTAAAGGGTGCGAGTTTGTTGCATGTTTCTAGCTTGTTACAAGAGAATAAATGTATCTGATGGATGGTTCTGTTTGCGCACTGACTCCTGCCAGTGCATATTAAAAGGAATCAATTTTGTTTATTTTCAAGGACATGGAACGGTTTTTCACTTTCTACTATGCATGCCAATCTTGCCTTCTAATAAGTACAGGAGGATTTAGATGGAATTATGGGGGCCAATCTGGATATCACTCTATTTCCACATCTTGGGATGGACTCGCCTGTGATGCTTATCCTGTGGTCCTAAATTGTTTTTGCAAAGAACTTCCACACTTGGGAATATCTTGAGCTGATTTTCTTGTGTCTGAATTGTTTCAAGTACAGCAACATCGATGGTATTACTGGATTTTCTGATGAGGAGTCACAATCAGTTTGCACCTTCATGAAGCTAGCACTTAATTTGGCAACAGCTAACGCCCAGGTAACTATTCTTACTGCATACATAATGGCTATGTAGTAAGCACTCTTTAACTCACCAGCCATACCCGTGTGAGGTCTTCCATTACATGGATATTGGTCTGGGATATGTGGGTCAAACTCTTCAACGAGTACATCGAACACACCAGCTCATGTTCTTGAAATCCTCAATATTTTTTCTTGTTAAGCTGTGAACTGCTCTCGAGTTGATGTCATATCTTCAATTTTGCATTATATTTAATTTAGGCATGGTACACGGATTGTACGATATAGCCATAAGGCCACGTCCAAACCCTACACCCATTTACGGATCCTTTTTAGTGGAGCCCATGTATCCTAAAATTCATGGATCCGTAGATCCGACTTTAAGACAAGTAATCACATGCTCTATGGTTTTGGGTTAGTGATGATGATGAATCCTGAACTGCCTCTTCTCTGCAGGTGGTGAATGCTGCAGTTATTGTGGATCCTTCAACCAACCAGGTGATTGCAAGTGCCTGTGATCAGGTCTACTCCTGGAATCCTGCCATAAGCGTAGAAACAAACTGTCATGAGCAACATGTAGTCACTACTTCGATTGCCAATAGAATAAAAAATAAAACTGATTTCCTTTCTAATCATTCATATAACGAAACCAAAAGGTTGGATAGAGGTGTTTCATGTGTATATCCTTGGCGGTGGCCTGACCAAGATTTATGCGTTGGCTCTCTTTCCTGTCATCCTTTACGACATGCTGCTATTGTAGCTATTGAAGATTCTGCTTCCAGAGATAGACGCCTTTTTCCGGGTAGTGAACACGTTGGAGATCATTTTACTGAAGCAGATACTATGCAGTCATCTGCCACTAGCTCTTTGCCAAAGAGGCTAAAGACTAATCCTACAAACGTAAGCTCTATGCTTTCTAGTCCATGTAATGACAAATGAGCCGCGCCATGGCGGGGTCCTAGAGGAATCTAATATTTGCAGCCTTGCGAAATTTCTCAAGTGTATTTGCTAATTTTCTTTTCATTAAATGGATTGTTCTGTTTCAGGTGAAGGAGGATGAAAAACTAAATCTTCACTCTAATGGCTGTCATCCCGAGTTAGTCAGACCTTATTTGTGTACCGGTTATGACATCTACCTCGTTTGGGAACCATGCACAATGTAAGTTCCTTGACCTTATTTATTGCTGTTAGCTGGCTATTGTGGTTAATTAAGTAGCATTTGGAATTGTTTTCGTAACAACGGCCTAATGACAATATGACCCATCTTACTTCGCTTAAGCTCCGGTTTTTTTTTTCCTCATCGTTTTACTACTCTTCTTAGTTATTTAAGTTACTTAACCCCTCACTCAGTCATTAAAAAATTTAAGAAGTAGTAAAATGATGAAAAAGAGTACGGTGTGAAACCGGATCTTTAGCAAAGGATGAGGGGTCATTTTGCCACTATCCATCTATAATTAATAGAACCGGTCTGTGTTTTCGTTGCTCCTAAATGCGCTTGGTGACCCTGGCTATCTCATCTTATCTTATCTTCCGATTGCTTGTCGCATTTATGATGACAGGTGTGCAATGGCTCTTGTCCATCAGAGAATTAAGCGTATATTTTACGGCTTTCCAAATTCCCAAGCTGGTGCACTGGGAAGTGTTCACAGGTTACAAGGGGAGAAAAGCTTAAATCATCACTATGCTGTTTTCAATGTTTTGTTACCGGAGGAAGTTCTTGATAAAGGCTATACTTTGTTAGCAAAAACTGATCAGAATGAACAAAGAACAACAGAGATTTGCTAAAAGGCATTGGCCTCCATTGTTCTATGTTCTCTTTTTATTGACAAATGTCAAATCTTTTAAAGGAAAGTTGTGTGGATTTTTATTTTAAGGTAATATTGACATGAATCGTTAAATGAAAGAGTATGTCTCTTGTGAGATTGTTTTACGGATCTTAATTCGTAAGATGAAGTTTCACTCTCTTATAATTCAATCCATCATCATATCATCGTAAGACCGTATTTCTCAAGTTTTTGTGTAAATAAAAAGAAAATTTTAAAACATTATATAAAAGATAATTCTTGTAAAAAGGATAATTATCAATGAAAAAAGAATTTGTAACGTGACATAATTTTCATGTTGGCTATTATACGTTGATTTAAAACTTTCTCTCGGAAACTTTCGTATCCATGTCTATAAAAAGGAAATGCTTTCTTCAAAGAAAAGGAGAAAAAAAAGTCAATATGCAAAAGAGAGATTTATAAATGATATGAACTGTGTGGTTCCTTTGCTTTGGGTTTTTTCGGTTCTTAATTAATTGCACACTGCAACTAGCAATTTCGTTTTCTTTGGTTCCCGCGTTCATGGACTTAACTGAAGACCCCGCCATTACCAAGTTAAGGTCAATATCAGGCAAGACTCTAAAACGAAGTCTGTGTCAACTGGAATAGTGATCTACATAAAAAGAAAATACTCTCACCATTTTTAATATAATGTCCTCTTTGATCCGGTACATCGTTTACGAAAAAATAATTGATCGTATTATAAATATTGATGAAATGTGTGGTTTTATTTAATTCTCTTGAACATATGGTTATAATTAAAGTGAATAGAAAAAATAAGAATAAAGTGGTAAAAATATTTTTTTAAAAGAAAATTTTTTGAAAAAAATAATTATCTTAGAATGAAATTTGAAATGGGAGGGCGTATATAATATTCCCAAAATGGATTTGGGCAATTTCTTCGTTTTCTTTGGTTCTCACCTGCATTTGCATGGACTTAATTAGCAAATTAATTGAAGACCCCACCATAACCAAGTTACGGTCAATATCAAGCATGCATGAGTTTTGATGAGCTCGATCCAAATATTAGTCACGAGCCAAGTATACATGTCTTTATGTGATACTTACGTGGGATCAGTGGTGGATGCATGAATAATGCTGACCAGTATTCAAAATTTTAACTATTGCATAAAAAAAATTAGAAAGGGTCATATTAATTGACTTAGGATTTAGGAGGGCTAGAAAGGTTAATTATAAAATTTGGGAGGGGTCCAATCAAAAAATTGGGAGGGGTGCAATTGTCAAAAACTATAAATTTACTCACCTTTTTTTTCTTCTAGCGGTGTCCATGTACACCGGTATGGTGCATGTGGATCCGCCACTGCGTGGGATACAGAGATCAGGAAAAATACCCAAGCAGGATCACCCTAGTTGAGCATAGTAAATCCCTTTCGACCAGGAATCCTGATCCAAGTCTGTCCGAGTAGAGAGCAAGACTTCTCGAACATACAGATTCTTATCCTGAACACAACTATTGGATAACTCTCATATCCGAGATTTTAACCATAACTCCGTCAATTATGCGGTCAACTCGTATTTATGGGGCCTAAGATCTCTCTACAATAACTATTCAGCTCGGATTTCACTCTCAAGGGGCTATATATACCTCACAATGCCTCATTTGAAAGATACGCTTATTTACACACACCGAAACTCTGTTATTTTGCTTTTTACAAGTTTAAGACTTACTCTTACGTTAGAGGAGTTTTGTGAGGTTCAACCTTACATTTCTTCTAAGATGTTTCTTTTGACAAGCTTACACAAGATTCAACCTTTACATAAGCCCATATGTTTGTGTCAACGGGAGGAATGGTCCACATACAGGGCCGTTCCTGACATTTCAAAGGCCCGGGGCAAAATAACGAATAAGGGCCCCAAGCTCGATTGTTTGCTGGAATGCTGCACCAATATATAAGAAATAGTTTGTAAATTTCTAATCTATTATCTACTTAAACAATTTTTAGACTATGTGATTTTGAAAAGAAATTGTGGATCAACAAAAAAATTAATTTACGAGCCCTAAAAACCTTAAACAAAAAATATGGGTTTGAGACTTTGAGGGTTTAGGGTCTGAATGTCTGATTCGTCTGAAGCAGAGAAGGGCCTAAAGAGGGGAAAAATTTTGAAAATTGAAATTGAAATAAGGAAAATTGGACGAGTACCTGCATCATCAGTCCTTCATCGGCACCGGCGGCTTCGAGTTCGTGGATGAGGAACGGTAGAGTGACTAATTGAGTGAGACTGTGAGAATTTTTATTGCTTTGAGCCTTTGAAATCGAACTGAAACAGAGCCTGAAGGTGGAGTGGAAATTAATATGGCGGCCATAGATGCATAGGGAAGACTGAAGAGTGAATCTCGAGGTCGAGGGCCGCCGTTGATCGTTTCATCTCCTTGATCCTTATGTTCGATCCCTGGTCCGCCTCTTCCATCTAATCAACCTTTCGTGCGCCTATCACGCATCGCTTCGTTTCTTATTTCCAAACAATTTTCCATATTCCCTATTTATATTTATTAATATTATATTTATATATTATATATATATATATATACTATAAATATAAATAAATTTTGGGCCCTAGGCGGTCGCCCCTTGGGCCTATGCCCAGGAACGGCCCTGTCCACATACAAAACGAAAATATATAATAATATTGATCTTAACTATTATATATGTTGGTGCATGCAACATCAGGCAACAGTACCAAACAAGGTCAAAAATGAGTTTAACTTCGCAATTTCCCTCCTTTCACATTAAAAAAGCTTCCTTTCTCTATCTTCTTGTTATGTTGGTGCAACTCTTTGGCAGCCATCTCTCCTTTGTTTTTGCCACTCGTGGGAACGAAACGGATCGTCTTGCATTGCTAGATATCAAGTCCAAATTTTTACATGATCCTCAAGGTCGTTTGAGTTCTTGGAACCACTCTTCCCATTTTTGCCAATGGGAAGGTGTTGTGTGTAGCCATCGTCGTACAAGAGTAACCGTGTTAGATCTTCGACAATGGGATTTAGGGGGTTCCTTGTCTCCTTCAATAGGAAATCTCAGCTTCCTAAGGGTGTTACACCTCAGTAACAATGGCCTTGAAGGTGAAATCCCTTCTGAAATTGGTCGGTTATTTAGATTACAACAACTAAACCTCAATAATAATTCCTTTGGAGGAGAGATCCCAGCCAACTTATCGTATTGCTTCAACGTCGAGTATCTTTCTTTAGCACAAAATAAGCTAGTTGGGAAGATTCCTCAAGAGTTTTTCTCGTTGTCAAAGGTCAGGGGACTTGCCATTCAGAGGAACCATTTAACTGGAGGTGTATCGCCTTATATTGTGAATCTCACATCTTTGGAGATTATTGATGCGGGAAATAATAATTTTGGGGGGCGTATTCCAGAAGCCTTAGGCGAGTTAAAAAACCTTAGGGAACTTATATTTGGTTACAGCAATCTCTCCGGTATGATCCCTCCTTCCATTTATAATCTTTCTTTAACTATTCTCGAATTGTCAGGAAACCAAATTGGTGGTTTTCTTCCACCACTCATTGGTGAAATGCTTCATCTTCAAACCCTTGATTTAATGCAAAACCACTTTACTGGATCTCCTCCGCTCTCAATTTCCAATTGTTCAAATCTACAAGTCCTTGAAGTTGGAGAAAATAGTTTTAGTGGGAAAATTGAAATCAATTTTGGCAATCTAAAGAATCTGTGGGCTGTTGTTCTATCTTTCAATAATTTTGGAAGTGGGGAACACGACGAAATGAACTTTATTGCTTCCATGGCCAATTGTAGCAATTTGAAATATTTGGATCTTCAGAGCAACCAACTAAGTGGGGTTCTACCACACGCTATTGGAAATCTCTCAACTCAACTCTCAGCTCTGTGGCTTGGGCATAACTATTTTCATGGAGATTTTCCAATAGGAATAACTAATCTTTTTGGTTTGACTTGGTTATCCATGTCTGTAAATGAATTGTCGGGCGAAATTCCCACTGGCATAGGCAGTCTTAAAAACTTAGAAAGGTTGGGATTATTCCGAGTTGGCCTAACTGGAAAAATCCCGGATTCCATTGGAAACTTGTCATTGTTGAGCGAACTCTACTTAGGAAACAATAGCCTCACAGGCAACATACCTGTAAGTCTTGGGAATTGCCACAAATTGTCACTCTTATCACTTTCCGGCAATAACCTCAATGGAAGCATCCCAAAAGAACTCTTTGGACTTTCACTTTTATCAATTACACTAAGCTTGGGTCGAAACCACTTCTCTGGATCATTACCATTAGAGATTGGAAATCTTGCAAGCTTAAATGAATTGGATGTCGGTATGAATGACTTATCCGGTGATATTCCGACTACTCTTGGTAGATGCACTAGCCTTGAAAACTTGTTTATGCAGGAAAACTTCTTTCGAGGCTCCATTCCTTCGTCGTTGAGTTCCGTGAGAGGTCTGGTGATCGTTGATCTTTCTCACAATAACTTGTCTGGTCACATCCCAATGTATTTTGAGCACTTCTTAATGATGAGTCTAATATTATCCTTCAATAATCTTGAGGGTGAGGTACCAATGAATGGAGTTTTCTCCAATTCAAGTGCAATATCGGTAGTTGGAAACAATAGGCTCTGTGGGGGAATTCCTGAACTTCGACTACCTAGATGCCAAGCCAATATACCAAAGAAACGAAATGCATTAGTAATACTGATCTCAACAGTTTGTGCATTGTTGGGTGCATTTCTAGTAGTGTTATCTTTCTTATTTTGTCAGAACAGAAGGAGAAGAAAATCACAAAAACATGAAACAGGGTCAAAGGATTTATTGATGCAAGTTTCTTACCAAAGGCTACTCAAAGCAACCAAAGGGTTTTCAGCAGAAAATTTAATTGACGTGGGTGGTTTTGGCTCCATTTATAAAGGAATTCTTGATGAGGATAGTGGGACTCCCATTGCTGTCAAGGTACTAAACCTTCAACGTCAAGGTGCTTCCAAGAGTTTCATGGCAGAGTGTGCAGCCTTGAGAAACATTCGACATCGGAATCTTTTGAAGATCATTACTGCATGCTCGAGTGTTGATAACGAGGGTCAGGAATTCAAAGCTTTAGTGTACGAGTTCATGCCAAATGGGAGTTTGGACAGGTGGTTGCATCCATGTTTGGAACAGAATGGACAGAACGAACACTCTAGACTCAGCTTTCTTCAAAGGCTAAACATTGCCATTGATGTGGCAAATGCAGTTGATTATCTTCATCACCAGTTGGAAGCGCCAATCTTGCATTCTGACTTGAAGCCGAGCAATATTCTACTTGATGCAGAGATGGTGGCTCATGTTGGAGATTTCGGGCTAGCAAGAGTTCTCCTTCGGAACTCTTGAATGCAAATCAAAGCAGTTCCGCTGGGGTAAGGGGGACTGTTGGATATGTAGCTCCAGGTAAACAAAGAAACGAACCACACACATCTTTTCATTTGCAAAGACTTGGAGCCTTTTTCTTACCTACAATTACTTGTTCCAAGTACCACATTAGTTTCCTGCAACATTCGTTTAGGATTCATAATTTTCTTCATCGTTGCTCTAATATTATATTGTTACTTTATCACGTAAAAACATGTTTGTTTCAGAGTACGGTCTAGGAAATGAGGCATCAACAAGTGGCGATGTCTTCAGTTTTGGGATTCTATTGTTGGAGATGATTACAGGGAAGAGGCCTACAGACCCTATGTTCCAAGAAGGCCATAGCCTTCATGAGTATGCTAGAATGGCCTTACCTGATCGAGTGATGGAAATTCTGGAACCATTTCTCTTTAGAAATGAAGAAGAAGAAGATGAAGAGATAATATCGGTTGCAGCAACAACCAACAACAACAACACATATAATCCTAAAATAGAAGAGTGCTTGATTTCGCTAGTTAAAATTGGAGTTGCATGCTCTATGGAGTCCCCACAAGAGCGAATGAGCATAAATGAAGCCACCAGTAAGCTGCATTTGATCAGGCGCATGATTTAGAGTTCAAACCTGTCGGAAATGTGCTGGAATTTGATAAGCAAGATAAATTATCTGTGCAGATTTCATGCTTTGGGTACAATTTATTAGACGTTATGTTTGTTTTCAAGTATTTTTCTGTAATTTATGAGTTCAATTGCAAAAGAAAAACAAATAAGAATATCGGATTGTGGTTAGCTAATTTGTACTTTGTATATATTCAATTAGTGGGTTCTGTGTTCCTTTCTTAAGTAAAAATTTGTCATGTGGTCAGTAGTATGTTTTCATTCGAACTTTTATTGTTTTTAGCCATTTGCACTTAAATTACATATACAAAATCATTAATAGGACTTCATTTACCATTTTCTGATTCCGATTCCTTTTTGCGCTTCTGATTATAGGTGTGCAATGGCTCTTGTCCTTTAAAGAGTTTAGTGTTCACAGATTGAAATGGCCGAAAAAGCTTAAATCACCATTTTTAGTGTTTCGGACAAATAGTTTTCATTTGAAAGACAATTTGTTTTTTAAAAATGACACTTTTAATAATCAATTAATAATACCAAAAATGAAATAATTGACTATTCGACTCAAATGGAGAGAGTATAATAAATGGTGGGGCTATATGCACCCCATAATGTACTCCGTACACCCCATTTCTTCACAAAGTCATTCTAATGTATGCACAAATGGGGTGTATAGAGTACATTATTGGATGCATATAGCCCTAGTGCCCTACGCCCCTACCCTATACTAATTTACGGTAAGCTTTTGTAAATAAAATATATTTTGCGTCCTAGCAATATTCGTAAGTCATAATTAGAGCAATACTGGCCAAGGTAAAATCTTTATTAGGTAAAATTTTTCGAAATATTGTTCTGAAAATGTCATCATCTCCTTCAACAGTTCCGGCAACACACTTTGAATTCGAAAATCATCATTATTGCACAACGAAATGGGGATCGACATACCCGATTAGGTTGTGGGGGTAGAGAGGGCAGCGCCCCATCGTGAGGATTCGGGGGCAATGCCCCCAAAAGGTAAATATATTTTTTTATTTATGAAATACGAAATTGTAATGAATCTGTACTGGATTGAGATTTTCAGCCGAAACGAAAGCGGAGGAGGAGGATGAAGAAGAAGACTTACAATAGAGGAGATGGAAGAAGAAGATGTAGGACGTGGTCTGATTCTTTTTGATTTTATATCACGGTGCAAAAATATCGAATTAATATATTGCGTTGTAAATATTGATGTATCGCGGTTCAAAAATAGTCTGGACAATTAAACTGATGAATCGCAGTGCATTTTTTTTAAAAATTGATCGTGGTTCAGAAAATTTTTGAATTGTGGTGCATAAAGTTTTGAATCGCGGTGCATTTTCAAAAAAAAATTGATCGCGGTTCATAAATTTTTTGAATCGTGTTGCATTTTCAAAAAAAAAAAAAATTTGAATCAAGGTGCTTTTTTATAGCACGCCTCGAACTCATTATGGATATCGTAGTAATTTCAACCCTAAAAGTGTCCTTTTCTGATTGAAAAAAAAAAGATACTGGATCGAAATTAATATTTTGAAAAATGGACCGACCGTAATTTTTCCCTCTTTATTTCCAGTCTACTTATGGTCGCATGGCCCACCAACCACCACTTGTAAGCGTGCACCACCACCACCTATAAGTGGAAGGATTTGTACCTAACACCACTTATAAACTGTGGTGCGTTTCTCCGTCCTTAACCTGCATGAACCCAATCAGAAATTAGCAATTTCATTTTTTTTGGTTCCCAATCAATGTAAGGGTTTGGTTTGTTTGAGGCCAAAACCACAAATCGAACCGACTTCTAATGATTCCATGTTTCTTAAACCGAATCGAACCGCGGGATGTTTGAAATCGAACCAAACCGAATCGAATGGTTCGGTTTGGTGGTTTAAATTAAAAATAATTGATAGTTCGGTGCCCTTTCGTGTGGTTGAATTTGATAGTTTTAAAGCTAGGTTGATTATAAAAAGGTTTTCTCGAAAATAAGGAGTTATGATTAAGCTTGTTTTGGTTGCCCAATTTGATTGGGAGATAAAAATTTTGGAGGTAACAAAATTTCAATCTTGTTTTAAAATGCTGAATTTTGATTCATGTGATTGATGCATTGCCTTATTGTTACCCGGGAAATCCTCGACATACTTTGTGTTTGTCGTGGTGTCTCTCTTGTTCTTACTTTGTGTTAGATTGAGTTAGATTTGGTTGCTTTCGTGATTACTTTGTGTTTGTTTTCTTTTGTTCCTGTTCTTGTTTCCTACTTTGTGTTGGAACAAGTTCAAGATAGATTATGATCAAGGTTCTAAAAATCACTAGGCGACTGCTAGGTGGTACACTAGCGCCTAGCGCCTAGGGGACTAGTCGGGGCGTAATCGGGGCCTAGAATTAAGGCATAATTACCATTTTTTTTTGATAATTTACATAAAAGATCAAACACCTTGAATACAAATTTAATTTTTTTTATGTTTGTCATTTTATCAAACACGTGTCTATATTTGTAAAATGAACAAAATTATACAAACCTACCATTAATCTCAATTCTCAACAACCCCAAAGCAATGAACCAGCCAAGTTTAGAGCTAAAAAAAAAAGATATTACTCCAGTTCGCCCCCCATTACCTCCCTCTCTGCATCACCATTACCACTCCTCTTTCCTTCTCCAGTTCGCCCCCCCTTCCTTCTCCGATCACCGCATGCCACAAAATCAAAGCTACAAAAATAAATTAAGGTCGACAAGGTTTGGCATAGACGCTGACTTGGTCGATTAGGCGGCGACTAAGAAAGTCGCGGCGGTAGAGAGGGGCCTAGCGCCTAGGCGGAGGTAGGCGGGGAGTTTTAGGACACTGGCTATGATGTACCCCATACTATGCCCTATGAGTTCTACGTGATTGAACCAACACTTGTTCCAAGGTGGAGATTGTAAGTAATGGCTCGACCCTTATTCTATTTTGGGTAGCCTATTTTCAATTCATTTAAGCCTAGCAACCCAAAATTCCTAAGGCCCAATTACTTCCTTCTCACTATCGGCAGACCCTATGATCTAATTAGAGGGGAATTTACACAAATGGCCAAGTCAAAGATGACTTAGTCATTTGTAGTCTCACTTAAAAAAAAAAAAACTCTTTAATGGTCTGGTTTATTGATAAACCGATAAACCATCACTGGTTTATCGGTAAATCAGTAAAAATGCACCCCTCAACATCCGAAATCATTGGTCGACAAGTGTGGTCGACAGATCGACCAGTTGTCGACCAAGTGGGTTACACTGGTTTAATAAACCAGTGTAAACCACTTGGTCGACAAGTGTGGTCGACAGGTCGACCAAGTGGATTATGGTCAAAGGCCATATATGTTCATCAACTGGGTCAAATGGCCATATTTGACCAATCCCACATAATTAGAGGTTTTTTGTGTTCCCCTAATTTGGCCTCTCCTTTTCTAGTGATATGTTGACTGCTTCCTCCTTTGTTGGCGACGGCGTCGCAACTGTTGATTCCGATAAGGAGTCTTCGACTCCTTATCCTTATCTGTTGCTACCTATTTATACCTCACATTTTTCTTCAAGGTACCGAATCATCTAAGCTATTGCTCTTTCTATCTTTCAAACTCTTCTTATTTTATGATCTGAAATCTGTGAAGGGGAATCACTGTGTGAATTTGTGTCTGAGCCTTTGAGTTCGTGAGCATTCAATTCATGAGAGGGGTTGTTCATATTGGGTTGGGGATTTCGTTGGAAGGCTTGGGCAGTTTCAAATTACCTTGGAACCGTGATAGTGTGCCTTCGTTTCTCTTGGAACTCAGGTTATTTGGTCAAGAAGTATACTCTGTGTATAGTTGGTTTTGTGTAGGGATCTGAGCCGATTGATCGTGAACTAAGGCATTCACCGGTGACCCTCTTTCTTCTTTTTTCTACTATAATCTACATATTATTATCTTGTTATAATTGTTGTCTTGTAGCTTATTACCCTAACATTGAGGACTGGTTGTGATGAGCTCGACCCAAATCCTGGTCACGAGCCAAGCACATGTGACTTTACGTGATAGTCACGTGGGATATAGGGACCAGGAAAAATGTCACATGAGCAGGATCACCCGTGTGAAGCATAATAAATCCCTTCTGACCAGGAATCCTTCTACAAGTCTGGCTGACCAGAGAGAGCAAGGTTGCCCGAGCAGACATATACTCATCTTGAACATAACTAATGGATAACTCTCGTACCCGAGATTTTAGCTATTATTCCGTTAGTTACACGGTCAACCCGTATATAGAGTCATAAAGGCCTAAGATCTCTCTACAATAACTACTCAGCCCATATTTCACTCCCAAAGGGCTATATATACTTTACAATGCCTCATTTGAAAGGTACGCTCTCTTTTACACACCAAAACTCAGTCTTTTATGCTTTCAATCAAGCTTAAGACTTACTCTTACGCCGGAGGGGTTTTCGTGAGGCACGCCCTTTGCATTCCTTCTAATGTGTTTTCTTTTGACAAGTTTCTACAAGATCCAACCTTTACATAAGCTTAAATATCCTACAATCCGCGAAGAACGGTCCAACACCAAATTGTGTAGCATCAGGTTGTTTGGTAATAGTCTGTTTGGAATCCCAGTTGGCGATCTACTATTTAGACAATAGACTGATTATTATCTCTCTTCTCTCTTACTATAAAAGTCAAGCTTGTTTCTTACAATTTAATAGATTGACAAAAATAACCCTTCACCAAATAAACCACCCACCATTTAATTTAGGACAAAACAAGTAAATTTACCATGACAACAAATAATGTTTGGACAAAAATAGCCTCAAATATAATAAATCATCTACCATTAATTAAGGTCAAACAAGTAAATTTATCAAGGACTAATTAATTCCAATAATAATCAAATAATAATTTCATCCCTTGACTTGTACATGTTTTAAAGTTAGGTCCTACTTGAATTCTATTTATTTCGTCTTGTATTTTTACTTTCTTATCAGTTTCCCCCTCCTACCATTATCGTTACAAATGTCGTCCAATATTTTCTAAAATAACAAAAATACCCTTACTCACTCGAGAGACTAAAAATTTATTTGAAACTAAAAAATAATATGATATTACATTTTTAAAAAATATGGTTTTTACTCAGTAAAGACATTATAGAAGTATACGAAAAAATGTTACTATAATAATATATTTATTAGTGAGTATCAAGATATTAAGCAAAAATATGTAGCGTCTTTAGCTATTATCCATGAATAAGCTAAGAGAAGTGAGTCAAGAAAATGTGTCATAATGTCAATAAGATGAAGAAAATGAAGAACTAATTGAGGAATTTGTGTGTTTTGTTACAAAAGAAAGCCAAAATCTACAATTTACTTTTTCGAATTTTCAAACTACTAAAAGCAACCTTAAAAACTATCATACTACTTCTAACTTATAAATATTACAAACAAATCACTGTTAGTAAGCACAAATAACTAGGTTTAAAATATTTTACTCCTTCCCATGCTGAGGGTTCCAAACCTCTAACCTCTTTTTGGTCTTAACATGCTTCTCCTCTTCGTTCCAGAACCCCGAGTAGTTACGTGTGAGAATCTCTCTATTCTCCTCCCCTTGCTATCAACTTTCTTTTCTTCTACCACAACCCTCCTTTAATTGAAAGAAATTGTCACCAATCAACAACCTTTCAAGTAGCTCCATCCTAAATTAGATTATCTCATTACTTAGTAATTTGACACCGAAAGTGTATAGGAGGTAAGAAATGAGAGACGTTCGAGAAAGAAGTTCGACTAATCAGAAGCTAAAGAGATTTTATGTTTCTATTTTAATAAGGCGAGGTGAATCGTTTCTTGGTGATGGTGATGGCGGTCTTCTGACCGCATGGATGATGGTGTTAGAGGTTGTGGTGATAATTTTAGGGATGACGATTGGATTAGATGAAATACATCGTTGTCGGATTTCTAATCATGAAATTTTCAAATATCCATATGGGTTTGATTCAATTTGAAAGTTTGAAAATTCAAAAAAATAGAATTTGAGTTTGTAAAAAATTTAAATTTAAGTTGAGTGGTGTGCCTATCATTGATGGGTTTTCCAAATTGGTTACTTCGAAGGAAAGAGTAAGAAATTAGAAAATGAAATAAAATCAAATCAATAAATTAAATTTTGGACTAATGGTAAAATTTGAGGTGTTAGTTGTGGTGGTGGTGAGTCTATAAATGATGGGGTTGACGAAAGAAAGTAAGGGCTAAAAAATAAATTTTAAATTTCATTTTTGGAGTAATGCATTTTTAACGTTGAATTTAAATATCGAGACAAAGTATAAGTAATTTTAGATTATTTAAATAATTATTTTTTAATTAAAAAATATTTTAAATATTAAATGGCAAACTAAATGATGAAATTATAACAAATCCACTTTGCGCCACAAGCAAAATGACCAAAATAATCCTTATGTACACGATTTTCCATCACTATTTTTAATGCCCAGACGGGAGAGAGAGACAAATAGAAAAAACATGTAGGAAAGTGAGACATCATATGTTGAATAAGATTATTAGAGGTATATGAAAAATTATAACTATAATAATACATTGGTTGGTGAGAATCGAGATATTAAGCAAATCTATAGCGTCCTTAGTAATTGCGTATGAATAAGCTAAGAGAAACGTCTTAAGGAAAGGTGATATAATGTCAAGAAGATAAAGAAAAAATAGAGAACTTAGTTGATAAATAAATGCGTTTTGTTAGAAGAAATTAAGTTAGAATCGATAGGAAAGTCGTTTGAAGAAAGTAGTTCCACTTAACGGAAGCTAAAGATATGTTATTTTCCATTTTAGCAAGGCAAGGTGGACACGTTTCTTGGTGGTGGTGATAGGCTGGCGGCATTTGCGGGGATCCTGGTAGTGGTGGGAGCGATTTTAAGCATGAAAGTGGTGATTTATGTTGAATACGACATTAAATAAATGAGTAAGAAATTAAACAAAGAAATAAGATAAAATAATAATGAAAAATGATTTCTAGGCTAATAGTGTTATTTGAGTAAATCTCTCTTACTATAAAAGTCAAGCTTGTTTCTTACAATTTAATAGATTGACAAAAATAACCCTTCACCAAATAAACCACCCACCATTTAATTTAGGACAAAACAAGTAAATTTATCATGCTAACAAATAATGTTTGGACAAAAATAGCCTCAAATATAATAAATCATCTACCATTAATTAAGGTCAAACAAGTAAATTTATCGGGGACTAATTAATTCCATTAATAATCAAATAATAATTTCATCCATTGACTTGTACATGTTTAAAGTTAGGTCCTGAGGTTTTGAATTCTATTTATTTCGTTGTATTTTTACTTTTCTTATCGGTTTCCCCTCCTACCATTATCGTTACAAATGTTGTCCAATATTTTCTAAAATAACAAAAATACCCTTACTCAGTCGAGAGACTAAAAATTTATTTGAAACTAAAAAATAATATGATATTACATTTTTAAATAATATGGTTTTTACTCAGTAAAGACATTATAGAAGTATATGAAAAAATGTTACTATAATAATATATTTGTTAGTGATATCAAGATATTAAGCAAAAATATGTAGCGTCTTTAGCTATTATCCATGAATAAGCTAAGAGAAGTGAGTTAAGAAAATGTGTAATAATGTCAATAAGATGAAGAAAATGAAGAACCAATTGATGAATTTGTGCGTTTTTGTTACAAAAAAGCCAAATCTACAATTTACTTTTTGAATTTTCGAAATACTACAAATAACCTTAAAAACTATCATCTTGCTTCTAACTTATACATACAAACAAACCACTGTTAGTAAGCACAAATAACTAGGTTTAAAATATTTTACTCCTTCCCATAACATCAGGGTTCACCTCTAACCTCTTTGGTGTGCTTGCATGCTTTTACTTCATAGAACCCGAGTGGTGCGTGTGAGAATCTCTCTATTCTCCTCCCCAAGTATCAACTTTCTTTCTTCTACCACCTCCTTTAATTGAAAGAAATTGTCACAAATCAACAACCTTTCAAGTAGCTCCATCCTAAATTAGATATCTCATTACTTAGTAATTTGACACGAAAGTGTATATAGAGGTAAGAAATGAGAGGCGTTCGAAAAAAAGAAGTCAAGCCATGCGAGAAGCTAAAGAGATTCTATGTTTCTATTTTAATAAAGGCGAGGTGAA
>CM028380.1:42647943-42704905 GCA_013146195.2 Codonopsis lanceolata
TGAAATGCAAGATAAATTATCTATGCAGATTTCATGCTTTGGGTACAATTTATTAGACGTTAGGTTTGTTTTCAAGTATTTTTCTGTAATTTATGAGTTCAATTGCAAAAGAAAAACAAATAAGAATATCGGATTGTGGTTAGCTAATTTGTACTTTGTATATATTCAATTAGTGGATTCTGTGTTCTTTTCTTTAAGTAAAAATTTGTCATGTGGTCAGTAGTATGTTTTCATTCGAACTTTTATTTGTTTTTAGCCATTTGCCCTTAAATTACATATACAAAAACATTAATAGGACTTCATTTACCATTTTCTGATTCCGATTCCTTTTGCGCTTCTGATTATAGGTGTGCAATGGCTCTTGTCCATCAAAGAGTTTAGTGTTTATTATAGGCACGAGTTCACAGATTGAAATGGCTGAAAAAGCTTAAATCACCATTTTTAGTGTTTTGTACTACATTCGTTCCGGGTAAATAGTTCTCATTTGAAAGATAATTTGTTTTTTAAAAATAACACTTTTAATAATCAATTAATAATACCAAAAATAAAATAATTGACTATTCGACTCAAATGGAGAGAGTATAATAAATGGTGGGGCTATATGCACCCTATAATGTACTCCACACACCCCATTTCTTCAAAAAGTCCTTCTAATGTATGCACAACTGGGGTGTATAGAGTACATTATTGGATGCATATAGCCCTAGTGCCCTACCCTATAATAATTTACAGTAAGCTTTTGTAAATAAAATATATTTTGGGTCCTAGCAATACTCATAAGTCATAATTAGAGCAACACTAGCCAAGGTCAAATCTTTATTTGGTAAAATTATGTCAGTTCTTTTTTCAAAGTTTCTAAACCTAAAAGTTTACTGTTATTTTTTTCAATCGTAAAAGATCATTTTTCGAAATATTGTTCTCAAAATGCCATCGTCTCATTCAACAGCTCCGGTAACACACTTTGAATTCGAAAATCATCATTGTTGCACAACGAAATAGGAATCGAGATGCCCGGTTAGGTTGTGGGGGTCGAGAGGGCAGCGCTCCGTCGTGAGGATTTGGGGGCAATGTCCCCAAAAGGTAAATATTTATTTTTTTTTATGAAATACGAAATTGTAATGAATCTGTACTGGATTGAGATTTTCAGTAGAAACGAAGGCGGAGGAGGAGGATGAAGAAGAAGACTTACGACGGAGGAGATGGAAGAAGAAGGTGGAGGACGTGGTCTGGTTCTTTTTGATTTTATATCACGGTGCAAAAATATCGAATTAATATATCGCGTTGTAAATATTGATGTATTGCGGTTCAAAAATAGTCTGGACAATTAAACTGATGAATTGCAGTGTATTTTTTAAAAAATTGATCGTGGTTCAAATTTTTTTTGAATTGTGGTGCATTTTCAAAAAAAATTGATCGCGGTTAAGAATTTTTTTGAATCGTGTTGCATTTAAAAAAAAATTGAATCAAGGTGCTTTTTTGTAGCACGCCTCGAACTCATTAAGGGTATCGTAGTAATTTCAACCCTAAAAATGTCATTTTCTGATTGAAAAAAAAATGATACTTGATAGAAATTAATATTTTGAAAAATGGACCTACCGTAATTTTTCCCTCTTTATTTCCTGTCTACTTATGGTTGCATGGCCCACCAACCACCACTTGTAAGCGTGCACCACCACCACCTATAAGTGGAAGGATTTGTACCTAACACCACTTATAAACTGTGGTGCGTTTCTCCGTCCTTAACCTGCATGAACCCAATCAGAAATTAGCAATTTCATTTTTTTGGGTTCCCAATCAGTGTAAGGGTTTGGTTTGTTTGAGGCCAAAACCACAAACCGAACCGACTTCTAATGATTCCATGTTTTTTAAACCGAATCGAACCGCGTGATGTTTGAAATCGAACCAAACCGAATCGAATGGTTCGGTTTGGTGGTTTAAATAAAAAATAATTGATAGTTCGGTGCCCTTTCGTGTGGTTGAATTTGATAGTTTTAAAGCTAGGTTGATTATAAAAGGGTTTTCTCGAAAACAAGGAGTTATGATTAAGCTTGTTTTGGTTGCCCAATTTGATTGGGAGATAAAAATTTTGGAGGTAACAAAATTTCAATCTTGTTTTAAAATGCTGAATTTTGATTCATGTGATTGATGCATTGCCTTATTGTTACCCGGGAAATCCTCGACATACTTTGTGTTTGTCGTGGTGTCTCTCTTGTTCTTACTTTGTGTTAGATTGAGTTAGATTTGATTGCTTTCGTGATTACTTTGTGTTTGTTTTCTTTTGTTCCTGTTCTTGTTTCCTACTTTATGTTGGAACAAGTTCAAGATAGGCTATGATGTACCCCATATTATGCCCTATGAGTTCTACGTGATTGAACCAGCACTTGTTCCAAGGTGGAGATTGTAAGTAATGGCTCGACCCTTATTCTATTTTGGGCAGCCTGTTTTCAATTCATTTAAGCCTAGCAACCCAAAATTCCTAAGGCCCAATTACTCCTTTCTCACTATCGACAGACCCTATGTTCTAATTAGAGGGGAATTTACACAAATGGCCAAGTCAAAGATGACTTAGTCGTTTGTAGTCTCACTTAAAAAAAAAAAAACTCTTTTATGGTCTGGTTTATTGATAAACCGATAAACCATCACTGATTTATCGATAAATCAGTAAAAATGCACCCCTTAACATCCGAAATCATTGGTCGACAAGTGTGGTCGACAGATCGACCAGTTGTCGACCAAGTGGTTTACACTGGTTTAATAAACCAGTGTAAACCACTTGGTCGACAAGTGTGGTCGACAGGTCGACCAAGTGGTTTATGGTCAAAGGCCATATATGTTCATCAACCGGGTCAAATGATCATATTTGACCAATCCTACATAATTAGAGGTTTTTTGTGTTCCCCTAATTTGGCCTCTCATTTTCTAGTGATATGTTGACTGCTTCCTCCTTTGTTGGCGAAGGCGTTGCAACTGTTGATTCCGATAAGGAGTCTTCGACTCCTTATCCTTATTTGTTGCTACCTATTTATACCTCACATTTCTCTTCAAGGTACCGAATCATCTAAGCTATTGCTCTTTCTATCTTTCAAACTCTTCTTCTTTTATGATCTGAAATCTGTGAAGGGGAATCACTGTGTGAATGTGTGTTTGAGCCTTTGAGTTCGTGAGCATTCAGTTCGTGAGAGGGGTATTTCATATTGGGTTGGGGATTTCGTTGGAAGGCTTGGGCAGTTTCAAATTACCTTGGAACCGTGATAGTGTGCCTTCGTTTCTATTGGAACTCAGTTGATTTGGTCAAGAAGTATACTCTGTGTATAGTTGGTTTTGTGTGGGGATCTGAGCCGATTGATCGTGAACTAAGGCATTCACCGATGACGTTCTTTCTTCTTTTTTCTACTATAATCTGCATATTATTATCTTGTTATAATTGTTGTCTTGTAGCTTATTACCCTGACATTGAGGACTGGTTGTGATGAGCTCGACCCAAATCCTAGTCACGAGCCAAGCACATGTGACTTTACGTGATAGTCACGTGGGATATAGGGACCAGGAAAAATGTCACATGAGCAGGATCACCTGTGTGAAGCATAAGAAATCCCTTCCGACCAGGAATCCTTCTACAAGTCTGGCTGAGCAGAGAGAGCAAGGTTGCCCGAGCAGACATATACTCATCTTGAACATAACTAATGGATAACTCTCGTGCCCGAGATTTTAGCTATTATTCCGTCAGTTACACGGTCAACCCGTATTTAGAGCCATAAAGGCCTAAGATCTCTCTACAATAACTACTCAGCCCAGATTTCACTCCCAAAGGGCTATATATACTTTACAATGCCTCATTTGAAAGGTACGCTCTCTTTTACACACCAAAACTGATACGCTTTCAATCAAGCCACTTACTCTGGGGGAGGGTTTCACGCCCCGCCTTGCATTCCTTCCTTTCTTGACAAGTTTCTCCAACCTTTACATAAGCCCAAATATTCCCTTTTGACAAGTTTCTACAAGATCCAATTTACATAAGAAGAACGGTCCAACACCAAATTGTGTAGCATCAGGTTGTTTGGTAATAGTTCGTTTGGAATCCCAGTTGGCGATCTACTGTTTAGACAATAGACTGATTATTATATCCCAAAAGTGTGCACGTATATTATGTTCTTGGTGAACTGAAGGTGAATTGATAGGTTAGTTGCTCTTGCATTTTGGTCCTGTACTGGAAACCAATTGGTTCATCAAAGGTTTGTGAAGTATTGCTCTTGTTTTTAATTGGTAAGTGATCAAAAAACTCAACAATTTCAAATCTCAATTTCTTCCCTTTCTTGTACTCACTTTGATTGATTGAGATTTTTTATTTTTTTGAGATTGAATAAGGGATTTTAAAATATAATTGTGATTCTGAGTCATGGAAATAGTCAAGCTATACTAGCCGTCGTCATCTCCGATTCCGACCAACAATTTCTTTTCCGACGAATCTTTATTGCCGACAAACTTGTATTTTTTTGTGTAATGTATTTTTTATTTTCAAGACAAATTTGTAACACAACAAACCTTCATAATTTGGGAATTTGATGGATTTTGTATTGAAGATGAACTAAAATGTATGTCGTATTTCAAAATATGTCTGTCGTATTTTCAAAGAACAAAATTTTCAATTGATGATGCCTGGATTTGGCATAAACAAATCGTTTAATCCACTTTAATTTAAAATGTTGATGCTTGGATTAGGCATCAGAAAACCTTTAATTTATTCTAGGAACCTGATGTCTGGTTTTGGCATCAAACATCATTTATTCCAGTTAAGCTGATGCCTGGATTTGACAGCATAAATCGTTTACTTCAGTTAAGTTGATTCATTAATATTTCCTGATGCTTGGGGCTCGCATCAGGATTAAAATACAAAATTATCCTTAACTGAGTCGGCTTTTTTTTTTTGTCTTGATCAAGTGTTTTCGTTGTCTTAATCAGGTTCAAGGAAGCAGATCAAATTCAGATATTCTACACATCACACGGACTGTCCAAGCTGCATTTTTGCCACATCAGGGAGCGAATCATATTTTGACCCCAAAAAAATTAGGTCAAAAAAGCAAATATCTCATCAGAGCTTCTATCAAATCTAACTTTAGTTTTTTTTATGATTAATTTAATTCATAGGAGAAATATACACGCACATATATGTATGTATGTATATATTTACATATATATAAATATAAATATTTATTATTTATGGTGAAAAATATACATTAAAATTTCATAAAGGACAATTTTCAGAAATATATATAGTTTTTTCATATATAAAAATAATAATTAAAATTAAACAAAAAAAATGAAGACAATTCGCAAAAATCATTAAGAACACGTGCAAGACACGTGCACCTAAGGGCAAGTCCAATGGTGGTACTTGTCAAAAGGTATCATAACCAAATTTTGATACCTATTGGTTATTATTCATGAGTGAGAGAGTTAATTTCTGTTTCTCTCTCTATCTGTATTCCATGATTTCTCTGGCAGTTTTGAAGTATACTAAGCTAGCACTGATCTCTGATGAAATCGCATTTAGCAGCCATGAAATAAGCATGTCATTGCATCTTTGCCAATGAATCAGATATTTGGAATTAGGATTTGGCTTCTTATGAGCACCAGTTACAATTCCTAATTTCAGCTTAGAGGAAAGAGCAATTATCATAGCCCTCTTCCATTGGTTGTAATTATTGTTTGTAAGGACATGAGTAATTAGACTCATTCCTGGATGATCATTCGGATATAGGTATAGAGGATGAGATGAAGGGATTGCGAAATGTACCTCAGCAGATTCATATTCATCAACATCTTCGCTTTGTGTTGAAACTTGTGGTTGTGGTTCCTCAACCTGCTTTGTGTTGAAGATCTCTGTTGTCCTTCTTCGAGATTTTGGTTTCCTTCATTCATTTCGAATGATTTAGAAGAATTTCGGCTGCTCTTCAAATTCGAAATTGTAGTTTAGATCATCCCAAAATTTAATGCAGTAAAACTGTTAATACTAGGTTTTACAGAAACATTACCATGCAAATACAATGATTATACAGGTCTTCCCTCCAGCTTCATCAATTCTGCTTGCTCGTGTCTGCACTCTTTCTTATTCATCTATCTCTTCTTCCTACTACACTTACATTTGTCATATTTCTTCTTTAACTGAACCTACATCCTTTGCTCAAGCTCTCAAAGATCCAAATTGGTGCCAGCAATGCAGAATTGAATGCTTTAGAACTTAATAATACTTGGAAATTGCAGGAATTACCTTCTAACAAGACCTGCAGTAGGTTGTAAGTGGGTATTTAGATTGAAATACAAGGTCGATGGCGGTTTAGATAAGTATAAGGCAAGATTGGTGGCAAAGGGCTTTACTCGGGACCGAGGGTGAGGACTACTTTGAAACCTTTGCCCTGTTGCTAAGATGACCACAGAGAGTATTTCTTGCTCTCACGACCATAAAAGGATGGCATCTCTCTCGGATGGATGTCACAAATGCTTTCCTCCATGGAGATTTGGGAGAGGAAGTCTATATGAAACCACCTCCGGTCTTGTTCTTCCGGCCTCTTCAAAACCCCTTGTTTGCATTGCTTAAGTCCCTTTATGGTCTTAAACAAGCACCTAGGCAATGGTATTCTAAGTTTGCTTCTCGCATTGGTATCATTTGGCTTCCAAGCTTCTAAAAATGATCATAGTCTGCTCACCCTAGTCGACCTACTTCCTTCACCGCCATACTTGTTTATGTCGATGATATTCTCATAGCAGGTTCGATTCTAATACAATTGCGTAAGTCAAGACACATCTTCATACTCGGTTCAATATCAAGGATCTTGGTCCTTTGAAATTTTTTGGGAATTGAGATTGCTAGATCATTTCTGGAATTTGTATTCACCAAAGAAAGTACACTCTAGATATTGTTTCGATGTGGGCTTTATGTGCGCTAAAGCTTCTAAGATCCCTATGAAACAATCTCATGGTTTGACTGGCGACAAAGGTGAATTGCCGCAAAATTATTCCCAGTATAAAAGGCTCATTGGCGACTCATTTATCTGTCCATAACTAGACCAGACATTACCTATGCGTGCATATCCTCGTCGCTTTATGGCCGCCCTAGACAACCACACTGGGAAGCCGCTTTTAAAATCGGTGAGATACCTTAAGGGTAGCATAGACGTGGTTTACTTTACTCCTCTTCCAGCTTCCTTAGCATTATCAGTTTATTGTGATGCCGATTGGGCCTCATGCCCTATGACCGAAGATCATTATCCGGTTATTGTGTTATGCTTGGAACTTCATTAGTCTCTTGGAAAGCTAAGAAGGAATTGTATCCGCATCTTCTTGTGAAGCCGAATACGTAAGTCCGGCTAATGCTTCTTGTGAAGTTACTTGGATGGTCTCTTTACTTAGAGACTTTGGGATCAACCATAAGTATCAAAATGAAGGGTATTAAAATTAGGTGAGGTACTAAGGGAGGTATCAAATTTGGTACCTTCCCTAGTACCACACCTAATTTTGATATCTTTTATTTTAGACAAATGATATTACGAGCTAGAGCTTGTAATATCATAGCTTTTTATTTTAACCATTGAAGAACCTAATATTTTTACATAAGTATCAAAATTTGGTTTTGACCCCTACCATTGGACTTGCCCTAACTATTGAAGTATAAAAGTGCTACGGCGCATTGTCAAGAGTCAAACAACCATCTCCAAAGAAATTGTTCAATTAGAAAGTATAATTTTAGATAATTTATCTTCAAGCTATTACTGAACCAACCATCCAAAATCCAAAAATATCAAAATAACTCCACACACACACACACACACATATATATATATATATATATATATATATATATATATATATATATATATATATATATATATATATATATATATGTGTGTGTGTGTGTGTGTGTGTATTCAGTTCTGCAATGTCCCTTGAATTCATGACCTAACACCACTTGAGGTCCACATATATATATGTCTTTTGGTTCGGAAATGCATGTATGGTTCTTCGTCCTACTAGCAGGCAGTCTTGCACGACCCGTCACAGTGGTAGCGTAGAGGTTACAATAGCATTACTTCATGGTGACAGAAACGGTATTGGACGTTTAAGTACGTTTGAGTTTTGGTATAATTCTTTTGAATTTGTTGATACCATCGTGACACGTTTTAATTCTTTTGAATTTGTGGTTCCTTTTGCTTTGCGTTTCTCCGTCCTTAATTGCAATTGTCAATTTTCACACTGCATAAACTAAGTCAATATCAGGCCTGCATGACTCTAAAACAAAGTCCGCGCAACTGTAACGAAAATATATAATAATATGGATCTTAACTACTCCCCCTCCCCCACCCCCCCCCCTCCCACCATTCTAAATTTATCGTCTGGGTTGATTTGACACACAATTTTAAAAAACATATTTGATTGAATTATTAATATTAGTTTGATGTATAGTTTACCTTAAAGTCCATGTGTATGTGACTCATAATTAAAGTATAATGAAAAACTTAGGATAGAATGATAAAAATGTTGCCCTAAAAAAAAATTTCAAACAAAACAATTATTTTGGAATAGACGAATAATTTTGGGACGGAGGGAATATTATATATGTTGGTGCATGCAACATCAGGCAAGAGTACTAAACAAGGTCAAAAATGAGTTTAAGTTTGCAATTTCCCTCCTTTTACGTAAAAAAAAGCTTCATTTCTCTATCTTCTACTTCTTGTTATGTTGGTGCAAGTCTTTAGCAGCCATCTCTCCTTTGTTTTTGCCACGCATGGGAACGAAACGGATCGTCTTGCATTGCTAGATATCAAGTCCAAATTTTTACATGATCCTCAAGGTCGTTTGAGTTCTTGGAACCACTCTTCCCATTTTTGTCAATGGGAAGGTGTTGTGTGTAGCCGTCGTCGTAGAAGAGTAACAAAGTTAGATCTTCGATATTGGGACTTGGGCGGTTCCTTGTCTCCTTCTATTGGAAATCTCAGCTTTCTAAAGGTGTTATACCTCTTCAACAATGGCCTTGAAGGCGAGATCCCTTTTGAAATCGGTCGATTATTTCGATTACAACGATTAAACCTCAATAATAATTCCTTTGGAGGAGAGATTCCAGCCAATTTATCACATTGCTTCAACCTCGAGATTCTTGCATTAGCAAACAATAAGCTTGTTGGGAAGATTCCACGAGAGCTTTTCTCTTTGTCAAAGGTCTGGGGACTTGAAATTTACTCCAACTATTTAACGGGAGGTATATCGTCTTATATTGTGAATCTCACTTCATTGGAGAGTATAGATGTGTCGTTTAATAATTTGGGGGGGCGTATTCCAGATGCCTTAGGCGAGTTAAAAAACCTTAGTGTACTTGTATTAGGTTTCAGCAATCTCTCCGGTATGATCCCTCCCTCCATTTATAATCTTTCTTTAACTGTTCTCGAATTGGGTGGAAACCAAATTGGTGGTTTTCTTCCGCCACTCATTGGCGAAATACTTCCTCATCTTCAATTCCTTGATTTATCGTATAACTATTTTACTGGATCTCTTCCAACTGTTCAAATCTACAAGTCCTTCAAGTTGCAAATAACAGTTTCATTGGGAAAATTGCAATCAATTTTGGAAATCTAAATAATCTCCGGCATCTAAAATTATTTTACAATAATCTTGGAAGTGGGGAACACGACGAAATGAACTTTATTGCTTCCATGGCTAATTGTAGCAATTTGGAAACTTTGGATCTTGGGCACAACCAACTAAGAGGGGTTTTACCAAACAGTATTGGCAATCTCTCAATCAAACTCTCAGTCCTGTGGCTTGGGTTCAACTTTTTTCATGGAAATTTCCCAATAGGAATAACCAATCTTTTGGGTTTGACTTGGTTATCCTTGCCTTCAAGTGAACTGACGGGTGAAATTCCCACTGGCATAGGCAGTCTTCAAAATTTACAAAGGTTGGATTTATCCGATAATAGCCTAACTGGAAAAATCCCTGATTCCATCGGAAATGTTTCGATGTTGAGCGAACTCTACTTACGAAACAATAGCCTCACAGGCAACATACCAGTAAGTCTTGGAAATTGCCGCAAATTGTCAGTCTTATCACTTTCCAACAATAACCTCAATGGAAGCATACCAAAAGAACTCTTTGGACTTTCACTTTTATCAATAACACTGCGCTTGGATCGAAACCACTTCTCTGGAACATTACCACTAGAGATTGGAAATCTTGCAAGCTTAAGGGAATTGGATGTTGGTTTGAATGACTTGTCCGGTGATATTCCGACTACTCTTGGTAGATGCACTAGCCTTGAAAACTTGTTTATGCAGGAAAACTTCTTTCGAGGGTCCATTCCTCCGTCGTTGAGTTCCTTGAGAGGTCTGGTGATCGTTGATCTTTCTCACAATAACTTGTCTGGTCACATCCCAACCTTTTTTGGGCACTTCTTAATGATGTATCTAATATTATCCTTCAATAATTTTGAGGGTGAGGTACCAATGAATGGAGTTTTCACCAATTCAAGTGCAATATCGGTCAGTGGAAACAATAGGCTCTGTGGGGGAATCCCTGACCTTCAACTACCTAGATGCCCAGCCAAAGAACCAAAGAAGCGAAATACAGTAGTGATAGTGATCTCAACAGTTTGTGCACTGTTGGGTGCATTACTAGTAGTATTATCTTTCTTATTTTGTCAGAACAGAAGGAGAAAATCACAAGAATCAGAAACAGGGTCAAAAGATTTATTCATGCAAGTTTCTTACCAAAGGTTACTCAAAGCAACCAATGGGTTTTCATCAGAAAATTTGATTGGCGTGGGTGGTTTTGGCTCCATTTATAAAGGAATTCTTGATGAGGATAATGCGACTCCCATTGCTGTCAAAGTGCTAAACCTTCAACATCGAGGTGCTTCCAAGAGTTTCATGGCAGAGTGCGCAGCCTGGAGAAACATTCGACATCGGAATCTTTTGAAGATCATAACTGCATGCTCAAGTCTTGATTACAAGGGTAATGAATTCAAAGCTTTAGTGTACGAGTTCATGCCAAATGGGAGTCTGGAGAGGTGGTTGCATCCCTGTTTGGAACACAACGGCCAGAACGAATACTCTAAACTCAGCCTTCTTCAAAGACTAAACATTGCGGTCGATGTGGCAGATGCAGTTGATTATCTTCATCACCAGTGCGAAGTGCCAATCTTGCATTGTGACTTGAAGCCAAGCAATATTCTACTTGATGCAGAGATGGTGGCTCATGTTGGAGATTTTGGGCTAGCAAGAGTTCTCCTTCCAGAATTCCGAGATACAAGTCAAAGCAGTTCCGTTGGAGTAAGGGGGACGGTTGGATATGCAGCTCCAGGTAAACAAATAAACGAACCCAACATATTTTCACTTGCAAAGACTTAGCGCCTTCTTCTTACCTACAACTACTTGTTCCAAGTACCACATATAGTTTCCGGAAACATTTTTTTAGGATTCATAATTTTCTTCATCATTGCACTAATATTAATATATTGTTATTTTATCACGTAAAAACCTGTCTGTTTCAGAGTACGGTCTAGCAAGTGAGGCGTCAACAAGTGGCGATGTCTATAGTTTTGGGATCTTGTTGTTGGAGATGATTACAGGGAAGAGGCCTACAGACCCTATGTTCCAGGAAGGCCATAACCTTCATGAGCATGCCAGAATGGCCTTGCCTGATCGAGTGATGGGAATTCTGGAACCATTTCTCCTCAGAAATGATGAAGAAGAGATAACATCGGCTGCTGCAACAACCAACAACACAAATAATCCTAAAACAGAAGAGTGCTTGATTTCCCTAGTGAAGATTGGAGTTGCATGCTCTATGGAGTCACGACAAGAGCGAATAAGCATAAATGAAGCCATCGGTCAGCTCCATTTGATCAGAGGCATGATTTAGAGTTCAAACCAGTCGGAAATGTGTTGGAATTTGATAAACAAGGTTAATTCATTCATGTTGATTTCATGCTTTTGGGTACTATCTATTAGACGTCATGTTTGCTATCAAGTAGTTTTTATTTCTGTAATTTATAAGCTCACTTGCAAAAGAAAAAGAAAAACAAATAAAAAATATCGGATTGTGGTTAAATAATTAATTTGTAATGTATATACGCAATCAGTGGTTTCTGGGTTCTTTTATTAAATAAAAATCTTCCATGTATTCAGTAAAAGATTTTCATTCGAACTATTATTGTTTTTTATCCATTTGCCACTAAATGATATACAACCACGAGTTGGCCTTGAAGACCAAATAGCTTTTTTTGTACATGGCTATGAACAATAATGATATATATAAATGGCGACTAATAATGTTTTTTTTTTTTGTGAACTTTTAGTCTCTCTACTACAAAGACGCAAGCCAGTAGTCTAATGGGCCTTGAAGATCCTAGTCAAATAAGGTTTAAATCATAATTTGTTCACCCTACTTTAATGATTGTTGTATTAAGCTAACTCTACTTTCTTTTTTACCCAAGTTGATCACTATAATTGGCCTCGAGTCTCGTCTTATCACTCCATCAAGATTTTTGGATAAGTTTCTCGTCTGATATTCATGTGAGTTAATGAAGGCACATGGCAAGCGCGTGTGGAAGGTGAATGCATCCCAAGTGACGCCACTACACAATGAAGACCATGTCAAGGTTGTTTGACAATCGTTCCTACATATTTCCTCTGATTCGAGTAAATAGTCAATTATTCTATTTTGGAATGTTTCATTTAAAGAATTTATTTTCAAAAATGAAGACATAAACATATCATTTAATTATTAATGGAATACTAAAAATGTCATTTTCTTAATTTTTTTTTTTCAAACGAAGACTTTTTACCCAAAACGGAGGAAGTATAAAATTTGTTTTATGGTTCCAGTAATTACTACTTAGTAGTTACTTGAAACATGTGTTAGTAGGTCTAGTGGGTTGTATTAGTGGTAGTAGTGGGCTAAAATGTTGTAATATCTAAAAGCCAAGGATCGACCTACTTTCATATATAGATATACAAATTACAAGTTGGTAGATCTTTTAAAATATGTTTTTAAATGAATTTAACTATTTTTTTGGATATATCTTTTATGTATAATTTTGGGACGAAAGTAAATCACTGCCCTTTATATCGTATTGACAACGTTGCTTCCTCAAACCAACAGGCAGCAACGATGTACTCTTTCCTTCTTGCCCTTGCTCAATTACCGATTCATGTAGTGTAGCTACACTAGCCGTCGTCATCTCCGATCCCGACCAACAATTTCTTTTCCGGCGAATCTTTATTGCCGACAAACTTGTATTTTTGTGTGTAATGTATTTTTTATTTTCAAGACAAATTTGTAACACAACAAACCTTCATAATTTGGGAATTTAATGGATTTTGTATTGAAGATGAACTAAAATGTATGTCGTATTTCAAAATATGTCTGTCGTATTTTCAAAGAACAAGATTTTCAAATGATGATGCCTGGATTTGGCATAAAAAATCGTTTACTCCACTTTAATTTAAAATGTTGATGCTTGGATTAGGCATCAAAAAACCTTTAATTCATTCTAGGAACCTGATGTCTGGTTTTGGCATCAAACATCGTTTATTCCAATTAAGCTGATGCCTGGATTTGGCAGCATAAATCGTTTACTTCAGTTAAGTTGATTCATTAATATTTCCTGATGCCTGGGGCTCGCATCAGGATTAAAATACTAAATTATCCTTAACTGAGTAGACTTTTTTTTTTGTCTTGATCAGGTGTTTTCGTTGTTGATGTGGCAAAATCCTCAGCTTGGGCTGTCTGTGCTATGGGTAGGATATCTAGGCTTGAATCTGCTTCCTTGAACCTGGCTGAGAACAGAGAAAACCTGAGTGGAAGTGCAAGGCAGGGCCTCGCGAAACCCCTTCGACGTGAGAGTAAGTATCGAGTGCAAGACATAATACCAAAGCTCAAGGAAGAGAGTAAGTGTATATGTGCGTGTACCTTGTTATGGCTTGTGGATGAGTATTTATAGGCCCCTTTGTGGTTGAATCCGGCCAGGATTCGGTTTCCTTAGTTATCTTGTTCAACAAGGAGAGAATCCCTATATTTTAGGCGTGATACGCGGTTGGCCGCGAGATATCAGGAACACATAAGGCAAGTGTCCTGCCCACATATGGAAACCTTTGACTGTGTCTTGGTAGACAAGCTACTGGTGTTTTCTGCTCGATATTGGTCCGAGTGGGCAGGGCTCTGCCCACCCATTCGATAGATGGTGGATTAAAGCGGACATAGGTCCCGGGCATGGCCCCTGGTCGGACAGGCAAGGCCTATGCCCGGCCAGGTTTCGATGGGGGTTCCTACGCTCGCTGCTCGATGCTGCCATCACTTTGCTCGCGAGGCCTGTGGGCCTCATAAGGTTTATGCTCGTGACCGGCACGTGAGGGTAGCTCGTGCTCTGCTCGTGACCGGATTTGGGCCGGGTATATCAGTTGTCTTAATCAGGTTCAAGGAAGCAGATCAAATCCAGATATTCTACACATCACGCGGACTGCCCAAACTGCATTTTTGCCACATCAGGGAGCGAATCGTATTTTGGCCCCAGAAAAATTAGGTCAAAAAAGCAAATATCTCATCAAAGCTTCTATCAAATCTTACTTTAGTTTTTTTTTATGATTAATTTAATTCATAGGAGAAATATACATGCACATATATGTATGTATGTATATATTTACATATATATTTACATATATATATATATATATATATATATATATATATATATATATATATATATATATATATATATATATATATATCTTACTATAAAAGTCAAGCATGTTTCTTACAATTTAATTGATAGGCAAAAATAACTCTTCACCAAATAAACTACCCACCATTTAATTAAGGACAAAACAAGTAAATTTACCATAACAAAAAGTAATGTTTGGACAAAAATAGCCTTAATTATAATAAATCACTCACTATTGATTAAGGTTGAACTAGTAAATTTGTCATAGGCTAATTAATTTCATGAATAATTAAATAATAATTTAATCCATTGACTTGTACCTATTTTAAAGTTAGGTCCTACATTATTGAATTCTATTCATTTCGTCTTATATTTTGATTTTGTTATCATTTTCCCCCCTCCTACTATTATCGTTACAAATATCGTCCAATATATTCTAAAATGACAGACGAAAACATTATTCAAAACTAAAAATATATTTGAAACTATCTCTCTTACTATAAAAGTCAAGCATGTTTCTTACAATTTAATTGATAGACAAAAATAATCCTTCACCAAATAAACTACCCACCATTTAATTAAGGACAAAACAAGTAAATTTACCATAACAAAAAGTAATGTTTGGACAAAAATATCCCTAATTATAATAAATCACTCACTATTAATTAAGGTTGAACAAGTAAATTTGTCATAGGCTAATTAATTTCATGAATAATTAAATAATAATTTGATCCCTTGACTTGTACCTATTTTAAAGTTAGGTCCTACATTATTGAATTCTATTCATTTCGTCTTATATTTTGATTTTGTTATAATTTTCCCCCTTCTACTATTATCGTTACAAATATCGTCCAATATATTCTAATATGACAAAAATGCATTTACTCAAAAGACTAAAACATTATTCGAAACTAAAAATATATTTGAAACTATCTCTCTTACTATAAAAGTCACGCATGTTTCTTACAATTTAATTGATAGATAAAAATAACCCTTCACCAAATAAACTACCCACCATTTAATTAAGGATAAAACAAGTAAATTTACCATAACAAAAAGTAATGTTTGGACAAAAATAGCCCTAATTATAATAAATCACTCACTATTAATTAAGGTTGAACAAGTAAATTTGTCATAGGCTAATTAATTCCATGAATAATTAAATAATAATTTGATCCCTTGACTTGTATCTATTTTAAAGTTAGGTCCTACATTATTGAATTCTATTCATTTCGTCTCATATTTTGATTTTGTTATCATTTTCCCCCTCCTACTATTAACAAAAAGTAATGTTTGGACAAAAATAGCCCTAATTATAATAAATCACTCACTAGTAATTAAGGTTGAACAAGTAAATTTGTCATAGGCTAATTAATTTCATGAATAATTAAATAATAATTTGATCCTTTGACTTGTACCTATTTTAAAGTTAGGTCCTACATTATTGAATTCTATTCATTTCGTCTTATATTTTGATTTTGTTATAATTTTCCCCCTCCTACTATTATCGTTACAAATATCGTCCAATATATTCTAATATGACAAAAATGCATTTACTCAAAAGACAAAAACATTATTCGAAACTAAAAATATATTTGAAACTATCTCTCTTACTATAAAAGTCAAGCATGTTTCTTACAATTTAATTGATAGACAAAAATAACCCTTCACCAAATAAACTACCCACCATTTAATTAAGGACAAAACAAGTAAATTTACCATAACAAAAAGTAATGTTTGGACAAAAATAGCCCTAATTATAATAAATCACTCACTATTAATTAAGGTTGAACAAGTAAATTTGTCACAGGCTAATTAATTCCATGAATAATTAAATAATAATTTGATCCCTTGACTTGTATCTATTTTAAAGTTAGGTCCTACATTATTGAATTCTATTCATTTCGTCTTATATTTTGATTTTGTTATCATTTTTCCCCTCCTACTATTATCATTACAAATATCGTCCAATATATTTTACTCAAGAGACTAAAACATTATTCGAAACTAAAAATATATTAGAAACTAAAAAATAGTTTTATTTCTTTATTTCTTAAATATATATGTTCGGGAATGACATTATTAGATGTATATTGAAAATTGTAACTATAGTGATAGATTTGTTAGTGAGTATCAAGCTATTAAACAAATATGTAGTGTGTTCAGTTATTACCCATGAATAAGCTAAGAGAAACGGGTTAAGAAAATATGTCATAATGTTAAGAAGATGAAGAAAATGAAGAACCAATTGATGAATCTATGCGTTTTATTAGAAAAGAATGATAAAATCTACTATTTACTTCTTTAAATTTTCAGACTACTACAACAGCTTTTAAAACTATCAATGGTCCCTAACTTATAGATATTACAAACAAAACCAATGTTAGTAATCGCAAATAACTGGATTCAAAATATTTTACTAATTTTCATAACTGGGTTCCAAACCTCTAACCTCTTTTGATCTTAATTTGTTTGCTCCTCTTCATCGGACTCGAGGTAGTTACATGTGAGAATCTCTATATTCCCTCCTCTGGCTATCGACTTTCTTTCTTCTACCGCAACTCTCCTTTTATTGAAATAGGTTGTCACCAACCGACATCCTTTTAAGTAGTCTCATCCTAAAATTAGATTTTCTCCTTAGTAATTTGCACAAAAAAATGTATTGGAACTAAAAAAATGAGAGATGTTTAAAGAAAGAAGTTCGACTAAACGAAAGTTAAAGAGATTTTATGTCTCTATTTGAGTAAGGCGATGTGAGTGTGTTTCTTGGTGATGGTGATAACGGTGTTGACGACTGCAAGGATAGTGGTGTTAGGGGCGGTGATGACGGTGATTGTAGGGATGACAGTGGTGGTTTAGATGAAATATAACATTGTGAGATTTCCAAATCATCAAATTTTCAAAGATCCATATGGGTTTCAGTTTCAATTTGAAAATTTGAAAAATTAAAAAATTGAATTTGAGTTTGTAAAAAGTGAAATTTAAGGTTGTGGTGGTGGTGTGTCCATAAATGATGGCTTTTGCAAATGAGTTACTTTGAAGGTAGGAGTAAGGAATTAGAAAATGAAATCAAATCAAATCAAAAATTAACTTTTGTGCTAATGTTGAAATATAAGGTCGCAGTGGTGGTGAGTCAATGAATAATGAGGTTGACGGAAGAAAGTGAAGGAAGAAATAATAAATTGAATATAATCTAAATTTCACTTTTTTTTTTGGAGTAATGCATTTTTTTCGCCTTTGAATTTAAAATGAGACAAAGTATAACTATTGAAATAATTATTTATTATTTTAATTAAAATATATTTTAAATATCAAATGGCAAACTAAATTATGAAAATATAATCAAATCTCACTTTGCGTCACAAGTAAAATATGACCAAAATAATCCTAACATGTATGATTTTCCATTACTGTTTTTAACACCCATGAACGGGAGAGGACAAAGTCGGACAAATATAAAAATTATGTATGAAAGTGAGACATCATAGGTTGGAAAAGACATTATTAGAGGTATATGAAAAAATGTAACTATAATAATACATTTGTTGGTGAGTATCAAGATATTAGACACTTATGTAGTATGTTTAATAATTACTTGTGAATAATCTAAGAAAATGCGTTAAAGTAAGGTGATATAATGTCAAGAAGATTAAAATAAAATGGAGAACTTCGTTGACAAATCTTTGCATTTTGTTAAAGAAGAACACTAGAATCTATAGGAGATACATTTGAAGAAAGCAGTTCGATTTAATGGAAGGTAAATATATTTTATTTTTCCATTTTAGCAAGGCAAGGTGAACGTATTTCTTGGTGGTGGTGATACCGGTGGTGGTAGTTGCAGGGATGCTGGTGGTGGTGGTTAGGGGTAATGGTTGGGGCGATAGTAACCATGGTAGTGGTGGTTTAGGTGTAGAATACGATATTGTTAGATTTTCAAATAATCAATTTTTCAAATCTTCATATGGGTTTGGGTTTCAATCATCAAATTTAAAAATTCAAAAAATTGAATTTAGGTTTGTAAATAGTGAAATTTAAGGTTCTGGTGGTGGTGGGTCTATAAATGATGAGTTTTGCATATGTGTTAATTTGAACGAAGGAGTAAGAAATTAGACAAAGAAATAAAATAAAAAAAAAAATTGATTTTTGGGTTAATGATGTTATTTGAGGTGGTAGTGGTGATAATGGTGGTGGGTCTATGAGAGATGAGGTTGATGGATGAAAATGAAGGATAACAAAATAAATTAAATAACTTCTAAATTTCATTTTTTGAGAGTAATGTATTTTTTAACTTTAAATTTAAATATGATACAAATTATAATTACAACATTGCTAGCCTTACAACTAATTTTATAACTTTCCTTACAACTACTAAGTCTTGTAAGGATAGTATTTTCCTTATAAGTATACCAAATTACAATCCCTCCCCCCAAAGTATCCACCAAATCACATAGTGCACCCCAACCTAAGGTTTGTCCCATAATGATATCTGACGTTATATATTTATTTCATATTTTCCACCCTAGCCGCGACAACGGTTAGAAAAGTCACGTTAAATAACACGTGGTCTTCCACGATTTTAACTCTAGGGTAATATTAGGAATTCGATGTAAACTTTGGGGTGCTTCAAGTTCAAATGTTAAAATGGAGTGGGGTCCACAATTCTATTTTTTCTACTAAGTGAAAATCTAGAGAAAAGACCAACCATTTTTTTTTTTCCGATTTTCACTTTCCACAACAAAAATTAACCGATAACCCGATCTTGGTTTTGTCCACTCCCTCCAAAGTTTCTCTTAGATTTCTTTCTTAACCCAGATGATCGATATGCATTTTTCCATTTCATTGTCAATTTTCTTATCTTGATAATGAAAACAAAGTAAACGAAATATATGAAAAAAAAACTCTTACCCATAGTTACACGTCTCCATCTTCAATTTCATGTATGAAATTGGATCCACGTACCCACCTTCTCTGGTGAAACCCATCCACCACCGAAATCAATCAATTTCTCATCCCCCTTCATCCTCTTACATGACTTTACTTTTACTTTATTTCTCATAATTCTTTAAATAAACCAACCTGACCGCCATGACAGCTTTTATGAGGTCAAAATCATCTAAAATCATAGTTTCTTCAACATCTTCTCAATTTTAATATTTTGTTTTAAACCATATGCATATCGGCCGTATGCCCAATTTTCTCCCGCAAAATTGAAGAGTATTTCAATACAACACATAACTATTTCTCTTCATTCAAGCCCGTCTCTCTCTCTCTCTCTCTCTCTTTGATGAACTCGTCAATAAGGTTTATGGGTTTTCTGTCAATTGCATGTTTTTTCAAGGGTTTTTAGTAAGTATACTCTATAGCCTTTGATTTCCACTTTAAGTACGACTTTTGCATGGGAGAGAATGAGGGAGATCGGAGATGGAGTTTGGCTAGAATCAAAGAAGGACGACGCTAGAGTTATGATAGGCGTGACTAGAGTGGGAAGGGTATGGGCCGGTTATGGGAACTTGCACCCAGAGATGGCGGTAGTGGCTATGGTGGGGCTAACTGGAGATTGCGGCTATTACGGTGAACCCGGAGATGGGAACTTACACCGGGAGAAGAGAGAAGGAGAGGGCGTGAGATTAGGGTTTGTAATTTTAATATATTTTCTCCTTAACTAGATAAGAGAAATGACATTTTCACCCCGTAGGTCGTATGTGGAAGACCACGTGCTATTTAACGTGAATTTTCTAATGTCCGTCAGCGGTAGGGTGGAAAATGGGGGGGGGGGGAGAAGTAAAGTCAGATACCATTATGAGACAAACTTTATATACGATTTTGTGGATACTTTGGGGGGAAATTGTAATTTGGCCCTATAATTAGTTTTGAATTATTAAAATAATTATTTTTATTTTTATTTAAAAACATATTCTAAATACTAAATGGTTATTAAAATACTGAATTTATAGCCAATTCCCATTTTGTGCGCCAAGCACAAAATAATCTTTATGTGACATGCACATACCATTTTCCGTTACTATTTTTAACGCCTATAGACGGGAGAGGGCAAAGTCGGACAAATAGCTAAATAAGTTATGAAAGTGAGACACTTCGTAGGTTGGGGTGCAATGTGAGATTTGATGTGTAATTTTGGGAGCTAATCATATTTTGGCCCCATCAAAATTAGTCCAAAATACAAATTACCCCCTAAAGTATCCACCAAATCCACTTTGGCCCACAATGTAATTTTTTAGCATTTCCATATTCCATGTCAAATTTGGTGATGAGAAGTCATGTCTGGTAATCGTAGTGATAAACATGGTGTGGCGAATAATGTTTAAAATCGAGAATTTGCTCCAATCAAACCATAAACAATATCAACAGTGTCGATGAGAAATTTGTTGGAGTTGAAGCTATGAACGATGAAAACGGATTGAACTATGGTTTGTCTCATCATTGTCGTATACGTATGTGATGGATTCAAATATGAGATTTGAAATTCTTGGTGTATGCTTGTGAATTATGTTGTACGAGGGAGAAAGGGGGAAATTCTTGGTGTATGCTTGTGTGTTATGTTGTACGTCTTTAATTTTTTGGTGGGTTCTTATTCGTGGCGGCCTTGACACCTAAGTGTGATTATCTGATCTTGAGTTCAATATCTCTGATATGATTCCGCTCTATTTTTATTTATTTTTCTATATAATAATTTGAATAAAACATTAATACATTTTTGAGTTTTATCTCACTTAAAATTTACATACGAGGTCATTGCCGGAGAAGATGCAGAGAAAGCGTTGCCGGAGAAGAAGAAACATAAGTTTCTCTTTGGGTAATAAAAGCAAAGAAAGCATTGCAAAAAATGACTAAAAATGCCATACACGTGAAATACCATGTGCACATTAACATCAGATTGATAAGCTTCGTCGTGGCTAGGGGTAAAACTATAAAAGAATTATAAAATGAGATATGAAAATGATACAAAACTTAGGTTGGGTGGTAAAGTGGGGCTTTATATATAATTTGAGGGAATTTCGTATTTTTAGTATAAGTATGTATACTTTGGGGTTGAAAGTTTGATTTCTCTAACATAATATATTATTTTCTATAGAGAGTTATAAATTTCAGAAACGACATAAACAAAGTCTCCAACAACAATGTGTTTATCTAAGATAGTAAGTTTGAATTGTTTTTAATTCACACACTAATAAAAGTGAATGAATTCATGTTTGGTAATAAAAAAAGATAATGAAAATAACCAACAAAAAAACAAATTTGTAGGATAAGTTGCTATACAATGACTAAAAGTATACATTATAAATGACCGGAAAACAAAGTATCAAAAAAGCTAAAAGCACAACAGCACAATTTATAAGTTTCAAAAATTGTAATGAAAAATACAAAAAAAAATTCTAATAATTAAAAATAAACAAAAAAATGAAGAAACTAGCAAATCATTTTTAAAAAATCATTAACACCACGTGCAACGCACGTGAGCCTTACTAGTATATATATAAATATTTGTTATTTATGGTGAAAAATATACATTAAAATTTCATAAAGGACGATTTTCAGAAATATATATAGTTTTTTCATATATAAAAATAATAATTAGAATTAAACAAAAAAAAAATGAAGACAATTCGCAAAAATCATTAAGAACACGTGCAAGACACGTGTACCTAAGGGCAAGTCCAATGGTGGAACTTGCCTAGAGGTATCAAAACTAAATTTTGATACATATTGGTTATTATTCATGAGTATCAAATGATTATCTCCAACCATAAGTATCAAAATGAAGGGTATTAAAATTAGGTGAGGCAGGGAGGTATCACCTAATTTGATATCTTTTACTTTAACTATTGAAGAACCTAATATTTTTACATAGGTATCAAAATTTGATTTTGACCCATACTATTGAACTTGTCCTAACTATTAAAGTATAAAAGCGCTAAGGCGCATTGTCAAGAGTCAAACAACCATCTCCAAAGAAATTGTTCAATTAGAAAGTATAATTTTAGATATTTTATATTCAAGCTATTACTGAATCAACCATCCAAAATCCAAGAATATCAAGATAACTCCACACACAACAATATATATATATATATATATATATATATATATATATATATATATGTGTGTGTGTGTGTGTGTATTCAGTTCTGCAATGTCCCTTGAATTCATGACCTAACACCACTTGAGGTCCACATATATATATGTCTTTTGGTTCGGAAATGCATGTATGGTTCTTCGTCCTACTGGCAGGCAGTCTTGCACGACCCATCACAGTGGTAGCGTAGAGGTTACAATAGCATTACTTCATGGTGACAGAAACGGTATTGAACGTTTAACTACGTTTGAGTTTTGGTATAATTCTTTTGAATTTGTGGTTCCTTTTGCTTTGCGTTTCTCCGTCCTTAATTGCAATTGTCAATTTTCACACTGCATGGACTAAGTTAATTTCGTTTTCTTTGGTTCCCACCTCCACCTGTATGGTCCATTAGCAAGTTAAGGTCAATATCCAGTGCCGGCCTGAGATTTTGAGGGCCCTAGGCAAATTCAATAAATGGGGTCCCAACCATATACATGTTAAAATATCAAAATCTTTGGTTCGAGATCATATCAATTGTTTTTTGTTTTGTTTTTTTTGTCTCACATCCATGTTTTTAATTTCTTTTAAAAGCTAACAAAACGTTAAACATTAAAAAAAAAAAAGAAATCAATAAACAATACACTTTTACAGACACACTAACTAATAAATATTTAAACACAAAATTATTCACAATAAAAAATACTCTCTTCGTCTCAAAGTTGTCTTGTTTGATCCGACACATGGATTAATGAAAAACAATTGACTTCATTAATAATATTTGTATAATGTGTAGTTTTCTTTAAAGTCCATATTCATGTAACTCATAATTAAAGTCAGTGTTCTAAAACTCCCTCAGCCTAAAGCGCTAGGCCTCTCTACCGCGACTTTCTTAATCGCCGCCTAATCGACTAAGTCGGCATCTACGCCAAACCTCGCCGACCTTAATTTATTTTTGTAGCTTTTATTTTATGGCATGCGGTGACCGGAAAAGGAAGGGGGAGTGGTAATGGTGAGACAAAGAGGGAGATAATAGAGGGCGAACTGGAGTAAAATCTTTTTTGTTTTTAGTTCTAAACTTGGCTGGTTTATTGCTTTGGGGTTGTTGAGAATTGAGATTAATGGTAGGTTTGTATATTTTTATTCATTTTACAAATATAGACAAGTGTTTGATAAAATGACAAACATAAAAAAGAAATTAAATATGTATTCAATATGTTTGATATTTGATGTAAATTATCAAAAAAATGGTAATTATGCCTTAATTCTAGGCCCCGCCTAGGCCTCGATTACACCCGACTAGTCCCCCAGGCGCTAGGCGCTAGTGTGCCGCCTAGTAGCCGCCTAACGATTTTTAGAACCTTGATTAAAGTACGAGGAACAATTAAAAATCGAACGATAAAAGTGTTGTCCTAAAAAAACTTTTAAACTAGACAAAAAATTGGGACATTCAAAAAAGGAAAACATGACAATAATTTTGGGACTGAGAGAGTAAACAAAATATAAAAACTTAAACTATTGATTAATTAACAAAATAATCATCCATATCAAATTATTATTTATTTATTAAGTAGAAAGTGAGATTAGGGTGCCATTTTTTAGTGTAAAAAATCGGGGGCCCTAGGTGGCTGCCTAGTGAGCCTATGCTCAAGGCCGGCCCTGTCAATATCAGGCCTGCATGACTCTAAAGCAAAGTCCGCGCAACTGTAACGAATATATATATATATATATATATATATATATATATATATATATATATATATATATATATATATATATATATAATGACAAGAGTGAATTTCTCTCTCCAAAATCTCACTTTTGAATTATTGATTTTTAAGTTACCATTTCACTCTTTCTCTCTCATATCTTCTCTGATTGTATTTTTCTTTCTCTCTTCCGTCTCCTCCATATTTTCTCTCTCTTCACCACCATTTCTCTATTTTAAATATGTTTAAACATAAAATATAGTAACTAAAACAAAAAAATGATAGTTCCAAAGTCAAGAAAACAAAAATATAAGAGGTTAGTAAAATAAAAATAATTTATGGAACAAGCCACTTAAAAATTAAAAGTTACAGAATCAACAAATTAAAAATAATTTAATGTGGAGGTTAGTAAAATAAAATAATTTACGGAACAAAAGTTTAAATTTAAAAAAATACGTTAGTAAAATAAAAATATTTGATGGAACAAAAATAATAGTTACAAAGTCAATAAAAACAAAAAAATAATTTAAACTAAGGTTACTAAAAGAATAAAAATAATTTACGGAACAAAATTTTAAAACAAATTCTTAAAAATAGCTATGTAAAACAAAAATACATTAGCTAAATAAAAATATTTAATGGAACAAAAATAATAGTTAAGGAGTCAATAAAAAATGATTTAAACTGAGGTTAGTAAAATTATAAAAATAATTTACGGAACAAAATTTTAAAACAAATTCTTAAAAATAGTTAGGTAAAACAAAAATACGTTAGTAAAATAAAAATATTTGATGGAACAAAAATAATAGTTACAAAGTCAATAAAACAAAACAATTTAAACTGAGGTTAGTAAAATAATAATAAAAAATTACGGAACAAATTTTTTCCGTAAAACTAATTCTTAAAAATAAAATAAAAATAATAGTTATGAAGTCAATAAAACAAAAAATATATAATGGAAGTTATTAAAATAAAAATAATTTATAAAGCAAAAATAATTGTTAACGGTAAAAATAATTTCATTATTTTGATTTTAGCTTATTTTTTTCTCAGAAATTTATTTATTCATAAAATACAAATATAATTTAATAAAGTAATCATTCAAAAGGAAGAACTTATTTAAGTTCACATTCTATTTGAAGGCTGAAAAAAAATTAATTTTGTTCGAAGACATTCATTATACATAGTTTTTGAATAGTATAAACTGTTCGGGGTTGTCAGGTTATGAATTGACACTTAAAATTAGTGTTCCAGTAATGCTATTGAGAAACATTGACCATGCTGTAGGGTTATACAATAGAACAAGACTTCATCATAAATCTTGAGCATCACATTGTTGAAACAAAAATTTTGACAGAAAGCAATGTTGGAAAAAATATTTTTATCCCAAGATTATCATTAACTTATCCGATGTAAGACTGTCTTTCAAATTCCAAAGAAGACAATTTACATTGCTGGTATCATATGCAATAACAATTGACAAGTTTCAAAGTCAATAATTGCACGCAAGTGTCTTTTAGAAGAAAAAAAACCAGTATTTAACCACAGACGGTTATATATCGTAGTTTCTAGAGTAACAAATTATTTTGGTTTGAAGAAATTAATATGCAGTGAAGATGAAAAACCAACTAATAAGATAACAAATGTTGTGTATAAGAAATTTTTTTAGAATCTATAATGATTAGTGATATGTGTAATGCTTGGGCCACTCTCATTTTGTACCAAAATATGAGTACTCTGTGATGTGTCACACTCTCATTAACTGGAGTGCTGGGATCCATAAAATATCCAACCAATGACAGTATGCCACATCATCGATGTAGAACAACAAATAATATTAAAGATTAATATCAATTTGGTGGAAGAACTTGGTGGAAAGATTGACGTGGGACCTAGGTATTAACACACCAACAAAGATGAGAATTTCCACAATGTTGTTTAGGCTGCTGTTAGAAGAAAGTATTGAAAGAGAAAGAAAGAAAACCGGCAGAAGAGCAGGTACAGCAAGGGGATGACGGAGGCGGCACAATATTTTTTTAAGGGCTGAAATTTTATCTCATACTCTTATTAGAAAACCTCAATAACACATATATTTATAGTACCTAAATCAATCCTTTATCTAATCGGATTTGGGCTAGGGTAAAAACTAATACATAAATAAATTCTTTATCTAATTGGACTCGGTCCTCTAATTAGACTTGGTTTAGGACCCAACATTGCCTCCCTTAAACCAAGTCTTCAAACTTGATCATGCCTAACATAGTCTTCAACTTCCAAAATAGCTCGGTCTTCAATGGCTTTGTAAAAATATCTGCAACTTGATCTTTAGTTGGACAATACTCAACCACGATCTCTTTATCACGAACCAAATCGCGAATGAAGTGAAACTTGATGTCGATATGCTTGCTTCGACCATGAAAAACTGGATTCTTCGATAATGCAATCGCCGACTTGTTATCACATAAAATCTTCGTTGGACCATCTTGCTTAAATTGTAGAACATTGAGCAATCTACGCAACCACACTGCTTGAGTAGCACTACCTGTTGCTGCCATGTATTCTGCTTCAGCTGTAGAGAGAGCGATAACCTGTTGTTTCTTTGAAGACCACGAAAACACGCCCGAACCAAGATAAAATGCATAACCCGAAGTACTTTTCATATTCTCAGTATCACCAGCCCAATCGCTATCTGTATAACCAACTAACTTCCCATCACTTGAGCTCGAATAAAAAATGCCATCACTACAAGTACCTCGGATGTAACGCAAAATTCGCTTTGCAGCTTGCAAATGAGATTGACGTGGAGACTCCATAAACCTGCTAATCAATCCAACACCATAAACAATATCTGGTCTTGTTGAAGTTAAATATCTCAAACTTCCAACCAATCTTCTAAAATAAGTAGGATCAACGAAACCACCATTACCATCATTTACTAACTTCAACTTCGCCTCAAGTGGAGTCAAAATTGGTTTAGCCTTATCCCTTTTAAACTTCTTCAAAATATCACTAGCATACTTTTTCTACGAAATAAAAATTCCTCCATCTACTTGAGCAACTTCAATTCCAAGAAAGTAAGACATAAGCCCCAAATCTGTCATCTCAAATTGATTTATCATAGCCTCCTTAAATTGTGCCACCATCTTCGAATTTTTGCCAGTGAAAATCAAATCATCTACGTACAAGCAAACAATAAGAATATCACCATGCAACGATTTGACATATAAAGTATGCTCATACGGACATCTCTGAAAACCATTCTCCACAAAATACGAATCAATGCGAGTATACCAAGCTCTAGGAGCTTGCTTCAAGCCATACAAAGCCCTTTTCAACCGGTAAACTTTATCTTCATTGCCACTTTTAACATACCCTGCAGGTTGTTCAACATATACCTCTTCTTCAAGGACGCCATTCAAGAAAGCCGATTTAACATCCATTTGATAAATTTTCCAACTATTTTGAGCAGCTAGAGAAATAATTATACGGACAGTATCAAGTCTAGCAACTGGTGCAAATACTTCAAAATAATCAATACCTGGCTTTTGCTTGTAACCTTTTACAACTAGCCTTGCCTTGTAACGATCAACTTCACCACTTGGTTTGTACTTAGTCTTGTAAACCCACTTCACACCAATTGCCTTCTTACTAGTTGGCAATGTAGTAAGATCCCATGTGTTATTTTTCTCAATCGCATGAATCTCATCATCCATTGCTTGAATCCAATGATCTTCACAAGATGCCTCATCAAAACTAACTGGATCACAATCTGCAAATAAAGCGAAGTTCACTATATCTTCATCGGATATCTCATTATCATTGCCCACAACATAATCTTGCAACCTAGCTGGTAAGTTACGTTGTCTCTGCGGACGCCCAGAACTTTCTCCCTGTGTAGCTGTAGGAGTAGGAACATCACCTTGAACATTAACATCTTCATCTTGAGCAGAAACATTTGGAGAATCAAAACTTGAATTTTCCTTTTCTTTAGAAGACCAATCCCAAATAGCAATCTCATCGAAAGTCACATCTCTACTAACAATAACCTTATTTGTCACTGGGTTGAACAATTTATAAGCTTTTGACACATCACTATACCCAATGAAAATACACTTTTCACTTTTGTCATCAAGTTTCTTTCTCAAATGATCAGGCACATGAGAATAAGCAACACAACCAAACACCCTAAGATGTCCAATATAAGGTCTTCGGCCACTCCAAGTCTCTTCTGGAGTTCTATCACGCACACTTCTTGTTGAGCACCTATTCAAAACAAAAATTGCACATGCAACTGCTTCGGCCCAAAAACTCTTTGGCAATTTCTTGAAACTCAACATGCACCTAACCATATCCATAATAGTTCTATTTTTTCTCTTTGCTACACCATTCTGTTGTGGAGTATATCTAGCAGTCAACTGATGTTCAATACCATGCTTCTCAAGAAAATCATCACAAACAAGATACTCGGTGCCTTTATCGGTTCTCAAAGCTTTAATTTTATTTCTACTTTGTTTCTCCACAAAATACTTAAAACTTCTTAAACATATCACAAGCATCCGATTTTTCTTTCAAAAAATACACCCATGCTTTTCTACTAAAATCATCAATAAACGTGACAAAATACCTGCAACCTCCGTTAGAAGCAACTTCAACCGAGCATAAATCCGAATGAATCAACTCCAACATTCTCTTTGCCCTCCAAGTTTTGCCTGTAGGAAAAGCATCTCTATGTTTCTTGCCCAAAACACATGTTTCACAAACTCCATTAGGAACATTAATCGCAGGCAATCCATTAACCATTCGTTTACGAGCAAGATAATTAAGACTTCCAAAATTAACGTGCCCAAACCGCATGTGCCACAACCAATTATCATCATGAATCACAGGACTAAAGCAGGATAAATTTCTACAATCTAACGTCAAACAAAATAAGCGATTCGGAGACATATTTACCTTTGCTATTAGTCCTCTCTGCCCATCACCAATACTACAAACTCAATTAAAAATTCTCATATCATAGCCCTTTTCTGAAAGTTTCCCCATACTCAATAATTTTTTTTGAAGACTTGGAACATAGTAAACATCAGAGATAAAATTTTTAAAACCATCTTTCAATGAAATTGAGATCCTTCCTTTTCCCATCACCGACACTTTCGCATTCCCACACATATGATTGCTACACCCCGAATCCAAATACCATGTATTTTTATCACTTGCGTTCTCACTACTACTAACCAACAACAAAATTTCCGAATTTTCGACATTATTTTCAGCATAATTATTAACATGATAATTTCCATTATTTTCCCTTCTATATCTGCAATCAGCGATTTTATGACCCGATTTTCCACAATTATAGCAGCAATTAGTATTGTTACCTCCGTAATTATTACCTCTGCCTGATCTGTCATGCCAATAATTATTTCCTCCTTGTCCGCCACTAGAATTGTAGTTGCCTCTGCCTCGATTCTTGTAACCACGACCACCATCATTGTTGTAACCATGATTTCCATTATTGTTGTAACTTCGTTCACCACCATTATTGTAGCCACGACCACCACTGTTGTTGTAGCCATGACCACCTCCATTATTGTTACCGCGACCACCTCTATTGTTGTATCCGCGACCTCTGTTGTTGTACCCGTGACCTCTACCACCATGGTTTTGGTTTCCTTGATTTGATCCATTATTATCCTTTGATACATCATTCACGTTTTTCAAATTAACTTGACTTTGTAATGCCGCTTCTTCTGTTTTCTCCGATCTTTTACCAAATAATAACTCATGACTAACAAGGGCGGATTCTAATTCTGCTACCGTCAACGTCTTCAAATCTTTAGTCGCCATATTTATTTCTGCAGCACCTTGAAAAACTTTCGTCATCGAACGAAGAATTTTCGAACAAATTCTTTCATCCGAAACATCATCTCCGTTTGCCTTCATATCTGAAGCCAGATCGCTCACACGAGAGATATACTCTGAAACTTTCTCCGATTTCTCCATATTTATATTTTCAAATTTCTTCGTTAAAATTTGTAAATAATTTCTCTTAACTCTATCATCACATCCGTACGTCTTTGTCAAAACATCGAACGCTTCATGTGCTGATTTAGAACCAATAATCTTCTTCCGAACGCCATCTTCAACTGCATTAAAAATATAATCAAGTGCTTCAGTAGACTTGATTTTCTCACCTTTACCCGCATTCTCCACAAGTTTCTCATCAACATATTTTTCTAAATCACAGACCACCAAAAAATTATACATCTGACATCTCCAATCAGGAAAATTAATTTTTCCATCAAACTTGGGACCCATATAAACCTTGCTGCAAACCATCTTGACCCGAACTAGCTCTGATACCAAATGTAGAACAACAAATAATATGAAAGATTAATATCAATTTGGTGGAAGAACTTGGTGGAAAGATTGATGTGGGACCTAAGTATTAACACACCAACAAAGATGAGAATTTCCACAATGTTGTTTAGGCCACTGTTAGAAGAAAGTATTGAAAGAGAAAGAAAGAAAACCGGCAGAAGAGCAGGTACATCAAGGGGATGACGGAGGCGGCACAATATTTTTTTAAGGGCTGAAATTTTATCTCACACTCTTATTAGAAAACCTCAATAACACATATATTTATAGTACCTAAATCAATCCTTTATCTAATCGGATTTGGGCTAGGGTAAAAACTAATACATAAATAAATCCTTTATCTAATTGGACTCAGTCCTCTAATTAGACTTGGTTTATGACCCAACAATAGAGTATCCATATTTTGGTGCAAAATGAGAGTGGCCCTAGCATTGCCCTTAGTGATATACTTATGCGTAATTGTTAATAAACCGATCCTCCTTATTTGTTTATGTACGATTTTGTTGACATGCGTTTAACGCACGGGTTAAAAAACTAGTATATAATAATATGGATCTTAACTACTCCCCCCCCACCGTTCTAAAATTATCGTCTGGGTTGATTTGACACACAGTTTAAAAAACACATTTGACTGAATTATTAATATTAGTTTGATGTATAGTTTACTTTAAAGTCCATGTGTATATGACTCATAATTAAAGTATGATGAAAAACTTAGGATAAAGTGATAAAAATATTGTCCTAAAAGAAAAGTTTCAAACAAAACAATTATTTTAGGATAGACGAATAATTTTGGGACAGAGGGAGTATTATATATGTTGGTGCATGCAACATCATGCAAGAGTACTAAACAAGGTCAAAAATGAGTTTAAGTTTGCAATTTCCCTCCTTTTACGTAAAAAAAGCTTCATTTCTCTATCTTCTACTTCTTGTTATGTTGGTGCAAGTTTTTAGCAGCCATCTCTCCTTTGTTTTTGTCACTCCTGGGAACGAAACGAATCGTCTTGCATTGCTAGATATCAAGTCCAAATTTTTACATGATCCTCAAGGTCATTTGAGTTCTTGGAACGGCTCTTCCCATTTTTGCCAATGGGAATGTTTTGTGTGTAGCCGTCGTCCTACAAGAGTAACCGTGTTAGATCTTTGACAATGGGATTTAGGGGGTTCCTTGTCTCCTTCAATAGGAAATCTCAGCTTCCTAAGGGTGTTACACCTCAGTAACAATGGCCTTGAAGGTGAAATCCCTTCTAAAATTGGTCGGTTATTTTGATTACAACAACTAAACCTCAATAATAATTCCTTTGGAGGAGAGATCCCAGCCAACTTATCGTATTGCTTCAACGTCGAGTATCTTTTTTTAGCAAACGATAAGCTTGTTGGGAAGTTTCCACGAGAGCTTTTCTCTTTGTCAAAGCTTAGGGTACTTGAAATTTACTCCAACTATTTAATGGGAGGAATACCACCTTATATTGTGAATCTCACTTCTTTGGAGGGTATAGATGTGTCGTTCAATTATAATTTGGGGGGGGGGGCGTATTCCAGATGCCTTAGGCGAGTTAAAAAACCTAAGCGAACTTTTATGTGCTGCCTGCAATCTCTCGGGTATGATCCCTCCCTCCATTTATAATCTTTCTTTAACTTTTCTCTCATTGTTTGGAAACCAAATTGGTGGTGTTCTTCCACAACTAATCGGTGAAATGCTTCCTCATCTTCAAGGCCTTGATTTATCACAAAACCAATTTACTTGATCTCTTCCGCTCTTATTTTCCAACTGTACAAATCTACAATTCTTTCAAGTTGTAAATAAAAGTTTCAGTGGGAAAATATCAATCGATTTTGGAGATTTAAAGAATCTCCAGTTTCTAACTCTATCTTACAATAATTTTGGAAGTGGGGAACACAACGAAATGAACTTTATTGCTTCCTTGGCCAATTGTAGCAATTTGCACACTTTGGATCTTCAGAGCAACCAATTAAGAGGGGTTACCAAACACTATTGGCAATCTCTCAACCCAACTCTCAACTCTGTGGCTTGACAATAACTTTTTTCATGGAAATTTCCCATTAGGAATAAGTAATCTTTTTGGTTTGACTTGGTTATCCTTATCCGTAAATGAATTGTCTGGCAAAATTCCCACTGGCATAGGCAGTCTTCATAATTTACAAAGGTTGGATTTATTCCAAGTAAGCCCGATCACGCCACAAAGATGGGGTGACTAAGCTGGTAGTCCACATAATGGACTGGAGCTAACGTGTCTTGTGGTAAATGACCACGTCGGTGTATGTGGGTACCGGAGGTTCCAAGTTTGATTGGATATCTGGGCTTCGCGCTTGCTCTTTGGTTGTTGGTCACCTGAAAGGAAAACTATCGTTAGGGTGCTGGGGGTTTCCCAGCTACAGCCCTCCGGTGTGAGAGTCAGTAATCAGGGTGTTTGAGTATGTGCCGGAGCTAGGCGTTCCCTTAAGCTTCCGGTGGATGTTTTGGTAGTAGTCTTTCTTGGTGTCTATTGTATGAAAAATGCTCTTGGTTAGTATTAGAATGCCAAGTAAAACTTACCTTTCTTCAAGGGAAAGGTTTCCTTTTATAGTAGCTTGGATTTGAGATCATGAGTGGCCTAGGGGTCCCTGATGGTGGGACTTGTTCCCTGGTCGGCTTTGTTGGCAGTTCCTGAATGGTCAACAAGTTGCATGTGATGTGCCAATTGTAGGCGGTTTTATGAGCCGATAAGATATGGCGGCTTGCATGGCTTGTCCGGCTCTTGTGAGGAAGACACATGGATGCTATGTACAGACCATGGGTCGGATCCATCCTATCACAGAAGAGTTATCGGCTGAGCATAAGAGGTCCTCGCCCTTGTGGTCGGTTGTTTGTTCATAAGTTCGGAATGGTCTAGGATATATCAAGGGCGGTGGCCGGTTGGCTCATGATCGCCGATGGTGGTCGGCTAGTTGATGGTCGCCGATGATGATCGGCTGGTTGATGGTTCTCGGTCTCTGGTGGGACTTGCCCAAGTCTGACTGGAGTCCACGTGGTCGTCCCACGTAGGGGGACCCAGGTCGGGTCCCTTCAATAGACCCCGAGTTTCCAAGTGCGATGATTTATCCTTAGCTTGGAAAGTATAATCGAGTATTCCGCTTGGTTTGAATGTTTATTGATCTTTTGCTATGGTTCCTCGGCTCTTCGTTCATTTCTGTTTGTGGTCGCTCCTCGATTTTGACGATTTGTTGCTCGTTTCGCTGAACCCGATCACTCTGATGTCGAGGACGTGTCTAGGAGTTATTAGTGGAATTTTCCTAGAAAATTGGTCCGCCGAATGCATTAAATGCACGGTAAACGAGGAGTCGTAGGTAATCATTTCATTTTACTGTTTCATAAATGTGACGGCGTTCGTCCATCGAAACGTCGTCGGTTTGCATCCATTTCGTGCATGCTGCTCGCCACGTGTCGGCCAGGGAATGGTTTAGGTTAGGTCCGCGTGTTTTTTGGTTGGGTCGACTCGGTGTCATCGGGTTTGTATAAAAAGCAGAAACTTCCGGCTTCTTGTTCACTCCTCTTTCCCTCTCGAATTTTTCCCTCTCAGTGACTGTTGAAGGCGAAAAAACCCGAACCTGCTACTTCTTCATTTCTGCTTCTCCCATCTGTTTCTTTGTCTTATAATCTTAGTTTCCAAGTTCGCATTCTTCCCCTCTTCTATTTGACACAAGTTTCGTAGTTTGTTGAGCCTATTTTGTGTGATTTCTGGGCTTGTAGCTTTTTTCGGTGACTTCTGCTTTTTCCGGTACACCGGAGCTAATCTTTCGACGATTGTCCTTTTTCAGATCCTCGTTTAGGCTTCATCGATCTTCCCTCGTTCGAGCTCAATTTCTACTCGCAGGTACTCATTCCCCTCTTAATTGCTAAATTCCGTTTTTACTTGCTAAGTCTAGGTTTAGGCTGTATGTTACCTAGCTCTTCCGTCCTGACCTTTACCTTGAGCGAAACCTCGTCGTCTTCCTCGCCTAGTTCTTCAACTGTTTATAAACGAAGTATGAGGACGAAACACGTTAGCCCGGACCCGGCGTATGCCTGATCTTCGAAGACGAAAAGGTTGTACTCGCAAACCAATGGCTCTTGGTCGCTTGTGAGACCGATCCAAGCGATGACGTTGATGGTCAATGGTGGTTACAACATGGAGGGTCTGCCCACTCTTTCCGACGAGAAGTATGCCGCCGAGGATATCCCGGCTGGGGCTCATATGCACGTATGCGGGGATACAACAAAGGCCCTCAGATATCTTTTCAATCAGTACTATTGAGAGATAGTCGCCCAGGATATGGTTGAGGCGAACAAGGCCTTGGCTACAGAGAAGCGAGGAGAAACTTCCTCGGCTGGTGTCCAAGTTGAAGAAGGCTCAATAGAGGCCGACGACGCTCCCCCAGCTCGTAGAATACTGAGGGAGTGGAGGAATAACGTATGACCGAACGATGTTGAGGCCTGGGACGAACAATACAATCATGGTCGGAAGAGATTCCGGGGATCTGCCCCCACAATTTGATCAGTATGGACGAGCTAAGGGATATGAGGGATAGAGTAGGTTTTTATATTTCCTTTTTTGAGGCGGGTCTTCGACTGCCCCTCAACCCTCTTATCTGCGAGCTACTCGAAGAGGCAGGTGCTCACCCTCTTGACCTCTCCCTCAACTTGGTCCGGTATCTAATCTCCTTTGCCGCTTCCGTTCGGATGGTCGGGTTCGAGCCGACCCTGCCTCTTTTCAAGACATACTTTGCGGTGACCAAGTCCCTGAACTGTCTCCAGTGCAAGCACCACAATCGAGGGATCAATTTGTTCGCTAAGCCTCCTGGGAAAACAGGGCATTGGGATGAAAAGGTTTTTTTGGTTAAGAGCAGGTACGGGTGGAATTTCCCAGTACCTCGGCTTCCTGCTTCTCAGATTAAGTCGCTCACCCCTGTTGGGATTTTAGATGAGTATGAAGAGTCCGCTCGGACAGCCATTGAAGATTTTCTTAGAGTTCGAGGAACTTGACCCGCCCGAGTGTTCTGCTGGAGCTCGATCAGTGAGGACGAGATTCTGTTGAGGATGGTCAGTATGTCGACCAAGAGATTTGAAGGTCTAAACGTTTAATGCAAGATTCCCGAGTACATTCAGTACCCTGGGTGGTCGATGCATAAGGAAAATAGGTTTAAGCTGGACTACCCTCAATGCAAAGATAACATTTTCGACCTTGAAGGATGTGGAAGTATTAGTCACCTTTTCGTCGTTTTTCTCTTTTTTTAAACTTGTATATAACATTCCTTCTCAGATATGATCGCTGACCTTGACGAGCTGTCAGGCAAGAAGGCCATGCAAACCCAAGGGGAGGTCCGAAGAAAAACCCTAAGGGAGGTGAAGGCTGATCCCCGGAAGGCCTACGCCCTACCGACCGACGAACAGGGGACTGGGTCCTCGGCAATCCCTTCTACAACGGCCCCTCACCGAGCGCCTACCAAGGTCGTCCCCAGAGGAAAAAGTAAACCCTTGGCCCCGGCGAAAAAATCCCTGAGCCAGTCGTCTTTGTCCCTACCATCCAGCCTGCCTCCGTCGAGAGCGTTCCCGCCCCTGCCTTAAAGAAAAGGCGAATGATCGAGGATGCCTCCAGGGAGGATGAGAAAAGTGTAGAGGAGGTGTCTGCTTGCCCCCTCGCTGAAAAAAAGTTGAAAGGCAAGGCGGTGTCCTCTTCGGCCAGTGAAGAGACAGTCCCGTGGCATAGGGACGATTTTGTGGCCCCGACCACCAGAGCTGCTGGGATCCAGCTTGCTAAAGATTTCGTAGACATTCCAGCTCTGCAAAATTTCGATGTCTCCCGTCGGGACTCCCCCACAGCCCTGGCCGGGCAAGGGCTGGTTATCCGGGCTCAGGTGAGGGACATGGTCGGCTTTGCTAATTTCTTGCCTACCACTGAGGCCATGGGACGCATTGGGATTTGCGTGAGTGAGGTAAACTCCTTGCCTCTTTTGCTTTCTCCTCGCCTTCTTTTTATTAATTAATTAATTAATAAATTTTTTTGTAGCTTTGCTCTTTTTTAACCTCGTTGAGTACCCGAGCTGACCAAGCTGCAACCGAGGTCAGGAAGTTGAAGACTCAATCCCAGGCCGATCAAGATGAGATCGAAATCCTCCAGGGTCAGGTGGCTTCTATGGAGAGCGAACAGGCCAAGGGGAAAACCCAACTTGAAGAGTCTTCGGCCAAGATGGCCGTTTTGATTAAAGAAAAAGAGTTGGCTGAAGCTCGTTCTAACAATGCTGAGAAGAAGGCCAATGAAGCCGAAGAGAGAGCTGCTTGGAGCGACCAAGCAAAGGTTTTGGCCGAGAAAGAAGCGGCTGAGTTGGCGGTGAAGGTAACCGACTTGGAGAAGCGAGTTGAGGATGCGAGGACCGCGACTTTTGAATCCTTCAAAGGGATCGATGTGTACAACAAGGAGATCGTCCCTTACTACGAACGGGGTGTTCGTCACATGCTCCAAGTGGCCGCTGCCTCTGGGATGAGCCTTGGCACTATTATAGAGTGGGGCAACGAGAATTTCATCGGCGAGGCTGCTCGGGAGGGCCACGAAATGATCCCCTTTGAAGAGGGCGAGTTGGAGATGCTGCACGCGAAGGATGCCAAGTATGGCTTGGAAGAATGGGTGCCACCAACTCCTTGGTCTCTGGACGTTCTGGCTCTGATGAAGGCCGTGGAGTAGGGCGAGGAGATGGATTTTGATCCCGAGCTGAAGCTAAGACAGTTTATGGGCGAGGGCGAATAGTCCAACCGTGCTGAATTTGAGAACGCGTCGATAGCCGCTGAGCAACGTGGTCTACCCTCCCCTGCTCGTGATGCCGAAGTGGTTGATCTACCCGAATAGTTTTTAGCCTATCCTCGTTGTGTCGAGTTGTTTCAGGCGTGTGTGCCTTTATTTCAGGACAATATACATTTTTTTTGTAGTGTAACTAAATATTTTTTGTTGTTGTTTGCCTTGGTCGTTTTACTGTTCAGCTGAGTTATATAAGCGGATGAATGCTTTTCAAATTTTCATTTGGATACTTGTTATTTTTTGTTTGTTTCTAGTTATCCTCGCTTATCGAGGACAAGCAAACAATTTCCAAAAATCGGCTTTCTTTGGTGGTTCTCCTCGAAACACTCCCTCCTCAGTACGAGGATGGGAATGAGCACTTGGCTCATTTATCGTTTTTGATGACCTTCCTCGCGTACCGAGGATGAGGTCTTTCTCCCACCTCCGTACGAGGATGGGAATGAGCACTTGCCTCATTTATCGTTTTTGATGGCCTTCCTCGCGTACCGAGGATGAGGTCTTTCTCCCACCTCCGTACGAGGATGTGAATGAGCACTTGGCTCATTTATTGTTTTTGATGGCCTTCCTCGCGTACCGAGGATAGGTTCTATTCCCATCTCCGTTCGAGAATGGGAATAGGTAGAAACAAACGCTCGTTTTTGGATAAAACTTGTCATTCATTCAACTTGTGACCTTTACAATAATTACATCAGTGATAATATGCCTTGAGATGATCTGCATGCCAAGGATTCTTGAAAGGTGTACCGTCTAGTTCTGCCAACCTGTAGGTTCCTTCCTTAACAATGCTAACTACTCTGAATGGGCCTTCCCAGTTCGGAGATAGTTTATTTCTTCCAATCTTTCTTCCCGTTGCTTCAATTTTCCTTAAAACCAAGTCTCCAATTGAGAAAGCTCTTGGTTTTACTCTTTTGTCATGGTGAATCTTTGTAAGCTTTTTATAATTGATCATTCTGAGTCGGGCTTCTAGTCGTCTTTCTTCGAGGTTGTCCAGGTCGAGCTGTCTGGACAAATTGTTCTGTTGTTGATCGAAGAAGGTAACCCGAATGGTAGGGAGAGCTAATTCAACTGGTGCCATTGCTTCTGAGCCATATGTAAGTGCAAACGGGGTTTCACCAGTAGATCCCCGTATTGACGTTCTGATTCCCCACAAAATGATTGGCATCTGCTCTAACCAGCTTCCCTTTTTCTCATCTAAATTCCTTTTTAAAGCATGCATGATCTTCTTATTTCCTGCCTCTGCCTGACCATTGCCTTGTGGGTGAGCTACCGAGGACATTCTGTGCTTAACATTCAGTCTATCACAATTTGCTGTAATTTTTTTGGAAAACTGAGTGCCATGGTCGGAGACGATCATCCGAGGGAGCCCGAAGCGACAGAAGATCTGTTCGTATACAAATCTGATCGCTTGATCCTCGGTTATGCCAGCGAGTTGTTTTGCTTATATCCACTTGGTGAAGTAATCGACTGCAACAATCACGTACTCGTACCCATGCTTTGCTTTGGGGAAAGGTCCAATGAGGTCAATTCCCCACATGTCGAAGGGCCACGCTGCGACCACTGGGGTTTGCAAGACCGAGGGTAGTCGTGGGATGTTTGCATATCTTTGGCATTTGTCACATTTCTTCACATACTCCGCTGCGTCCCTTCTCATGCTCGGCCAGCAATAACCGTGAAAATTCATTTTGTCCAACAGAGTCCTCGGACCTGGGTGTCCTCCACACTCGCCCTCATGCACCTCGGCCAACAGATCCTTCACTGTCTCTGGTCGTATGCATCGAAGGAGAGGTTTGGTGTTAGATCGTTTGTACAGCATACCCCCGACAACCGAATATCTGCACGCTCGGTTTCTGATTATTTGGGCTTCACTTTTCCCCTCTGGTAAGACACCTTGCTCGATGTAGTCTTTTATGTCATCGATCCAACATCTTGGAGTTTCCACGACGACCATAATTTCCTCTTGGTTGATGGCTGGGTTTTTGAGGAACATTAGTTCAACATTAGGAGGAACTTCCTCGATTTCCGAGGATGCGATCTTGGAGAGATAATCAGCTCGGGAATTTTCCTCTCTTAGGATTTGCTCCAGTTCCCAATATTTAAAGAGGGTCAACAATTTTTGTGTTAATTGTTGATATTTGGCCAATGTTGGGTGATTTACTTCGTATTCACCCAGTATCTGCTTTACCACCAGCTGGGAATCACTGTAAATCACTATGTTTTCGGCCCCCAAGCCTAGTGCGAGCTCGACTCCAGCGACCAAGGCTTCATACTCGGCCTGATTGTTCGAAGTTTTGAACTGGAATCTCAAGGCCATATCCAGCTCTCCTGAATCCGGAATAATCAACGAGAGACCAGCCCCACTTCTTTCTACTCTTGCAGATCCATCTACGAATAAGGTCCAACATGAAAGAGGCCTTGTCTTTGCTTGTTCGCCAGCCATGGTCGCTTTTGTGGTCACTGGGATGACTCCCTGAGCATTTTCTTGCTCGTCTCTTGGTCGGGTGAACGAGGTTTCGCAATGAAATCGGCTAGAACTTGAGCTCGGATTGTTTTCCTAGCTTCATAGCTGATATCATACCCGAAGAGTTCTACTGACCACTTCAACATTCTGCCCGCCATGTCAGGTTTGTGCATGATTTTTCTTAGAGGAAAATTGATGTATACTATAATCGAGTGTGCCTGGAAGTAAGCTTTCAGCTTTCGTACATCGATGATTAAGGCGAGAACCAATTTTTTGACCTCCAAGTACCTTCCTTCAACGTCTGTCAGTGCATGGTAGAGCTGTCATAATCGAGCCCGGCCCATAGGCCCGGTCCATCCCACCCAACTTTTCAAGGGCCTGGGCCTCAATTTAGTAGGCTCGAAAAAACCCGGGCCTGGCCAGGCCCGTTGGGCGTGTTTGGCCCGAGCTTAAAAAGCCCGAAAAGCTTGGCCCGGCCATAAAGTTAAACACTTAAACTTAATTACAAAATTAAAAACTAAAACATAAATCTAAAAAGAAAAAAACTATCAGACATTCATTTAGACCATTTTTTTTTCTTTTTTTTCTTTTGGTTAGATAAATTTATGACACAATATGATCTATTTCCAAATCATTGTTCTTTTTTTGATTGAAACTCATATTCTAAATTGATGGAAGTGATACTTACAAAGAAGAAATTGAGTTGATCTTTCAAGTTATAATCTAGTTTAGTATGGTTGTAGTTAGTAATTTTATCGAAACTGATCTATTTAATTGAGTATCTCTATATGATATTAGCTAATAAAAATCCTCAATAGTATAAAAATGATAAAAAAAAATAAAATTAAAATGCTAGATTGTGTCGGGCAAATAAAAAAATGAACATTTGCTAGTTAGTAACTTAGTATGGTTTTGCAAACTAGAACCCGAAAAACTTTGTCTATCCTTATAAAACACATATTAAAAAATTGGGGACAATATGATGAACTTCAATTTGGTTATAAATTTTTTGAAAAAAATATCCTTCAAGTAGCACATGTAATTTTTCTTTGGTCTGTAACATTATTGTTTTTCTAGTTTCTGTTTCGTTCAATTGTTGAAATTACTACCTTTGTTTATATTTGCTTTGGTTGCACTTTTGCTTTGTAATTGTGTAAGTTAGACTAGTAAGTATATGTGTGTTTGAACTTTTGATGTGTTATATAACATTTATTAGCTAATTTGTGAGTTTTATTTAATAAAAAAATATTTATTTTTTTGGCCCATAGGCCCGAAATGCGCATGGGCTGGGCTTGAGTTCTATGAGGCCCGACACTATTTGCGGGCCGGGCCGGGCCGGGCCGCTGTTAAGCGAGGCCCGCTTAAGCTTGGGCCAGGCCGACCCGTTTGACAGCTCTAGTGCATGGGAGACATAGTAGATTGGCTTTTGGATGTTGCCTTCCTTTCTGATCAAGACTGCAGCAACTGTTGAGTCTGATGCTGCCAAATAGATGTATAGTTTCTCCTCTAGTACTGGGATGCTGAGGAGTGGTGGTTGGCCCAAGTATCCCCTAAGCTCCTCGAAAGCCTTGGTACAATCATTGGTCCATTCGAATTTCTTGTCTCCCTTTAAGACCTTAAAGAAGGGCAAGCTTTTTTCAGCTGATTTGGCGATGAAGCGACTGAGGGCGGTGACCCGATCATTGAGTTGTTGGACGTATTTGACCGAGGATGGTATATCCATGGTTGTCAAGGCTTTTATCTTCTCCGGATTGGCCTCAATTCCTCTTTCATTTACCATGTAGCCGAGGAATTTCCCTTCTGTTACTCACAAACGCACACTTAGCCGGGTTGAGCTTCATTTTGTTTTCCCACAAATTCGAGAAAGTTTCTCGCAAGTCTTTGGCGTGGTCGGAGTGCTTGGTTTTGATAACCATGTCATCAATGTAAGCTTCTACATTTTTTCCCAACTGGTCTCCGAACACTTTATTTACCATTCTCTGGTACGTAGCCCCCGCGTTTTTGAGGCCAAAAGGCATCATTGTATAGCAATACAACCCCCCTGCTGCTCGGAACGCTGTATGTATCTGGTCAGCCAACCACATCTTGATTTGGTGATAACCTGAGTATGCATCTACAAAACTGAGAATTTTGTGCCTCGATAATGGCGATATGGAGTCCACAAGTTGGTCGATTCTGGGTAATGGATACCAATCTTTCGGGCAAGCTTTATTTAGAACAGTAAAGTCCACACACATTCGCCATTTCCCAGCTACTTTCTTCACCATGACTACATTTGCAATCCAGGTTGCATACAAGACTTCTTTAATAATTTTAACTTTCAATAATTTTGACACTTCTTCCTTGATAGTTGTCTGTTTTTCCGAGGAAAAAATTCGTGCCTTTTGCTGTATGGGGATGAAGTCTGGATTAATGCTCAATTGGTGCATAGCGACGTCCTCGCTAATTCCCTCCATGTCCTCAATCCTCTAGGCGAACACATCCAAGCTTTCTTTCAACAACTTGATGATCGCTGCTCGCTCTTCTTTAGGGATTTCCCTTCCTACTCGGACCTTCTGTTCGGGGAAATCGAGGTTGATCACAATTTCATCTAAGTCGTCGTTAGGCTCGATGGCTGGGTGATGATCAATATCCAAGCTTTCGATAGTGATTACTTTGGTGGCGGCCTGGTCCTTTTCCTGCTCTGAGGTAGCCATCGTGCCGATCATCAGATCCTTGTTTTCCCCTTTGAGCGAGGGCTCCATGCCTCGCGCTTTCCCATTCTAGTGACGAGTCGGCGCTCCTTGCACTCAGCAGCCTTGTGCGTATGGGCGCTCTAACCGCTCTAGCTAGGTCTGAGTTGGCTCAGGAAACATTGGGATTATTTCCTCTTCTGTTTCTCGTAGTCTCTTGGTTGATCTGCTAATTTCAACCACCTCTCCTTCCGGCATGGAAATTACCACCTTCTCTTTGTGCATTTTTTCTTTATAAATGTATACCAGAGTGCTCGCTGCATCATTTAAAACCATGCCAATCCTTTTTTCCGTAGGGTATTTGATTCTTTGATGAGCCATGGACGTGATCATCTGGAACTTAGTTTGCGAAGGTGAGCCCAGTATGGCATTGTATGGAGATGGTAGGTCGAGCACTAGGAAATCAACCTCCTCCGTTCGTGGAGTATTGGTTTCCTCTTCGAGGATCACCGAGAGAGTAATGATCCCTTTCACCGCGACTTTATGTCCGGTAAAACCCTCTAGTAGTACGCTGCTAGGTATGAGGTGGGCGTTCCCCAACCCCATTTCCTTAAAGCAAGCATAGTACAAGATATCATTTCCTGCCCCTGTATCCACGAGCACCCGCTTCACCTCGCTGTTGTGAATTCTTACTCGAAGAGTCAAAGGTTGTTGGCGAGCAGTCTCACCGGCAGCTAGCTCGCCTGGCCAGAAAGTGATTCCTCCTGCTTCATCAGATCGTGACATCATATGAACCACATGTTTCAAGTTGTAAATCATGTTTTTCAACTGGGTCCCACTTGGTGATGTTTCCCTGATGGTGTTGATTACGTTCCTCGGGCCTCCGTTATCTGGCCGAGGATTCTGAGGTCGCTCGGGCTCTCTTGGCCTTTCCCTCTGGTCGCTGCCTCTTCGCTCAAACCTCCTGAGCTCGCCTTTGTCGATCAACTTCTGAATGACCTTTTTCAAGTTGATACATTCCTCGGTTGTATACCCGATGTCTTTGTGGTAGGCACACCGTTTATTGGGGTTGCGAGGATATCGACTTTCTTTCAGCGCCACGGCCTATAAATCTTATCCTGATCGAGCAGGACATTCATTATATGCTCGCGGCTGGTCGTGAGTGGGGTCTAGTCAACGTTGTCCCACATATTTTTTCCTCGATTATCTTCCTCCTTGAGGCCAGATCCTTGCCCCCCTTTGTTCTAGTGGTCTTGAGCTCGGTGCGCTCCATCATGTTCTTTCTTCTTCCCTTCTTACTTCTCACTCCCTTCTTTCTTTGCCTCTTCGGTATTGATTACCCGAATTGCATGGGCATACATCTCTCCAACCGAAGTTTGATCCCGTAACATCATTTCTTGCCTCATCAGCCCTTGCTGCAGGCCAGAGATGAAACACATCTTTATTGATTCCTATGAAATGTATGGTATTTAGTCCACCATGGCCATGAATCTGTCCATATAGGTCTGGTTGGACTCATTTATACGTCGCTGTATCCCACACATGTCTGTTTATTTCTTCGTCTGGAGCCCGGCCGAGGAGAATTGGTTGACGAACATCTGTCTGAATTCATCCCAACTCTCCACTGAATCCAGTGGGAGTCCAGTATACCATTTCAAGGCCTTTCCCTTCAATGTTCCTGCAAAAATCTTACCCCACGCATCCTCGTCCTCAGGGGCAACTGCATTCATTTTTATCGCAAAACTGGCCATGTGATCTACGGCATTGGTGAGGCCTTGATAAGGTTCGAAGGTAGGGAATTTTTTATCGGGGAGTGGTGCTTTTCTCATCCTCTCTTGAAATGGCCCATTCTTGGCTGGTGGTAACAGCATTGGTTTTCCTTTTTCCATGGCCTCCAGTCGACCAAGTAGGAATTTCACCTCCTGGTCGACAGCCAGGGTGGGCTTGTTGGTTGACTTCTGTACCTCGGTGGTCGCAGTTCCGACCACTCTTTGGATATCCTGCACCTGACTGTTGAGAATGAGTGCAATGTCCACATGTTTTGTTTTTAATCGCCTTTGTCCTCAGCCTAGACTCCCTTCCTCGCTCCTCTCTCGTGTTCGTCGAGAGCGTCTGGATTCATTTGGAAAAGTTAAACGGCTTTGGACGCTAGGCTTGGGCGCCTGCTCGCACGCCCTTTTTCCCAACCGGGATTTTGCACTAGGCCGAGATATAGCCTTCTCCTTTCCTTTGCCCTTTGAGGTGACCCTTTGAATGATCGGGGCTTACTCCTCTTGGGGTTTAGTCGTAGCTTTTATCTTTTTCTGAAGCTCGAACATTTTGAGCTCGGCCTCTTGAATTCCTGCAAGGTAAAGTTTCTGACGTTCCCAGAACTTTGACTCTGCAAGGAGTTCGTCTTGTTCAGTGGCCCTGTCTCCCTCTGTTCGAGGTTGTTCCATTTGGGCCTCCTCGTCAATATTACAGATAATGCTCGGCTGGCCTCCCATTGCCTTTGAGGTGACCGTGTCGATGTCCATGCTCGTTATTTTGCTCGCAGGTGAGGGTGGTGGTATATTTGTTCCTGGTTGGTTTTGCTTGGTAGGAGTTTGCTGGTCCATCGATTATAGAGTTTTCACTTATCGTTTTTCGATTCCCGGCAACGGAACCACTTGATCACGCCACAAAGATGGGGTGACTAAGCTGGTAGTCCACGTAATGGACCGGAGCTGACGTGTCTTGTGGTAAATGACCACGTCGGTGTATGTGGGTACCGGAGGTACCAAGTTTGATTGGATATCTGGGCTTCGCGCTTGCTCTTTGGTTATTGGTCACCTGAAAGGAAAACTACCGTTAAGGTCTTTGGGGTTTGGGGCTCCTCCCGGTGTGAGAGTCGTGAATCGTGGTGTTTGAGTATGTGTCGGAGCTAGGCGTTCCCTTAAGCTTCCGGTGGATGTTTTGGTAGTAGTCTTTCTTGGTGTCTATTGTATGAAAAATTCTCTTGGTTAGTATTAGAATGCCAAGTAAAACTTACCTTATTTGATGGTGGTCGATTAGTTGATGGTCGCCGATGATGATCGGCTGGTTGATGGTTCTCGGTCTCTGGTGGGACTTGCCCAAGTCTGACTGGAGTCCACATGGTCGTCCCACGTAGGGGGACCCAGGTCGGGTCCCTTCAAAGCCTAACTGGAAAAATCCCGGATTCCATCGGAAATATGTCATTGTTGAGCGGACTCAACTTAGGATTCAATAGACTCACAGGCAACATACCGGTAAGTCTTGGAAATTGCCACAAGTTGTCACAAGTATCACTTGCTCACCAGTGGCGGACAGAGGCATTACATTATGAGGGCAGTTGCCCCCATTTGGATTTTTTTGCACAGAGGAATTTTTTAATTTAATTTTTAATAATCTATTATTATAAACAATTTGCCCCCACCTAGATAAGATTTATACGTTTTGCCCCCACCTAAATTTAAAATGGCTAAATGCTTAAATCTCTTTTCCCAATTCCCAAATCAAAAAAATGAAAACCCCCCCTTCTCTCTCTCTCTCTCAATCTCGGCCCCTGCTCCTTGCCTCCTTCCTTCCCGTCGTTCCTGAGTGATTGAGTCCCATTCCTGTCTCCTTCACTATCTGGTCCTGTTGTCCGTCTCAGTCCCAGACCCAGTCTCCCTCCAACTCTCCAACCTCTTTCTTCCTTCAATCCTTCAGCCTCTGCTAGACTGCCACCGCGACACCGCTCCAGCAGTCCAGTGTGCTCCCGCCTCCCAGCCTCTCCGGCGTCCCGACGGCCTGGCGCCCTTCACAGCCTCCTGCTCCACTCCAAGCTCCTGCTCCACCACTCCTCTTAAGCCTAACTCTTAGTCTCTTAGTGCTCTACAAGAATAACAAGAGGTATTCTTTAAGAATTTCTAAATTTTAATCGTCTATTTGTTTGAATCAAAGTATGATTGTATTGTATGAATTTGTAAATTATAATTGTGAATTTGTGATTTAAAATTTTAAAATTAATTAAAATAAGTAAATAACCCTCGTTTTAAAAATAGCTCTAATTTGAAATAATCATAATTTTGAAACAACCCTAATTGATTATTTAATATATATAATTGTTGTGAATTGTGATTTGTAAATTTTTTCACCCGGATGATTTATAAACTTTATTAAATATGTGCACCCAGTTAGGAATTTTTCTGCGTCCGCCACTGTTGCTCACAATAACCTCAGTGGAAGCATACCAAAAGAACTCTTTGGACTTCGACTTTTATCAATAACACTAAGATTGCAACAAAACCATTTCTCTAGATCATTACCACTAGAGATTGGAAATCTTGCAAGCTTAAGGGAATTGAATGTCAGTGTGAATGACTTGTCAGGTGATATTCCGACTACGCTTGGTAAATGCACTAGCCTTGAAAACCTGTTTATGCAGGAAAACATTTTTCGAGGTTCCATTCCTTCGTCCTTGAGTTCCTTGAGAGGTATGGTAATTTTTGATCTTTCGCACAATAACCTGTCTGGTCAGATCCCAACGTATTTTGAGCACTTCTTAATGATGCGTCTAATATTATCCTTCAATAATTTTGAGGGCGAAGTACCAATGAATGGAGTTTTCTCCAATTCAAGTGCAATATCGGTAGTTGGAAACAATAGGCTCTGTGGGGGAGTTCCTGAACTTCAACTACCTAGATGCCCAGCCAAAAAACCAAAGATACGGCAAAAGAGACCGAGTGCATTAGTAGTATTGATCTCGACATTTTGTGCACTATTGGGTGCATTTCTAATAGTGTTATCTTTCTTCTTATATCGGAACAGAAGGAGAAGAAAATCACAAGAACTGGAAACGGGGTCAAAAGATTTATTGATGCAAGTTTCTTACAAGAGGCTACTCAAAGCAACCAATGGGTTTTCAGCAGAAAATTTAATTGACTTGGGTGGTTTTGGCTCCATTTATAAAGGAATTCTTGATGAGGATAGTGGGACTCCCATTGCTGTCAAGGTACTAAACCTTCAATGTCAAGGTGCTTCCGAGAGTTTCATGGCAGAGTGTGCAGCCTTGAGAAACATTTGACATCGGAATCTTTTGAAGATCATTACTGCATGCTCGAGTGTTGATAACGAGGGTCAGGAATTCCAAGCTTTAGTGTACGAGTTCATGCCAAATGGGAGTTTGGACAGGTGGTTGCATCCATGTTTGGAACAAAATGGACAGAACGAACACTTTAGACTCAGCTTTCTTCAAAGGCTAATGAAAACTTTGGAAATGAAGATTTCAGATCAAACATTGTGGGGAAGGTTTTGGAGGGAAAATGTTTCTCTTTCATGAATCATATTTTTGTTACAGAAATAAATGGAGTAGCAACTCCCACTATATAGTTACAAACACCACTACCAACCTCCACTAACAAACTTGCATCTAACTAACTTACAGCCTAGCAAAGAAATATCTAAAACTAATATCAACAACATCAACAGAACAGTTACAAAAATGCCCCTAGATCATTTACAGAACTAGCTTGACTGGAAGTGGAAATCATCTCCATACATCCACACATGGTAGTTGGATAGCCTTGTAGAATCTTTGTAAGTCTGCCTTCAGCTTGTTTGATCTATGCACATTATTGGCTTGAGGATTAGCCACATTATTCACTTCTGCATTATCTACACTCCCCCCACAAGTTGAAAGTGGGAATGCAATAAGAACTTTCAACTTGGATATCAAAAACCAATGGGGGACTTTCCCCAAAGATTTGGTGAATATATCAGCCATCTGGAATTTGGAAGGGATGTACTAAGGGTGTATTAAACCTTGTTGGACCTTCTCACGTACAAAATAACAATCAAGCTCAATGTGTTTAGTCCTAGCATGATAAACTGGATTAGAGGCTATAGCTATTGCAGTAGAATTATCACAGTAAACTGGAACAGGAAGAGTAGGAGAGATTTGCAAGTCTTTAAAGAGAGCATGAACCCATAGAATCTCACAACTAACAGTAGCAAGAGCTCTGTACTCAGCTTCAGCAGAAGATCTGGTTGTGATAGCCTACTTCTTGGACAGCCAGGAAACAAGAGAATTCCCAAGAAATATGCAAAACCCTGTGACAGATTTTCTATCATTAGGGTCCCCTGCCCAATCACTATCACAATAGGCTGTAAGATTGAAGTCATTAGTGGATGATAGAAAAAGCCCTTGTCCTGGACAAGCTTTGAGGTATCTCAGAAACCTAAGCAAAGCTTTCATATGCAGATCAGATGGAGCATGAACAAATTGACTCAAAGTATGAGCAGTAAAAGCCACACTAGGCCTAGTAATGGTGAGGTATAACAACTTACCAACTAACGGTCTATAGAGACTGGGATCTGGGAGAGGGGTGCCTTCAGAGGCCAACAATTTTGTATTAGGATCCAAAGGAATAGTCAAGGGCTTTGCTTATGTTAATCCTGTTGTGGGTTCCCGGGATGGGTGCTCCCGCGCCCCGCGCGCCCTTGGATAGGGGTGCGCGTACGTGCGGATGCGGTGACATCCACTGCTCCCGCTCCATCCTCCCTTGTCTAGGGGAGGACAAAATCAAAAGTGCGGGAGGAGTGCTGTCGGAATAGCGCGTTGGAATGCGCCTCGGTTGCCTTTAGTGGATTTTTGATCCAATATGGGAGCTTTGGATTTTCTATGTCAAGTTATCCCTTTTTTAGGGGATACCAGGATATAGGAAAACATCACCTTTCCATTCCCATCCTCCCTTGTTTAGGGAGAACGCATTGAAAGTGCAAAGAAAGATGTTGCGGCGCCCCACTATGGATTTTATGAAAATAGCCTTATGGCCTATTTCGGATCACTATGAGTGCTTTGGGTTTTCTACGTCAAGTTATCCCTTGTTTAGGGGATACCAGGACATAGGAATACATCACCTTTCCATTCTCATTCTCCCTTTTTTAGGGGAAAACGTGAAAGTGCAAAGAAAGATGTTGCGAGGCCCCACTGGATCCAAAATGTTTTTAGAGTCGCCATCTTTATTTTAAGGCAAAAATAAAGCAAAACCAGAAAAAGAAAACCAGAGATGAAGAAAACGGGTTCGGAGGCTAAGTTACGAGTTGGGAAGGTGCTAGGCACCCAACTCGCCCTTTCGGTCTCAAAACGGTTTTTGGCTAAAGTATGCTTTTTGTTATATTTATTAAACAGATAAATAAAGCATTAACTTCCTACAAATACATCCATTACATCTATATTATTTACGGACTTGCAACAGACTCTTTTACAAACAATTACAAATATACTTGAAAATATTCGGCCATAGCAACGGCTACATTTAGTATTATTTCCTAACAAAATCCGGGCAACATAACTGCTTATATATTGATATTGAACCGGACTGGAAATAATACTATTACAAATAAAGACTTTATTGAATAAATGAAGTAAATAATTACAAACTTATCTAAAAACATTTTGCCATAATAACGGCTACATTTAGTACTATTTCCCAATTAAATTCGGGCAGCACAACTGCTTATATGACTACATTGGGCCGGACTGGAAATAATACTATTACATGGAAATGAAAAACTTAACAATAAAAACTTACAGACAGCGTAGGGGTGTGCTCGCTCTGTCCCTCGAGGAGAGAGAGTCTTTTTTTTTGAAGTTGAAGTTGTGTGTTTGTGTGTTGTGTGAATTTGGGCAGCGTGACTGCTCTGAAAGTTACTTTTCGGCCTCGGGATCGGGGCAGGGTAACTGTTTGTTTTTGGTTGTTTGTTTAACTCGAGGTAGGTGAAATCGGCGCGTAGTAACGACTTAGATTTGGCCTTTTAAATCGGGCAGAGCAACTGCTCTTTCCACGATTTTTGGACCGGGGAAATAGGGTGGATACCTAGCTGGGGGGCTAAGGTACACTTCTATCGGTTGGATTTGTGTTTGGCAGAGGTTTGGCAGGGCTTCGAGGCTTTGGAGGTGATCTCTCACTATCTCACACCGCTCTCTAATTCTCCAGCGTAACGTTAACGTGGAGAAGCTTTACGCAAAGTTTCTGTGTCGAAATGAGGAGCCGGCCTCTGCTATTTATAGGAGGAGAGCAGGGACATTGATGGAATTAGAAATCTTCTCAAACGCATCAGTCGGTTGTACACTGCGCTGGATCAATTGCATTTTACGGCAAATTGTTGATGAACAGTGGCTGGGGATTTGGGAATTGGGTGCCACCCTATAGAGATTTGGGCGCCATGCCCAAATTCCAAACTTGGCCCATTTTTGACACTCTGGTCCCTGCAATTTGTCCTTTTGCGCATCATGCTTTGTCCTTTTGCATTTTTGACCCTGTAACTTGACATTTGTTAATGTTTTAACAGTGTTGAGTCTTATGTTAAATTTATATCTGATCAGTACATTACATTAGTTTTATACTTGGTGGCTAATCGGCCGCGATCGATTAGCGTGGCAACCTGTATAGAACTTTGTCTTGTATAGTTTTTGTAGGACTTTTTCGGGTTCATCGGAAGACCACTTCTCGGCCTTCACCTAGGAAGACCTGCTCAAAGCTTAAGATCGGTAGACCTCGTGTCGGTGATCCGCTTCTACGTGTCCTCTCCAAAAGCTAGCGGATTAATTCAAACTTATTCCCATATATTATTTGAATTAATCCAAGTCTTTTCGACATGTCAAGCCGAAAGCAACTTTCAGCGAAAAGCAGAATACTTTTCGCCTGACGATGAAAGCGAAAAGCGCATCCCCTACTTTCTCGCTTCATCTCTCGATCGACACCAAATCGCCCACCTTTTTTGAAGATCTCGTAAATGATTATCTCGCTCTAGTTATCTGTGAAGACGAAATTCCTTGATCGACCCCATGCATTTAATGCATTTATGAATAGATTTGTTCTTGAAGTCTTCGTCCTCTCCAACGGATTCTTTTGATATGCACTCGCTTTAAATACGCCATTGAAGGCTGGAACAAAAACAACGTATGTAATCAATCGAACACTTAAAGAATTGCTCGAATCTACACTACTCCAAGTCTTTCATTTCAAGTGCATTCAATAGATCCTCAACAGATCTAGAAGTCCTCGTCAACAACAAGAAGCTGCTCTTCAACAATTATTGTTTTATTCTTCTTGTTGTTTACTTCCATTAACTATATACGCATCGAATTAAATATCTTGTATTTACAGATATTTAATTCCCTAGACCCAAACACAAGTCAATATTTTGTACACGATCCATTAGGGATATTCTTTGTAATTGATCTAAGTGGAAAACATAGTGCACAATTTAAATCCAAGGTTGATCGCCTTGGTGGTGGACGTAGCACTCATTATAGTGTGAACCATCCCAAAATACTTGTGTTATTTCCTTTCGTCTCTATTTATTGAACTGCTTAGTTTCATTGTTTATATTATCCATTTCATTGAGAACTTAAGTAATCTGTAAAGGTCTAGGTAGTCCTTATCGGCGGCACGGAACAATTTTCTTGAAGGTCTTCCGCTACTTGATTCTTTTCATAGATTGCAAGTAACTTTCAAGGAACTTACTTAAAAGTTTTTAAAAGTGTTAATAAGCTATTCAACCCCCCCCCTTCTAGCTTATTATTGTGCTCATTGGGACCCACAATTGGTATCAGAGCCTTACTCTTCGAAAACAAGTTTTTCCAAGATTAAACTCTTGAGAGATACGACATAATGGCACAAACACACTATATGCCTACATCTAATGCTAACCACGTCCCAATATTGGACGAAGGTCATTTTGATGTATGGAAGGATAAAGTAATGAGATTCATGAACTCTATTGACAACAGATTATGGAAATGTGTCACCGCAGTCAACATGTACCAATGAAGGCAAATCTTCTAGCCTCCATCGGGAACCCCGCAGTTCCTAAAGAAGAATCGAATGGACGGAGAGGGCGATAGAAAGTCGGGTTGAACTTGACAAAGAAAGCAATCAACATAATCACCGGCTCTCTAGACACAAGCACATACCGCAAGTGATTCGATGTACAACCTGCTAAAGAGATGTGGGAAGCTCTTGTAGAATACTTGGAAGGAGACCAAGACACAAGAGACAACAGAGTAAAATATACATACATCCAAATAGCAGTTTGATTCTTTCAAAAGGATCCTAAGGAAACCTTGAGACAAGCATACGATCGATTCGGTGAGGTAATAAATAGTTGCTTTTCTCTTGGTAAAAGCATTATGACAAAAAGGAAATGAACATGAGGTTTCTAGGCTCTCTAGGTAGCTTATGGCATGTGAAGACCACGGCTATGAAAGAATCTAAGAACTTAAACGATGACTCTTCGTAGTCTCTACGCAAGTTTAAAGGTTTATGAACTTGAAGTTAATCAAGCTCTAGAGCAAGACAAAGAGTTGAGCGTGTCTTGCCACCATGGTCAAGAAGAAATCATTGTTGAAAACAAACCTTCTACTTCTTCCGGTGAAAATGATTTTTTATCCGATGAACAATTTGCTATGTTTGTTAAAGCGTTTTCAAAAATTTGCAAAATATGGAAGGAAGAACACTCACCAACAACCTTTCGGGAAGATTGGTGAAAGCTCATCTAAGGAAGAGCTTGTGTGTTATAAGCTTGTAGGAAACCTGGTCATTTGCCTCAAAATGTCCTAAGCCAAAATTTGAAGCATACCGAAAACCCTCGTTTAGAAAATTTCAAAAACAAAAAGGTATGTTGGTGAAGACATAGAAGATAAACAGGTTGCTACATGGTTTGAAGCCGATTCGAAGAGGAGGAAGAGGATTGTGAGCAAGCTAACATATGCTTAATAGCTCATGATTCATGTCCTACCTATGACTTTGAAAATGAAGTTGTAGTTTCACCAAGTCCTTTGGACAAAAATGAAATCAGCAGTGATAGCTTCATTAAGGAAGAACTTCTCAAGGATAATCGGGATATGCTTGAAGAATTTAATTCCTTTAGAGTAGCCTATGTTAAAGCGGCCAAGAAGCGTGAAACTCACGGTGAGAAATCTTTGATGGCGGTGAGATTCAAACTCTCAATAGTCAACAAGAGAGTATCAAAGCGAAGGAAGAAAACAAATTTCTTCATGACAAAATTGATTGTCATGTGACCGAGCACATCAAAGGACTTGACCTAGAGAAAATTGCCTTGCAAAAGACAATTGACTCTGGAATAGCTCCAAGGATGCATTTGAAGAAATCCTTACAAGCCAAAAATCTAGCAATGATAAAAGCAGGCATAGGATATTCGGATGTGTCTCTTCCGACAATCTCTTACATCAAAGAGAAAGGAGAATCCTCCGCAAATGATATATCTTTCTCTAAACAGACATTTGGAAATATAGGGAAACAAGGCCTTGGTTACTCAAGTGTCCCTTATGTTTACCCTAAAGCTCAGAAAGGAAAAGCCAAAATGAATGATTCAAATGAGAAACCACGAGAAGGTAACGGTAGAAAGTGAAGTCTAGGCGACTATGCCAAGGCAAAGTCTGGCCGACGGTAGACCTACTAAACCTCTACCGTATCTATCAAGTTTGTCTATGAAAGCAGCAAAATTTGCTTTACTGTTGAAGGTAAACTTAAAGGTATTCTACCGAATCCTCTGAAAAGGTATTCAACGAGTAAAAGCTAAAGCTAAGTGCATTTGGTAACCTACCTAGGAAGAGTCGAAAGAAACCAATTAAGTCTACCGTCAACAAGCAAGTCGAACCAGAAAATGAATGTCAAGAAAAGGAATGATCATAAGCACTCTTCGCTTGAAGACTCTAACAGTTCTCTATGGTCTTTCCATTTATGTCATTCTTGCCATTGCTTAGGCCATCGCACCGAGAATCCTCGGCTAAGGTTCACTCAAGATCCGAGAGACCTAGTTCTCTCAAGGTCAAGGTGTATGGGTTGCAAAGGTTGCTAATCCTTAGACCCAAATAAAGGGTACCTTGTTTTGCTTTAACTCTTTTACAGAATGCTTCATGGCTATAGAATCAGAAAATAAAGACATCCGGTACCTAGACAGTGGTTGTTCAAGACACATGACTGGGAACGTAAGTCTTCTTACTGAGCATATAGGCAAGCAAAAGGACCCCATAGTTATTTTCTGAGACAATGCAAGAGGAAAGACAATTGGATATGGCTCAATTACTAGAGGAAGTCTCTCCATCAACAAAGTTTCTCTAGTAAGTGGTTTAAAGCACAATCTTCTCGAGCATATCACAATTCTCGACAAAGGACTTCTATGCCAATTCAATTCCAACCAAGGCCTCATCAAAGACAAGTGAATCGTGTTTCTACAATACCGACCGGCAATAGACAAGGAAACGCCTATGTCGTGGACTTAAATCTTCTAGGGAGATTCTCAAACCCGTGTCTAGTAGCCAACAATGTTCGTTGACAACAAATGGCTATGGCACAAGCTGCCTCGCCACCTCAACTTCAAGCACCTCTCCAAGCTCTCCAAAATGGGCTTGTCAAAGGTCTACCTACGGTCCGCCGATCATGACGTAAGTTGTAAAGCTTGTCAACTAGGAAAACTTTCCAAGTCTTCCTTCAAAAAGAAAGTCTGCTTTATCAACAAACAGTACCTCTTCAACTTCTCTGCATATGGATCTCTTTGGACCTATTACAACACCAAGATTTCGAGACAAGTACACACTTGTAGTAGTTGATGACTACTCTAGATTCACTTGGATCGAAACTATGACATCTAAAGATGAAACGTATGATCTAGTCATCACTGACTTTTTAGAAGACTTCAAACTCAAAAGCTTGAAGATATTTGTGACATAAGATCGACATACAACAAGACCGAATTCAAAAACAATGGTGTAGAAAAGTACCTGCGATGACCATGGATCGGCCACAACTTCTCTCGCGGTGATTCTCAACAAAATGGTGTGCCGAAGCCGAAGAACGAACGTAACCGATTGAAGCTGCTAGAACAATGCCGGCGTAAGCTAAACTTCAAGTATTTTGGGCGTATAGCCAGCCAAATGCTTGCTTTACCCAAATAGATCCCTCGTAAACAAGTTTCATAATAAAACTCCATATGAAATATGGAGAGGAAGATCCCCAAACATTGGATTTCTTAAAATCTTCTAAATGTTTTATTCTTTACAATGGAAAAGAGTATAGAGGAAAATTTGATGCAAAATCGACGAAGGAATTTTCTCGGTATTCCAAACATTCAAAAGCATTTCGCATTTTCAGAAATCTAACTTAAAAATCTTAGAATCGCTGCATGTTTCTTTTGATGAATATGACTTGTTAGAGCCTAGAATGGCTCCGAACGTTGCTAATGATTCGATAATGATGAGACAGTACAAATACAAGATCTACTTCCAATCCTCATCGAAACGGCAAGAACCCAGATCCCAATATCGGTAACCCTTCACCTAGAAGAGACCTCTACCGATACCGATAACAACTCATCCATCCGGCTGACCCTCGAACCCATCTCTTCTGCTTTACCCCAAGCACCTTACGCAGATCTCTCATCCTTCTTGTTCACCGTAAAATGAAAGTTTTGAAGAATCTATTTCTTCCGAACTGCATTTTGATGAATCTCCTTCTCAATCAACTCGAATTTTAAGGAAGAATCCACGTAAGTGATCTTCCTCCAACCGTTATTGAAGCAAGAGATCATCCCATTTCTCAAATTATTGGTGATCTCAATACAGAGTTCGTTCGCACGAGAAATAAGATTCGAGAAGAAACTTTGTTTGCTTATGCATTTGTATCGAACTCGAACCAAAGAAGATTGATGAAGCTATCGAAGATCATAATCGGATTGAAGCTATGCAAGAAGAAGTGAACCAGCTTTGAAAGATGTAAGTGTGGAGTTTAGTTCAAAGACCGACCGATCATCCAACCATCTAGCATTGGGTATTCAAATAAAAGAGATAAGATGGAAATGTCACTTAAACAAAGCTAGATTGGTTGCTCGTGGTACCGACAGAAGAAGGAATTGACTTTGATGAAACATTTGCCCTCGTTGCTAGACTAGAAGCAATCGTAATCTTTTCTAGCTTATGCCTCGCTCATGAACTTCAGTGTATCGATGGATGTTAAGAGTGCCTTTCCGAATGGGATCTTCAAGAAATCAGATACGTGAAAACCCTCTCCGTGATTTGTCATCTCGTACAACCGACCACGCCTACCGACTCAAGAAAGCTCTCTCTACCGGCCAAGCAAGCTCCTAG
>CM028380.1:42705005-42752764 GCA_013146195.2 Codonopsis lanceolata
TAATTTGTACTTTGTATATATTCAATTAGTGGATTCTGTGTTCTTTTCTTTAAGTAAAAATTTGTCATGTGGTCAGTAGTTGTTTTCATTCGAACTTTTATTTGTTTTTAGCCATTTGCCCTTAAATTACATATACAAAAACATTAATAGGACTTCATTTACCATTTTCTGATTCCGATTCCTTTTTGCACTTCTGATTATAGGTGTGCAATGGCTCTTGTCCATCAAAGAGTTTAGTGTTTATTATAGGCACGAGTTCACAGATTGAAATGGCTGAAAAAGCTTAAATCACCATTTTTAGTGTTTTGTACTACATTCGTTCCGGGTAAATAGTTCTCATTTGAAAGATAATTTGTTTTTTAAAAATAACACTTTTAATAATCAATTAATAATACCAAAAATAAAATAATTGACTATTCGACTCAAATGGAGAGAGTATAATAAATGGTGGGGCTATATGCACCCTATAATGTACTCCACACACCCCATTTCTTCAAAAAGTCCTTCTAATGTATGCACAACTGGGGTGTATAGAGTACATTATTGGATGCATATAGCCCTAGTGCCCTACCCTATAATAATTTACAGTAAGCTTTGTAAATAAAATATATTTTGGGTCCTAGTAATACTCATAATTAGAGCAACACTAGCCAAGGTCAAATCTTTATTTGGTAAAATTATGTCAGTTCTTTTTTCAAAGTTTCTAAACCTAAAAGTTTACTGTTATTTTTTTCAATCGTAAAAGATCATTTTTCGAAATATTGTTCTCAAAATGCCATCGTCTCATTCAACAGCTCCGGTAACACACTTTGAATTCGAAAATCATCATTGTTGCACAACGAAATAGGAATCGAGATGCCCTATATGTGGGGTCGAGAGGGCCATCTGGTCGTGAGGATTTGGGGGCAATGTCCCCAAAAGGTAAATATATTTTTTTATTTATGAAATACGAAACTGTACTGGATTGAGATTTTCAGTAGAAACGAAGGCGGAGGAGGAGGATGAAGAAGAAGACTTACGACGGAGGAGATGGAAGAAGAAGGTGGATGACGTGATCTGGTTCTTTTTGATTTTATATCACAGTGCAAAAATATTGAATTAATATATCGCGTTGTAAATATTGATGTATCGCGGTTCAAAAATAGTCTGGACAATTAAATTGATGAATTGCAGTGCAATTTTTTTAAAAAAAATTGATCGTGGTTCAGAAATTTTTTGAATTGTGGTGCATAAAGTTTTGAATCGCGGTGCATTTTAAAAAAAAATTTGATCGCGGTTCAGAAATTTTTTGAATCGTGTTGCATACATTCTTGAATCGTTGTGCATTTTCAAAAATAAATTGAATCAATGTGCTTTTTTGTAGCACGCCTCGAACTCATTAAGGGTATCGTAGTAATTTCATCCCTAAAAATGTCCTTTTCTGATTGAAAAAAAAACGATACTAGATCGAAATTAATATTTTGAAAAATGGACCGACCGTAATTTTTCTCTCTTTATTTCCTGTCTACTTATGGTTGCATGGCCCACCAACCACCACTTGTAAGCGTGCACCACCACCACATATAAGTGGAAGGATTTGTACCTAACACCACTTGTAAACTGTGGTGCGTTTCTCCGTCCTTAACCTGCATGAACCCAATCAGAAATTAGCAATTTCATTTTTTTGGTTCCCAGTCAGTGTAAGGGTTTGGTTTTGTTTGAGGCCAAAACCACAAATCGAACCGACTTCTAATGGTTCCATGTTTTTTAAACCGAATCGAACTGCGGGATGTTTGAAATCGAACCAAACCGAATCGAATGGTTCGGTTTGGTGGTTTAAATAAAAAATAATTGATAGTTCGATGCCCTTTCGTGTGGTTGAATTTGATAGTTTTAAAGCTAGTTTGATTGTAAAAGTGTTTTCTTGAAAACAAGGAGTTATGATTAAGCTTGTTTTGGTTGCCCAATTTGATTGGGAGATAAAAATTTTGGAGGTAACAAAATTTCAATATCGTTTTAAAATGCTGAATTTTGATTCATGTGATTGATGCATTGCCTTATTTTTACCCGGGAAATCCTCGACATACTTTATGTTTGTCGTGGTGTCTCTCTTGTTCTTACTTTGTGTTAGATTGAGTTAGATTTGGTTGCTTTCGTGATTACTTTGTGTTTGTTTTCTTTTGTTCATGTTCTTCTTTTCTACTTTGTGTTGGAACAAGTTCAAGATAGGCTATGATGTACCCCATATTATGCCTTATGAGTTCTACATGATTGAACCAGCACTTGTTCCAAGGTGGAGATTGTAAGTAATGGTTTGACTCTTATTCTATTTTGGGCAGCCTGTTTTCAATTCATTTAAGCCTAGCAACCCAAAATTCCTAAGGCCCAATTACTCCCTTCTCACTATCAGTAGACCCTATGCTTTAATTAGAGGGGAATTTACACAAATGACCAAGTCAAAGGTGACTTAGTCATTTGTAGCCCCACTTAAAAAAAAAACTCTTTTATGGTCTAGTTTATTGATAAACCGATAAACCATCACTGGTTTATCGGTAAATCAGTAAAAATGCACCCCTCAACATCCGAAATCATTGGTCGACAAGTGTGGTCGACAGATCCACCAGTTGTCGACCAAGTGGTTTACACTGGCTTATTAATAAACCAGTGTAAACCACTTGGTCGACCAGTGGTCGACCAAGTGGTTTATGGTCAAAGGCCATATATGTTCATCAACCGGATCAAATGGCCATATTTGACCAATCCCACATAATTAGAGGTTTTTTGTGTTCCCCTAATTTGGCCTCTCCTTTTCTAGTGATATGTTGACTGCTTCCTCTTTTGTTGGCGACGACGTCGCAACTGTTGATTCCGATAAGGAGTCTTTGACTCCTTATCCTTATCTGTTGCTACCTATTTATACCTCCCATTTCTCTTCAAGGTACCGAATCATCTAAGCTATTGCTCTTTCTATCTTTCAAACTCTTCTTCTTTTATGATCTGAAATCTGTGAAGGGGAATCACTGTGTGAATGTGTGTTTGAGCCTTTCAGTTCGTGAGCATTCAGTTCGTGAGAGGGGTTGTTCATATTGGGTTGGGGATTTCGTTGGAAGGCTTGGGCAGTTTCAAATTACCTTGGAACCGTGATAGTGTGCCTTCGTTTCTCTTGGAACTCAGTTGATTTGGTCAAGAAGTATACTCTGTGTATAGTTGGTTTTGTGTGGGGATCTGAGCCGATTGATCGTGAACTAAGGCATTCACCAGTGACGCTCTTTCTTCTTTTTTCTACTATAATCTGCATATTATTATCTTGTTATAATTGTTGTCTTGTAGCTTATTACCCTGACATTGGGGACTGGTTGTGATGAGCTCGACCCAAATCCTAGTCACGAGCCAAGCACATGTGACTTTACGTGATAGTCACGTGGGATTTAGGGACCAGGAAAAATGTCACCTGAGCAGGATCACTTGTGTGAAGCATAACAAATCCCTTCCGACTAGGAATCCTTTTACAAGTCTGGCTGAGCAAAGAGAGCAAGGTTGCCCGAGCAGACAGATACTCATCTTGAACATAACTAATGGATAACTCTCGTGCCCGAGATTTTAGCTATTAAAATTCCGGTCGATTTACGGTCAACTCGTATTTAGAGCCATAAGGCCTAAGATCTCTACAATAACTACTCATTCGCATTTCACTCCCAAAGAGTATATATATACTTTACAATGCCTCATTTGAAAGGTATGCTCTCTTTTACACAGCAAATCTCTTTCCTTCTGCTTTCAATCAAGCTTAAGACTTACTCTTACGCCCAGGGCCGGTCCTGAACTTTTGGGGGCCCAGGGCGAAAAAAAAAGGCCCCCTAAAAATATATAAAAATACAATTTTTAGACGAATATTTTTTTTAAAACTTTTTATCGTTCATAGTATTGAAAATGTATAGCACCTATAAATGTATAAGAAAAATAAGCATTAAAATTTTATTGAAAACTACTATTTTGCATCGATTTAAACAATTTAGGACAAAAATGATATACCCCATCAATCTTTTTCTTTTTTGACTTCCGGATAGATATTTTCTTGATAACATGTTTGTACTAAAAATTCAAGTTAAAAAAAGAAGACACAATCACTAATAAAGTTTGAACTAAAGAAACATAAGCAATAAAAATGAATCAAATAGCAACAACAAAAAAACTTGATTTTTGCTTGAAATGTAATAATTAAGCTATGGGAGATGGATGGACAAGAAATTAGCTTGACAAAGAAGAGAGTGGACCTAAAATGAATTCAGGTTACTGAACAATTTCCATTGAACCAAGAAGATAATCACGAATTTAATTTACGTGGTATATAATATATTTTTAAAACCTGGCCTACACTTTTTTTAAATTAGCCTCTAGTATAAATTTACAGGCCCAATGTAAAGGCCCATGTTGCACATGGCCGGGGTAAGAATTTCTCGCTACTGGAGGGGTTTCGTGAGTTCCGACCTTGCATTCCTTTTAATGTGTTTTCTTTTGACAAGTTTCTACAAGATCCAACCTTTACATAAGCCCAAATATCCTATAATCCGCGAAGAACGGTCCAACACCAAATTGTGTAGCATCAGGTTGTTTGGTAATAGTCCGTTTGGAATCCCAGTTGGCGATCTACTGTTTAGACAATAGACTGATTATTCTATCCCAAAAGTGTGCACGTATATTATGTTCTTGGTGAACTGAAGGTGAATTGACAGGTTAGTTGCTCCTGCATTTTGGTCATGGACTGGAAACCAATTGGTTCATCAAAGGTTTGTGAAGTATTGCTCTTGTTTTTAATTGGTAAGTGATCAGAAAACTCAACAATTTAAAATCTCAATTTCTTCCCTTTCTTGTACTCACTTTGATTGATTGAAATTTTTTTTTTGAGATTGAATAAGGGATTTTAAAATATAATTGTGATTCTGAGTCATGGAAATAGTCAAGATATTGAAGATAAATGTATTTGCTTTGCTACATACTGTGCATCGTGAAAATAAAGATCTAGCAAACATTATTATTGCTGCCATTTTCTGTTCTATTGAAGCTTTTGTGCCAAGTTTTGAGGCCAATCTTAATGACTTCAAATCCATCCATGGCTTTACTCATGAAAGCAAGGCAACAATGATACAGTACACACACAGTTGGACACCGGAAGTTTAAGTGTTTCCATTCCGCGCTAATCTACCTCATCAGAATTTCAAACATATCTTAGGTTGAGCTTCATGTGCTGGAGAGGAAGCAAGTCCAATTCTCTTGGTCTGAAGTAATTTTGACGTACAAATTTCGGGGTATTTTCTTAAACAGAATGCATCCTTCGAAAGTTGAGAATTTAAATATGAATGTACTTAAAGGTCTTGTATAAACTAATAGTTATTTGAATAAATATATATTTTGGTCCCTGAATATTTGCAAAAATATTAGTTTGGTTATCGGATTTTAAAATATATTCATGTTGTTTTTAATGGATCAATAGGTCTTGTTTCTAATAGTTATTTGAATAAATATATATTTTGGTCCCTGAATATTTGCAAAAATATTAGTTTGGTTATCGGATTTTAAAATATATTCATGTTGTCCCTTAATTCATTTTTTTGGATCAATTTCTCACTTTCCACCATTACCGTTATATTTTCCGTCCAATATTATTTCAAATGCAAAAATAACCTTACTAAAAAATTTAACATGAGTTGACTTTTCAAAATGTCCAAAATATAGAGGGTTAATGTACCAATTCAAAAATCAAAATTTTAGATCTTGGTTTCTCTCTCCAGTTTTGAGGTGGAGGCTGTCGGTTCGACTGCAGTTGTTAGATCTCAGGACTTTGAATAGGATTGGGGCTGGATTTCAACCCCCCGGGATAGGACAACAAGAATAGTCGGACTTGTATATTTCTCATTTTCTTTCTCGATTGCAAGGGCTTCATTATCTAAGTGAAAAGGGGTCCATTGATCATATGTAGTCGCTCCTCCGGTAAATGAAGACGAAGACGAAGACTCGAAGAGACTGCTGACGATGTAGAAGGAGCCAGCCCACACACACACACACACACTCTCTCTCTCTCTCTCTCTCTCTCCAGTTTTGCGTTTTCTGCGATTTCAAATTCGTGGGTTTTGAGATTCTTCACACAAACCCCACCCTCCATCCCCAATATCGTCCACACTTCCCCTACTTTAATTTCCACTCAATCAACACAAGTTAGAGTGAGAAAGTATAATAAAGGAATCCCAAAAAATTTCTAGAGAGAAAGAAAGTGAAGAAAAAGTAAAGTTTGCTTGTCTTCTCCCTCCAATTTGAAAAGAAGTCTCAAATTCTTGTTAGTCTTGGCTTTTTCTTCATTTGCTTCGGTTCATTCACTTGCACTATATTCGAACTCAAGATCAGTTCATGAAGCTCATCAAAGAACAAGAAGTTAGAGTGGAATCCGAAACCTAGAAAGCCCAAAAAGAGAGAGAAAACCCAACACCAACAACTTCTTAGCCAAATAGTATTCCTCGTCTTCGTCTTCCGCCGCCTGGCCTTGTACGATCTATTGGAGTGTTTTATATTCTCTTTCCCATTGACTAGGTTTGTTCAGCTTGCTTAAAACTTAGGATGAAGATGTGGAATCTTTCTCTCTCTTTCTCTCTCTCCTTTTTCAGATCTGAAAATACTTGCCTCTTTCAGATTTGAAATTTTGAATAACTCGTAGATTTTAGATCTAAGAGGGGAGACAAATTTGTTGTCTGGATTTTGGATTTCAAAAAACACTCGTACAGTGGTAGAGAAGGTGACGTGAAATGCCCAATTACTTGAGCTCATCGTTTGTAAAATGCCGAATTACTTGAGCTCTTCCCGGATTGAGTTATGTTCGAGAAGGTGATGAATATTTTAATAAAGTGATGAATGAATATGGAAATGACAACAATACCATCGTATCTATTTTTTTAATAAGGGTATTCGCGTCATTATAAAAAAAGATGAAAAGTGTAACAGTAACAGTGGGAGGGGGAAATCTGACCAAAGAATCGAATCAAGGGACCAAATGAATATGTTTTAAAACTTAAGGACCAAACTAATCTTTTTACAAATATTCAGGGACCAAAATATATATTGATGTGGTAAAATCACAGCTTGGGCCGTCCGTGTGTTGGATTGGATATCTGAATCAACTTTCTTGACACGTGAGAAACGTAAAACCTCGAGTGGAAGTCTAGGCCGTGAAACCCTCCGCGTGAGAGATGCAGGTGTGAAGAGAATTTGAAAGCACTTTGACAGAGGGCCAAGGCTCAAGAAAGTGTGTGTGTACCTTGTTTGTGGTTATGGAGGGGTATTTATAGGCCCCTAATGACCTAGAATCCGTGTGAGATTCAGTTTCCTTAGATACCTAATCAATCAAGAAGAAAATCCCTTGATTTTAGGCATGATGAGCGGTTGGCCGTGTAAATATAGGAGCACATAAGGCAAGTTCCCTACATAAATATGGAAACCTTTGACTTGTCTTGGAGAGCAAGTTTCCGGTGCTTCCTGCTTGATATTTGCCCGGGCGAGCAAGGCTCTACCCGGCTATTTTATGTGTACTTCTCCAAGGTCAGTGTAGATCCAAGGGGTGGCCCTTGGTCGAGCAGGCAAGGTCAGTGCTCGACCAGGTTTGGACGAAATGAATCTAGTTCTTTTGATGGGTGTGAGTGTGGCTCCCAGGCATGGCCCCTGGTCGGATAGGCAAGGCCCGTGCCCGACCAGGTTTGGACGAGAGTTGCATTGCTCGTTACTTAATGCTTCCATTACTTTTCCCGCTAGGCCGGCAGGCCTCATATTCATTACGCTCGTGATTGGCACGTGATGCTAGCTCGTGCTTCGCTCGTGACCCGGCTTGGGCCGGGCATATCGGTGGCCCTTAGCTCCTTGTCTGGCGAGCATTCATGCTCATACTCGGAGCAGGGAGTGTTCATGCTGGAGGATGCTTGCACGGGCTTCAACACTTGTGAATTTTGAGAAAAAGAGAGGATTGAGAGGGCAGACTTGGGGAAGGCTCTGGTGCCTCAATGGGAAACAGCTGAAGCGTATTGAGGAAGCTTGTTGCTGAGGGCGTACCGGGCGAGTGGAGGTAAAGGCGCGTGAGCCGTCAAAAGCTGAGGTGACTTGATGGGGGCACGAACCATGAAGCGGCGCATTTAATGCGTTGTGATGATGGGCCGTCCTCCTAGACGCCATTTCGGGCTCCGCTTCTTTCCCCCCAAAACAGAAAGCCCCGGCCTATAAAAGGCGAACCCTTCTCTTTCTTTTCTTCTTTACTGCTCTTGAGTTTTTAGAGAGAGGATTTCTTGGTGAGTTCTTGTTGCTGGTACCCAGAGCATTCCAGATTCCGGTGACCTTATTCAACAAATCCCACCGCTCATCTTCTTCCGGTGCTTCAAGCTTCACTTTGGAAAAGTTTTCTCCCTTGGACTGCTCAAAGAAGACGTTCCTCACCAGAATTAACAATAAGTTTTTTGACCCTCTTCCTCCCATTTTGCTTTTGGTTTTTCTGGGTTTAGTGAGAGTTTTCTGGTTTCTTCCCTTCATCTTCATATGCTTCTGTTAGAGTTTATGAGAGTAGAACCGCCCTTAGGTAAAGATCGAGGAAAAGACCATGTGGTCTTGCTCGCTAGGCGGGCATGGCCCCTTTGGTGCACCTAGACCTAGGAGTTCTTTCCCCATTTAACTTTGTCGGCTACCCGGGTAGAGTATTGATTCTCCTTCCTTGATCTCTTTGTAGATGTCTGATGTCTCGGAGAATGACCGCGAGGCCTTCAGCTACGGCGGGAAGAATGATTCTCTGAGCAGCGAGAAGTCTCCCCAAGCTGACTACGAGTCGGATGAGGGAGTGAGATCCGTGGCCGGGCCAACGGTCCAAAGGCGCATAACCGATCCCATAGTTGACTTAGTTGATTCCTCCAGCGAGGAAGATTCTGGAGAGGAGAGTGTTACTGGAGGCCATGCTGGCGGGCAAGGCCCTGAACAACAGGCGGCCTATGTTAAAGGAACGGTTGAGCAAGGAGAGGTGGCCGGAGAAGCCTCGGAGGCTGTCGAGGCGGATAACATGCCCCTCACCCGGCGTCTAAAGAGGACGAGCCGCACTCAAGTAGAAGCCACACTTGAGGATGATGCAGATGACCAGGACGATTTTCCCCTTGCTCGCTGCTACAGAATGGTCAGTGGCTCTCAAGTGGAGGTCCCACTTAAAGAAATTGTTGAGGAGGAAGAAGAGCCAGGCGTGCGTGAATGCTGAGACAAGAGTACGCTGCCACCGGCATTTGACTCTGTTGGACACGGCTGACAAAGTGACCACTTGGCTCACGTCCCTCGGCGTCGACCCTGCTTATTATCGAGCGAGCAAAATGGATGTGCCCACTGGTGTTCAGCTTTCACGCGAGCAAGGAAACAAACTTCTGTTTTTTACCGATTTCTTCCGCGTAGGACTACGCCTTCCGCTGGAGCCCTTATGGTGGACTTTTTGCATGAGACGAAGGCGTGCCATGTGATCTGATGCTGAATACTGTTCGAGCCATCACAGCCTTCACGATGGCGAGCCGACTGCTAGGGTTCGAGCCGGATATGTACTTGCTTCGTAAGTTGTTCATTTTTGCCCCGAGCACAGGCGGGAGAATCGGAGTTAGGGCCAACTCCAACTTCTTGAGGCTGTTGTCTGATGTCCCCGGGAAGGTGGAGTCTTGGGACAGGAGAGTCCTATTTATCGAGTCCCGGGTCGGCTGGCCATTCTCGCCCACAGCGACCAGGGAAATCAAGATCCCCAAGGTCTCCAAGCAAGACTTCAGCTCGGGGGAGATTGCCTGGCTAGCGGCGTTGAAGGCTACCGTTGGGGTCATTGAAGAGAATGAGAGGTGCGTCGGCCAGCAATTTTTGCTCGATTGGAAAGAGCTGGTCTGTAATCCGCGCTACTTGTGCCTGGCCAGAGTGATACGGGCAGAAATTCCTGAGGTGGAGCCCTTTTTAATCCATGTTCCTTAAAGCCCCCATCCGTACTGGGATGATTGCCACGGGAAAATGTTCAAGCACGAATGTGTTGAATGCCGGCAACTAGGCCCTGGTGCAGACTGCCGGCCAGTTTATGAAGATCAAGATGGTTGTCTGCAAATTATGAATATGCTTCCTCCTTTATTTCAATCATCCTTTTTCTCGTAGCAGTACTGATTCCATTTCTTTGTCTTGTTTCAGGGATGAAGAAGCAGGCTGATCAGCGGGTAGCCGATCTGAAGGCCAATGAGCCCGTGGCCTTGCCCAAGGTGCCCTTATGTCCGCCCGCGAAGAAAACCCAAGAAAAGACTTCGGGCAGGGTTTGCAGCCCGGTAAAGAAGGTAACGACGCCTAAATTCGTCGTCCCCATGCTGAAAGAGGCCGTTGTGGATATCACTGGCAAGGCTGCTAAGCCTCTTGCTGCCAACATCTCCGAGGTTCCCGCCGCCAAGGATGCCAAGGCCACAGGGAAGAGAAAGAAAAGTTCCACTCCTCCTCTCTCTAGATGCATCGCCCCAGGGGCTCGGCGATCTGTCTGCCCCCAGGCGGGCGCAACTTGGAGGCGAGGCCAGGGTTCCAGATGCCATCCACCACCAGCGCTGCCCGCGCGTTGGTGAAAGAAATCTCTGGGGATGCCCCACTATTGAGAGGTATCAATTTGCATGCTCGCGGAAGCCCAGGGGGCTTGGTGGGCAAAGGCATCATCGAGAGGGCGCTGCACGATGACCTAGCCCGTGACCGTGATACTGCCGGCCACATCTTGGTCGGAAATGTGGGGCTCTGTCTAAGTGAGGTAAAGTATTTGCCCGTCATTCGTATTTCTTTTTCCTCCTTGTTGCTCATTCTGACTATCTGTCCTCTACTCGCAGATCGCTTCCACATGTACCAATCTTTATGATTGGTATAATGAAGAGAAGGAAGCTCGCAAAAAGGTGGAGGCATACCATAAGGCTCGCGAGCACGGTGAAGAAAATGTTGGACGGCGGCCATTACGGCCGACCAGCTGAAAACAACACTGCATGGCGGCCAAAAAAGAAAGCGAGATGCTTGAATGCAACTTGAAGCTGGCCGCCCAAAATAGCACTCTGGTTGTTGAGAAAAAAGAGTTGGTGGGCCAGATGAAGTAGGACCAGGCTGATCTGGAGAAGGGGAAGGTTGTTTTGGCCGCGGTCACCAAACAGAGGGAGAATTTGCAAGTGGAACGGGACTCCCTGAAAATGCAGGCCGTCAAGGATGGGAAGCTGGTGGAAGAGCTGTTGGAGAAATTGAAGAAAGCTGAGGAGTCCGCGGTGGATAAGTATAAAAAATCCACGGCCTTCGAAGACGCTGTGGACGCGGCCATCGTGCCCTACTTCGCCCATGGCACCAATCACATATTGAGGATGCTCGCCGGCCATGGCGAAGTGGGGATGAAGACGATGGCCGAATGGGCCGTGCTCGACCCTTATGTCGAAGATGCTCGTACCTTCCACGCTCTGGTTCCTTACAACAAAGAGGAATTAGTAGCCTTGGCGAAGAGCGATGTTGAGGCTGGGCGAGAACCTTGGGTTCCGCCAATTGTTGATGAAGTGAATGTCTGCTCGATGATCCATGCCTTGGAGTCTGAAGATGAAGCTTTAAAAGAGAGCGAACAGATTGAAGCGGAATCCGCAGCCAAAGCTGTTGAAGACGAGGTTGCCCGGAAGGAGCTGAACCTCCAATACGAAATGCAATATTGGGCCAGTGCTAAGGAACTTCCTCCCCCTCCTGAACAGGCTTAGAATAGGAGTGTAATTCTCTGTTTGGCCTTCGTGCCATTATTTTTTATCCCAAATTGTAACTCCTTTTTTTTTCATGAATGGAAAACAACTTTTACTTGACAACTGCTTCTTTTTGCTTGTAATGACTTTTGATTCTGTTTTGATTTGGCTCGATAATTGTTTTCTTATTCGTATTTCTCCTGCATAGATTGGTGCAAATACAGGTATTCCCCAGAAATGTGTCGAGCATAAATAACTAGAATTAATCGAGCATGCAAACTTGTAATTATCAACTTGAAAATAACAAGGCTAATTAAGTAAACCTATTATTTAAGTTGAGAGGTTACCCGGACAGGCGCCTGGTCTAGGTGCTTGGATCGGGCCAAGGCTTTGAATGGGCATGGCCCCTATCGCCTTGGGCGAGCTTCCAGAAGATTTCCTAGCGGGCAGGGCCCTACTATGAATGGCCACCAGTAACCGGGCTTGGCACTAGTTCGATGTTGGCACATTGAAGCGGTTGCTAGTATATCAACCGGGTATAGAGATATACGACTAACAATGTTGCTCGGTCACTATAAGAACCCGAGGTAACTCGTCGCTATCTTATGGGCAGGGCCCCTACCGCTTGGCGGGCATCCAAGTATGCGAACCGGGCATGGCCCCATCTTACCCGCGGAGAAGGTAAGATAAGCTCACTAATACTTGGGAATAGAGGAAGGTTGACCGGGCATGACCCTATCTGCTCGTCAGGTGAGAAGATCTTGTCAAACAATCCGAAAACAGTTGATAAAAGACAACTAAACAACCGAATAATTTGAATGGACAAATATGGAAAAACTTGCCTTTTATTGATCAATATCTTGACCCTCAACGGGGTGAGGTCTTGCCGTTTGTGTTGATTTAGGGATAATACTCTTTTAGGTGGTCTGCATGCCAAGGATGCTTCAAGTCTTTTCCTTCCTGAGTTCGAAGTATGTAGGTGCCCTCTCTGACTATACCAGTGACTTGGAAAGGCCCCTCCCAATTAGGCGATAACTTTCCCCATTCTGCCCGGTGACCCGTTACCTCAATTTTTCTGAGTACCCAATCTCCGACCATGAAAGCTCTACCTCGAACCCTTTTGTCATGATGAGCCTTTGCTCTCTGCTTGTAGTTGACCATCCTGAATCGTGCATCCAGCCTCCTTTCCTCAAGGAGATCAAGGTCTATGGCTCGGGCAAGCTGATTATTCTGCTCGCTGTAATGGGATACACGATAGCTAGGCAAGGCCATTTCTACCGAGATCATAGCTTCAGATTCGTATGTGAGCGCGAACGGAGTTTCCCATGTTGGGCCTCGCACAGTAGTTCTAACTGCCCATAAGGCTGATGGTAGCTCTTCTGCCTATTTTCCAGCTCGCCCTTCTAAGTTTCTTTTGAGATCGTGTAGTACTTGCTTATTTCTGGCCTCGGCTTGGTCGTTACCATGTAGATAAGCTACAAATGACTGCCAATGTTTGACACCCAAGCGAGCACATTCTGCTGTGAATTTGTCCGAGAATTGGGTGCCATGATCGGAGATGATTGCTCGGGGGAGTCCGAACCTGCACCATACTTGATCATGGACGAACTTGATGACATTGGCCTCTAAAATTTTAGCCAAGTGCTTTGCTTCGATCCACTTAGTAAAGTAGTCTATGGTGACCATTGCATACTTGTACTTGCCTTGTGCTAGCGGGAATGGGTCGATCAAATCGATTCCCCACATGTCGAAGGACCAGGCCGCAACGACTAGAGGTTGGACGGTGGATGGAAGCCTTGGTATGTCCCCATATCTCTGGCACTTGTCACATTCGCAGACATACTTCTTTGCATCCCTTCTGAGGGTTATCCAGTAATACCCTGCTCGTAAAACTCTTTCCGCTAGAGCTCGAGTGCCCAGGTGGCTACCACGTTCCCCTTCATGTACTTCATATAAAACCCCCTTAGTTAGTTCCGGGGGAACGCAGCGAAGCATAGGTCTGGCCTTAGATCGCTTGTAGAGGATTCCCCCTACTGTCGAGTATCTGTAAGCATGACTTCTGACCATGGTGGCTTTAACTTTGTCCGCTGGGAGGACTCATTGTTCGATGTAGTCTTTGTAGTCATCAATCCAACTTCTAGTCGCTGGCTCGATCTCCATGACAACTAGCCTATCAATGGCTGAAGCTTCTAAGTGTTCAATCATTACTGAGGGATTTAATAGTGCTAGGTTTGCCTCAGCGATCTTGGACAAGTAGTCTACTCGCATGTTGTCAGCTCGATCAATTTTGATGATTTCCCAAAACTTGAAATTCTTCAAAATTTCTTTGACAAGCTCGCAATATTTGACCAGGGTAGGGTGATGCACCATATATTCCCCCTGGACTTGGTTTACTACTAGTTGTGAATACGAGTACACTGTGACCGCTTCTACGCCCATGTCAGCTGCGGGCTCAAGACCGGCGATCATTGCTTCATACTTGACAACGTTATTTGAGGAGGGGAATTTGAACCGAAGTTCCAGCTCGAACTCTTTGATTTCTTCGGGAGCTATGTGAAGGATGCCAGCTCCGCTTCCGACTTTGCTCGCTGCTCCATCCACATAAAGATCCCAACGGTAAATTTGGCGGGGTTGTGGCATTACCCACTCGGGCTGTTGGTTCTTTGGGCCTCGGGTTCCTCTGGCGAGTGAAGCTTGTTTCTACCAAGAAATTGGCCAGGGCCTGAGCCTTGATTGCTCGCCTGGGCAAGTAGTCTATGTGGAATTTTGTGAGCTCGATTGACCAGTTGAGTAGTCTGCCTGATGAATCAGGCTTGTGGAGAACTTTGCGCAGTGGTGCGTCTGTGTATACTATGATTACATGTGCAGAAAAATAAGCCCTTAATTTTCGGGCAGCTATGACAAGCGAGTAAGCTAATTTTTCTACATTAAAATAACGACCCTCAATAGAACTGAGGGCCTTTGATACATAGTACACATGTTTTTGAATGTCTAGTTCCTCCCTAACTAAAACAATGTCCACGACCTGGTCCGTGGCTGCTAAATATACATATAAAGGCTCACCGGGCACGGGGCTGTTGAGGAGAGGTGGTTTGCCAAGATATTCCCTGAGCTGCTCAAGGGCTTTGGGACAATTTACATTCCACTCGAAACCCTTGTTCCCGCGCAGGACCTTGAAGAAAGGAAGGCATTTCTTCGCTGATCGGGAGATGAAGCGACCCAGGGCGATGACTCTGCCATTTAGCTGTTGGATGTGCTTGATGCAATAAGGCTGTTCCATGTAGAGTAAGGTCTGGATCTTCTCCGGGTTTGCCTCTATCCCGCGTTGGTTGACCATGAACCCGAGGAACTTTCCTGCTCGGACCCTGAAGGCGCACTTGTTCGGGTTCAGCTTCATGTTATGTTTACGCAGATTGGCAAACGTTTCTGCCAGGTCAAGAGTATGGTCGCGACCCTTTGTTTTGATGACCATATCATCTATGTACGCTTCCATGTTTCTGCCGAGTTGAGAACCAAAGACTTTGTTGTATCTTATTGGTAGGTAGCCCTGCGTTTTCGGCAGAAGGGTATCATTTTTAAAGGATAAAGGCCCCCTGCTGCTCGGAAAGCTGTCTTGGCCTTGTCTTGCTCGTTTATCTTGACCTGGTGGTACCTCGAATAGCATCCAGGAAGCTTATCATTTCGAACTCTGCAATGGAGTCTACAAGCACATCTATGCGGGGCAACGGGTAGCAGTCTTTTGGGCAGGCTTTGTTGAGGCCTGTGAAGTCGACACACATCCGCCATTTGTCATTGGCCTTCTTGACCATTACCACGTTTGCCAACCAGGTCGGGTACTGAATCTCCTCGATGATGTCTGCTTTCAGGAGCTTCTCGACCTTTGCTTTGATAGCCACATTTTTCTCAGGGGAGTTTTGTCTTGGCCGTTGCTGAATGGGCCAAAAAGTTGGATCGACGTTCAAGTCATGGCGCTTATGACTCTCTCGGCGATACCACGTGTCCTCGGTCGAGGCGAACACATCAGTCGCTCTTGGCGGCTCAATCAATCTTTCCCGAGCTTCGGGAGGCATGGCCTTCCCGATTTTGATTTTCTGCTCGGGGTAGGCGGGATTGATAATTACCTCTTCTAGCTCGCCCTCTGACTGAATATCGGGCTCATCGCGGACTTGCAGAGTGTCCATCTCAATATCTTGTGATTCGACGCGTTTAGTCTTGCGCCTAGAGGGACCTGGTGCCGGGGCTTGTTCGGTGACCTCTATTTCCATGTGATCAGCCGCTTGAGAAGTTTCCCCGAGCTCGATGTTGTTTATGGGGATGGAGGCTGAGGCAGTGTCGGTGGGAACCTCTTTTTTAGGAGCTACTACAGTCTGGTCGAGAATGTCCACGATTAGTTTCTGTTTCTTCCGCTGGGAATCTCGAACATACTCCCCATTGCCCGGGGCTTGCTGTTGAGGATACCCATTCCACCCTCGGTGTAGAACTTGGCCTTCTGGTGGGGAATTGAGGTGACCATCTGGAATTTGGCCATTCTTGGGAGCACCCAGGCTAGGTTGTGCGGACTTTAGATCGATCACTAGGAATGTGATCATCTCTATCCGGGTTTGTGCCCCATCGCCCATGAATACCTCCAGCTCGTTGGTGCCCTTGACACTTACTTGGTGGTTGGTAAACCCCTCAAGCTTCCCCAAATAAGGCTTGAGTCTGGCGTCCGACAATTCCAATCCTTTGAAGCATGAGTAGTACATGATGTCCCAACACGTTCCAGTGTCAAGCAGAACCCTATGAACTTGCCAGTCATTCACCAGACAGGAAATAACCAGTGGTTGCTCGGATGCCAAAGGAGTGCTTGCCAACTCGTTGCGGGTAAAACAAATGCTCTACTCTCCTGCCCGCTGTATCGCTAGTGTGTTGACAGCCTTAGACAAGGAATAGGTGTGCTTCCCGAGCTGTGTGTTGGACGGGAGCTCCTCCTGGATCATGTTTATCACCCCTCGAATCTAAGGGGCCTGGCCGTATCTTCCTCTTGGGGGTCTTCCTCTTGCCCGCGTTGATCAACTTTTGAATTTCACGCTTCAACACAATGCATTCTTCAGTGGTATGGACATTACCATGATGGTAATCGTAATACTTTGTGTTGTCCCTGGTATGAGCGAGCTCAAGGTAGAGTGGATAAGGGACTGGCAGCGCATCTCCCACTTGGAACATGATCTCTTCCCGCGTAGTGTTTAGTGGGGTGAACTGTGCCTCCCTGAATCTTTGTTCGGGGTAGACGTTCTCTTCCTGTCTCTATTCGAGCGGTGGTTGCGCTCCGGGCTCTGGTTAGTTGGCGTGGCCGAGCTGCCTTGAGCCTTGTCTTTATTCTTGGCTTTGTCGCCCTTGACGCTCTCAGTCGAGCAGAAAAGGTGAGAACTTGCTAGCAACTATGCTTTCAAAGCCCCCAGATTTATTGCTAGCATTGTCTTCAGCGGCCCTGCCCTCATGTTGTTGAGATAGCAGAAAGTGATTTCTGGGTCGTTGGTAGCGGTCACTTGGTCGAGCATCTCCTCGAATCTCTTCAAGTAGCTGCCATAGAACTCGTTATCACCCTGCTTAATTTTGGCAAGGTCGAACGATTTTTTGGGGTTGGGCCTGCAGTGCCGAATTCCTCAAAGAACTTTTCTCGGAGCGTTGCCCAGCTGTCAATCGATCCGCGGGGAACTCTGCCCAACCAGGCTTGTGCCTTTCCCTGAAGAGCTCCCTTAAATGCCCGCATCTTCAAGGCCTCTACATCGATGACCATTCGAATCTGTGCCTCGAATGATCGGAGCCAATCGCTTGCCCGCGTCTTCCCAAAGTACTTCTCAAATTGCGGGAAGATAACCCCTTGTGCGGGTGGCGCATTCTCAATCTCTGAAGTGAATGGGCTGCCCTCCAGCGGTTTAGTGGCTCCATAGCCGGGCTTGGCCACAGCTAGATTAGTCATCTGCTTGGCCATATCTCTCTTCATGGCCTCCATCCTCTTGGACAGTCGTCTTTCCGCGTCCATAGTGAGTCTGGAAAAGCGAGCAGGTTCTGATTGGTGGCTACGCACCTGAGGGTAAAGTTGGCTCAAAAGAAGCTTCAGCTTCCTGCTCGACACGTGCTCTATATCTTGGCTGTTGTGCATCTGCCTCTGCGCAATCTCTCCGGTATGATCCCTCCCTCCATTTATAATCTTTCTCTAACTGTTCTCGAATTGTATGGAAACCGAATCGTTGGTATCATTCCACCACTCATTGGTGAAATGCTTCTCATCTTCAATTCCTTGATTTATCGCATAACCAATTTACTGCATCTCTTCCGCTCTCATTATCCAACTGTTCAAATCTACAATTCCTTGAAGTTACAAATAACAATCTTAGTGGGAAAATCACAATCGATTTTGGAAATCTAAAGAATCTCAGCTTTGTATCTCTATCTTTCAATCATTTTGGAAGTGGGGAACACGACGAAATGAATTTTATTGCTTCCATGGCTAATTGTAGCAATTTAGAAGTGTTGTATCTTAATAGCAACCAACTAAGAGGGGTTCTACCAAACACTATTGGTAATCTGTCAATCCAACTCTCTACCCTAGTGCTTGGGCATAACTTTTTTCATGGAAATGTCCCAATAGAAATTACTAATCTTTTTGGTTTGATTTTGGTTATCCTTGTATCGAAATGAATTATCGGGCGAAATTCCCATTGGTATAGGCAGTCTTCAAAAGTTACAAAGGTTGGAATTCTACCTAAATAGCCTAACTGGAGAAATCCCAGATTCCATTGGAAACTTGTCATTGTTGAGTGAGCTCGACTTAGGTGAAAACAGCCTCAAAGGCAACATACCGTTAAGTCTTGGAAATTGTCACAGGTTGTCACTCCTAGATCTTTCCAACAATCAGCTCAGTGGAAGCATACCAAAAGAACTTTTTGGACTTTCCATTTTATCAATAACACTAAGCTTGGGTCGAAACTACTTCTCTGGATCATTACCGCTGGAGATTGGAAATCTTGCAAGCTTAAGTGAACTGGATATTGGTGAGAATGACTTGTCCGGTGATATTCCGAATAGCCTTGGTGGATGCACTAGCCTTGAAAACTTGTTTATGAATGATAACTTCTTTCAAGGTTCCATTCCCTCGTCGTTGAGTTCCTTGAGAGGTCTGGTGAACGTTGATCTTTCTCACAACAACTTGTTTGGTCACATCCCAACGTATTTTGAGAACTTCTTAATGATGCGTCTAATATTATCCTTCAATAATTTCGAGGGCGAGGTACCAATGACTGGAGTTTTCTCCAATTCAAGTGCAATATCGGTAGTTGGAAACAATAGGCTCTGTGGGGGAATTCATGAACTTCGACTACCTCAATGCCAAGCCAAAGAACCAAAGAAACGAAATGCATTAGTAATAGTGATCTCGACAGTTTGTGCACTGTTGGGTGCATTTTTAGTAGTGTTATCTTTCATATTTTGTCAAAACAGAAGGAGAAGAAAATCGCAAGAACATGAAACAGGGTCAAAGGAATTATTGATGCAAGTTTCTTACCAAAGGCTACTCAAAGCAACCGATGGGTTTTCAGCAGAAAATTTAATTGACGTGGGTGGTTTTGGCTCCATTTATAAAGGAATTCTTGATGAGGAGAGTGGGACTCCCATTGCTGTCAAGGTACTAAACCTTCAACGTCAAGGTGCTTCCAAGAGTTTCATGGCAGAGTGTGCAGCCTTGAGAAACATTCGACATCAGAATCTTTTGAAGATCATTACTGCATGCTCGAGTGTTGATAACAAGGGTCAGGAATTCAAAGCTTTAGTGTGCGAGTTCATGCCAAATGGGAGTTTGGACTGGTGGTTGCATCCATGGTTTGCATCCATGTTTGGGCGAACGAAATGGGCTAGACTCACGAACACTCTAGACTCAGCTTTCTTAAACAAAGGCTAAACATTGCCATTGATGGCAAATGCAGCAAATGATTATCTTCATCACCAGTTGATTGGAAGCCATCTTCATCACCGGTTGCCAATCTTGCATTCGACTTGAAGCCGAGCAATATTCTACTTGATGCGAGAGATGGTGGCTCATGTTGGAGATTTCGGGCTAGCAAGAGTTCTCCTTAGGAACTCTTGAATGCAAATCAAAGCGATTCAGGGGTAAGGGGACTGTTGGATATGTAGCTCGTGTAAACAAAGAAACGAACCACACACATCTTTTCATTTGCAAAGACTTGGAGCCTTTTTCTTACCTACAATTACTTGTTCCAAGTACCACATTAGTTTCCTGCAACATTAGTTTAGGATTCATAATTTTCTTCATCGTTGCTCTAATATTATATTGTTACTTTATCACGTAAAAACATGTTTGTTTCAGAGTACGGTCTAGGAAATGAGGCATCAACAAGTGGCGATGTCTTCAGTTTTGGGATTCTATTGTTGGAGATGATTACAGGGAAGAGGCCTACAGACCCTATGTTCAAAGAAGGCCATAGCCTTCATGAGTATGCTAGAATGGCCTTACCTGATCGAGTGATGGAAATTCTGGAACCATTTCTCTTTAGAAATGAAGAAGAAGAAGAAGAGATAATATCGGTTGCAGCAACAACCAACAACAACACATATATTCCTAAAATAGAAGAGTGCTTGATTTCGCTAGTTAAAATTGGAGTTGCATGCTCTATGGAGTCCCCACAAGAGCGAATGAGCATAAATGAAGCCACCAGTCAGCTGCATCTGATCAGGCGTATGATTTAGAGTTCAAACCTGTCGGAAATGATTTCAATTGCAATTATCTGTGCAGATTTCATGCTTTAATTTGGGTACAATCTATGTTTGTTTTCAAGTATTTTTCTGTAATTTATGAATTCAATTGCAAAAGAAAAACAAATAAGAATATCGGATTGTGGTGAACTAATTTGTAATTTGAGTGGATTATGTGTTCTTTTCGTAAGTAGAATGTTTTCATTCGAACTTTTATTGTTTTTAGCCATTTGCAACTAAATTAGATATACAACGACATTAATAGGACTTCATTTACCATTCTCTTAGTGTTGGAATAAAAAAATTCCAATGGAAGCCCTTGCACACCTATAATCAGAAACTGTAAGAACAATAGTAGCAAGGATTCACCAAACTGTCAATGCAGTTCCCAATGTAGCTTGTGCAGAAGCTACACTGGAAGGTGCATTGGTTAGAAAATTACTAAACATCGGAAGAATTTAATTAAAAAGCAGGAAATAAGTACAAACAATTTCCAAACAAACTATAAGCCTATGCTTATAGATCTAGCCGCACGGCCAAAAAGATTTCACTAAATATTATGATTTGTTTTACAAAAAGAATGTGAAATCATCAAAACAAACACTCGCACAAGACAACAAGTCTTGGAGAGCAAAAACCCACAGACAAACAGGTAGAGAAAACGTGGAAATAAAAAATCAACTTCCTAGAAGCCCTAAGAAGACAAACTGTTCCAGCAATCTCAATGTAGTTCATGATGTAACTTCTATAGTTGCTGCATCTGGAACTGCATTTAGAATCAGCAACAAAACTGGAACTCTGAACTTCTTCTAAAGCTCTGAATATTCTGCTCTCAGCTCACTCTATGTCTGCACGTCTCAGCCTCAGCCCATGTCCTCTATTTATATTTTGAAGGAGACCTACACATAAAGAAGGAAACAAACTCCAATATGGAAAATGATTAGAATTAGTAATTAAATAAACCACCATAATTACTAGATTCTATTTCAAACTGAACATGGACTCTTAAGACACGGTTTAGGAAGAATTTATGCAAAGATTTTGTTTCCAAAATTACTCCTAAATTTAAGGACCAAGGAACCCAAAATATAATCAATATTTTGTTTCCAAAAATGTCTAAGCTTAATGACCAAGAAAGGAGAAACAAAACCAAAATAGGTCATGCCTATTTTACCCTTACAATCTCCCCCTTTGTTGAACCTTTCTGGTCAAATAATATGACAAGTGCTGCCACATATTCAACACAAACAAGTTCCTTCAAAACCTGCATTTGTTAGGAAAAAACTCCCCCTGAATTTGGCAATCAGATGAAAGTTTATAAACTAAATATGCAATAGATTATCAACCAAGCAATATCCTAGATTAATTGTGCAGAAATCCCACTGAGCAGAAATTATTACAGACCAAGAGTATCAAATAAGCATACAAACATATTTAGAGAGTTTTTGAGAGATAAGAAATATTAGAAACATGATCAGCAATTCACTTTCTGATACACCAAACAATCTTCAGTCTTCAGTCTTCAGTCTCATCTTGAGTATCAGCAGCAGCTTCAGGAACTAGAGCAGGAACAACACTTGGATTTCCTCACCCTATTTGGCCGGAATGTAAGGCAAGCCAAACAGAATACTGGGCAGCTAAGCTTTGAAGAAGGGCAGTCTGAGAAGTAAGAAGGGCAATCTGAGACTGGATCTGAGCAAGCTGTTCAGTAATAAAGGACAATAGAACAGGGAGCATGCACTGATGCAGGACCAGATGTAGCTATATTGAAAGCTACATTGGCCAAAGCTGGAGCATATGTAACATCAGCAGGTTGTGGAGCAGATGCAGGGGCAGGCATGACTGAGGAAGAGCCAGGAGCAGAAGGATATGGATATACCAAGGGCAAATTTAACACCCTAGCTCCCTTTAACAATTTGATTGAGATGTGAAGAGGGTCAAGGATAGGGGTTAGTCTTTCACCTACTGTGGGAACAAAGCCTTGGGCAACCAAAATTTTGTAGATAAGGGAAGGAAAAATGAGAGCCCTTTTGTCTCCTTCAGACTCTACTAGAGAGACAATTTTCCTAAAGACAAAATCACCAAAATCAAAGGGCACTCTAAGACCAATCTGACACAAGATCCTAGCATGCTCCTCAGTAACAACATTAGAATTCGAAGTTGGAGCCCAATTTGCACAACAAATTTTGTGCATGACAGCATATAAGGAGGAGAGTTTGGAGGTGCTAACGTTGGCCCCTTTTCCTGGCCATTTAGAGACTAACCCTCCAGTCAGCTCCTTGACACGTAGATTTAGGTCAGACACCAACCCAACAACCCCAACAACAAGAGACCCAAAGTGACTATTGATAATGGATGGAGAGAAATCAAACACCTGGTTTCTAACAAACACTTTTTCAAAGTCAGGATCACAAGCTGAGGTAATTCTTTTCTCAAGATTTGCATAAAATTCAAAAACAATGTTCCTAATATATGGGGAGGCAGAAGACAATGTAGCTAGGAGACCCCTATCAAAAAAGAATTGGACCAGATTTTGTGTAATCAAATCATCCTTGGGAATAACATTTTCATCAACAATTTTTCTAGAGGTGTTATACCTTAAGGAAGCAACAGAGGAGATAAATTGATAAAAAAAAAAAAGGGGTACCTAAATCAACTCCAGCAAGTGTAGAGGAGAATGTAACTTTCCCAGTTGCTACATTGGGAGCTACATTTGGAACTGCATTGGTCATAGAGGCAACTCTTCTTCTGGTGAACCGCAAAGGTACCTCTTCACTCTCTTCACTTTCTTCAGGAGAAACCTCTTTTGCTGCAAAGTCCTGATCAGAATTGTTATCAAACTCTGAGGAGCTAGAAGATTTGACAGGGCTAGGAGAATGAGATGGAGAGACATGAGGGGATGCATTCTTCAAGTGAACCAAATAATCAGCAAGAGTCTTTTGTTCATCTGAGTAGCCCATTTTTAAGAGGTCCACTTCAGGGACAACAGGGGCAGCAGCAGAAGAATCCTCATTATGGGCAGGAGATGCATGTGGGAATACCTCTTTGAGAGAGGGTATAGGATAATCTTTATCTGTAGTTTCCAATGGAATGGGAATAAAAGAGCTTCCAACAATGGTGTGAGCAGAAGGACGGGGTTCAGCAACAAATTTATCACCAGCAACAAAGTCATCATCATCACTGTCGCTTGCAATTGGAACAGCCTCTTCAAATTGGCTTGGAGTGACTTTGAATTTCTTGGCACGTTCAACCTTAATACCACTAGGATTATCAAAATTGCTTGGAATTCCCCTCAAGCGTTTGGATTTACGGGTGCTATGGTTTCCTATTTGGGGGAAACCAGACAGATCTCCAGGGTTCTCAACGTCTATGGCGTTTCCTTGTTCCCCAGGCAGTATGCAGGAGAGGGGTTCAGGAAGGGGTTTAGCAAGCACAATGGCAGTACCTGGATGTGCTGGAGAGTAGGATGGTGGCAATGTAGCTTTGGGAGAAGTAGCACTAGAAGCTACATCGACTGAGGAATTCTGCTTCAGGGAATCTGTAGAGCTAGAAGGAGAAGAAGCCATGGAGGATTTAAGGTTTTTCAGAAGGGTGATGAAGAGAGAGAGCAATGGCAGTCTTGATCCTTCAGCAATTTTGGGAATGAGAGATTATGAGAGAGGATAAGTGACTCTGCAACCTAATAAAATCACTTAACAACCAACACTAAATGGTTTAGCCGTTAGTAACTAAAACCAAGGGAATGTGAGGGGGCGTTTTGTGATAAATCCCAACAAATTTTTGAATTTTGAATTAAATCAAGTGATGACCAAAAACATCCACATAAATTGCAAGAAATCTGATTTTTGACATGAAATAAGTGAGAGATAACCATGAGAGTACTGGATATGGATAACAATTATCATTTCAAACACTTGAATTTTTAAATCATAATATCATGGCAAGGATTTATAACAAACACAATATAGTATATCCCAATATTGTACAACCCCAAGCATCCAATAGCAGCCATATCCAATATCCAAAAACTCTTAAAGCAACACACAGATTAGACACCCATATAAAGTTTTCAACCCAATTTGAGATAAGGACAAAATTTCAATAGGCCCTAATAATTATGCCTATCATATCAAATATCTAGCTAATCATGTGAAAAATAGATCATCAGTTTCCACATTGAAAGATGCATTCGCCATGTATAAAGTTTTCAACATGAAATACTTTGGTGATTATTTTGCAATTTGAGATAAGGACAAAATTTCAATAGGCTGATATTTTAAAAAAATAATGTCCTAATAATTATGCCTATCATATGAAAAGAGCAAATCAGACAGAATCTAGCTAATGCAGCCACACACATGTGAAAAATGTCTAGATCATCTGAATATAGTTTCCAATGTAGCTGCATTGAAAGATGCATTCGCCAAAATTGTGATTTTATGTATAATTTCTCATTTTTTGTTTATTCTAACAATACTCATCCCCCACAATTTCCATAGGTACTTTATTTCCCTAGGAGAATGACTATTTTATTTCAAGTATATTCACAACATGCCACTTGGAACCTTTCACACTATTTACCAAGGGAAGCCACTTAGCTTTTAATCAACCCATGAAATCCAAGGATTCATAGTCCCAAAAGAAAGTTGCCACCAACCTTGTTCATAGGTAGCTCTTTCCCGTTAGGTAGCTTTCACACTTTTTCTTTCAAGAGAATTCAATTTTCTAAAGATCAACCTATGAGAACCTAAGTTCCATAGTACCAAAATAAATTGCTACAACTCTTGATTTTTAAAGGCAGCTCTTTCCTTTGTGGACCTGAAACTTTCCAAAACAAATTGGGAGAGAGAAGAGAATCATGACAAGGAAATCACAATGGATTTGAATGCAAATCCCAAGCAACAAATGGCACAGAACATGAGAGATGAAACTAGTGTGCCCCCCTAAATACTCAATGCAGATTGCCTTTTTTTAAAAAAAAATTTGTGAGTGAAGGGTCGACACATGGCACACATACCAAGAGATTTCCTAAGATTGATAAATCTCTCAAAGTCTAGACTCTTAGTGAAAATATCAGTCAATTGTTTTTCAGTCCCTACATGTTCAATGCAAAAAATACCTTGTTGAACAAAGTCTCTAATAAAATGGTGTCTTATATCAATGTGCTTAGTTCTATAGTGTTGAACATGATTTTTTTCTATGCTTATAGCACTGGTATTGTCACAATACATGGTTAACACATTACTGTGTAGGCCATAATCCTTGATCATTTGGTTCATCCATAAAAGTTGTGTACACCCACTACCAGCAGCAATGTATTCAGATTCAGCTGTGGAGAGGGCAACACAATTTTGCTTTTTACTAAACCAAGAGATCAAATTATTACCCAAATAAAAGCATCCACCAGAAGTACTTCTCATGTCATCAACATTACCTGCCCAATCAGCATCACTAAAACCAACAAGGCTGGTATTAGTTTGTTTTGTGTACTACAAACACATAGCACAAGTCTCACCAACATACCTAATTATCCTTTTGACATCTTTCAAATGTGAGACTTTAGGGTTTTCTTGGTATCTAGCACACAAACACACACTATACATGATGTCAGGACGGGTGGCAGTCAAATATAGCAGACTTCCTATCATGCTTCTATACAAAGTATGGTCAACACTTTCAGATTTCTCATCCTTGCAAAGTTTGTTGGATGTACCCATAGGGGTTTTCTTTTTCTTACCATCCTCAAGACTGAATTTCTTCACCAAGTTAAGTGCATACTTGGCTTGAGAGATGAACATCCTTTCATGCAATTGCTTTATTTGAATTCCTAGGACAAATGTTAATTCACCTACCATGCTCATTTCAAAGGTAAATTTCATGTAATGCACAAATTCTTTTTCCAAGGACTTAGAAGTGGACCCAAACACAATGTCATCAACATAAATTTGTTCAATCAAAATGTGTTTGTCTTTTCTTTGAATAAAAAGTGTTTTGTCAACTTTTCCCCTTTTAAAACCACTTTTCAAAATAAGTCTCCCATACCAAGCTCTAGGAGCTTGCTAGAGACCATACAAGGCCTTCTTTAATTTAAAAATATGATTAGGTTTATGGGGGTCCTCAAATCCCTTTGGTTGTTCAACAAAAACTTCTTCCTCTAGGATGCCATTTAAAAAAAGCACTCTTCACATCCATTTGTTGAAGAGTAATGTCAAGAAAGCATGCATTGGCAAGAAGGAAACGTATAGAATCAATGCGGGCAACATGAGCAAAGGTTTCATCAAAATCCACCCCCTTAACCTGTGTGTACCCTTGTGCCACAAGTCTAGCTTTATTTCTCATTATCTCTCCCACTTCATTTGATTTGTTTTTAAAAATCCACTTAGTTCCATTAACATTTATAGAAGTGGGTCTAGGTACAAGGAATCAAACATCATTTTTAGTAAATTGATCAAGCTCATCTTGCATGACAATATTGATCAAACACTCATCTTTTAGGGCTTCATGCACATTCTTAGGTTCAATGGCAGACACAATACATGAAGTATGAATCTCTTCACATTCAAAAGAAGACAGACAAGCCAATTTTCTGTAGTCTACCTTACTTTTCCTCCTTGTTGACATCCCATCATGTACATTACATATAACTTGTGAAGAGGGATGCACTTTTTGAATGCGGCTGGGAATGTCATGGCTGCGATCAGTCAAACTGGACTGAGTTTCAGGCTGTTCAGTATTTGTTTCTGTATCTGGCATATTTCTGACCAATGTAGCTTCTGATGCAGCTGCATCCGGAACTGCATTCGAGCTACATCCTGAACTACATCCTGAGACTCATCCACTGAATTTCCAGTACTTGCAGGTTCTATATCTTTTAGAGCAGGTACACTGTTTGCAGGTGCTGGTTCTGAAGATTGTGCAGGTGACTCATGATCTCCAAAGTCTAGCAAACCTGAAACATCATCCTCAATTGTTTTGTGGCCAAGATCAGTTAGATCATCAAACACAATATTCATAGACTCCATAATAGTTTTTGTCCTAAGATTAAAGACTCTATAAGCACGATTATTAGTGGAGTATCCCATGAAAATACACTTGTCACTTTTTGAGTCAAATTTTGAAAGATGATCTCTATCATTGAGTAGATAACACACACACCCAAAAACATGAAAATATTTCAATGTAGGCTTCTTCCCTAATAAAATTTCATAGGGTGTCATGGTGCTACCTGGTCTCAAGAAGACCCTATTTCCTATATGACAAGCAGTGTTTAAGGCTTCTGCCCAAAATCTTTTTGACAAATTCTTGGAACTTAACATGACCCTAGCCATTTCTTGAAGTGTCCTGTTCTTCCTTTCTGCCACTCTATTTTGTTGTGGAGTTTTAGGAGCTGAAAATTCATGTGTTATGCCATTTGAGGCACAATAGCTAGAAAAAGAAGAATTTTCATATTTCGTGCCATGATCTGATCTACTTCTAGTAAGCTTTAGATCATACAAGTTCATAACACGAGTGTACCATATTTTAAAAGCCTCAAACGTTTCAGATTTTTCTTTCAAGAAAACGACCCATGTGTATCTAGAGAAATCGTCAACACGGACAAAGGTATACTTTTTCTTCCCTAGACTTTCTACTTCAATTGGACTCATGAGATCTGTGTGGATCATTTCAAGGCATCTGGATGTGGAACATTGAGATGTGGGAAGATGAGAGGCCTTGGTTTGCTTACCTTTTTTACACGGACCACATACCTTTGTGAAGTTCTTATCCAGACTAGGCAATCCTTTTACTGCATCATGCTTCACAAGCTCATGAAGTTTACGAAAACTCATGTGCCCTAGTTTTTGATGCCATAGATCTGTGATATTAATACTTACACTGTGACATGTTTGTGCATTGTTGAACATATAGCAATTGTCAGAAGATCTAGTGCTTGTCAAAAGACACTTGTTAGATTGATTAAAAACTTCACAAGAATTCTTATCAAACCTCGCCTGAAGATCATCATCACACAGCTGACTGATGCTTATGAGGTTGGTCTTAAGACCTTCAACATGGTAGATATTGGTAAGCTTTGGAAGTCCATCTACATTCAAGGTTCCTTACCAATTATCTTACCTTTGGCTCCTCCTCCAAATGTCACAGACCCACCATTGATACTTACATAGTTCTTCAAGTTCTCAATAGAACCTGTTATGTGTCTAGAACACCGACTATCAAAGTACCAGGAACCAGCTATGTGTGACTTTAAAGATGTGTAGGTTACATTGTGTTGTTCGTCATCAGACCACTTTGCACCGGGACATATATCAAAAGGCTCACAGTATTTGGCTTTATCATTCCTGTAACTACCTTTGGGAACCCACACCTTTTTGAAGGTCTTTGGCTGATGTTTCTTAGGATGTAGCTTCTGATCGTGCTGCTTCTGATGTAGCTTCTGATGTTGATGCATTGGGTGTTGCATCCGTTGCTGCATCTGATGTTGTACCTGATTACGAACTAAATAAGCTTGCCTAACCTCTTCCTTATAGACAGCCTTCTTAAGGAAACAAAATGGTTAAATATGTTCAGGCTTGTGACAATAGTGACACACAAAATTTCTCTTTCTTGTTTTGGGTTTTTCAAAGAAGTTTGGATTTTGAAAATTTTGTGTGGGCTATTTTGGTTTAGAAGAAGTACCTTCACCTTCATTAACAAACGTCTTTGGCCTGAAACAAATCCCAGACTTACCAAAATTCCCAGAATTTAACATATCATCCATTTTGTGTTGGCTTGAGTTCCATTTTGCCATGGTTTCATTGGCTTTGATGAGTTCTTCTTTCAGATCTTCAATCTCCACACCTTTCTTACTCAGCAAACATTCCAGCCTTGTGATACATTCCTTTTGATCTTCATTTACCTTTTTCAAAGTATCATTTGTCTTTCCAAGTAATGTAACTTGATGAGCCCTTTTCTGCCAATCCTTGTACAACTCTTTGTATGCTTCCAGCAAGTCTGGTTCTGATTCTCCACCATCTTCTGAGACAGAGGAGTTAAAACAGCAAAAATCATCCCAACTTCTGTCCAATGTAGCTTCTGATGTAGTTTCTGAAGAAGCTACATTAGCTGAAGGACCTGCACAATCAGATTCAGAGTCGTATACAGCAGTGAGAGTGATGAGATCTCCTGGATCTTCATCATCACTATCACTCAAGGTTGCAAAAAAATTTACATTTCTTTCTCAAGGTATTTACACATTGATTTGCATAGTGACCAAATCTTTGACACTCCCTACATTGAATGGAATCAATATTCTTTCCACTGTAAGAAGGTTTTGAAGCAAAAATGATTTGTAAAAGATTTTTCTGATGTTTGAAAAGAATTTTCCTTAGGAGCAAATTTCCTAGAATCAGGCTTAAAAGAGGTTTTGGAGTTTGAAGATGGAGTTCTGTTTTGACTCTTAGCTTTCAAAATGTTTTTAAACTTACTGGTCAAAAGAGCCATGGAATCATCTCCAAAATCTGACTCATGAATTTCCTTTTGTAATGCAAGCAAATCAGAAGAGACATCAACAGTAGATGGCAAAGCAATGTTTTTCACAAGAGGAGTAGAAGATGATGCACCTTTGCCCTTTTGCTTGATTTGATCATTTAGGTTTAGTTCAAAATTTTGAAGGATACCAGCCAATCTTTCAAAACCCATTTTTTCAATATCATGTGCTTCCTCAATAGCATAGATTTTAACATTAAACCTTTCAGGAAAAGTACACATCATTTTACTAACAAGGCGATCATTAGTGATAGGATCACCTAAAGCCAAAGTAGAATTGGACCTATCAAGAAGCCTACCGTAATAAGACATGATATCATCAGATTCATTCATTCTAGTATTTTCAAATTAAGTGGTAAGCAATAAGACATGATATCATCAAATTCATTCATTCTAGTATTTTCAAATTAAGTGGTAAGCAATCTTAATTTAGAAGCACGAACACTGACAGGTCCTTCACACAAGGTTTGAAGGGCCTCCCATACATCTTTTACAGACTCATAATTAGCTATTACCCTAAAGGTGTTGGCATCTAAGGCATTGTATATAATAGACAAGGCTTTAGAATTGAAAGAGACAGTTTTTTTATCTTCATTAGACCAATCAACCTCTTTAGTGATCTTTATATCACCATCATTATCAGTCGTTTTTGGAGGAGTCCAACCATTTAGAACAGCAAGCCATGCTCTTTCATCAATTGATTTGATGAAGATACGCATCTTCACTTTCCAAATAGAATAATTTGCATTAGTCAGAGTTGCAGGACGAACAACATTCTCATACTAAGAATCCATCACGGCTACAACCAGAATCAACTCTTAGTAGCATCAAGAGAAGGCTCTGATACCAATTGTAAGAACAATAGTAGCTAGGATTCACCAAACTGTCAATGCAGTTCCCAATGTAGCTTGTGCAGAAGCTACACTGGAAGGTGCATTGGTCAGAAAATTACTAAACAATGGAAGACTTTAATTAAAAAGCAGGAAATAAGTGCAAATGATTTCCAAACAATCTATAAACCTATGCTTGTAGATCTAGCCACACGCCCAAAAAGATTTCACTAAATAATATGATTTGTTTTACAAAAAGAATGTGAAATCACCAAAACAAACACTCTCACAAGACAACAAGTCTTGGAGAGCAAAAACCCACATACAAACAGGTAAAGAAAATGTGGGAATAAAAAATCAACTTCCTAGAAGCCCTAGGAAGACAAACTGTTCCAACAATCTCAATGTAGTTCCTGATGTAGCTTCTATAGTTGCTGCATCCGGAACTGCATTCAGAATCAGCAACAAAACTGGAACTCTGAACTTCTTCTAAAGCTTTGAATATTCTGCTCTCAGCTCTCTCTATGTCTGTACTTCTCAGCCTCTGCCCATGTCCTCTATTTATATTGTGAGGAGACCTACACATAAAGAAGGAAACAAACTCTAATATGGAAAATGATTAGAATTATTAATTAAATAAACCACCATAATTACTAGATTCTATTTCTCACTGAACATGGACTCTTGAGAAACGGTTTAGGAAGGATTTATGCAAAGATTTTGTTTCCAAAATTACTCCTAAGTTTAAGGACCAAGGAACCCAAAATATAATCAATATTTTGTTTCCAAAAATGTCTAAGCTTAAGGACCAAGAAAGGAGAAACAAAACCAAAATAGGCCATGCCTATTTTACCCTTATAGAAAAGCAAAAAGGAATCAGAATCAGAAAATAAGATGAAATTTGGTATCACTTGAATTCTTAGAAGCTAAGTATGTCAGTTTGATGTGTGGATTTGAACATGTTTTGAATTTGAATTTTCTTTATCATGCAATTGCCATATAGTATGACTGTATGAGTATCGGCAACAAGTTTCCACGCATGATGTGGTCAATTCTTTTGTGGTTAACTGGTTATTAGCCGAGACGTGAAACTAGAGTCCCACTTTAACATTACAAACTAGTACACTTTACTTTGTTTATATAATCAATGTGAGGTTGGCTGGCTTTATTCGGTTGAAGGGGGGCTTGTTTATGGTTGAAACAAGCAGCAATTTTTCTATAGTTGGTAAACATATCACGAGTCCTCCTGTGGAATTGTATATTGTAATGGTTCGGTTCAGGATGAATTTTGAAATCAAAAGGGTCGACGGGAGCAACGTCCACTGTAGAGCAAAAAACTCTCATAACTCATTAAAAAGAGTGTGGCGCCCATATTATGGGTGTGGTGCCCATTTTTTCATTTTCTTTTTTTTGCACTTAGGCCCCCTCCAGCTTTTCAAATTAAGTTTTCCCCATGAGAATAAGACACTTTGGTTTAGGTGGTGACTTCTCAGTTCACCTAATAATTGATCCCAAATTCCAACATTAATATATATATATATATATATATATATATATATATATATATATATATATATATATATATATATATATATATATATATATATATATATATATATATATATATATATATATATATATATATATAATGAAAATGGTAGATTTCTCTCTCCAAAATCTCTCATTTTTGAATTGACTTTTGAGTTACCATTTCATTCTTTCTCTCTCCTATCTTCTCTGGTTGTATTTCTCTTTCTCTCTCCCGCCTCCTCCCTATTTTCTTTCTCATCACCAACATCTCTTCTCTTTTAATTTAATTTAAATATTTTTCTCTCTTTAAACATAAAAAATAGTAACTAAAACAAAAATAATAGTTCCGGAGTCAAGAAAACAAAAATATTAGAGGTTAGTAAAAATAAAAATAATTTATGGACTAAGTCACTATAAAAATAAAGTTACAGAATCAACAAAACAAAAATAATTTAATGTGGATGTTAGTAAAATAAAATAATTTACGGAACAAAAGTTTAAAACAAATTCTTAAAAATATATATATATATATATATATATATATATATATATATATATATATATATATATATATAAAATATGTTAGTAAAATAAAAATATTTGGTGGAACAAAAATAATAGTTACAAAGTCAATAAAAACAAAAACAATTTAAGTTGAGGTTACTAAAATAATACAAATAATTTACAGAACAAAAGTTTAAAACAAATTCTTAAAAATAGCTATTTAAAACAAAAATACATTAGTTAAATAAAAATATTTGATGGAACAAAAATAATAGTTACAAAGTCAATAAAACAAAAATAATTTAAACTTAGGTTAGTAAAATTATAAAAATAATTTACGGAACAAAAGTTTAAAACAAATTCTTAAAAATAGTTATGTAAAACAAAAATATGTTAGTAAAATAAAAATATTTGATGGAACAAAAATAATAGTTACAAAGTCAATAAAATAAAACAATTTAAACTGAGGTTAGCAAAATAATAATAAAAAATTATGGAACACAAGTTTTCCGTTAAACTAATTCTTAAAAATAAAACAAAAATAATAGTTACGAAATCAATAAAACAAAAATATATAATTGAAATTATTAAAATCAAAATAATTTACAAAACTAAAATATTAGTTAACGGTAAAAATAATTTCGTTATTTTGATTTTAACTTATTTTCTTCTCAGAAATTTCTTTATTCAAAAAATACAAATATTATTTAATAAAAGTAATCATTCAAAAGGAAGAACTTATTTGAGTTCAGAATCTATTTGCAAGGCAGAAAAAATTCAAATTTGTTCGAAGACATTCATTATACAAAGCTTTTGAATAGTATACAATGTTCGAGGTTGTTAGGTCATGATTGACACTTAAAATTAGTGTTCCAGTAATGCTATTGAGAAACATTAAGCATGCTGCAGGGTTGTGCAATGGAACAAGAATAATCATCATAAATCATGGGGACTACATTGTTGAAACAAAATTTTTTGAAAGGAAACAATGTTGGAGAAAATGTTTTTATCCCAAGATTGTCATTAACTCTATCCGATGTAAGATTGTCTTTCAAGTTTCAGAGAAGACAATTTCCAGAGTAACAAATTTTTTTTTTAAAGGATATTGATACGCGGTGAAGATGAAAAACTAACTAATAAGACAACAAATGTTGTGTATAAGGAAATTTTTAGAATCTATAATGATTAGTAATATACTTATGCGTAAGTGTTAATAAACCGATCATCCTTATTTTGTTTATGTACGATTTAGTTGACGTGCGTTTAAAAAAACTAGTTATTTGATAATAACATGCGTATCTCTTTTACTATAAAAGTCAAGCTTATTTCATACAATTTAATTGATAGACAAAAATAACTTTTTACCGAATAAACTGCCCACCATTTAATTAAGGACAAAACAAGTAAATTTACCATGACAAAAACTAATGTTTGGACAAAAATAGTCATAACTATAATAAATCACTCACTATTAATTAAGGTTGAACAAGTAAATTTGTCATAGGCTAATTAATTCCATAAATAATTAAATAATAATTTGATCCCTTGACTTGTACATATTTTAAAGTTAGGCCCTACATTATTGAATTCTATTCATTTCGTCTTGTCTTTTGATTTTCTTATCATTTTTTCCCTCCTACCATTATTGTTACAAATATCGTCCAATATATTCTAAAATGACAAAAATACATTTACTCAAGAGACTAAAACTTTATTCGAAACTAAAAAAATATTTGAAACTAAAAAATAATATAGTTTTATTTCTTTATTTCTTAAATATATATGTTCGGGAAAGACATTATTATATGTATATAGAAAATTGTAACTATAATAATAGATTTGTTAGTGGGCATCAAACTATTAATTAAATCTGTAGCGTGTTTAGTTATTACCCATGAATAATCTAAGAGAAACGGGTTAAGAAAATGTGTCATAATGTCAAGAAGATGAAGAAAATAAAGAACCAATTGATGAATCTATGCGTTTTATTAGAAAAGAATGCTAAAATCTACTATTTACTTATTTAAATTTTGAAACTAATACAACAACTTTTAAAACTATCAATGGTCTCTAACTTATAGATATTACAAACAAAACCAATGTTAGTAATCGCAAATAACTGGATTCAAAATATTTTACTCATTTTTATAAGTGAGTTCCAAACCTCTAACATCTTTTGGTCTTAATTTATTTGCTCCTCTTCATCGGACTCGAGGTAATTACATGTGAGAATCTTTATATTCCCTCCTCTGGCTATCGACTTTCTTTCTTCTACCGCAACTCTCCTTTTATTAAAATAGGTTGTCACCAACCGACATCCTTTTAAGTTGTCTCATCCTAAAATTAGATTTTATCCCTACTTAGTAATTTGCACAAAAAGTGTATTGGAACTAAGAAATGAGAGATGTTTAAAGAAAGAAATGAGAGATGTTTAAAGAAAGAAATGAGAGATGTTTAAAGAAAGAAATGAGAGATGTTTAAAGAAAGAAATTCAACTAAACGAAAGTTAAAGAGATTTTATGTCTCCATTTGAACAAGACGAGGTGAGTGCAATTCTTGGTGATGGTGATAACGGTGTTGACGACTGCAAGAATAGTGGTTTTAGGGGCGGTGATGACGGTGATTGTAGGGATGACTGTGGTGGTTTAGATGAAATACAATATTGTGAGATTTCCAAATCATCAAATTTTCAAAGATCCATATGGGTTTCAGTTTCAATTTGAAAATTTGAAAAATTAAACAATTGAATTTGAGTTTGTAAAAAGTGAAATTTTATGGTTGTTGCGGTGGTGTGTCCATAAATGATGGCTTTTGCAAATGAGTTACTTTGAAGGTATGAGTAAGGAATTAGAAAATGAAATAAAATCAAATCAAAAATTAACTTTTGTGCTAATGATGAAATTTGAGGTGGTAGTGGTGGTGAGTTTATGAATAATGAGGTTGACAGAAGAAAGTGAAGGATGAAATAATAAATTGAATAGAATCTAAATTTTTTTTTTTTGAAGTAATGCATTTTTTCGCCTTTGAATTTAAAATGAGACAAAGTATAACTATTGAAATAATAATTTTTAATTTTAATTAAAATATATTTTAAATATCAAATGGCAAACTAAATTATGAAAATTAATATAATCAAATCTCACTTTGCGTCACAAGTAAAATATGACTAAAATAATCATAACATGTATGATTTTCCATTACTGCTTTTAATATCCATGAACGGGAGAGGACAAAGTCGGACAAATATAAAAATTATGTATGAAAGTGAGACATCATAGGTTGGGAAAGACATTATTAGAGGTATATGAAAAAATGTAACTATAATAATACATTTGTTGGTGAGTATCAAGATATTAGGCACTTGTGTAGCATGTTTAATAATTAGTTGTGAATAATTTAAGAAAATGCGTTAAGGCAATGTAATATAATGTCAAGAAGATTTTTAAAAAAATGGAGAACTTCGTTAAAAAATCTTTGCGTTTTGTTAGAGAAGAACACTAGAATCTATAGGAGATACGTTTGAAGAAAGCAGTTCGATTTAATGGAAGCTAAATATATTTTATTTTTCCATTTTAGTAAGGCAAGGTGAACGTATTTCTTCGTGGTGGTCGTTGCAAAGATGCTGGTGGTGGTGGTTAGGGGTAGTGGTGGGGGCGATTGTAACCATGACAGTGGAGGTTTAGACGTAGAATATAATATTGTTAGATTTCCAAATCATCAATTTTTCAAATCTTCATACGGGTTTGGATTTCAATCATCAAAATTTAAAATTTCAAAAAATTGAATTTCAGTTTGTAAATAGTGAAATTTAAGGTTCTGGTGATGGTGGGTCTATAAATGATGAGTTTTGTATATGTGTTAATTTGAACGAAGGAGTAAGAAATTAGACAAAAAAATTAAATAAAAACAAAAAGTTGATTTTTGGGATAATGATGTTATTTGAGGTGGTAGTGGTGGTAATGATGGTGGGTCTATGAGAGATGAGGTTGATAGAAGAAAATGAAGGATAACAAAATAAATTAAATAATTTCAAATTTTCATTTTTTTGAGAGTAATGTATTTTTTTTAACTTTAAATTTAAATATGATACAAATTATAATTACAACATTGCTAGCCTTACAACTAATTTTATAACTTTCCTAACAACTACTAAATCTTGTAAGGATAGTATTTTTCTTATAATTATACCAAATTACAATCCCTCCCCCCAAAGTATCCACCAAATCACATAGTGCAACCCAACCTAATGTTTGTCCCATAATGATATCTGACATTATATTTTTTTTTTCATATTTTCCACCCTAGCCGCGACAACAGTTAGAAAAGTCACGTTAAATAACACGTGGTCTTCCACGATGTTAACTCGAGGGAAATATTAGGAATTCGATGTAAATTTTGTGCTGCTTAAAGTTCAAATGTTAAAATGGAGTGGGGTCCACAATTCCATTTTTTCCTACTAAAAGAAAATCTAGAGAAAAGACCAACCATTTTTTCCGATCTTCACTTTCTACAACAAAAATTAACCCATAACCCGATCTTGGTTTTGTCCATTCCCTCCAAATTTTCTTTTAAATTTCTCTCTTAACCCAGATGATAGATATGTATTTTTTCATTTCATTGTCAATTTTCTTATTTTGATAATGAAAATAAAGTAAACGAAAGATATGAAAAAAAAACTCTTACCCATAGTTACACGTCTCCATCTTCAATTTCATGTATGAAATTGGATCCACGTACCCACCTTCTCTGGTGAAACCCATCCACCACCGAAATCAATCAATTTCTCATCCCCTTCATCCTCTTACATGACTTTACCTTTACTTTATCTCTCCTAATTCTTTAAATAAACCAACCTGACTGCCATGACAGCTTTTATGAGGTCAAAATCATCTAAAGTCATAGCTTCTTCAACATCTTCTCAATTTTGATACTTTGTTTTAAACCATATGCATATCGATCGTATGCCCAATTTTCTCCCGCAAAATTGAAGAGTATTTCAATAAAACTCATAACTATTTCTCTTTATTCAAGCCCGTCTCTCTCTTTGATGAACTCGTCAATAAGGTTTATGGGCTTTCTGTTAATTGCATGTTTTTTAAGTATACTCTATAGCCGTTGATTTCTACTTTAAGCACGACTTTTGTAGGGGAGAGAATGAGGGAGATCGGAGATGGAGTTTGGCTAGAATCGAAGGAGGACAATGCTAGAGTTATGATAGGCGTGACCAGAGTGGGAAGGGTTTGGGCCGGATATGGGAACTTGCACCCAGAGATGGCGGTGGCTATGGTGGGGCTAACTGGAGATTGCGGCTATTACGGTGGACCCGGAGATGAGAACTTACACCGGGAGAAGAGAGAAGGAGAAGGTGTGAGATTATGGTTTGTACTTTTAATATATTTACTCCTTAACCAGATAACAGAAATGACATTTTCGCCCCGTACGTGAAAGACCACGTGCTATTTAACGTGAATTTTCTAACGTCCGTTAGTGGTAGGGTGGAAAATTGGGGGGAGGGGAAGTAAAGTCAGATACCATTATGAGACAAACTTTACATAGGGGTAAACTATACGATTTTGTGGATACTTTGGGGGGAAATTGTAATTTGGCCCTATAATTATTTTTGAATTATTAAAATAATTATTTTTATTTTTATTTAAAAACATATTCTAAATACTAAATGGTTAATTAAATACTGAATTTATAGCCAATTCTCATTTTGTACGCCAAACAAAATGATCAAAATAATCTTTATGTGACATATACATACCATTTTCCGTTACTATTTTTAACGCCCATAGACTGAGGGGCAAAGTCGACAAATAGCTAAATAAGTTATGAAAGTGAGACACTTCGTAGGTTGGGGTACAATGTGAGATTTGATGTGTAATTTTGGGAGCTAATCATATTTTGGCCTCATCGAAATTAGTCCAAAATACAAATTTCCCCCTAAAGTATCCACCAAATCCACTTTGGCCAATGTAATTTTTTAGCATGTCCATATTCCATGTCAAATTTGGTGATGAGATGTCATGTCTGGTAATCGTAATGATAAACATGGTGTGGCGAATAATGTTTAAAATCGAGAATTTGCTTCAATCAAATCATAAACAATATCAACGGTGTCGATGAGAAATTTGTTGGAGTTGAAGCTATGGACGATGAAAACGGATTAAACTATGGTTTGTCTCATCATTATCGTGTATATGTATGTGATGTATTTAAATATGAGATTTGAAATTCTTGGTGTATGCTTGTGTATTATGTTGTATGAGGAAGAAAAGGGGAAATTCTTGGTGTATGCTTATGTGTTATGTGTTATGTTGTACATATTTAATTTTTTGGTGGGTTCTTATTTGTGGCGGCCTTGACACCTAAGTGTGATTATCTGATCTTGAGTTCAATATCTCTGATATGATTCTGCTCTATTTTTATTTATTTTTCAATATAATAAATTAAATAAAACAATAATACACTTTTGAGTTTTATCTCATTTAAAATTTACATACGAGGTCATTACCGGAGAAGATACAGAGAAAGCGTTGCCGGAAAAGAAGAAAATGAAGTTTCTTTTTGGGTAATAAAAGCAGAGAAAGCATTGCAAAAAAATGACTAAAATGCCCAATACGCGAAATATCATGTGCACATTAACGACAGATTGGTAACCTTCGTCGTGGCTAGGGGAAAACTAGAAAATAATTATAAAATGAGATATGAAAATGATACAAAACTTAGATTGGGCGGTAAAGTGAGGTTTTATATATATTTTGATGGAATTTCGTATTTTTAGTATAAGTATATATACTTTAGGGTTGAAAGTTTGATTTCTCTAACATAATATATTATTTTCTATAGCGACTCTTAAATTTTAGAAACGACATAAACAAAATCTCCAACAACAATGTGTTTATCTAATATAGTAAGTTTGAATTATTTTCAATTCACACACTCATAAAAGTGAATGAATTCATGTTTGGTAATAAAAAAGAGAATGGAAATAATCAACAATAAAAACAAATTTGCAGGATAAGTTGGTATACAATGACTAAAAGTATACATTATAAATGACCGGAAAACAAAGTATCAAAAAAGCTAAAAGCACAACAGCACAATTTATAAGTTTCAAAAATTGTAATGATTAAAATACAAAAAAAACATCTAATAATTTAAAGTAAACAGAAAAATGAAGAAGCTAGCAAATCATTTAAAAAAATCATTAATACTACGTGCAACACACGTGAACCTTACTAATCTCTTAAAATGACCGAAAATTTAAATCAAAAGGTTATGATATAAAATTTTAAGTGAGTATGCTTTTAGGTTAAGATCTATGTCCCCATCGACATTTAAAAAAACAGTGATTAACAAAGTTATTATATATATATATATATATATATATTGGGTTCATTTTTGGAAAAATGTATTGTGTCCTACAGTGATAACCCTTGTTTAAATATCACCGAATTAGGTCAAAAAGGCTCTAAAGAACATATAAAGGTTGTCCTTTCTCCATGAAATTAGAACATATAAAGGTTGTCCTTTTCTCCAAGGTAAGATGGTTGAGGATGGAGAGTAACAATGCGCAACACATTAGTACAAATGAAGAAATATAACATTACCGCTAGAGTTCACATTCACAATCTAATGGTAGATAGATGAACGAATTCACATGGCAATCTACAATAATAATACCAACATAGAGTGAAATTGACATTACCTTTATAAACTTGGGGGACCATTTTAAGTTCCTTGAAGGATGCTCTTGACCAAATGTAGCTCGTGGATGACATTGTTTATGTCCAATCGCTTTAGTGGCGATTCCATGGAGCAAGCCAGTCCAATCTGAACCATGGCGCTAAAACACTCTTCCATTCTGTTGTTGTCTCTAGCTTTCTCTAAACGTCTCATGTTGCTGACTGCTGCTTGTCCTATGCGATCTTCTTCATCGTCATTGCCTAAAAGCGCTGGGTCAACAATCTCCATTACGTGATCGGGTAAAGACATCCGAGTGAAATTGAGGCCTACCTTAAACATAGGGTCAAGAAGACTCTTCCCTGTCACCATCTCCAACAACAAGATCCCATAACTGTAGACATCTGCTTTTGTTGACGCCTCACTTCCCATACCATACTCAAAATAAACAAACTATTATTTAGAAGAGGAAAATGGAATTGCAAAATAAACAATGACTATTATTTAGAAGAGAAAATGGAATTGCAAAAACTATGACAAATAGAACAAAAGAGACGAGTAATAAAATATGCAGTATGTGAGAAATAAAAATGCATCGAGTGTCACCTTTACTAGGGAGATTTAAGCTATAACATTTCCATCCCTCTCCTCGCTCCCCGCATTTCCATAATCCTTGAAGAAAGTAAACACCACGAAATAATTTAAGACGGTAAGACGGAAAGAGCTTACCTCGAGCCAGCCGTGACGTGAACAGTCCCTCTAATTCCAATGGAGCTGTTTTGATTCACACTTGGGGCCTCACGAAGAAGAAACCATGCTAGCCCAAAATCTCCAACGTGTGCAACCATATCTCCGTCCAGAAGAACGTTGCTCATCTTTAAATCACAATGAATGATAGGAATTTCACATTGATTATGAAGATAATCAAGCGCACAAGCCACGTCAATGGCAATGTTGAGTCCCTGATGAAGGTCCAAATTATGAGGTTCATCTTGTTGATCATATTCTTGACTAGGATGCAGCCATCTCTCTAAACTCCCATTGGACATGAACTCATAAACTAGAGCTTTAAACTCGTTGCCTTGAAAATCAATACTTGAGCATGAAGTTATGATCTTCATAAGATTCCTATGACGAATGTTTTTCAAAGCTTCACATTCAACCATGAAACTCTTGGAAGCTCCACCATGTTGGAGGTTAAGTACTTTTATGGCAACCACTGCTCCATTCTGTCCAAGGCTTCCTTTAAAGACAGCTCCAAAACATCCCACGCCAATCAAATTTGTTGGTGAAAATGCATCCGTAGCTTTTAGAAGGTTCCCATATGAAACCTTTAGAAGTCCTTCCTTGAGAAATGATCCAGAAGACCATACTAGCTTTCTTTTTCTGAGCCAGCAGAATATGAAGGACGAGAGGATTGCAATCACCCCTAAAAGCGTGCATGACACTATAATTACTATAAGATGCATGCTTCTAGATTTCCTTTCCTTTGACACCTTTGTTTTGCATTTCGGCAACCTTAGTTCTGGTATGCCTCCACAAAGCTTACTGTTACCAACAACAGATATGGCACTTGCATCTGTGAAAACTCCTTTTCTTGTCAAGTCTCCCTCAAAATCATTAAACGACAAATTGAGTTTCTTTAATGAAATGTTCTCCAAGAAATCTGGAAGAAAACCTGAGAAGTTGTTGTGAGAGAGGTCGAGGAATTCAATACCTCTCAAAGATGCCCATGAGGGAGGAATAGACCCCTGAAAGAAGTTACCCCCCATGAATAGGTTCACAAGGGCACGACAACCACCAATGGTAGCTGGAACTTTTCCAGATAACCTATTGTCAGAGATTTCGAGTTGCCAACCTCCAAAGGGCAAGGCTCCAACCAAGCGGTTTCGTGCTAGATTTAGTGAAATAGCCAATGCAGAAGCACTAAAAAGTCCTTTGGGTATGATGCCACTGAGATTATTCCGCGTGAGATTTAATGCAATCAAGCATTGACATTTTCCTAAACTAGAAGGGATGCTTCCCTCCAATCTGTTCATTTCTATATATAATTGGCTCAAGAAAGAGAGGTTCCCAAGGGAGGAAGGGACCTGACCTGTAAGCTGATTGTTGGAAAGAATTAATTGTTGTAGTTTTGTTATTTTAGCAATACTTTCTGGAATCTGGCCTCTAATTTGATTGTCCTCCAACACAATTATTTCTAAGTTGACAAGGTTAACAATCTCTCGGAGGATGACTCCAGAGATTCCATTGCCTCCAACCCCAAAAAACTGAAGTTGTGTTGAGAGATTGCCCACAACGTTTGTTAAAACCCCTCCTAATCGTTTAGCGTCCACACTCAAGTTTATTAACTCACTACAATTTGCCATAGAACTAATGAAATTCATGTCATCTGCTTCCCCCATTCCTAGGAAATTGTAGTCTAAATTAAGAATCCAAAGCTTCCCAAGGCATCCAAGATTAGTTGGAACCTTTCCAGTTAAACTATTATTGGACAACATAATTCTTTGAAGTTGGATGGCATTGGACAAAGAAAGTGGAACTGGTCCAGAGAACCGGTTTGATCCCATTTCAAGCCACTGCAAATGAGGAAGACTTGACCCTAAATTCGGCGGAAGGCTCCCACGAAGTTGATTAAAACCAACAGACAAGATAGTGAGTTCCGTAAGATTATAAATAGATGAAGGTAACGTACCAGAGAATTTATTTAGAGCAATCCCAAGACCTGTTAAGTTTCTCAGTGCCCCCAGAACATCTGGAATGCTTCCTTCTAACTCATTTTGAGCTACAAATAATCTTTCCAGAGAGTTAAGGTTCCCAATAGATCTTGGAAGCTTGCCACTAAGATAGTTTGCATATACATATAAAACTCTGAGCTTGGACAAGGCACCAAATTCATTAGGGATGCCTCCTGCTATCTTGTTCCCTTGTAGACCAAGAACCAGCAGATTCACACAATGAGATAAATTTAATGGGATTCTCCCTTCAAAGGTGTTATTGTCAAGTAGCAACAACTCCGGTCTGAATAAGTGGTCAATTTCAGGAGGAATTTCACCATGAAGGCTATTGTTCTGCAGGTTGACTTCTCGAAGGAAGCTTAGATTTCCCAAGTAAGGAGACAATGAACCCACTAAGCCTCCCAAGTGTATGTCCGGGACGAGAACTCTCGCCTGCCTTGGGTGACCACATGTAACACCGACCCCTTGGCACCGCAAGCAAGTCTTGAATCATTTCACGAGCTCATAATTCCATAAGGGTCCGTCAAAATTTTTGATCTGAAGGCCAGCAATGAAAGGCTATCTATGTCATTTGCAAAAGATAAGTTTAGTAGCAATCCAATGAACAACGTGAGAAGGAGATGGCCATAGACTAATGAACTCATTTTCTTAAAAATAAGATGAGTAGCTTTATCTCTTATGAGCTCTGCATTGTATCTACTCTTTATGGTATTGAGTTTTTAAGTCAGTCTTGGAAGTCTATCAATCAAAACATGGTTGTAAGGGCTCATGCGTTGCCCCCTTTAATTTGTGGTTGACTTGCAATGAAGTAACCACTAAATTTGGTGGTTTTCAAAGCAGGACCTGGACCAACGAAGTAACCACTAAATCAGGCATATTATTGCCTTGCCTTCTACTTTCAACAATGGCCCCCACTTGACTGGTAATGTGTATTGATTCTGAATTTTTCAAAAATTATACTCCCTCCGTCCCTAAATTATCGTTCTCCTTTCCTTTTTCGTCCGTCTCAAAATAATTATCCACTTTGAAACTTACCTTTTTAAAACATCACTTTTATCACTCTACTTTAATTATGTGCCACATATACATAGATATTAAAGAAAACTATACATTAAACCAATATAAATAATCAAGTCAATTGTTTTTTTCTTAAACTATGCGTCGAATCACTAGGATGATTATTAAGGGACGGAGGGAATATAAGTTAATACTCCCTCCTAAAAAAGAGTCTATATTTCCTTTTTAGATGGTTCCAAGTTCCAAAAAAAATATCCACTTTTTAATCTTTCGTTTTCGGAAGTTATCTTTACCATTTTACCCTTCATTTGATTCTCACTATAGTTAGGGGTGGCAAATCGGTCGTCTTCAAGATGGAGTTGTTATCGGGCGGCGTGATAATAGCACGACACGATAAGACGAATAGCGCTGAACACGACGACACGATAAGCTTATCGTGCCTAATATTAAAACTCGAACACGATACGATAAAAACATGAAAAGCACGGCACGGCACGATAGACACGATAAGCAAAAAAACACAATTTATTTAGTCAGACCCGTTAAGCCCAATAAACATTATAAAATATATATTTTTGATTTTTTAATACCTATTTTGAAAATTTATCAATATAAATAGTCAAGTAGTTTAAAAGTCATAAATTTTCAAATGATAAAACTACGAAATAATCATAAAAATAGCTCGAAAGAAGTGAATAACCCCTAGTAAACTTTTAACAATATATTTTTAAAACATATATATTTTAGTTATCGTGTCTTATCGTGCCTTACCACCGTCTTATCAAACCAGACCCGATAACAACCCATTTTTATTCGCTATCGTTGGTACTTATACTGTTGGCCCTATAACCAAACCAATAAGTCAGATCCAAACCCTATAATTTAAGTATTCGCGGACGTGTTTGTGTCGATCGGATCGTGTCGTCTTTCAATTGCTTTCCACCCCTAACTATAGTTCATCAACCCCACAGTCACATAGCCCCACACTGACATAGTCATCATTGGAAGATACACACTATCTTAGTATTTATACAGTTAGCCAAAAACTTAACTTTCATAGAGACCTGGTGAGGACTTTGGAGTGAGTGCATATGAGTGTAGGCTACAACTACTAGTAGAGTACTACAGAATCATATATAGTACACACCATCCCAATCAATTGCAAATTTCAGATAACTTTACCATGAAGTAGACAACGTAACCCAATTCCCAATAACATAACTTTACCATGAAGTAGACAACGTAACCCAATTCCCAATAACAATCGCTTGACCTTGGGCTACAAGAGGAGAAGAGATCTTAAGTTCAATCCCTCCCAATACACCCTAAGAAAATAAATAAATAAATTTAAGACTTATAGAGGATAACACGAGTTAAGAAACTTATTGTCATCCATTGCCTACTGCACCTTATGGCTGCCAAAACATAAGCAAACTACTTGGTTACAGCCAGGTTAAGTTTATGAATACCTTAGAGAGAAACAAAACGTCGCCAAAGAGATCAAACTAGTCACTCCTAGGTTTGACAAACAAAAACAAATCTTAAAAGAAGGAAACAAACAGGAATTTATTAGAAATCTCCTTGTAATAAATATCACCTCCAAGGAGATCGAGGACAAGATGCAAGGTGGACCCCCTTATGAAAATTGTAATGTGTAAGTGTTCTCCCATCTTCCAGCTTCTTGGCAAAACCAGCCTCTGCAGATCCTGAAAAATCCTCTATTTATCCTCAAGCAATCTCCAAAATTGCAAAATATTGCATTCCACCGCTCAACCTCAAGACCTGGTTAAAATGCAGAGTTGACTCCTCAATGTCATAATCCGTTATAATCTGCCCGAGTCTTCCGTCTTCCAATTGCTTTGATGATCAAGTAGAATCAATCCACTGTCCAAAATCTTTAACCCGACCTCGTCAATTGTGTGGACCTCAACAGTGACTCGTGTCTGCTGGTCACCACATATAACACCTTGCGACTACCAGAGGATGAACTGAATTGTTCCACTATATTAGTTTCAAACGGTAGCAGCAAGACAATGTCCATATAACTTGTAATAGTTGCAGTCTTCAGCAGCAATGCAATAAACATGAAGCAGAATTAAACTAGAAAGAATACCAGCACCCTTGAAATCATATTTGAAGATCACGACTGCTATCTATTATTCTACACCCCAGCTTTGTAAATTTGCTGAAGTAAGGGATGTCCAAATGAGACCGGTCCAATCAAATCGAACCATCAATTGAAGTACGGAGTAGTTAATAACACAATAAATAGGATACATCTGTAACCTTCTGATGGAAAGTTCCTCATTCTGTCGGGTTTGATTTATCGACAGAATCATTACGATAAGGAAAATGCTACGTCAAGAGAATCCATCTTCAGGCATTCAAGTGTTGGTTGTACAGTACAACAGTTACAGTTTCAATAACCTCACGAGTCACAACAGAGCAGGAGCGATTTGATTGTCATCTGCCTGCTAGAGAACATAGAGTCAGCATTAAGCATAAGTTCAACCTATATTCTGATGTAGACATAAGTGGGAACGTGTATGATGAAAATCGAAGACTGGAGTTGAAAAGAACACTGATAAGAGCATGCTCTGTGTTTGGCAGTGCATAAACATTAATACTGCCGCGATTCACACCATTGTTTCAAGTACATTCTTATACTGGCACAAACTATAGTACTTCTCTTGGTAGCTGGTGCAGATGCCAAGATGGACTTTAGCATACAAAATGGTACCACCTGACTACCAAATTATTCAGACCAGGACTCATCTTCCTGGCTGCCATGGTCAGGAATAAGGGTGGGCAGCAAATGAGGAAAAGTGCAGCTCCATTTGTCGAGCAAGAAACAGGGATAGATTGTTCCCATATAGCAAGGGCAGTGATTTCACCCGCTACAGCCTTAACCAATTGTATGGTACCATGAATAATGATCATTGTTCTAGACTCTGATTGACTCTATCAACTGTGACAATGTATACCACTTTCTTCCCAACCTATCTCATTCCCTCAAGGCTGTTGATAGGTGGCAACCAGTCAACTGCGAGCAGGAATTTCTTCTTTCAATTTGGGGCTGGCTGAATATAATGTTAGTGCAGGAGACAAGTTGGGAAGCTACTAATAGTGCATTGCTCTTCTGCATCTTGCAATCAGCAAAAGAAAACAACTTGACACAGCAGTGTTAACTCATATTTGTTTTGCTCTTGCCAGGATCTAAGTAGACTTCACAAGATATATTGCAGGTGAATCCAAATAGATTGCAAGGAGAACATGTAAATTTGAACAAACATCAGTGCCTACTATATGCCATTTTGCAACGTAATATTTATGCAAAAAGAACTTGAGCAGTCATTCAATTAATCTAGATAAGCAATTCAACACCATGTTAAGTAAATAATTAACAGAAGCTAACAAAAAATAATTGTAAAGCAAGCATACAGTGG
>CM028380.1:42752864-42783799 GCA_013146195.2 Codonopsis lanceolata
AATGGTACATTAAAAGAGTACCTTGAGATTATCTAAAGGACACCTCCCAAGTTTTCTGCTTTCCAAATGACCTTATTTACAGGGATAGATCATAGATCATACATAGACGCAGCCTTCTATCAAAAGGGAGCGGCTTCGCCTAACACCAGCTTCCAACCTAAATCGTTGGGGCAAATTTCTAAACCTCCCAAACAATGAGAAGAAACTGCGAAAAGCACCTCTAACTCCGCCCCTTCTACTCCCTCTAATCTCGCTTCTTGACCATTCAATCCTTCTTGGAGCATCAGCAACACTAAACCCACCATCCATTTCAGTATACACAACAGGCAACTCCGGCTCAGCCCCACCTGTAAACCGCCCAACCGCATACCCACCACCAGGTAATCTCCATATTGTCAACAATTGGCTCCACACCATCATTCAATAACTCATCCGAATTCTCATAAACATCCATTGGCAATTCATGGCGACAAACGGGACAAGAACTTCGAATCGAAAGCCAAGGAACAATACAATCAGAATGGTAAATGTGCTTACAAGGCAATTCTCGAGCTTCCGAATTTACCTCAAACGCCTCCCTACACACAGCACAATAATCCGGTTCATCAACAGCGCAACCTTTATCAACAATCTTGATACTGGGGAGGGACTCAACGGCAGCCTTGGCGGCCGGCGAGCTGTCAAACACCCCCAAATCGTTCCCATCCAACTGAGTCACTTGATCGAGCAGGTGGTAGAATCCGGTGCGCAACAACAGCTGCGCTACGCTGTCGGGCAAGGACGCAGCCCCGAATCGAAATTCCCGTAATACAATTCGTAATTGCGCCGCCGCCTCCCCGCGGATGGCGCGGCGAAGGACAATGATTGGATTGAAAATGGATGGCTCGGGATGGTTTCTTGAATTCCTACGAACGGAATTCTGATTAGGAACGGATTGGGATGCCTTTGCTCCACGAAGCCGCCGCGGCAATCGAGGCATGTGATTGAAGATTGGCGCCTGACGTTAACAAAGCCGTTGCAGCTGTGACACCAATACGACGGTGCCGTCGTTGATGCCATTAACGAAATTAAATCCTAAATTGAATTGGGTGAAATGTAATTCAGGGTAATGGAATTGAATCCATTTCGAGTAATTTGAAATTGAGAAGAGGAGAGGAAAGGGTGTTATATAGATTGGGGGTACGGCAGAAATGGTGTCGTTTTGGGTTGAGAGGGCGTGGCCGGTACGTTAATTTGTCGTGTGAAGTTTGAAATATGGAACTGTAAAATCGAGTTATTATGGGGAGAGAAGACAGAAGGTCCGCGCTGTTTCAACTGTCAAACCAAAAACTTGGCTGAGCGGCCGGGTTTGACCATTGACCCGTTGGCCATTAAGACCTTAAATTCTACTACTAGACATTGACATTCTTTCTTCCAACTAATTACAATATTACATGAATGATGAATCACCTTTGTATTTATACTTTTTTACAACTTTATGCATACGGTTACAACATATTCGTGAAAGAATTACTAGTATGTTGTAAATATAGGGGTATTAAATACTCACGTTTTAAAACTTTAATAATTATGAAATATATATATATATATATATATATATATATATATATATATATATATATATTAATATCATATTATTATAATTTCAAATATATTTAGATTTTAGAGTATACACAATATATATATATAAGCGAGTGGTAGATAAATTGATACCAAAAATCATTCATGCTTATTTTTCAAAAATTTAGATCAAAAAATTTATCTCAATATACAATCTTTATATTTAAGTATCATACAAGCGAGTGGTAAAAATGAAATTCTATGAAAATCATTATTAATTTTTACAATTTCATATAAATTTTAATTGGTAGACCCCATAAAATATTACATACAACAATCTTTGGGAATAGACATCATTCTAATATTTATAATATACAAAAATTTCTCAATATTATATTTGACCGAGTCAAACAAAAGTTTCTAATTTTTTAGAAGAGTGTAGTTATTTAATACTCGGCCCGTTCCACGAAAATTATTTTCGAAAAAGTTTTTCTCATTTTTCTGCTTGTAACTTTATGAAAATATAATCAAGGTAAAAGATTTTCCGATTCAACGAAAAAATCAAGTCAAAATGATTACGATTATTTCATTAAATTCGTAAGTCATTTTCCAAATTTTCTACCCCTCCGCACCCTTCTAGACCCCAATTACACACACAATATTTTTCGCTTTGGGAAAAGCAACATACATTGTTAAATATAATGTGCACATTATTTATAAATTTTAATTTTAATACCCACTACCCACGTCCTAAAATTTCTGTCATAATTTTACCGAGTTTAAGGACATACCAAACATTATCTATGTTTATTTTTTAGGAAGAGTGTAGTTTTTTGGAGTTCCGTTTGTTCCACAATTATTTTTCGAAATATCAAGTTTTTTTTTAATTTGAAAGAAATTTGGACATAAAAAAATATATGTCTTGGAAAATAGATTTTCGAAACGAAAAATCAAGCCTTGAAAATACTATCCAACAAAGTAATAATGAATTTTTCGGATAAGTATTTTCCATCAACACCGGGCTCATGATTTTCCTACGACATAATATTTTACTCACGAAGACCTAAATGGAGTACCTCATTAATGATCCACTTCTTTTGGGAAATTTTATTTGAATAAAGATATGACCATTTGAAATTTTTCATTCTCCCAAAAGCACACTATGATTGGATTCATATCCACAAATCATTTTAAAAAATTATTTTTTCATTTTCAATGAATATAATTTTTTTATTTGTTTTATGATGTATAAAATAACCTCATTGAAATTATGAAACCATCATTAATATGATATTTGGAGAAGACATTTTAAAGTTCCACATTTCATGCCTCGAAAAACTATGATGAGCAAAAATCCTGTACAAACCAAGTACAGCAATATCGAGAAAACTTTTTGGATTTTGTAAAAGAAAATGTATCGAATTGATTTTGCCTCCTTTAGTAATATTTTCATGAGATTCTTGTTTTTAATGAAAAAATGATTTTTTTTTTATCTCGACCAATCAAGTTTTTGAAAAAAAGCGAATGGGACTATGTAATGATGCTTAAGTCTTTAATTAGCCAAGAGCGGTGTGGTCAGTGGGTCGAGGCCAAAAACAGTCAAATCATGGACAAGGAGTCATCGAAATAACAAGGCCGAGGAAGAGCTCTGGAAGAAATAACTATCTCGTATCATCATCCATATAATGGAAATTCCTCTCGCCACGAAGTGGAAGAGATGATGATAGAAACAACTCTTCGAGTGGGCAAAAATGTGCGACAAAACAATGAAGAAAGTTCATGTTTTGTGTGGCATGAGGTTATTTACCACTGGCTTTTTATTACATGCCGAATGGCGAAACATCCCATTCTCAGTTGATATTTATAAAAAATAGATCACTTTTAAAGCTCAAAAAAAATGTTGAGACAAATTTCCCTTGAAAATGATCGAAGATCATCTTATAACTTTGATTAGAAGGCCTTGGTGATATAATACGGCAATCATCGACATGACCAATACCATTAGTGAAGCAATGATATTGGTCATGAACAATAAATTAACATAGGAATGAATTCTCGCTATGGTCCGATTTGAGATAAAAGCACAAAGTGTGGAAAAAGTAACATGTTGTTATGTAGGAATATTATCGTCTATGTATACTAGCATGTTTACAATAAATTTATATATGTATTTTGCATTCAATGTGTTATCATATTTATTCATCTTATTTTCTTTGTCTCATATTGAAATAGATCACAAATATACCCACTTTTAATCAAAATCCAAGGAGGAGATTTATGTCCTGCGCAAGTTACTACGTTTGACATACCATACTTAAAGATGAGAAATATGTTATCTCAAAATAACAATGCTAATGTCAACACTATATGTAATGCCAAAATAATTGAAGGATTTGGCAAAGCAATTTTCTAATGCCCTGCCACGAAATTCATATAAATAAACTGCATTTTCTCTTAAGTCAAAACAAAAACATCAAGCGGGTGTTAAGTTTCAAAGACATTCGTCTGATGGATATCATATTGAGACTATGAATAAGAGGAATGATGAATATCTTTGCATTACCTCAAACACTTCCGAATGTATATTGGAAAAATTGTTATATCTATTTTTTCTCTTTGTATAGTACAATCATAAGAATATTTGAATTAGTGCATATTCTGGTACAAGAAACCTGAAGTTTGATATCAAATGAAACATTTCTTGGCATGATCTTAGATTGGGGCATCAATCAATAATGATGCTTATTGAGAATTCTAGTGGTCATCCATTGAAAAAAAGATTTTTCAATCTAATGAACTCCATTGTGATGCTTGTGGAGAAGCTCAGGAAAGTTCCAATTGATAAATTAGACCATTACCAACTAAAGTTGGATATGAATCACCATCGTTTTTGGATGCGAATTTGATATATGATGGACCTATCCATTGTGGACTTTGTCATTCCAATACTTTATGGTATTAATTGATGCTTGTTGGTGGGCTAGCAAATGGTCGCACGTATGTCTATTATCAACTTCATTGATAGACATTTGCCAAGTTCCTTGCACAAATAATCAAAGAGCACAATTCCAAAGTTATTTGATCAAGAAAGTTAAAGACTTGATAATGCTTTGGTGCGATTTACATCTCTTGTGGAAGCATTCAATGATTATTGTACAAAATGGCAAAGGGATTGATGTTGAACATGCATAACTCATGTTCATACTTTGGAAAAATGTTTTTGAATCGTTGATCAAACCTTTTAACTATTATTTTTTTTAATGATAAGAACAAAGCTCCCTACTTTATGGGGTCCTTATTTCTTTGTTTTGCAAATTGACCGATTCGCCAATGATTTTTAAAAGTGCATATCACAAGTAAATATTGATAATGCATTCGGGTGTAAAAATAAGAGCGAATCATATCCCATCTAAGAGTTTTTATTTGTGTGGTATATTTACCAATTGCTCCATTTTTACACAACGCATCAAAAATGGGACACAAAGGACTTTGATTGATATATGTTGGGTATGAATCCATCCAATAATAAAATATCTTGAACCAATGGTGAAGCGGGTCTACTTTGACGTTTTTTACGACGCTTTGCCATTGTCATTTTAATGAAGACAAGTTTCCACCTTTTTCAAGCGAAACAATACCCTTAATGGGAAGAGAGATCAAATGGTGCATCATCGTTTCATGCATTTTCCCTCAATCAAAATACAACGTGAACTAAGTTCAAAAGATCATACATTTACACAAATGTAAATTAATTACAAATCAATTGTCGATGATATATCAAAATTTGTATCTAGACATAAAAGGGTGCCTTTGCACAAAGTCACAAGTATTACGCGATATAAAACAGAACTTTAATGCTTCTTTCCGAATTTCATCGAAATACCAAAAGGGCTACAAATGATAAAATGACAAATGAATTTAAGACATTTTGAAGCGTGGACACCCATTGGTTCAAAGGATACAAAATCACAATGAAAGAAAGTGATTGAAAATTCATGAAAAGTGTTCAAAGAAACGATTTATATCGTGAAATTGTTCGAAGAAACATATTTCACGATCATGCAAATCTAGTAAGGCAAGATAATAAGAAAAAAAAAGCATGAGAAGAAGAAAGGAGTTTCCATTACGATTACATGTGTAATGGAAACATGTTGTAAATAATTTTGATTATCTTAATATCTTCAAAGCGATTTCTAGATGAAGTATGAAGCGAGGTATGCCAAGGCAAATCTCCTTAAGACAAATATTGCCTCATAGCGGTGCAAACGGAAGGTTGGCAATTGTCTCCCAAGATACAACGTTTCTTCCAAAAGTTAGACTTGCACTTACTAACCTTTGACGGACGAACCAAATTAATTTGCTGACTTGCTCTTCAAACTTTCACAAAACGGGAGAAGGAAAAGGAGTAAAAGAAAACTGGATTTCTTTTGTAAAACACTTAAGATTTTTTCGAATGTTAAGGCGAGAGAATGTTGTTTGGACTTCGATGACATGAATGACTAGAAGAGGGGTCTTTATATAGCCTTGGTCGAAGTGCGTTCACAAAGGATGCAACCCGTGGCATGTTCGATGAACACGGGCGTTAATGCGATTCGGTGGTTTGCCCATGCCGCCCATCGAACTGGACGTGTTCTGTTCGAGCCCAAGCCGCCCACCACTCTAACGGGTGTGTTGGTTCAGCGAGCAACACTGCCCTTTCAATGTGGGTTTAGACTCTTTTGTGGTGACTTAATCATTCACCCATACATATTTACCCCAAATATTCCAACAATCCCCCACATGAATGGAAGAAGTCGACACGGAAAAGAAAGAAAGAAGAAGAGCATAGTGAAAATCAATGCATCAAAATAGGTGGCTTTCGCTTTGAACCTTCTTTAGTAAGAATCTATCGAACTTACTTGGTGATCGATTATGCGTAACGTATTGAACTGTCGCGTTATTGTAAGTTTAAACAATAGACCAAACACATTGAATTTTCATATCGATTTTGGTTCTCTATTGTGTTCATTATTTCGGCCCTGAACTTTCTTGGTTCTGCGAGTGCTTTAGAGAATTTGCCTAAGAAAATTTCTCAACGAACCGACCACGTTCACACTTACATAGGTGATGTGCTATAAAGAGTATCCTACATTACCCCACTTGTACTAATTTACAAGATATAGTCATCATTAAAAGCAATAGCTTAACCTCTACCATTTTGTAGGCAACACTTTTTCATTATAGAAATGGGATGAAGATAAACTTCCAAGTGCTTTGCTCAAATCAATCATGACTAGTTTTCCTATTGAACCTAGTCAGTGGGATCTCCGATCGCCGAGGTTAGGTTTCCGTCAAGTTGACTTAGATTTGTTTAGGCTTTAGCCCCATTTCTTTCGATGCACAGTTTATTCTCTCTTTAGATAAACCTTTAGTAAATGGATCCGCAAGGTTATCCTTTGATCGCACGAAATCAATTGAAATTGTTCCGTTTGAGAGTAAGCGTCTAACGGTGTTATGTCTCTGACGTATGTGTCGAGATTTGCCGTTATATATAAAATTTTCCGCCCTAGCTATAGCTGCTTGATTATCACAATGTATACATATAGCAGGCACGGGTTTTGGCCATAGAGGAATATCTTCTAAGAAGTGTCTAAGCCATTCGGCTTCTTCTCCAGCTTTATCTAAAGCAATAAACTCAGATTCCATCGTTGATCGAGCTATACAAGTTTGCTTAGAAGATTTCCAAGATATGGCACCTCCACCAGAGAGTAAATACATAGCCACTAGTAGACTTGGATTCATCGTATCGGATATCCAATTTGCATCACTATATCCTTCAACTACCGGAGGATAATTGCTATAGTGCAATGAATACTCTCTAGTTCGTTTTATGTATCCTAATACTCTTAATAATGCATTCCAATGTTCATTATTAGGATTGCTAGTAAAACGACTTAGCTTACTTACAGCGTAAGCTATATCCGGCCTTGTGCACTGCATCAAGTACATTAGGCTTCCAATGATTTGGGAATACTCTAATTGTTGTTTCGCATTCCCAGTATTCTTGTGAAGAACTATATGGGGCAAAAAGGATTATTAGTCTCTTTAATACCATGAGAATTAAATCTCTCAATCATTTTATCCACATAATGTGTTTGAGATAAATTAATTCCATTGGAAGTTTTAGAAACTTTCATTCCCAAGATTACATCTGCTTCACCCATATCTTTCATATCAAAGTTATTGGTGAACATTTTCTTTGTTTTGTTTATAACCTCAATGTCATGACCAAATATGAGCATGTCATCTACATATAAACAAACAAATACATATGTGTTACCAAATTTCTTTGAGTATACACACTTATCACATTCATTTGTGATAAAACCATTCCTAGTCATGACATTGTCAAATTTCTCATGCCATTGTTTAGGAGCTTGCTTCAAACCATACAAGGACTTAACAAGCTTGCACACCTTGTGCTCTTGTCCTTTTACTTTGAAGCCTTCGGGTTGTTCCATGTAAATTTCTTCATTCAAATCACCATTTAAAAATGCAGTTTTCACATCCATTTGATGTATCGCAATTTATATAATGCGGCAATGGCTATTAAGATTCGAATTGAAGTAATTCAGTAACAGGAGAATATGTGTCAAAGAAATCAAACCCTTCCTTTTGACGATATCCTTTAGCTACAAGGCGAGCCTTATATTTATCCACGGAACCATCGGTCTTAGTTTCTTTTGAAAATCCATTTGCATCCTATTGGTTTAGAACCTTTTGGAAGATCAACTACTTGCCAAGTGTTGTTGCTTAAAATGGATTCAATTTCACTATTCTGACTTCTTTCCGAATGTAGATTCCGAGTCATCCATGGCTTCTTTAAATGATTGAGGCTCATCTTCAATCATAAAATTGGAGATAAAATCTGGACCAAAAGTTTTAGCAGTTTTAGCTCTTTTGCTTCTTCTTGGTTCAGCATCCTCATTATTTTCAGAAGCACTTTCACGTGGTCTCTTAGGAGTATTTTCACAAATATCCTTTTTCATAGGGAACACGTCCTCAAAAAATTCAGCGTCACGAGATTCAATTATTGTATTGACATGAATGTCATTTATTTCAGATTTATGTACTAAGAATCTATACGCACTACTATTCATTGCATACCCAATGAATATACAATCAATGGTCTTAGGTCCTAACTTTGACCGTTTAGGAGGTGGAACGGCAACCTTTGCTAGGCACCCCCACACTTTGAGGAATTTGTAGGAAGGCTTTCTTCCTTTCCACAGTTCATATGGTATGGAACCAGTTTTCTTGTGTGGAATTCTATTCAACACAAAATTAGCAGACAACACTGCTTCCCCCCACAAGTTTTGTGGTAAACCAGAACTTACAAGCATGCAATTAACCATGTCTTTTAAAGTTCTATTTTTCCTCTCAGCAATACCATTTTGCTGCGGAGTATATGGTGCGGTTGTTTGATGAATGATTCCAAATTTGGAACATAAGTCACTAGACTCTATCGATTCATATTCACCACCCTATCGGACCTTAATACTTTAATTGACTTTTCAAGTTGATTTTCAACTTCATTTTTGTAAGTGATGAAAGCATCCATTGCTTCATCTTTACTACTTAACAAATAGACATAACAATATCTACTTTGATCGTCAATGAAAGTAATAAAGTATTTCTTACCGCCTCGAGTTGGGACAAATTTTAAGTCACATAAATCGCTATGAATTAAACCCAACAGTTGGCTAGTTCTTTCAATTGATTTAAAAGGTTTCTTTGCAAATTTTGCTTCAACACAAATTTCACATTTGTGATCTTTTATTGAATCAAGTTTTGGAATAAGTCCTAAACCTACAAGCTTTCTTAAAGAAGCACGATTCACATGTCCTAAGCGACTATGCCATAAATTAGAAGACTCGCACAAGTAAATAGAATTATCAATTTTATTAATAGCTTGTGGGTACAAATAGGTGGACTTCTTGTCCACTACAACAACATTTGCCTTAAATAGGCCATCTAGCAAGTATCCTTTCCCAACATACATCCCTCCCTTAGTAAGTACAAATTTATCAGATTCAAATACAACTTTAAAACCTTTCTTACTAAGCAGTGAACCGGAAATTAAATTTTTCCTTATGTCGGGTACATGCATCACATCGTTGAGAGTAAGCTCCTTTCCCGATGTGAACTTCAATATCACCTTCCCAATGCCTTCAATCTTGGAGGTTGCGGAATTTCCCATATAGAGAAAATCTTCACGTTCCATATTCTTGTATTCTGCAAACAAGCTTTTGTCGGCACATATGTGACGAGTGGCTCCTGTGTCCACCCACCAATCCTTGACGTTTGACACCAAGTTGGCTTCACATACAACAGCAGACAGACTTACTTCGGAAATACCCGTAGAGAGAGTGTCCACTTCTGTCATGTTTGCTTGGGGAGGCTTCTTCTTCTTGCTTCGGCAATCCTTCGCCCGATGACCGGTTTTCCCACAATTGAAACAGTCCCCTTTGAACTTGAAGCGTTTGTTGTTGTTGTCATTACTTGTCTTCTTGTCCTTAGAAGAGTCATCACGCTTTCTTTTGTTGTTCTTAGGTCCGGAGTCTTCAACCATGTTAGCCTTTGCTTCCATGTTCGTGCAGCGGCTCTTTTTTCTGCACCACGATTGTCCTCTTCAATACGAAGACGAACAAGCAAGTCTTCCATTGACATTTCCTTGCGTTTGTGCTTGAGGTAATTTTTGAAATCTCTCCATGAAGGAGGCAACTTCTCAATTATACATGCAATTTGGAAGGACTCGCTCAATTGCATGCCTTCAGCTTCAATGTTATGCAACAGAACTTGTATCTCCTCAACCTGATTCATTACCGTTTTAGAATCAATCATTTTAAAATCCAAAAATTTTGCAACAAAGAATTTCTTTGTTCCAGCATCTTCGGTTTTGTATTTTTTTCGAGAGATTCCCAAAGCCTATTTGCAGTTTGAATGGTGTAGTACACATTATACAATGTGTTGTCTAGTCCATTCAAAATATAGTTCCGGCATAGGTAATCCGCATGTTTCCATGCATCAATAGCCAATTGCGTTGCCTTGTCAATTGTACCTTCCGCTACAGGACATTCTTCACGCAAGAATTTCTTCACCAATCAAGCGTTGTGAGATAGAACAACATTTTACATTGCCAACGCTTGAAATCGTTCCATTGAACTTTTCGGTTTCTCGTCGAGGCCGGTGGCATAAAGCGATTTGCACTTGAAGTGCTTGCAAGCGCACTCGGACTCGAGTGGTTGCAACAGTTTCACTAGTAGATTCATTTCCATTAGCCATTTTCTGTCACGAAAACAGAAAATCAAATAAGAAGGAGATGAAGAAGAAGATAAATAAAATTAAATACCTGATAATATTTGTCTTAAGATTGTTGTAAATAATTTTGATTATCTTAATATCTTCAAAGCAGATTTCTAGATGAAGTATGAAACGAGGTATGCCAAGGCAAATCTCCTTAAGACAAATATTGCCTGCCTCATAGCGGTGCAAGCGGAAGGTTGGCAATTGTCTCCCAAGATACAACGTTTCTTCCAAAAGTTAGACTTGCACTTACTAACCTTTGACGGACGAACCAAATTTGTGACTTGCTCTTCAAACTTTCACAAAAGCGGAAGAAAAAAGGAGTAAAAAAGAAAACTGGATTTCTTTTGTAAAACACTTAAGAATTTTTCGGATGTTAAGACTTAGACAATGTTGTTTGGACTTCGATGACTTGAATGACTGGAAGAGGGGTCTTTATATAGCCTTGGTCGAGTCTGTTCACAAAGGATGCAACCCGTGGCATGTTCAATGAACTGGGCGTGTCTGCTTCGAGTGACTTTGCCCATTCACTGCCGACGTGCGCCCGGCTCGAACTGGGCGTGTCTGTGAGCCCAACCGCCGCCCACCACTCTAACGGGTATGTTGGTTCGGCAACTGCCCTTTCAATGTGGGTTTAGACTCTTTTGTGGTGACTTACTCATTCACCCATACATATTTACCCCAAATATTCCAACAAAAATATGGAACCGAGATGAAATGGAGAATATTGATGATATATTCTCTTATTCGGTATCCCAAGAAATTAATGACGGGACTGAAGATCCCGAACCAAAATCTGTATCTGAATGTTAAAAGAGGCATGACAAGATCAAATGGATAGATGCCATGAAGGCTGAATTAAATTCGTTGAATAAACGAAAAGTATTTGATCTATCGTTCTCACACTGAAAAACCCATTTGATATAGATGGATTTTTGTTCGGCGAAATGAGAAAAATGAGATTGTGAGATACAAGCTCGCCTTGTTGCACAAGGTTTTTCCCAGGCACAGGATTTATTATGAAGAAACATATTCTCCTGTAATAGATGCTATTACGTCCAGATATCTAATCAGCTTATCGATTTCCAAAAATCTAGATATGCATCTCATGGATGTTGTAATGGCTTATTTATATGGGTCATTAGATGCTGATATCTATATGAGAATTCCTAATGGAATCAAGGTGCCTGAAGCACTGAGCTCAAAGCCCAAAGAATTATGTGCAATTAAACTACAACGATCATTGTATGGATTGAAGCAATCCGGGCGCATGTGGTATAATTGCTTAAGTGATCATTTGTTGAAAGACGGATATGTGAATGATCAATTATGTCCATGTGTCTTTATAAAGAATACGATAGATGGATTTGCAATTATCACTGTCTATGTAGATGATCTGAATATCATTGGAACTCCCAATGAAATCCAAGAAGCAACTGATTACCTACAGGGAGAATTTGAAATGAAAGATCTTGGGCAGACCAAATACTGTCTTGGTTTACAAATAGAACACTGGCATAGTGAAAAATTTGTACACCAATCAAATTACACAACAAGGGTTTTGAAGCGTTTTTATATGGATAAGGAAAACCCTCTCACTAGCCCCATGATTAATAGATCACTGAATGTTGAAAAAGATCCATTTCGTCCTTGTGAAGAGAATGAAGAGATACTTGGTCCTGAAGTACCATACTTAAGTGCTATTGGAGCTCTCATGTACCTTGCTAATTGTACCAAACCGGATATAGCATTTGCTACAAATTTATTGGCAAGATATAGTTCATCTCCATCACGGAGACACTGGAATGGTATTAAGCACATATTTCGTTATCTTCAAGGGACGATCAATTTGTGATTATTTTATCCCAAAGGATCAAAGGATGAAATAATTGGTTTTACAAATGCAGGTTATTTGTCTGATCCCCATAAGGCCAGGTCACAGACCGGCTATGTCTTCACGATAGGTGGAACGGCAATTTCCTGGCGTTCTTAAAAGCAAACGTTAGTTGCTACATCGTCAAATCATGCTGAGATGATCGCAGTTCATGAAGCCAGTCGAGAGTGTGTATGGTTTCGATCTATGACTCAGCATATTCAAAATGCCAGTGGACTACCTGTCAACAAAGACCCGATAGTATTATTTGAAGACAATGCCGCATGTGTCGCCCAAAGTAAAGAGGGATACATCAAAAGTGACAGGTCCAAACATATCCCCCGAAGCTCTTTTTATACACTCAAGAACTTGAAAAGAAGAAAGAGGTCAGCATCCAATATGCTCGATCAAGTGATAATGCTGCAGATTTATTTACGAAGGCACTGCCCACTACAACCTTCAGAAAGCATGTTCACAATATTGGGATGCGAAATCTACAAGATTTACAAAGGTGATTTCTCTTGACCCTTGTCAGTTTAAGGGGGAGCATATATGGATGTACTCTTTTTCCCTTTATCATGGTTTTTGTCCCATTGGGTTTTCCATGAAAAGGTTTTTAACGAGACAGCCCATGCACACAATTCAGATTTAAGTTGTGTAGGTTTTTTCTTATGTCCGATTTTTTCCCTACTGGTTTTTTCAACTTAAAGGTTTTTAACGAGATACACTTAGCCAACTTACAATGCTATGTTCAAGGGAGAGTGTTATGAAAGTCAAAATCCCAAGTATATGCATGTGAACATTGCATTGAATGGTGAAATAGTCATTGCAAGGTTTTCGTTGTTTGTGTGCTGCTCGGTTATAAATACCGAGCAACATGTAGTTATATTTCGCCCCGGAATCCTTCAGCCTAAATAATACTCTCTCTCTCTCTCTCTCTCTCTCTCTCTCTCTCTCTCTCTCTCTCTTTCTCTCATACACTCTTTGTTCTAATTTGTGGTTACTTTATAACATTTGAGACGCTGATGTGGTAACTCAAACTGATCAAAAATTACCAAATTAACAAACTTTGCTGATATGGACAATATAAGAAAACTTGTGACGAGCAGTGTTACGGACTAAAAGATTTGTGCACGTTCCATTGTAGCACCCAATATTCACTCCATTTGACATACTTGAATAATAAACACACAAAATGGAATATCGAAAATTATCATCTCTATCGATTTTCGTCATCCACAGACACAAGTCTCTCGCCAATTGTTGACTTAACGAATCATGAAGATGGTTCAATTTCGTATGATCGGGCATTTCCAAAAAAGAAAGTGCATTTATATAAATCTCGGCCATATGACATTCTGTATGAGAATGGCACCTCAGCAGCTCAGCTCCTAGATACTAATATACGATGAATATGAAAAATCAACAAATAAAACAACAAATGTTGTGTATAAGGATATTTTTCAAAATCTACAACGGTTTGTATTACAATAATATATTTCTAATTAAGTTGTTCTTCTCAATTTATTCTTTTAATTTTGTTTTTCTCTTTATTTTTTTTTTTTGTATAATCTATATATCTATTAAAAGGAAAAAGTTTCCTTCTTTTAGCATTTCCGCCAAATCCCACGGCCAAAAATAGACAGAAATTCCAAAGTATCTCTTAAAGAAATATAGTCATTGTAAATTTTGACATTAGCTTTGTACAACCATAAAAGGACAAAACATGCTTTAAAAAATAGGTTGCCCATTGTTTTCTACTGACTAATCATATGTCAATCACATCATTTTGTCTCACTTATATTCTCTACTATACCAGCTTTCTAGATTTTGTCTCACTGTTTGGCATTGTGGACAAATGTAATTGTGCAACTGTTTTGTAAAATTCAACGATTTTTTGCCCACGGTATTCACTTGGTATAGATAAAAATTGAAAAAAAGAAAATAAAAAATATTTACAGAACAAGTGGCACCCCTCAAGTACACATGTCAAATTTGCATGCGTACAAAACCATTATAAATATAACGCATTGTTCCACCCTTGCCACACAATTGTTGTTGAATGCTGGAATCTTGACAGTTACAAATGGCTCCATTTTTCAGCTTGGTTCGACAATTAAATCCTACAAAAATAGAGTGGGTTGTGAAAGTTAGACTTGTGCTCATTTATAATGTGCCAACTTTTGGGGACTCTTTAGTCATTCAAAGTTTGGAATACATATTCCATGATAATGAGGTAACAATACAAATTCATTGAAGCTTTGGTTTCACGTTTTCCAGATTTTTTATTACATTTTTTTTATTACAATTGCTTACTTCCTTTTTATATATACACATGGATCAAAAATTCATGCAACAATAAAGCAACAACATATAAGAAAGTTCAAAACTATTTTCCAGGAACATCATGTCTATGCTATCAAGGATTTTATTGTGGTAGATAATTTAATGAAGTTTAAAACAACTGTTTTGAAAGATAAGATTATTTTTATGGGAAAAACAATGGTGACTGAAGTATTTGACGAAAAATTCCTATGGAACATATACGAGCTAAAACCATTTGAATATTTTTCAAATCACGAGGAAGTAGAAGAGTCCCAACTGATTGGTAGGTGCATTAATGTTTTTCTTCAAGAGTGATTAAGTTAGCATTAAAATTTTGTTTTCATTCATTTGGTTCTCTTTATTAAGAGGTAATAGGGGGAAGCTGATTGCTCACAATTATCCCCTACACAAGGAAATAGCTGGATGACCCTAAGATGATGGATATAATTTTGGAAGACCATGAGTACATTCCATTATTACATACTACACTGTCTTCATTAGTTTTTAAGCAACAGTCCATAGTTTTCTATGTTTAATATACTTGATAATTGCAGAGGGAGAACTTTACCGTGTATATTATGGGGGGAATATGTCGACTACACTATGAACTACTTAGCTACAACAATCGAAGAACCTGTCATTATCCTACTGCAGTTATGCCATGTTCGAAAATTTAAGGATGTAGTGAAAGTTTCAAACACATTCTAGTTTAAATAATGTACATACATAATAGGTAGGTAGTGAAACTATTTTATGAAATTAGAGTAGTAAAAATCAAATACTAAATTTGTATATTTTGCATCTTAGTTTAACATCTAATAAGAAAGAAACAACCGAAATAAAAAATTTAAGAGTACTTGCACCGACACCAGGCACCAACCACAAAGTCTGAAACCAGTATAGAAGAATTTGAAAGATCGCTTGAATTGATTAGAACAATTGAACAACTGAAAGAAATCAATGAGGTAAATGTAATAATTGTAAAAGAATGTTCAACTAAATTGTGTATAGAATTTTTAATGTGAACTAATTACAAGACTTTTAAATTTGAACTAGGCTGGCAACTTTTGGGTCATGGACAGAATTGACTTCATAGATTCTGGAAAGAATTGGTGTTACAATTCCTGTCACAAATGTCTCAAAAAATTACACCTACTGCATGTCAATTTTATTGCGGCAAATGTACATTTTTTTATTTAAGTTGCAAGATAAGGTATGATATATGCATTTTAATCCATTTGATTTTGACCTTTAACATTTTATTACTAGATCTTCGTGCCCGTGCTTATAGCACGGTGCCAGTATATTTGATTTCGTCAATTGAAACATCAACGTCTAAATAAAAGGTGCGATTTTAAAAAAATGTTACAGTTGAGGGGTACGTTACTTCAAGTGGTAGTTGAGGGGCGCTATTCGAACTCTACCCATAGTTGAGGGGGGTTATTTGTAAAGAGTTATATGTAACTGACTTATGAACGTTTGATTTTGTGGTGGAATCAATCCCCATGTCCAAATAGTCTCAGTCAATTTGAGATAGCAGGTTAGTCGTTAGACTTTGACAGTCAAGTGACGAAAAGTACCAAAAGTGATGAAAATTATGAACATCTGAGATGAACTTTGATGAACAAGGTAACAAGGATATCAAATGTGAAATTGAACCTTACTTGGGGTATCAAAAATGAAATTATCCCTTTCCTTTAAAACTCATGTGTACGTGATACATAATTAAAGTACGATGAAAAAGTAATGATAAAGAGGTAAATACGATATCTTAAAAAGGAAAATTTCAAAAAAAAAACCGATTATTTTGTGACTGACGAAAAGTGAAAATAGGACGAAGTATTTTTTTCCTTTTTTTTGTGTGATACTTTTAATATTTTCAAATCATATTTATATATTAAAGAGTATCTACTCCCTTCGTTTTCAAATCATCGTCATCTTTAACCTGGCATACCAGTTAAGAAAAAATATCTGACTGTATTATAAACATTGGTGTAATGTGTGATTTCTTTTAATTCTTTTTGAGTATTCGCCATATTTAGAAACATAAGGAGTATAACAATAGTAAACTAGACTACATACTATGAACTGAAACCATCAATTAACCACCAAGTGTGCACACAACAGATATTTGCAAGTACATGCCATTATATGAGGCTACACTAGCAGGCGAATGGGAGCCAACCAAAAGAATCTTAGATGGTGACAAGGAAGCGGCGAATGCGATCATCTCAGAAAGTGATGTTTACACTTCTGCATGTGGCCATTGTGATTAGAAAGCCTATTAGTTTCGTGGAGAACCTGGTGCAGTAGTTGCCAATGAAGACACTGATCTTCCAAAACAAGTTTGGCTCCAAGGCCCTGCATCTTGCCGCATTGGTTGGAAACACCGAGGCTGCAAAAATCTTGATGAAGAAAAACCCTGATCTACTCTCTGTTAGGAATGACGACGGGAGACTGCCATTTCATACTGCTCTTTATTATGAACACATGGACACTTGTATTTACAAAGTATTAGCAGTGATGATCACTACGCAGGAGAAATTGCTAGCACACTTTTGACTTCGATGATTCTTTCCATAAACTTTGATTAGTTCAGCTTGATTTCATCTGTTGTACTTTTCCCATTTGTAATTGGTCGTAGCATATTCAATTCCTGAGTCTCCTCCACTAAAATGTAGTTTAGGGCTGACGATTAGGTGGGTTGGGTATGAGTTGAGTCGAAACAAGTAATGAGTCGTGACCTGTTATAATCCAAAAATAAACGGGTCGAAATGAGTTGAGTCGTAGTTGGTAACGGGTCGACCCATTTCAACCCACATTTTCCATAAAAACCTACATTTATGTAGCAAAAAAATAACGGGTCGAGATGGGTAACATGTTTGATCCACTTTAACCTGACCCAAATCGACCCGTTAATTTTTTTGGATCGCAATGGGTAACCTGTTTCAACCCAAAAAAATAACGAATTAGATTAGGTTGGATAACTTTCAAGTCAAGTTGGGTAGATAAACGAGTTTTGAGCTATAATTTTCGGACCTAATATAGTTACAAGCAACTTTTCTTCAACAAAACCTAATGTACATGCATGGATGCTACCAAAGATTCTCTACAAACTTGTACATGCATCATGCATGTGGGCCACTGCCTAGCAAAGCTCTACAAGGCTATGTACACTACATGCTCTTACTTAAACCTAGCACTCCAAAAACTTCCAACTATCATCAATTCACACACCCACACACACTGTGAGATGTTTCCACATACTTTTTCTAACTAGTAGAATATTTATCCAATTCACACACATAGAGTGGAATGAGGCTCGACTTTCTAGAAAGCTTCATCTACTCGTGTGAGTTTGTAGAGCTTATTTTGAATTTTATTCTACTTCTCTTTCTAGAACAGTAGCCTGAGTGCAAAGCATGGGTTTGGCCCGGACTATATATTCTATTCCTCTTAAAATGGTGAAACCAATTGATATTAGATGGATTATGTAATACCCCCCAATCCCACATTGGGTAGATGTGAGACTTATTTGTAATTTATAAGGTAGTCATGTGCTACTACTGGACACCAATATCATAACGGACTAGGTTTTCGAGCTTGGGTCGTTACAGACTATATATCTATTCATATCATCGTTGTGGCACAATGGCTCTAACAATTTTATCATTATTCTTATTTTTGTACATTTTGGGTCATATAAGGTGTTCCTGTGAAGTTTGAGAATTATAATGACATGCATCACATATTGCATTTTCTTGGAGGTAATGGTGACATTGAGAACCCAGTGAACAACACTCAAACCTTGCTCCATCACGGAGTGCATTTTCTTGGAGGTGAATGCTCCATCCCCAGCTTCTTTTAGTTCAATATTAATAAAACTTTATGCTAAATGAAAATGAATTTCCCTGCTAAGTTCATAGACTAGGTCGATCAGTTGGGAAATTAACTTATATTCAATGACAATATATTATATGAATTTCTAATTTTCTCGAGTACCTTGAACATCTTTTTTACTGTACTTTGTATCAGATTGAAGTTGATGTTTTGAGATGCGATACTATTGGGTGACTAAAGACACAGAATTTTGTTTTTAAGCACATTAAACTGTTGATGAAATTATTGCGGCCCATCTTTATAGTGCCATCAATCAAGATCATCCGTCAAAAGAAATTAGTACATCATCAAGCTGGGGGAATGGTGCCTTGGCACAAGCTCAACCTTGTTTCAGGTGCAGCAACATTACAAATGCAACGAGATTTACAATGATTTAAGGTGATAAAATGCTAGCTGGTTTTAATGTAAAAGTATGAACTTAAGAGCTATTATTATAAAACAAGAAGTGGAGAAGTTGACAGATCCAAACCTTAGAGCATTAGACAACACTTCGAAAGAGACTCCTGCAATGGTTTTCACAAGAGAGCACAAAGATTTGGTGATAGCGAGAGAGAAATGGATGAAGGACATGGCAAACTCATGTAGTATTGCAGCAGCCCTCATCATCACAATGGTTTTCACAGCAGCAATTAATGTACCTGGTGGTAACGAAGACAAAAATGGTCTGCCAATGTTTTACAATGATCTAGCATTCTTGATATTTGCAGTTTCAGACACAGTCTCTCTTTTCATGTCAACAACATCATTGTTAATGTTCTTATCCATCCTCACAGCACGTTACGACAGAGCATGACTTTCTCCATTCTCTGACCAAGAGGTTAGCACTTGGCCTGCTTACCCTCTTCCTCTCAATAACATCAATGGTCATAGCGTTCAGCACCGCGGTTTATCTAGTGTTTGGCGGGAGAAACAGATGGGTAATTATTCCATTGGCTATATTATCATGTCTTCCCGTCACTTCATTTGTGACATTACAATTCCCACTCCTTATTGATGTGTACTCCTCAACATATGGTCATGGTATTTTCGGTGAACAAAGTGATCGTCCATTCCATCAACATATCAAACGATTTCTGCAGTTTATTGTCAAGTGCTTTGCATCAACCCAAAACACATATTTTTTTCTTCATCTTCGTAAGCGTTATTTCCATTCTGAGAAAGCTATATGCACATTCAACAGACTTCCTCAATTATTAAAATTTTCTACAAATTAATGTGCTGAATGATAAATTAAATTTTTTAAGGCTGTGTGTAATGATTATGATTTTTTTTTTTACAAATAACAGTCGTCTAAGCTTGTGTAATACTATTTTTTGTGCAATATATTGTAATATTGTTTACAATTAGGGTATGTCGTTAGTAAAAACTTACGTGTTCCTAAAAGTTTTCATTAAGAATGAAAAGGCCAATGATTTAGGATATAGAATTTATAGAATCACCAATGCAACATGAATTTGATCTCATGTGGTTGTTGACAATTAACACCATCAATCTTATGTGACAAATTTCTATTTTCATTTACATTCAATCAAAAGACACATCTTCAATACAACTGTGGATTTAATCTTTTGTAGCATGCATCTCACCACTAAAATAAATTTTCTAAAAAATAAAAAATAAATAAAAGAAAATTGAACAGTTGGTGTCTTATTTATTTACCTCGCAAGTGTAGAAATCAATATAAAGTATAGTGAAGCAATAGCAATTGTCGAACCACAGAGCCAAGAAGTAGTTTATGCAAGTAAACAGGTAACAACTATTAAACTAAAGGGGGGGGGGGTTTGGTTGATTTAATATAAATTAACTAAACTAAATTATATAATAGTAATCTATGGGAATTATCAGCAATTACCTAAAGCAGCAACACACAGTACACAGTTTATGTAGATCAGATTATGGAGGGGAATTTAGGAATCGGGATTCACTTGTATCTACTCTTATTCTCATTGGTCTAATGTATTTGTAATACCCCCAATCCCACATCGGGTAGATGTGGGACTTATGTGTGGTTTATAAGGTGGTCGCACACTACGTCTGGGCACCAACATCATCCATGGACTTTTTGGTCGACTTGTGGTGGGTCTGATGACCCAAGGTGCTGTGTGCTCATTGAGCCAGTGTGTGGACTACACGTAGTAGACCTGTAACGACCCGACCCGGATTCCAACACGAAATCCCAAGGCCGTGCCGCTGGAACTAACTTAATAAGAGGACAAACACTTGATAAACAGTAGTGCTAGTCAAACAGTCGAGCAAACTCGCTCTAAACATGAACACAACACCGCACTAAAATACGGTATTTCAAAAAAATCAAATCAGCGGAAGCAATATAAGAAAGAAGTCCCAAGCTATGAATCTCGAAACCAACGACAATGAAACCAAGAGAGACATTATCTCTCAAAGGAGGAAAAACAAAACTCGCGTGCGCAACAATGCGACGCTAATCAAACCATCGGCACTCGGTAGGCGTTTCAACAAAGAACCAACGATATAACAATTACCCAACGACTAAAGCATCTTGGGGTCAACCAACAACTATAAAAACTAGAATAAGGAAATTCCCCAAAGCTACTGCGCGGGAGACAAGCGAAATAAATACTAAAACCACAAGGGCACGACACAACACGTCGGCCAAGAAATAACCAATACAAATACCCAAGTAGTTCTACATTGTAAAGTCTAAATAACTTTACAAAATGTCGATCTCACGAGAATAGCAAAGTACATGAAATCAATGACAATGCTAAAAGGAACAAGACTCCACAAGCTACTCGGGAAAGTTGGGCGCTACAAGCACGAACCACATGATCTAACCTCGATCTATCGACTATTTGCGCACTGCTACGATCACGATCTACTCGACCTCGGTGCGGCTATCGATTCTTCTGCAACTAAAAACAAGTGCGAGATGAGTCATAATGACCCGATGCGCTACTACAATATATATGCAACATATAATTATGTAACATAAACATAACCGAGTGTCATTTAATAGATGACGAAAAACCCGTGAAGAGGCATCGTATCGTTTCGATACTCCACAAGATATCCACTCCTTCTTACTTACTAAACCGTCCAAATGAACCAGGTGTAATTCCTGTTCACACACAAATCAAATGAATTAGAAGGTAGTTCCCACAAGACATCATATGCAAGTATACATATCATTATATATACGAATCCGGCTATTCACACTACCATGTGTAAGGGTGCGTGTTTATATATATACACCTATATCGATATGTATATCTCTAAATATACATATCAAATCTCCCATAAAATCATCATGCATAAGTGTGCATATCTATATATATACACATCAAGTCTTTCATATATATCTCATATACAAGTATGCATATATCTATATATACATATCAAATCTCTCATATATCACCAGCCAATACAAACATGGTCAATAAGATCTCATGTTCAACTAACACTTTGTTATCAGATAAGTGCCCATAGTAAGCCACATAAAGGATAGAGAAGATACCAAATCTCTTTCGTCGTATTGCTCCTGCAATCACAACTGTTAATCATATCGTGCGGTGATACCCGTGTGTTCGGTATCAAAGTACCGAAGCTCTTCTCGAGCTCTCTACTCGGAAAATAGCACTAGCCAATGTGCTCAATTGGTTACGACAAAGGGGATACTTCCCCACTGTAGCTAGCGTGGAGGTGTGTGTGAAACACGAATCCCGGCGATACATTACAATCACGAATCCCATAATTCGTGAAGGCAATGCATCGTCCCACCATCATCATGAAAACTCAAGTAATGCCAGCTGGACTTATATGCAATGCACAAGTGGATGTTTATTTGCTAATTCTCAAGTAGATATAATGATCTACTAAACTCATACGATTATGCACATTGTTACAATAATCACAAAACCACAATAGGAGCTCATTTGAGTCTCTAAATCATAAGTGTCAAGCTGTTCACTCTGTTCGATTCAAGTCCCAAAAGCTAGTAATCAAGTCAAATGGAATATAATTATCATAGGATCTCACCACGATCCTCGTAAGGTTCAATTGTTCCTTAACTCGACTCCGTTGAGTCTTTACTACAATTCCAACCAAATAGAGTTTGAACACTATATGTGTTCCAAGACTCTTTTCTATGTTCTCGTTTGAGGCATAGCAAGGTTCTTATTCCATTTAGGAATCTTAGTTCAAAGTCTCAAGTCAATTATATAAGGGAAGCTCAAGTTGATTATTGTGAAATCAAGCTTAGTTCAATTTTGATTCATAATTCCACTTAATAGTAGAATCCAAGTTCACCACAATTCATTAAGCGTAGAGAACGAGTCGAACACGAAGGAAAATACATTCAATATGCTCATAAGTCATATCATAGAAACACATAAAAGAATCAATTCTTGACAAGGTAGGAAATCATGCATTTAGTCATAATATAAAATATACACAGTATTCCATATTCACCTATGAAATTCAACAGAGTCACAACTTAACCATCAGTCGATTAAGTACTATCCAAGACTACTCCGTTAGTCTCGGATCATGAAGCCATTTACTAAACTCTTCCTAGAGTAGTAACTCATTCAATAACGTAAAAGTCGATAGTAGTCAAAGACTTAAGCAACACTAGAGCGGTAATAACCCATAAGGTCAAACCATACCGGTGAGTCTTAGATAACAACATGGTCATCCTAGCGACTTATACAAGTAGACTCCATGTATAGAGTACTAAAGAAAACCCCAATCCAAATCTTCTCATAGAATAATCCTCAAATTCATTATTCAACAAGTAGGTGTTTTTACTCATTAAAGAATCAAGTAGGAATTCGACAAGAGCGAATTCAACCTGTCAAGTAGATACATCATTCTACAACATGCTCTCAATTGTGCATTTGCTTCACACAATCACATAAACCACATAAGAACTCAATTGAGTTTTATAATCACTTATATCAAACATGCCCTTCAATCCATCCCAAAGTCACGTAGGCTAATATATTAGTCTAACGCACTACAAACGTCGTAGGGATTGAATATGGAGTCGGAATTGTTCAATAACTCCCTAATCTCAACTCCGGTGAGTTTTACTAAAATTCAACCAAATAGAGCATTGATAATATATGCATTACATTGCCCTTTCCTAAGTTCTCCGTTCATTTAGAACTCAATAACTAGGCCGTTCATGATCTTAAACTAGCCTTAAACACAATCCCGAGTTTCAAACCCTAGAATCGGAGATTTTGTTAAACCTTGAATTGAAACATAATCTTTCACAAGAGTTGTTCCTAAGCTCATTATAAACAACATTCATGCTTTGCATAAAGTCAAAATCACAACTTCAATAAGAATTCATAAAATCCTACTCATATTTCTTAGGTTGAATTGGAGGATTTGTCTTCACAAAAGATGTTCATAATCATCAATAGAGCAACTATAATGAAGGGGTCATGTCATTTTATTGAACATGAAAATTTCAGGGATTTCTCAACGTACCTTAGCCCTAAATATTAATGGAGGAAAGGTTGATTAGAGCAAGGATTGTTGTAGAGAAGATCGAGGGCTTCGATTTGGCGGTCTCAGTTCGTCGATCGGACCACCGGATCTCCGAGAAATGGTCTCTCAAGTTGGAGTTCTTGCTATGGACGAAAATGGAGGAAGAGCCTCTGATTCTCTGGAGTTCTTGATCAACAATGGCTGATTTGGTTGAACAAATGGCTTAAATACTTACCATTAAAGCCCTAATCCAAGTGAAGGGGTTAATTGGCTTCTCATTGGTCAAGGAAGGATAGCCTTTGATAAGGGATGATCCAAGGGCTCAAAAGGGTTGTTGAAGAGTCAACAAAGGGGGCTTTGAGTCACCAAGGTCGGCCAAGGGGCAAGGGCTCAAGGGTCAATAGCCAAAACCCACTCAAAACTCACAAAACCAGATTCTGGAAAACAGACAATCAATCTTGTAAAATCGACCATAAATATCTCACACCTCTAAATGAGGTGATTATTAATTTTTTATGAAACTAGACTCTTTAAAATATAGTTTAGCCTTTTAAATTACTCAATTTGGACTTATATTCATCAAAATATGGCTACTACAAGTTCAAGTACAGAAGCTGATTTCCTAAAAACAGAATTCTGGCACAGCCGTAAGTCAAGACCTAAATGAGGTACTTATACACCTTGGAAAAATACCATATTTTACAGGGAGTATCCTAACATATGTAGGTAAAACATACTAAAGTTTTAGAAAATTCTCTTAAGTAGATTGGTACCAGAATTTTCCCGAAGTTCGCCCAAAAACAGGACTGAATCTGTGAAGTGATATGTTGGTCAATGAATCAAACACGAATCAAACCCAACTTAATCTAGGATAAGTTCAACATGTATAAGGCTTGTTTAGACATGGTTATGGCTTGTATACAAGGCCTGGAACTCAACCGAACTTCTCTCGAGACGAAAAGAAGGCAATACAAGTAAAGAAGAACAACCTCAAAACACAACCGAAGCAACGAAGCTTCTAAACTTCCAACCAAGCACACAACAACTAAGATGAACATTATAAACCTTAGATGCAAAGTACTAAGACTCTCATGAGACTTATTAAGGTGCTATCATGTTAAGATAAACACTCGACGCATTAACAACAAAGCATGCAACACGAGAAAGTCAAATACACGAAGGTTCGGGGTCTTACAAGACCGGGCTCTCGGGCTCGGGGTGTTACAATATCAATCAATAGTCAAGAGTTCGTTCGCTAAGGAAAGAGTGGCTGGTACGCTATAGGCCACGATTTGCAGTCTTAGTATCACTAAATTGATTATGTTTTCTATGGGTCCGTCCAGATAATCAATCGAGGATATACCTGAAGAGCAAGAGCATAAGAATCTAAGGGCTCGTTTGTTGTGGCTGATGGCTTATGACTTATGACTGATAGCTTAAGCTAGTGGTAGAATGACTTTTGACTGATTGCATGATAGGCTGTTTGTTACAGCTGTTGAAAAGCTGATTATGAATCGTTATAATTATTTGTTAAAAAAAATTAAAAATTAGTATTCATATTTTTATGTATATATTTCATAAAAGGATGAAATGGGCATAATCAAATATTTATTAATGAATAGTTGTTTTCATGTTTTGAAAAAAACCAAAAAGCTTAAATTTTTGGCTTTTTAGCTTTGGCTTTTCAATGCATAAAGGGTATTGTACCTTACTTATTGGCTTTTGGCTTATAAGCTGAAACAAACACTTTAAATATGACTTTTCAAAAGCCAAAAGCCAAAAGTCACTCCAAATAAGCTGCAACAAACGAGCACTAAATCTACCTTATCAAGGTCATGTGTCGATAGATTTAATTTATCACAAAGTTGGGAAAATATACGACAAATGCACTTGGGCATGCAGTTATCCGTATCCCGATGTCTTAATGGTGACAGATACGAAACCTTACGTATAAGCGACAGGAAAAGACAAGATGTTATGCTTTGTGATCAACAAGACGTTGAATATAAAATAGAGCAAAATATTCTATACAAGTTATCTCTAATTCCTAGATATGAGCGGTTAGTTCATCATCAACGATGAACAAATCAGGTGGATTGATGAATACATGAACGATCTTCTACTAACTATGAATGAAAACTAAGAAAAATATTTTACACTGTAAAGAGAGGCTAAATTTATGATCTCATGCTTAGGGTTACAGGGTTTGCTTATATACTAGGGTTACAGGGCAAAAATTAGGTTAAAATACAAAAACTGCGGATTTTGGAGAGCTGCCGCATTGCGATCGCAAGGTGCTGAAGGCTTGCGGCCACAAGGTCTTGGATCCAAAACATTTGACACTATGTCTGCGAATCTCTTGCAGTCGCAAGTCGCAAGGTGCTGAGAACTTGCGGCCGCAAGCTTTATCTTTAAGCTTGGTCCACCTTCCTTCTTGACTTTGCACTTTGACCCCTTCTTCATTTCTTCAACTAAAACCATCAAGAATCTTTCATATTCATTCAATCATGAAACTCACAATTAGGCCTGTCAATTTGGACCCATTACCCATTAACCCACCCAACCCAACCCACTAATTACCCAACCCATTAATAAAATTAATTTAAATGGGTTACCCATCTTAACCCAATAAATTTTGCGGGTTAAGTTGGGTTTAACCCGCTAACTTATTAAACCAACGCAAAATGAAACGACATTCCTAGCGTCGTACTCAAACTCTCTCTCTTCACTCGGCCTATCTCTCCCCGATCTCCATCAACGCCGCCCAGTCATCTTCAATTCCCCGTGCAAAGGCACACACCGGCATGGTAGCAGGCTTCATCGCTTCTATGGCATCATCATCGTGTGTTATGGATCTCTGTTATCGCCCTTTTCCACTCGATCCACAATGTCCACTCCTTCTACCTCCCTGGCGTCACTCTCGAAGACTTCGATAAGGTCCATCTCTCTTCATAAAAGTAGCCATTAGGGACTCTTTGAAAAAGATTACAGATGCATTTGAAAAAGGTTTTTTGAGAAAGAAAATGGTGGAAATTTTTCGAATTTTAGGTTTCAGATATCCGATTTGTGCATTGTTAATCCTTCACCATTGATAGGATAGCGAATTAAAGAGCTGATGTTTGTCTTGGTGGAGGAGAGAGAATGAGGATGGAGGGGTTTCAGTTGGTGGAGGAGAGAGAATGGGGATAGCGAATTAAAGAGCTGATTTTTGTCGTGAGATACATCCACAGGGAAGGAGAAAGAGGTGAGGGAATGTGAGGGGTAGGGACTGTGGGGGAGGGGTGGGGGTACTGTAGGTGTATTTTTTAGTATGTGTGTGTGAGAGAGAGATAAAATTATAGATAGAGAGAGAGAAGTATATATATATATATATATATATATATATATATATATATATATATATATATATATAACAATCGGTGTGAAAACGTTCAAATGGGTTCATCTGTCTTAACCCGACTTATTTGACTCGTTTATTATTTTTGGGTTGTACCGTGTCACATCGCAACCCTGATGAGAAATGTCTTAAATATATATTTTTTATTTTTGACATGAAAATTTTCTGAATTTTGATTAAATTCTTATGGACGATGTTTCGTTATTTAATGTATTAGGGGTATATTTTATTTATCCATAAAAAAATAAAAAATTTTACAAAATTAAAAAAAAATTAAAAATGGGTTAAAGTGGGTCGACCCGTTTTAACCCGACTCATTTATGACCCAACCCATCTGACCCATTTAATATTTGGGTTGTGGCAGGTCATGATCCATTTCAACCCATTACCCACACCAACCCAACTCAACCCAATTGACACCCCTACTCACAATTAAGCTTAAAACCTTATATTAGTAGCTTAAAGTCTTGCGGAATCGCTATTTCTAAGTCGGATAAGTACCCTATAGATGCGTATAAAACACATCTATGAACAACCAATACGAAGAGATTTTTAAAAGGAAAATGCTTACTATGATGTATTCACATTCACATCCTCAACTAAAATGTGAAAAATTGACGTCTTTATAAAAAATGAGAACAAAATTGATTGACACATCATATCACAATTCTTATCCATGGTTGCATTGAAGAGATTTTATTCTTCAAAGAATGTGTAAATCTTAAGTTGCACTCAATTTTTTCTTGACATTTGTATTGGTGATGCTCTTAGAGTTGAGAGTTTGTGATTTTAGGGCTTATGATTTAAGGTTTTAAATTTTAGGATTTTAGGGTTTAAGATTTATAGGGTCTAGGATTTAGGGGTTAAGGTTTGAGGGTCACTTTGGCTTTGTTTAGATAAGCTTTTTTTTTTTTTTAGGATTAAAATATTTCATTAAGTTTTCACTAACGGCATCCATTTTTTTCATTAATTGAAGACAAAATTTGTAGTATAGTATATTAAAGCATCACCTTTGATCATATATATGCGGCCGTAGATAATTAACACCTTCAATCATATGTAGTAATTTTTCTTACTTCATTCACATCAATTAAAACAAACCTCTCCAATGCACATGTGAATTTGAAGCCTCTCACCACTAAAATGAAAGTTGACAAAAAAATTGAAAAATGAAAGAAAATGGAACATTTGGCATCCTTATGTAGAATATGAAAAATTGACATTAAAATTTGGTTTACACGTCATATCCATACCCTTCATCCACACGTCATATCGTACTCCTAATGATTGAAAGCTTGAGTTTTCATTTCTATAAGTGATGAAGTGCCTAAGCAGTTGTTGATCCCATGCTAACTTCCTACCAGGCAGTGAATCTTTGTGCTAGTATGTGTGTATACGTGTGTGTATGAGAGAGAGAGAGAGAGAGTAAAGAAATTGATGTCATTTATGCCAATTAAATTCCTCAAAATTTCGTTTAGGGCATCCTTAATGCTGGGTATTCTTATGTTGAATCTTAGCTGAGTCCCACTGTCTCTTACACATTTTAAGAATTTCTTACTCTAAGAATTTATCTTCCCAATACTACTCATTTTTCCCTTAATTCTTAGTTGGGTCCCACTACCAAATCATCAACTTTATTTACACAACTTTTTTTATTTCAATACTTTGTAAATTAATTAATTAAAAAATTAATTCGTCTATAATTTTAATTGTAATATTAAATAGTACAAATACATTTTAAAACAAATATATTAATTTTAAAAATTACATTAAAACACCAATAATTAAAATTACATTATAACATCAATAATAAAAATTACATTAAAACATCAATAATAAAAATTACATTAAAACATCATAACACAGAAAATTTAGTCATCACTAGTTCTCATCGTAACAAGCTCATCTATGCTCAACCAAGTCGTGGCGAAGTTCATGATCCCGATTGCTTGCCATCACGTAGCTCGTTATTTCGCTCTTTTCAAATAATCGGAATGATTGGGTTGAGCCATGGGCGGTTGGCTTCGTGAGTAGGGAATCTTCGTCAGATCATCATAGCAGCAGTCAGTAATGTGATCACTCTCATCCTCGACAATCATGTTATGTAGAATAATGCATGCATGTTTGCATAATTTCTTCCAAGTTACTTCTATACTAAGATCGAGCAGGACCTTTTATAATCGCCCACCTTGATTGGAGTACTCCAAATGCCCGTTTGACGTCTTTTCTTGCTGCCTCTTGTATTTCCTTGAATTTCTTTCTTTTAAGATCCGTCGGGCACGAAAAACTCTTCACAAAAGTAGCCCAATTCAAATAAATTCCATCTACTAGGTAGTACCCTTCTGTATAATGTGTTATTAACTACAAAATCAATAGGCGGTGTAGTTCTTTCGAGTACCGGTATTGAATAAAGGTGACTCATATAGATAAGATCATCATGGAACCCACAACCCGAAAAATGCATGTCATATCCATACCCGCAGACGCAACCGCTTCAAGCGTAATTGTCGCTTCACATGACCTCTTATAAATTGCTCTTTGCCAAGCTAAATCGACAATTTTTCCAATCTCTGCATATAATCAAGACTTCCTAACATACCTAGAAATCTGTGCCTCGCTCGTGCATTTGGAGAAGACGCTGTATCACTCCAAGATTCGTCTTCAAATATTGATTTAAATAATTGAATACACAATTGCGAATAAAGCATTCCATGGAGTTGTTTTCAACCACCCAGAGCTCAATGAGTATTGGTCTGCCTAACTCCATAAGCCAACTCCGATAAATAGCCGCATATTTTTGAATTAGTGATAGACATCTTCTTCCAATTCGCATCCAACCTCATTTGAAAATATTGTGAATGATTCTCCAATGCAGAATTGGCCCTGAGGAATAAGCTCTTATGCGATCAAAACGCCTACTTTAACATGTTATCGTGATATAATGGCCGAAGCCGAGAAGTAATCATTGACAAGTTGAGTGTGTCTTCGATTTAACATAGTTTTCGATTCTAAATACCATTTTCTTTTTTGTGTTCTCACGTTTGCACTTTACATTCGACC
>CM028380.1:42783899-42819474 GCA_013146195.2 Codonopsis lanceolata
TAGAGAATTTGCTCAAGAAAATTTCTCAACGAACCTGCCACGCTCACACTTACATAGGTGATGTGCTATGAAGAGTATCCTACATTACCCCACTTGTACTAATTTACAAGATATAGTCATCATTAAAAGCAATAGCTTAACCTCTACCATTTTGTAGGCAACACTTTTCATTATAGAAATGGGATGAAGATAAACTTCCAGTGCTTTGCTTCAAATCAATCATGACTAGTTTTCCTATTGAACCTAGTCCGTGGATCTCAATGCCAAAAGGTTTCCACAAGTTGACTTAGATTTGTTTAGGCTTTAGCCCCATTTCTTTCGATGAATGCTTATTCTCTTTAGATAAACCTTAGTAAATGGATCCGCAAGGTTATCCTTTTGATCGCACGAAATCAATTGAAATTGTTCCGTTGAGAGTAACTCATTTAACGGTGTTATGTCACGATGTATGTGTCGAGATTTGCCGTTATATATAAAATTTTCCTCGCCTAGCTATAGTCAGTTGATTATCACAATGTATACATATACAAAAGTACATGTTTTCAGCCATGAGGAATATCTTCTAAGAAGTGTCTAAGCCATTCTGCTTTCTCCAGCCTTTATCTAAAGCAATAAACTCGTGATTCCATCATTGATCGAGCTATACAAGTTTGCTTAGAAGATTTCCAAGATATGGCACCTCCACCGAGAGTAAATACATAGCCACTAGTGACTTGGATTCATCCATCGTGATATCCAATTTGCATCACTATATCCTTCAACTACCTGAGGATAATTGCTATAGTGCAATGAATACTCTCTAGTTCGCTTTTGTATCCTAATACTCTTTATAATGCATTCCAATGTTCATTATTAGATTGCTAGTAAAACGACTTAGCTTACTTACAACAGAAGCTATATCCCGCCTTGTGCACCGCAGTACATTAGGCTTCCAATGATTGGGAATACTCTAATTGTTGTTTCAGATTCCCAGATTCTTGTGAAGAACTATATGGGCAAAAGGGATTATTAGTCTCTTTAATACCATGAGAATTAAATCTCAATCATTTTATCCACATAATGTGTTTGAGATAAATTAATTCCATTGGAAGTTTTAGAAACTTTCATTCCCAAGATTACATCTCGCTTCACCCATATCTTTCATATCAAAGTTATTGGTGAACATTTTGTTTTGTTTATAACCTCAATGTCATGACCAAATATGAGCATGTCATCTACATATAAACAAACAAATACATATGTGTTACCAAATTTCTTTGAGTATACACACTTATCACATTCATTTGTGATAAAACCATTCCTAGTCATGACATTGTCAAATTTCTCATGCCATTGTTTAGAGCTTGCTTCAAACCATACAAGGACTTAACAAGCTTGCACACCTTGTGCTCTTGTCCTTTACTTTGAAGCCTTCTTGTTCCATGTAAATTTCTTCATTCAAATCACCATTTAAAAATGCGCTACATCCATTTGATGTATCCGCAATTTATATAATGCGGCAATGGCTATTAAGATTCGAATTGAAGTACTCGTAACAGAGAATATGTGTCAAAGAAATCAATCCCTTCCTTTGACGATATCCTTTAGCTACAAGACGAGCCTTATATTTATCCACCGAACCATCTGGTCTTAGTTTCTTTTGAAAATCCATTTGCATCCTATTGGTTTAGAACCTTTTGGAAGATCAACTACTTGCCAAGTGTTGTTGCTTAAAATGATTCAATTTCACTATTTCTTCCGCATGTAGATTCGAGCTGTCCATGGCTTCTTTAAATGATTGAGGCTCATCTTCAATCATAAAATTGAGATAAAATCTGACCAAAAGTTTTGGCAGTTTTAGCTCTTGCTTCTTCTTGGTTCAAGATCCTCATTATTTCTCAAGCACTTTCACGTGGTCTCTTAGGAGTATTTTCACAAATATCCTTTTTCATAGGGAACACGTCCTCAAAAATTCAAATACCACGAGATTCAATTATTGTATTGACATGAATGTCATTTATTTTATTTATGTACTAAGAATCAGACGTAAGACTACTATTCATTGTACAAATTCAAATGAATATACAATCATGGTCTTTAGGGTCATAACTTTGACCGCTTAGGGTGGAACGACAACCTTTGTTAGGCACCCCCACACTTTGAGGAATTTGTAGGAGTATAGGGTGCGGTTGTTTGATGAATGATTCCAAATTTGGAACATAAGTCACTAGACTCTATCGATTCATATTGCCCCTATCGGACTTTAATACTTTAATTGACTTTTCAAGTTGATTTTCAACTTCATTTTTGTAAGTGATGAAAGCATCCATTGCTTCATCTTTACTACTTAACAAATAGACATAACAATATCTACTTTGATCGCCAATGAAAGTAATAAAGTATTTCTTACCGCCTCGAGTTGGGACAAATTTTAAGTCACATAAATCGCTATGAATTAAACCCAACAGCTTGGCTAGTTCTTTCAATTGATTTAAAAGGTTTCTTTTGCAATTTTGCTTCAACACAAATTTCACATTTGTGATCTTTTATTGAATCAAGTTTTGGAATAAGTCCTAAACCTACAAGCTTTCTTAAAGAAGCACGATTCACATGTCCTAAGTTTAACTATGCCATAAATTAGAAGACTCGCACAAGTAAATAGAATTATCAATTTTATTAATAGCTTGTGGTACAAATAGGTGGACTTCTTGTCCACTACAACAACATTTGCCTTAAATAGGCCATCTAGCAAGTATCCTTTCCCAACATACATCCCTCCCTTAGTAAGTACAAATTTATCGATTCAAATACAATTTTAAAACCTTTCTTACTAAGCAATGAACCGGAAATTAAATTTTTCCTTATGCGGGTACATGCATCACATCGTTGAGTAAGCTCCTTTCCGATGTGAACTTCAATATCACCTTCCCAATGCCTTCAATCTTGAGGTTGCAATTTCATATGTAGAGAAAATCTTCACGCTCCATTTTCTTGTATTCTCAAACAAGCTTTTGTCAAGACATATGTGACGAGTGGCTCCCCGTGTCCACCCACCAATCCTTGACGTTTGACACCAAGTTGGCTTCACATACAAAAAGCATGACTTACTTACTGAAATTCAGAGAGTGTCCACTTCTGTCATGTTTGCTTGGGGAGGCTTCTTCTTCTTGCTTCGGCAATCCTTCGCCCGATGACCGGTTTTCCCACAATTGAAACAGTCCCCTTTGAACTTGAAGCGTTTGTTGTTGTTGTCATTACTTGTCTTCTTGTCCTTAGAAGAGTCATCACGCTTTCTTTTGTTGTTCTTAGGTCCGGAGTCTTCAACCATGTTAGCCTTTGCTTCCATGTTCCGTGCAGCGGCTCTTTTTTCTCACCATGATTGTCCTCTTCAATACGAAGACGAACAAGCAAGTCTTCCATTGACATTTCCTTGCGTTTGTGCTTGAGGTAATTTTTGAAATCTCTCCATGAAGGAGGCAGCTTCTCAATTATACATGCAATTTGGAAGGACTCGCTCAATTGCATGCCTTCAGCTTCAATGTTATGCAATAGAACTTGTATCTCCTCAACCTGATTCATTACCGTTTTAGAATCAATCATTTTAAAGTCCAAAGCCTTCGAGAGATTCCCAAAGCCTTTTTGCAGTTTCAATGGTGTAGTACACATTATACAATGTGTTGTCCAGTCCATTCAAAATATAGTTCCGGCATAGGTAATCCGCATGTTTCCATGCATCAATAGCCAATTGTGTTGCCTTGTCAATTGTACCTTCCGCTACAGGACATTCTTCACGCAAGAACTTCACCAATCCAAGCGTTGTGAGATAGAACAACATTTTCTGTTGCCAACGCTTGAAATCAGTTCCATTGAACTTTTCCGGTTTCTCGTACTGCGAGGCCGGTGGCATGAGAAGCTGATTTGCACTTGAAGTGCTTGCAAACGCACTCGGACTCAGAGTGGTTGCAACAGTTTCACTAGTGGATTCATTTCCATTAGCCATTTTCTGTCACGAAAACAGAAAATCAAATAAGAAGGAGATGAAGAAGAAGATAAATAAAATTAAATATCTGATAATATTTGTCTTAAGATTGTTGTAAATAATTTTGATTATCTTAATATTTTCAAAGCAGATTTCTAGATGAAGTATGAAACGAGGTATGACAAGACAAATCTCCTTAAGACAAATATTGCCTCCGCAACGGTGCAAACGGAAGGTTGGCAATTGTCTCCCAAGATATAACGTTTCTTCCAAAAGTTAGACTTGCACTTACTAACCTTTGACGGACGAACCAAATTAATTTGCTGACTTGCTCTTCAAACTTTCACAAAACGGGAGAAGGAAAAGGAGTAAAAGAAAACCGGATTTCTTTTGTAAAACACTTAAGATTTTTTCGGATGTTAAGACTGAGAGAATGTTGTTTGACTTCGATGACTGAATGATCGGAAGAGGGGTCTTTATATAGCCTTGGTCGAAGTCTGTTTCACAAAGGATGCAACCCGTGGCATGTTCAATGAACCTCGACGTGTTCTGCTCGAAAGTGACCGCCCATCGAACCTCGGACGTGTCTTCGAGCCCAATCGCCGCCCACCACTCTAACGGGTGTTGGTTCAGCGAGCAACACTGCCCTTTCAATATGGGTTTAGACTTTTTTGTGGTGACTTAATCATTCACCCATATATATTTACCCCAAATATTCCAACAGTGTTTGCATTAAAGACTGAGATTTTTTTTGAATTTTGGATCGTCTCCTTTATTGGTCTTAAAAATTTAATTTTTTTTTTAATGAAAACTTTACAATAAACTTTCAAGTCAAATAAATTCTTGGAGTTTCACTTTTCATGGACACGTTAAATTATTAAGGAAATAAGAGATTACACATATACCCTTTACCTGCATTTTACATTCCTACCTCTCGTTTTGTCTCATAATATTTTCAGTGAAAATATTTAGGATTTGTCCGCCTTGATATGGATAAGTTTGGATTTCTTTTTCTTTCTACGGTTTTAGCAGTTTTCTATTTATTCTCTCATGTTTTCTTTCCTCTATTATTATAAAACACTCAAAATTACATATAAAAAATCACCAAAATTATAAAAGTAAATTTTTTATTTACCGGCGGTGTAGAATCAATTTTTAGTCTTCTACTCAAGCGGTATTTGGATCATGAAAGAAATTTGATGCCACCTAGGATTTTCACATTCTACTTGAGGGCGAGGATGTATCCTAATCATCATTATTCTTTTTAAAAACTATTTCTATTGATTGTTTTCATTTCTTTTAGTTTTTATTTTTTTGTCAAATATTATTTTAATGGTGAGATGCATGTCACATAAGATTATATCTACATTTGCATTGGAGAAATCCATTTTGATTGAATGTGAATAAAGAGATAAAAAATGGCACATATATATGACACAACCACAAAAGATCAAATCTACTGTTGCATTGGTGATGCTCTGAAACCCCTAAAATTTTGGAGTAGGTCTCCTGCAAAACTCTTAGATCCTATTTTATAAAATAAAGCCTCATTTTTTTAGAGCTCATTCCACTACTAATACACAGTGGATTAAGTTTAAAAGACCTGTCTTATAAAAAATACACGCAAGATAATTTTTTCCTAAGATTTTGCCAAAACTTTGATTTAATGAACTTCTAAAATGGATTAAGTTTTTGACCGACAATATTGCTGACATGATATCATCTTTTAGCAAAATGTAACAAAAATCAACAACTTTGTTAATGTATCATTAACAATCTTGTTATCTACATTTGATTTGTTGTATTTTTATTGAATAGTGATACCATGTCCAATATTACCGATGCACTCAATATTTACTTGATTGTAAACAACATTCATTTAGGATCACTGAATAATTTCTCTTTTTTACCCAATCTACCGAGGAGTAAGAAGAATTGCAAAAGGGGTATGAAAAATCATCTCCATTGCAAATATTAAATTAAACACTAAAATTAAAGGAAAAAGTATTTGCACTTCAATTTTTCCCACATAACTTTACACTTGAAAGTTGAAACCTAGTTCCTCAGCAAGAAACTAATAGAAACCGAAGAAACACCAACAAGTGTCATGGAAAAAAGAAAATAAAAGGAAATACATCTCACCCATGAAATTTTTTCAAAGTGCAAAAGCCGATAACACATCCAAGAACATAAAGATGACGACGGCGATGAAAGATGCCACCACGGCTCCGCTAACCTTCTGACAGAAATCATTGAACTGCTGACAGATTGCGAGCCAGTTCGCGTTAGCATTTCCGTTGTGGGCCAAGTAGACTATGGCTGCAGATGAAGCAGCCGCTGCAGTGACCAAAGCAACCATCACCTGAAACAATTTACAAACAAAGTACACATATATACACACTTCTAAGTTTTCTAAATAAAAGTCAATAGTGTCACACCTTATGATAATTTATTTTTTTAAAAAAACATTTGAGATGGTGTTGGTAGAATGGAGGTTACGGTGTCAAAGAAAATGAGGAGGAGCCTTGGTCCAGCAGCGTGTGGTCGGACAATGCACACTATGGAGAAGGGAATGGAGAGAACAAGGTAGCCAGCAGCTATCGCATTTGCAATCACGAAAAACCTATGAAAAAAACATAAAATTCGTCAAAAAGTAAAATCATACTAGCAAAACGCGTACTTAAAGTTTTGAGATCTATGACTAAAAAAGAAAAAACGTTAACTAACGTGAAAGCTGGGAGATCGTCGTAGCTTGCTTGGAACTGGAAGAACTGAGTGAAGAAGGGGAGAGTCTGATCGGTGGTTCCCATGGCAATGGCAGCACCTAATGCGGTAGCAACACCGGCTAGCCTTAAAACAAGATCAAATACTGCAATGCCTCTCTTGTATCTTCCGGCTGGCTGCATAGGACCAGTACCACGTGCAAAAACCGGGATTGCCAAAAGTGGTGCTTTCCCCTTCCTTTCCTTGCTTGTCTCTGCAACGTTGATCGTCGTTGTTTCACCCTCCATTTTCCTTTTCTTCTTCTTTAAAAGAGGGAAGGAGGGGAGGGGGGTTTGAGCTTTTGCTTTTGGATAGATGAAAGAGAGAGAAGCTGAAGGCTTGTGAGTGGAATGGTGAATTTTAGTAACCTTAAATAGAAGGGTAGAGCAGAGTTTGTTAGAGAAGTTTCTATTATAGTTCTAGTATATAAAAACTGAAAAGTGAGTGAGTATGAAGTTGATGGAGCTAGCAAGAAGAGTTGTTGCAAACTTTTCTCTAATGGTATGAAATTATTTCTTAGAAAAATAGGCCATTAACAACTGTGGTGGGGGCAGAGGAACCCTTTAATAGGACCAATCATTTCATTTTGCAAAGCTATGTCTTTATTTTATTTCTTAAATTATGTACAAGTCATGTTCTGAACTAACGAATTCATAATAACCAAAATATTTAAAATTAACTGCTAAAAAGTTGACTATATATTGTTTCTGATTTTGATTACTTTATCTGGGCGAAAAGATCAAATACTTAATCCATTAGTTTGATTTCTAATATTCAAGCAGCAGAATACAGTATGTAATTGGTGGAATTTAAAGTAGTTGTTCTTTGAATAGGTCTGGCAATCGGGTGTGTTGGGAGATGAAATGGGTCGAAACCCATTATAACCCTAAATATCAAACGGGTCGTGTTAAAACGAATCGACCCGTTTTAACCTGATTTCTCCCAAAAAAATCCATACGTTTATAGAGTAAAAACTATCGGGTCAAATGAGTACCGGGTTCGACCCACTTTAACCCAGATCGATCCAAATTGTTAATATTTTTTGGTTGAAATGGGTTAAAAATATCGGATAATTTTCAGGTCGAGATGGGTGGGTTAACAAGTTTTAGATTGTAATTGACAGATCTATCTTTGACACACACACATGTATATATATATATATATATTATCTCTGTTCTCAAATAATTGTCATGTTTGACTAGGGATACAAATTAAGAAATACAATTTAATCTTATATTCCCTCCGCGCTGGGTAAAGAGTTTCAGTTTGAAAGTCAAACTTTTTTTTTATGAAAATGATACTTTTAGTAGTCTATTAGTTAAAAAAAAAAGACACTTTTATGCCTTTATTTTTTAAAGTAAACTTTTCAAGTAAAATATGACAAAATAAAATAATAGCCTCTTTATTTAGAACTGATGGAGTAAATATTAGGATGATGTGTTAATATTTCTCGAGGATACTTGTGTAAGGGTAGACCATTTATTAAAGTGGAAATTAAACCTAGAGTAAAACAATAAATATAACTTTTAAAAAAGAAGAAAAATAGAAAATGAACATATTTTTAATACGACTTAAAAAAGAAAGGAAAATTATTTCTTCGTTTTTTTGTTTTTTGTTTTGAAACGAGGGTGTATAAAGTGCAGTATTATGTATGCAAATATAGTGGGAGTTGAGTTTGGAATAAGAGTGTGTAAGTGTAGGCTTGGCCCCAAAAACGGGCAGCCCACTTTCAAACCCAAAGACCCAGCAACGCAAGAGACCCAAACCCACTTACCTTGCCCCCTCCCGGTTTGACTTTCAGCTAGTAAGTTTGTTTGGAAAAATCTTTGATTTTCCTAATCAACAGCCCCTTTTTTTTTTTTCCCTTTCAATCAGCCGCCTCCTTTCATTCCTTGGTCCATAATCTTTGGTGCTTGATTGGCTCTTGAGTACTATATATACTCCCCTTCATTTTGTCGTCTTCAAGCAGTGGGCATGTGAGCACAGTGACAACCAAATACATCACAATGGGCATTATCTCTCTCTCTCTCTCTCTCTCTCTCTTTGCGTCTCTGGTTTGAGCCGGTACATTGGGTATACATTTTGTGTGTGTGTGAGCTTGAGATTACTGTGATTGAGAGTTCTGTGAGGGCGGGGGGGTTTCGGGTTGTGAGATTTCTTGTTGGAAGGCTGGGTGGTATACACAGTTGGGTGAAATCCTTGGAATATTGTCCCTTCGGTAGTGAACTCTTGGGTTTGACTGCTATACCTTGTGTATAGGCAGTGGGGATCTGAGCCTAGGCAACCATAAGCCCTAGACAGATCGAGTGAGGCTTCGGCCAAGGATACTCAGTTACTCTTGTTTGTTTACGATAGATGAACTGATATCTTGAATGTTTTTATTCTGTATTTCTTTGGTTTTTAACATTGTTCTACAGGTCAGAAGGATTATTGAGTTAGACTAGGAACTCAATTGCCATCCTAGATAAATACATCCTACTGTTTTACATAGGATTGTTAGGCTAAATTTGCTCATGTTTATTGTATTGGTAAATGGTATAAAAACTCAACAGAGTGGAAGACTTTTGGTGATAAAAAAAAGCGTAATGCTATAAGAGTGGACGACTTTTGGTGATAAAAATAATGGTAATGCTTGGGCCACTTTTATTTTGTATCAAAATATGGGTACTCTATGATGTGGTACATTTTCATTAACTGGAGTGCTGGAACCCACAAAATGTCCAACCAATAAGAATATGCTATATCATAAAGTACTCATATTTTAATACAAAATAAGAATGACTCTAACATTATCCTAAAAATAATGATTAGATATAACTAACAAAGCTTATTCTCATAATCAGTCAACTAAACTACTTTTTTCCCTCTACTCCACTACTGTAATAGAAGAATATTTCCAAGCCTTTTCTTCTTTCTTGTTTGAATTTTCCTTTGCGACACAAACTTGTTTCTCATAATCAATTTATTGGGGTATTTCACATCGATTGTGATTGTGAAAGAACGGCAACGACCCAATTCCAAATCTCTATATGAGCCTCGGTCAAGTGCTTAACAGACATATAAAGCACATATAAAATTCTTATTAATTACATCTGATAAAATATAATCACTCGTTAACATAAACATCACAACTTCGAAAAAATTAAAAAAATAAAATTCGGCAAGTTATTGCCCATGAATAGAACATAAGGCTCTACGGCCGAACAACATGAGTAATAATACGTACACAAACACGACGTTATACGTAGACATCAAAATAATAATACACAACAAGTCATGTCAAACCCCAAAATAGAGTCTACATAACTCTATACAATCTCCGTTCTCACAGCTGTACAAGCAAAATTCATCCAGAGCTACTAACCAGAAAACAACACTTAATCTCGTCGTCCTCACCGCCTCCGTGTACACTCCGCCCGCTCCTAGCTATGTTCACCCTGGTACGCACTAAACGGATCCAAATCGGCCATAGTTTTTTGTTTGTTAGGGAAAACCTGATCCTTTTAGTTGGCTATTGACTATTGAGGTTGAGAAGGCCCCGATAACACCATGCACAAACAATTATAATGGTTTTGAAAAGAAAAAATAATAAAAACCCTAAAATCAAGTTACTAAATTTCAAACTCAAACACCCGTGGAGTTTTAGATTTTCTCAATATCTCGCTTATTATTTCTTCGATTATTACCAAAAAAGAAAAGAAAAAAAAAACCAAAATCAAGTCACTAAATTTCAAAGTCAAACGAACTCTTAAAGAGTCTACATCCACTTTCTCTCTGATAGTATTAAAAGTACAAGGTAAGAACCAATATGACGGCTAAAACTTTGACCAACCGACTAATGTCAAAGCTTTGCAATTGCTGACAAAGGCTGACTCGCATTCCTTTACACGACAATCCTAACTACTACAACTACAATGAAACCAAGCCAAAGGGATCCTAATTACTAGCTGCATCAAAATCAATTGAATGAATACAATTGAGGAGTAGGTTACCAGTAGGCAGTAGAGTGGCCGAGGGAAGGGGGGCGTGAGGGTGCATGGTGGGAGGGGAGGGGATGGTTTTTCAACCCTTTCAATCAACATGGAAACTTAAACTAAAGCTAGAACAATAATTTCCAATAAACATACTTGATCAAAGCGAGCTCTCTGAGCAAACTATTGAGAGCCTATTATCGCAGCAATCTCCATCCACCCTCGACATGTGCATCAATCACCCGATCATCTGGATACGTTGTGTCGCGCAGTGGATGGTAACATTATTAGTAGACTTACAATATACCAAAACTTTTGATTAACAGTTCAAATAATTCAATATGTTAATGGTCCGATATTGCAAAGGTATCACCTGCAACACACAATTATAACAAGACAATATATAGAGTAATTGTAATGGAGTATTGTCGGCTTAACGGAGTCTAACTCGAATCTGTCTAGGGTTTAATATGCCTATAACATAAAAATAAGGATACTTACTGAACCAAAACCGGAGCCACACCAAATAATATTATGAGACTTTGAATAAATACCTGTCTTTGACTTTGACAATAAACTTACAATATAGCAAAGTTGAAGACGCACTAATAAATCGTTAACAATCCTATATTGCCAATGAATCACATGCAACACGCAATATATATAAAAGCAATATAAAACGATAAATTAGTAATTTTGAGTATCCTTGGCTCAATGAAGCCTAACTCGAATCTGTCTAGGGCTTATAATGCCTAGGCTCAAATCCCCACTTCCTATATATAAAGTATAGTAGTCCAACCAAAGAGTTCACAACCGAAAGGACAATGTTTCCAACGATTTCACCCAACTGTATATACAACACAGCCTTCCAACAAGAAATCCCACACAACCCGAAACCCCCCTCACAGAACTTCCTATCACTGTAATCTCAAAGCTCATGCACCCCCCCACACACACACAGTGTATACCCACAAGAACACGGCTCACGGCAGAGACAAAGAGGGAGAGATAGATAGATTACAAGTGAAGCAATGGATATTACCTCCTTTGAAAACTTTTTTTTCGGTACTCCAAGAGGCGGACATGAGGGAGTATATATACTATCAATACCCAATCAATCAGTCCGAAAGAAGCGGCCATGGAGCAAGGAAGCGGCTAACAAAGGACACAAAGAAGGAAGGAGCCGAAATCAAGGGAATAAAGATTCCCTCAAAATAAAAAACCAAATTTGCCGAAGTCAATCAGTGAAGGGGTAAAGGGGGTAAATGGGTTTTTGGGTCTTGGGTTGCTAGGTTAGCAAGTGGGCTGCTGGGTGGGCCAAGCCCACACTCACAATCTCCACCTTGAAACAAGTATCGAGACCATCATATTGAACTCATGGACATAAGTGGGGAACATCATAGCCTATCCCGAACTTGATCCAACACAAAGAAGGAAACAAGAACATGAGACCGATTTTCACAAAGAAAAAATTGTAGTAGGGACAAAACTCACTTTCCAAACACAAAGTAGGGAAACAGGGACACGAAGCATGCATTCAACCATCAGTATCAAAATTCAAAATTTTCAAACATGTTTGAAATTTTAACACATGTAAGCATTTCGTATTCATATCTGCAGGATTATACTGAGATGTATTTTTTTTTTCTAATAAAATAAAACCCTTTTCAATTAGATCTCTCAAGTAATGAAAACAAACATCAATATGTTTCGTTCTATCATGAAAAATAGAGTTTTTGCAAAGTTGAATTCCTGACTGATTGTCAGAATAATCCTTTCAACCTAGTCGCTTCTTTAAAAGCTTCAGTTATAGCAACAAACTCAGACTCGGTAGTAGACAATGCAACAATGGGTTGTAATTGAGATTTCCAACTAACACATGGACCACACTAAGTGAACACATAATAGGTAGTATGTGATGACCCTACCCGGACCCCGAGGACGAATCGCGAGTCAAGTCATCCAAATAGGACTACAATTCATGCAAGGACTCAATTATAGAAAACGACGTGACGTAACATTGTAGATGAAGCGCAACTCGACACTAAAAGGCCGGAATAATTTAAAACTTTTTAAACCTGATATAGCAGTTAAAGACAAGTATACCAAATCATCAGCGACTTTACAATCGGAACCCAACACTAAACAGTTCATGCTATAATACCTCGACGGCTAAACATGCCGGAGAAACAACAAATGTAAATAAGAGCTAATGTGATGCTCAGCGGAAGACTTTAAACATGTGAACCAACTACAAATATACAAGGCTCGGCGTACATCCGCCGGCACACAAAATAGGATACAAGTTACTACAAGTAATAGACATAAATACAATAAGATCAAGTTCCCAAAAGCGAAGTCTAAATGACTTGCTATACCCAATGTCCTTTCAAAAGAGAACAAAAGAAGGACATCTATATAACAACCTCGCCGCGAGTAATCTCGGACAAACACGAACCCTGCAACACCTCAACGAGAAGAACCTGGACGGCTCGAATCTAAAGCAGAAAAAGGGAGGGGGTAAGTCATAAAGACTTTGTGAGCTAACAATTATGCATATCATGGCATCATGCAATATACATAGAAAGATATCATCGTTAATATCAAGTCAATCCAAGCATTCATTTATATAAACACTTAATTCACATATCCATGGTAGCACATTGGTTTCACATAAGTGCTATAAAGTAAATCACATATAAAGAGGATATGTAATAGCTAGAACCGGTGCCGCTACGTAGCTCCTGCAATACACAGCGTTAATTTTATCGTGCTAGAGATACCCGTGATGGATGTATCAAACTGCCGAGCTTTCTACTCGGGTACCAAGCTCTCTACTTGGTAATTAGACTTGCCAATGTGCCCTGTTGGTTACAACAAAGGGGCTACTTCCCCACTATGACCAACAGTGGAGGGGTGTGTGATAAAAACCCGGTATAACAACCCATCACTATCACGAATCCCATAACTCGTGACGGCGATGCATTGTCACACCATTGACTCAACCAAATATGCCAGCTGGACTAATGCAATGCCAAGTAGATGTTTATCCGTCATATAAACTCAAATAAGGACAGGTTCGACAAGAGCGAACTTATTCAACAAGTAGGTGTTTACTCATTAAGAAATCAAATAGGAATTCGACAAGAGCGAATTCAACATGTCAAATAGATATATCATACTACAACATGCTCTCGATTATGCATTTCTTTCACACAATCATATAAACCGTATAAGAACTCGATTGAGCCTCATAAGCACACATATCAAACATGCACTTCAATTCATCCCAAAGTCACGTAAGCTAATACATTAGTCTAACGAACTATAAACGTCGTAGGGATTGGATGTGGAGTCGGTTGTAGACACCCCAATTTCATACCTCTGATATGTAACATGACATAAAATATCAAGACCTGTTAAAACATTAACAAATGTCAAGTTACAGGGTTGAAAATGCAAAAGGAGAAAGCATGATGCGTAAAACAGTGAAGTGTAGGGGTTAAAGTGACAAAAATGAAACCAATAAGCCTAAAGTGGCGCCACCCACATGATGTGTGGGAGTGGCGCCAAGAACAAGCATGGGTGGCGCCAGGAAGTGAGATACAGTGCTCTCCAGATGCTACAGAGCTACTACAGTTTGCCGTAATGTATCAATTTTTCCCTGCTACTCAAATATCAACCCTTACCCATCCTATCCTCCATATCCTTTCCCAAGCGCCAATAACCCACCAACCCAAAATCCTTATCCTGCCCAAGATTCATATCCAGCCCAAAATCCATATCCAACCCAAAATCTATATCCAGCCCAAAATCCCTATACAGCCCAGAATCCCTATCCAACCCAAAATTCCTATCTAACCCAAAATCCTTATCCTATCCAAAACCCAAATCCCACCCAAAATCAAAATCCTTACCAGAATCCTTACCAGACACCTCCTCAAAATCCTCACCAAATACCACAGCCAGAAATTAATCCAACCTTTCCTAATCCTACCAGCATATACCAAAATCCAACTCCCCCTCCCACCAAAATGGAGATAGACATGGAGAACTTGAAAAGTATGATGCTCGAAGCTCTGGACAAAGAAAAATTTTCTACGAAGGCATTAACGCTAAAACCTGCAGCCATACTACCCTCAAATTTCAAAATGCCCGACATAGAAAAATTCGACGGGACTGGATGCCCTATCTCCCACCTAAAATCTTACTCTACTGGCATGTAATCAAGGGGGGCTAGTTTCGAAGCCATGGCCTCCAATTTTCACCTTACCTTGATAGGGGCTGCTAAGCAATGGTTAATGCTAGCAGATGATAGCACCATGGGCACTTGGGACCAAATAGCCGAAGGGTTCCTAGAAAGGTACAAAGACAATACCACCACTGAAAATAAACGGGAACTTGAGGCATGCACCCAAAAAGAAAATGAAACATTCGCAGAATTTGCAGCCAGATGGAAGGATAAAATCGCCCAGACTTTGGACAGACCTGATCTGGCTGAATCATGCAGAATGTTCATCAAAAACCTCCAGCCCATTTACTTAGAACGCATGCGGTATCTCCCTTATAACAATTTTAAAGAAATAGTGGAAATATGAGTTCGTATTGATGAAGAAATACGTACGGGATCCTTAAAGATTGATACACATACACCCCCAATTTCACTCTGTAACTCTGAATCAGATGAAGAATCTTCAGAAGAAGTCAACGTGGTTGAAAGAATTCCACCTGGTAAATATAGTAGTGTGTCATGGTCATATGAGACGAATAAATCTGCCAACTCTGTTCAAGGGAGCAGTAATGCCAACAAGAACCTCATAGGACCTTACCGAGCAAAAAGAAGGCATTACGATGAACTGAATGCCCCGATGTCCCTGATTTTCCAAGGCTTGATGGCACAAGGAGTTTTGAAACCAATGGAAAATTATCGACCTCCACCAAAGCTATCAGATACATGGGACCACTCTCAGTATTGCGAGTATCATCGTAACAGTGGCCATCCCATTAATAAGTGTTATAAGCTCAGAAGTGTCATCCAAGATCTTATTGATGGCCAAATCATTGAGAAGTCGCACCCATGATTGTCTCTAGTAAAAAGTAAAAATACCCTAGAATACCCTTGTATATACACCTACAAAGACCCTTTGTACCTTTGAATGTCCTTTTGTCAAATAAAATCTCCAGGAAACAACTATTTTCAACTCAGCGTCAATTTTCATAAATTTTAGGATTCTTGTTGTTTTCTGGTACCACTAACAATTTTGCAGGGGCTGAAAAATAAAAAAAATGACTACTATCATTTGCTCTCTTGAGAGGACTATCCGGAGGTACGTAATCACTACATCTCATTTCAAAAAAGAAAAAGAAAAAATGATTATTTTTTTTTAAAAGAGAGAGTCTTCAAAAAAGAAAAAAAGAAAAAAAAAAGAGAGAAAGGTTTTTCTATATGTTGTCTTTTGTTTCCCAAAACACGTAAAGACAGGAAATTCCCCCATCGCCATTATTTTCAATTGCCATCACCAGTTGATAAGTGCATCAGTCATTAATTCTTGATTCAAAAAAAAATCTAGCAAGTCCTACTTTGAGATGTCAAAGTCTACCACCTCAAAAAGAAAAAAAGAGAAAGAGAAAAAGGAAAACAAAAAAAAAAAGCAAAAAGCAAGAAAAAAGAAAAAAAATGAAATGATAAAAAAAAGAGAAAAGAAGAAGAAGAAGGACCGATAGGGAGCCAGAAAAGAAAAGAAAGTTAGAAAAGCTGGGACAACCAAGAAAACAGAAAAATCTGGAAAAGCGGGAAGTCCAGGAAAGGCAACTCAAGGACCATACACAACAATTCAGGACTAGGGGCTTTTAAACCCCAGAGGTATTTTCTTAGCCCATATTGATGTCCACAGCCCATCCTTGCAGGAGTATGCTCACTAACCCATTTGGTCACCGTTATTTCAAAAGTCCAACCATGCCCTCAGATCAAGCTTTCCGAAGGTATCTATATTCAAGTTTGGTAAATTCTTGCTTCTCCTATTTTAGTTTGTCAAGTTTTTTTTTCTTGATCTCTGAGCACATATCGCCAAAATATATGTAAAAAAAAAAAGAATGACGAGTCAACTCATGAAAAAACATGATAAAACTGCACGAGTTGGTGATGAGTCATTTCAAGAATATGGACCCACAAACCGTTAAAAATCTTTGTTCGATGAAGCAACCTTCTGTCATGGTGAAAGGTCATCTTCGACCCATTGCGGCCGAGCTATTAAACGGTACACTAGGGGTTTCCAACCATACACCCAACCTCTTCCAAATGCCTGAACAAATCCATCAATTGCTAAAGCCTAACCATCTCTAAAACCCAGCTTCTCAAAATTGGGGCTGCTCCACCCTTATATGTATCCACCAAGAGTGACAATCTTCTTTTATCCTAAGAGAGAGAAGACGAGTATCTCTTCAAGCACTCTCTCAATTTGCTCCGAGAGGTAAAAAAAAAAAGAAAAAAAAGGGAAAATTCCCTCTCGCAAAAAAAAAAAAAAAAAAAAAAGAAGAAAAGAAAAGAAAGAAAAAAAGAGGGAGCCTCTCTTGAGCAATGTCCTTAAAATCTTTCTCTCGCAACAAAAGAAAAATATCAACCACTCTTGGACAACCCCACGACCCGCAACCAAAGCCAAAAGCCGACCTCCCAACCATACCTACAACCAAGTCTGGAGACCAAATTCTCATCCAAACCCATGGCCCAAAATACCTTTGAGCAAGAGGCCAATCAGATCCTCAATCCTAATGCTAAATCATCCTAAATGCTTGAACACTATACTCTAACCTAGTCACCACCTATAGCTCTGTTTCAATCGGATGCAACGTGATCTGGATCCAGGACAGAACTCCTTGCTAAAGACGCATAAAATTATCAAAAGATAAATGTTAAGTAGGGTCCATAAAACCTGTGATACTCGACGATAAACTCTGAATCATGACTCTTCTTTTTGTCCATTAGAGTCATCCACTTTCTGTGAGCATACTCATTCTTGTCTCCCACAAAAGTTTCTCTCAATCGAGTCTTTCTGGGGCTGTCTCCAGTTAATCTCTTCAGAAACTTGCCCATCCCATCTTACAAAATTTGGTTGATTAAATTCATCCTGGGGCTTCTCTCGCCAAACTCATTGGATACACAAAGGCTCATCATCTCTAGAGGCAGCTGTCATTTCCATCTCTACCTGAAGGAGCGAAAATGCTACAAAGCCGTGATCCCTCAAGAATAAGCAGCTCATCCTCACATGCATTGACAGACTGGCTCCCTATAAGGTAAAAGCTCGCTAGGTCGAAAACCCGAAAGGGCGGCCTAGGCAAAAGTTAGAGCACGAACAAAAAAAAAAGGGAAAAGAAAAGAAAAGAAAAAAAAATGGTTCCTCCGAGGCATTGATTAGTAGGGCTCACTAGTCCCGGTTGAATTCCTTTTTTTGAATGATGCACTAGTCAAAAGACTGAAAACTGACCCAACACATCATCCACCTCCATTTCAAATATCAACTCCTATACACATAACCCTCCAAAGCCAACTAAAAGTCACATCTCAAGCTCTTATATTGCATTTCCATCACCTTGCCTTATCTTGTCTTAACATGTTTAAGAAACAGATGGTACACATACACATTCAAAAGTTTTTTTAAAAGAAAGGGAAAATTTCATTCGCATGCTTGCATCTTATCAGGTCTTCCGCCGCGTCGGCCTATGAATGTTCTGCCAGCATCTCGCCAAGGATCACCTCCCAAAAATCCTCCACAACATCATTAAACAAAAAGTGAAGTCCATATCCCCGGCAGTGGAAAATCGGCAAAAGAGCAAAAAGAAGAAATTTCCAAAGAAAGACTTTTTCACCGGAAAATGCAGCAACAAAAGAAGAAATTTCCAGCCAAGGCCGGAAATATCAGCAAAAGAGAATTTTCCAGCTGAAGCCGGAAAAGGTAACAACAAGGAAGGAAATTTCCAGCTAAGGCCGGAAATTACGAAAAAAGGAAAAATTTCGAGAAAAATTTGGAACTTCGACGAAAGAAAAATCGGGTGCAGTGCAAAGCGGCAAGCGACAGCGACAGATGGTCTTAAAGGTAAAGCAAAGGTAAGAAAAGGTAAGTATTTTACCCCTTTTCTGTGCATTTGTATGATGTTTGGAAGACTTTCCTAAAGGGGCATACAACCCCGAATCGAGGGAAAGGTCTTGTCCTCCGACGGCGGCGTTCACGAGGAGACATCATGCATCACGCCTTTGGATAATTACCTTTGCAGCACTTGTCTATTTAACATCACAGCACGTGCATCGCAACGTCCATTCTTTTAGTAATGCAATGGATATCGCATTTAGCGTTATGGTGCAATGGATATTGCATCCGTCTTTCCGTGTTGATGTGATGGATATCGCATCTAGCGTTGCGGTGCAATGGATATTGCATCTGTCTTTCCGTGTTGATACGATGGATATCGCATCTAGCATTGCGGTGCAATGGATATTGCATCCGTCTTTCCGTGGTGATGCGATGGATATCGCATCTAGCGTTGCGATGCAATGGATATTACATCCGTCTTTTGCGATGGATATCGCATCTAGCGTTGCGGTGCAATGGATATTGCATCTCTTTTGTGTTGATGCGATGGATCGCATTCTAGCGTTGCGATGCAATGGATATTGCATCCGCTCTTTCGTGTTGATGCGATGGATATCGCATTAGCGGTGCAATGGATATTGCATCCGTCTTTTCCGTGTTGATGATGCGATGGATATGCATCGGTTTTGCGCGATGCAATGGATATTGCATCCGTCTATGTTGATGCGATGGATATCGTGGATATCGCGATGCGATGGATGCGATGGATATCGCATTTATTGCATAGCGGCGGATATTGCAATGGATATTGCATCCGCATCGATGGATATCGTTTGCAATGAATATTGCATCTTTCGTGTTGATGCGCGATGGATATTGCATCGGTATGGATATGCGATGCATCCATGGATATTGCATTTTTAAAATGTTGATGCGATGGATATCGCATTAGCGTGCGATGCAATATTGCATCGCGATGCATGGATGCGATGCATGGATATTGCATCCGTTGATGCGATGGATATCTTTATGCGATTGATGCGATGGATATCACATCTAGCATGCAATGATATTGCATCCGTCTTTTTGCGTGTTGATGCGATGGATATCGCATCTAGCGTGCGATGCAATGGATATTGCATCCGTCTTTCGTGTTGATGCGATGGATATTGCATTAGCGTTGCGATGCAATGGATATTGCATCCGGTTGATGCGATGGATATCGCATTAGCGTTGCAATGGATATTGCATCCGTTTTTCTTTTATGCGATGGATATCGCATTTAGCGATGCAATGGATATTGCATCCGCTTTATGTTGATGCGATGGATATTGCATCGGTGTTGCGATGCAATGGATATTGCATCCATCTTTTTCGTGTTGATGCGATGGATATCGCATCTAGCGTTGCAATGCAATATTGCATCCGTTTTTAGTAATGCGATGGATATCGCGTGCGATGCAATGGATATTGCATCTGCTTTCCGTGATATTGCATCCGTCTTTCTGTGTTGATGCGATGGATATCGCATCCAGTGTTGCGATGCAATGGATATTGCATCTGTCTTTTCATGTTGATGCGATGGATATCGCATCTAGCGTTGCGATGCAATGAATATTGCATCCGTCTTTTAGTAATGCGATGGATATCGCGTCTAGTGTTGCGATGCAATGGATATTGCATCTGCTTTTCATGTTAATGCAATGGATATTGCATTTTGTTTCGTGGCGACGCAATGGATATTGCTTTTTGTGTTGCGATGCAATGGATATTTTATCTGCTTTCCGTGTTAATGCAATGGATATTGCATTAAGTTTTGTGTCGACGCAATGGATATTGCGTTTTGTATTGCGATGCAATGGATATTGCATCCGTTTTCCGTGTTAATGCAATGGATATTGCATTAAGTTTTGTGTCGACGCAATGGATATTGCATTTTGTGTTGCGATGCAATGGATATTGCATCCGTTTTTCGTGTTAATGCAATGGATATTGCATTAAGTTGTTTGTGTCGACGCAATGGATATTGCGTTTTGTTATGCGATGCAATGGATATTGCATCTGCTTTCCGTGTTAATGCAATGGATATTGCATTAAGTTTTGTGTCGATGCAATGGATATTGCGTTTTGTGTTGCGATGCAATGGATATTGCATCCGTTTTCCGTGTTAATGCAATGGATATTGCATTAAGTTTTGTGTCGACGCAATGGATATTGCGTTTTGTGTTGCGATGCAATGGATATTGCATCCGTTTTCCGTGTTAATGCAATGGATATTGCATTTTGTTTCGTGGCGACGCAATGGATATTGCGTTTTGTGTTGTGATGCAATGGGTATTGCATTTTGATATGAGCTATTTTCACTAGGTTGTAATGGATATTACAGCTATCTTTCCGCATAATACTTGTCTACATTGCAGCACTTGATCCTCAGTAGAGATGAACTACGTTTGGTCTGATTCCTTGGATAAAGATACATAGGCAGCGTACTTCGATAGGTACGCCCATCACAGCACTTGTTTGTTACCATTGCAGCATGCTTGTTTTGGGCCGAACTACGTTTGGTCTTATTTCCTTTATTAAGGAATACGTAGGCTGCCTACATTAGTAGGTCCGACCATCAAAGCACTTAATTTGAATATCTGCTTAAAAATTGCGATAACCTGCTATAACTGACTAAAAAAAGTCTTGGATATGGAGGTTTGGTTTGTATTATAAACTGTTGCATTATAACTGCTACCTGTTGTATCTCTCCCTCATATTGATTGAACGAAATTGGAGAGTCTATTTCTTATCAACGATGTTCGTCTACTTAGTAAGCTGCGGGTTACCCGTAGACTCCATCGTTGAGGGGCTCTGTAGACACCCCAATTTCGTACCCCTGGTATGTAACATGACATAAAATATCAAGACCTGTTAAAACATTAATAAATGTCAAGTTACAGGGTTGAAAATGCAAAAGGACAAAGCAGGATGAGTAAAACAGTGAAGCGCAGGGGTTAAAGTGACAAAAATGAAACCAATAAGCCTAAAGTGGTGCCACCCACATGATGTGTGGGAGTGGCGCCAAGAACAAGCATGGGTGGCGCCAGGAAGTGGGCTACAGTGCTCTCCAGATGCTACAGAGCTGCTACAGTTTGCCGTAATGTATCAATTTTTAGATGCAACAATATGAAGCGCTGAAGAAGAAATTTAATTCCTCCGATGAGTCCTCATCCCAGGCTATAAATAGAGGCTTCGGGGTCGACCTTGAACACACCAATTTCTTCCACAAGCTTTCCGCGTTCTCGTTACGCTGAAAGAACAGAGAGCAGAGTGAGATAGTGAGTGATCCACCCAAAGCCTCAAAACCCTGTCAAAACTCCTCCAAACTTAAAACCCACCGATAAGAGTAAGCCTTAGCCCCCCAGCTAGGTTTCCACCCTACTTCCCGGGTCCAAAAATCGTGGAAAGAGCAGTTGCTCTGTCCGATTTAAAAGGCCAAAACCACCACTTATAAGCTGTCATTCTGCCCGAGTGAGCGAGCCAAAACCACCACATATAAGCCGTCATTCTGCCCAAGTGAGCGAGCCAAAAACACCATAAATAAGCAGTCATTCTGCCCAAGTCACAACAACAACAACAAAAACAACAACAAAAACTCCCTCTCCATGAAGGACAGAGCAAGCACACCTCGCTCTAAAAGGTAATAGCCTTTAAGCGCGCTATTTTTTTATAAAGTTACTTTTTAAATCCGGTCAAATGTAGCTAATACAAGCCATTGTGCTGCCCGGATTAGATTAGAAAATACTATGTAAAAGAGCCATTATAATGGCCAAATATTTTTAAATATATTTGTAATTATTGTAAGGAAATGACTGTAAGTCCGTAAATAATGTAGCCACGGATGTATTTGTTTTTATTTTCCTGTCTTTTAATGCTTTATTTGCTAAATAAATGTAACAATAAGCATACTTTAGCCAAAAACCATTTTTGAGACCGAAAGGGCGAGTTGGGTGCCTAGCACCTTCCCAACTCGTAACTTAGCCTCTGAACCCGTTTTCATAATCTTTGGTTTTCTTTTTTCTGGTTTTGCTTTATTTTTGCCTTAAAATAAAGATGGCGACTCTAAAACATTTTGGATCTAGTGGGGCCTCGCAACACTCATTTCTTGCACTTTTCCGTTTTCCCCTAAAAAAGGGAAAATGAGAATGAAAGGGTGGTGTATTCCCATATCCTGATATCCCATAAACAAGGAATAACTTGATGCGGGAAACCCAAAGCTCCCATAGTGACCCGAAATAGGCCATAAGGCTATTTTTATAAAATCCATAGTGGGGGCGTCGCAACATCCTTTTTTTGCACTTTTCCGTTTTCCCCTAAAAAAAGGAAAATGAGAATGAAAGGGTGATGCATTCCCATATCCTGGTATCTCCTAAACAAGGGATAACTTGATGCGGGAAATCCAAAGTTCCCATATTGGATAAAAAATCCACTAAAGGCAACCGAGGTGCATTCCAACGCGCTATCATTGACAGCACTCCTCTCGCACTTTTGATTTCGTCTTCCCCTAGAAAAGGGAGGGTGGTACGAGAGCAGTGGTGTCCCGCATCCACACGTACGCGCACCTATCCAAGGGCGTGCGGGGCGCGGGCGCACGTTCCCGGGAACCCACACAATCATATAAACCGCATAAGAACTCGATTGAACCTCATAAGCACACATATCAAACATGCACTTCAATTCATCCCAAAGTCACGTAAGCTAATACATTAGTCTAACGAACTATAAACGTCGTAGGGATTGAATGTGGAGTCGGTATTGTTCAATAACTCCCTAATCTCAACTCCGATGAGTCATTACTAAAAGTGCAACTAAGTAGATCATAGATACTATATGCATCCCATTGCTCTTTTCTATGTTCTCCGTTCATTTAGAACTTAATACCTAAGCCGTTCATGACGTTAAACTAGCCATAAACCAATTCCCGAGTTTCAAACCCTAGAATATCGACGATTTTGCTAAATCTACAATTGAAACTTATTCTTTCACAAGAGTTGTTCCTAGGCACATTTAGAACATCATTCATGCTTTACACAAAGTCAAAATCATAACTTCACATGGAAATCATAAAATCCTACACACTTTTCATAGGTTGAATTGAAGAATTCTACTTCACTAGAAGTCTTCCTAAGCATGATTAGAACAACAATAATGAAGGAAGCATGTTATAATATTGAACATGAAATTTCTAGGAATTGAGAACTCACATTAAGCCTATGAATAATGGTTGGAAGGAAGAACAAATCAAGGATTGTTGAAGAGGAGGGCAAGACCTTCGATTCGGCGGTCTCGGATCGCCAATCGGGTTACCGGAACCCCGGCAAATGGTCACACAAGCTATGGAGCTTCTCAAGAACGAAAATGGAGGAATATGTTCAGCAAATATGGAGGTTGAAGGTCACAAATGGCTGAAATAGGCTTTTATATGTTCCAACTAAACCACAATCCATGTAAGAGAGGTTATGAGGCTTTCTATTGGTCAAGGGATGCTAGCCCTTGATAACAACTCATCCAAGGTCTTAGAGGGCTTGGACTAAGGTCAACAAAGATGGCTTGAGTCACTAAGGACAGCCAAGGGCAAGGGCATGGTGGTCAACAACCAAAACTAAGCAAAAAATTCCGTATGAGTATTTTCTGCCTGATTCGGTCGCATGGTTAAGACCCATGCTAGCGCTTGACACTATTCATGGCCAAATTCCATTTTGTTGTTACTGGACAGTCGATCTTGTAAAATAGACCATAAATAGATCACAACTCCAAATGAGGTGATTTTTGATTTTTCTGAAAGACGACTCATTAAACTATATTTTAGAATTTTAAATTACTCAATTTGGACTTATATTCATCAAAATAAAGTTACAACAAAATCAAGTACAGAAGCTGATTTCCTGAAAATAGAATTTTGGCACAGCCGTAAGTCAAGACCTAAATGAGGTACCTAGACACCTTGGAAAATTACCAAATTTTACAGGGAGTATCCTAACATATTCAGGTAAAACATACTAAATTTTTAGAAAATTATCTTAAGTAGATTGGTACCAGAATTTTCCCGAAGTTCGCCCAAAAACAGGACTGAATCTGTGAAGTAATATGTTGGTCATCTTATTTCCAAATGCAACAAATCTAAGAACATTGATTGTGCAAGCATGAGAAATACTAGTACACTTGGTCTAGAACTTAAATGAACTTCTCGCAAGTTGAAAGCACAAACAATACAAGCAACGAATGCAAACACGAGAAACCCTAAGACTCAAACGAAGTAACAATGCTTCTAAACTCTCAATCATGCATACTATGAGCAAGATTAATGTTATAAGTCATATATGCAAGGTACTAAGACTCTAATGGGACTTAGTTAAGTGTAAACATGCAAAGATGAACAATCAAAGCATTAACGACAAAGCATGCAACGCATGGAAGGCAATCACACTACTATGATCTTAACCAACTTAATGCAATCATGATATGAACCAAATGAAGTCTCTAACATGTTAAGACATACAATAAGCATGTTATAGTGATGTTATACATGTAATGGGTTTGAGTTCTCACATAGTAGACTTCCTACTATCTCTATCATTAGCATAGTTAGAATCCACATAACCTTTCAATACAACACCTTCATTGCATTTGGAGAATTTCAAGCCATAATTCACAGAATAACCAAGATATTTGAGAAGTCATTTGACCACTTCCCAATGAGGCATACCGGGGTTAGACATGTATCTACTCAAGCAACTAATAACATAACCTATATCAGGTCTAGTGCTTACCATAAGATACATAATGGAACCAATCACATTAGAATAAGGCACTTTCTCAATTTGCTTTTTATCAAAATCAGTTTGGGGAGCCTGATTTTTACTACGGGTGTAAATCGGAACCACCGAACCACGGAACCGAACCAAACCAAACCAGTCGGTTTGGTTCGGTTTTGGTCGAAGACGGTTCGGTTTCGGTTTCAAGAATTGGAAAACCACGCGGTTCGGTTTGGTTCATGGTTTTTGGTATCGAACCAAACCAAACCACCCTATATATTTTTATTTATTTATTATATAATATATATTATATTACATTTATTAACGATTTTGAACCTTTGATTTATTCATAATATATATATATATATATATATAGACGGATAGTAAACCAAACAAAATCTTGATTATTGGAGAACTATTATTTCTTCCATTGTTTGTGTTTATTTTAGAATTTGTATTGTTTTCTTTATGATTATTTGTTGTTAGTAGATTATTTCCTAATTTTGATGTTAATTCCAAATTAAAATATTATTTTTATTGTTACTTTTAATGTTGGTTAATTTCATTAAAAATAATTTATTTAAACCACAAAAACGAACCAAACCAAATCAAACCGAGTGGTTCGGTTCGGTTCGGTTCGGTTCGGTTCGGTTCCAAGTCTTGTTCGGTTCGGTTCGGTTTGAGATTTTTGGAACCACTAAGAGGCGGTTCGGTTTGTGGTTTTGACATTAACCAAACCAAACCGAACCACTTACACCCCTAATTTTTACTAAGGATGAAATGTCCTCCTAGAGGCACATCAACAAGTTTAGCATCCTCCATCCTAAATTTACTCAAAATCTTTTGTACATAAGAAATTTGATTAAGAGAAACATTGGAATTCTTTCTATCCCTAACAATATTCATTCCCAAAATATTTTTAGTATCTCCTAGATCTTTCATGTCAAAATTCACACTAAGACAATTTTACATATTTTCAATTGATTTAATACAAGGACTGATAATAAGCATATCATTAACATAAATCAATAAGAACACAAGAGTAGAAGAGTTGGCTTTAAAATACAAGCAATGATAATAAGAGCTACGACTGAATTTTAAAGACAACATACACTTATCAAACTTCTTGTTCCACATTCTAGGAGATTGTTTCAAGTCATACAAAGATTTTCTCAATAAACACACATAATCAGGATTTCTCAAATCCTTCGGGTTGTCTCATGAATTTTTTTTCAACCAAGTCACCATGTAAAAACGCATTTTTCACATCCATTTGTTTTAATTCCCAATTAAACTGAGCAACTAAAGCAAGCATGACTCTTACCGTAGTAAATTTGACAACCGGAGCAAAAATTTCTTTGTAATCTATCCCATCCTTTTGAGTAAATCCTTTAGCAACCAAACGCGCTTTAAATCTAACATTTTCATTCTCAGTCTTAACCTTAAACAACCATTTGCAAGCAACAAGAGTACATGTTTTAGGTTTAGGGGCCAAGGTCCATGTTTGGTTAACATGCAATGAGTTCATTTCATCTTTCATAGCATTTAACCACTTAGCAGAATGAGAAGACTTTAAAGCATCATGATAAGATTTAGGTTCATCACAATTGTCAAGAGATTCAAAAAACACTAAACACAAAAGATGTCATATGAAAATCATTGAGTCTAGATGGTTTCCTAATTTCCCGTCTAGGTCGGTTCCTAGCAAGTTGGTAGTCATCTAGATTTTCTATTTCCGAGACATGCTCATCCTCTACATTTTCATCATCTTCATTGTGTTCAATTTCAACTTGTTCATTCTCATGATCAATTTCCACATTTTCGGTTGGCACATCATCAATAACATGGGGTTGCTCCACCGTAATTGGAGCTGGGCGAGGGGGAACATCATTAACAGGTATAGGTTGAGCATGAATCAAGTAAGGAAATTCAAGTTCATTAAAGACAACATCCCTACTTATTATGATCTTAAAACCATGTTCCTCTTTTAAATAAAGTCTATACCCCTTCACACCCTCCGGGTACCCTAAAAACACACATCTAGCAGCCCTAGGTTCAAGTTTGTCATGTCTTTGATGTGCATAAGCCGAACAACCGAATACCCTCGTATGTGAAATATCAATCTCTTTGCCCGTAAAGACCGCTTCAGGGCATCTACCATGCAAAGGCACAGAGGGGGGCCTATTGATGATATAGGCGGTTAACCCTCTCCCAAAAATGTTTGGAGAGACCAAGTATTGAGCATAGCTCTCACTCTTTCCAAAAGAGTCATGTTCATACGCTCGGCGGGTTAAGGGACAATTTTATGTCGACCAATACCATGAATAACACAGAATTCATCAAACTCATGATTACAAAATTCTAATCCATTATCGGTCCTAAGCATTTTGATTTTCTTTTCTGTTTGATTTTCAATAAAAACTTTTCAAGTTTTAAATTTCTCAAACGAATCAGATTTGTGTCTCATTAAGAAAACCCAGACTTTTCGTGAAAAGTCATCAATGATGGATAGAAAATACCTATTGCCACCTTGAGTGGGCACACTAGAAGGCCCCCATACATCAACATGTATGTAGTTAAGGAATTTCTTGCTAGGATGCTTTCCTAGGGAAAGGGGTGGAAAACTCACTTTATGATGTTTGCTCTTAACATAAGTATCACAAAAAGGTAAACCAGATAATTTTTCATTTTCAAAAACACCCGTTTTTAAAAAAATTTCTAACGCTTTTTTACTTATGTGTCCTAGTCTCTTATGCCACAAAATCGTTTTATCCTCCTTAACGACATTAGCATAAATCTCAGACGTAGGCATAGGTAAAGCACATCAAACATATAAGTTCCGACGTTTTTCACATTTAGCAATAACTAAAGATCCCTTTACTATTTTCATAACACTCTTTCCCCATTTTCCTTCCAAACCATCATCCTCTAATGAGGCACATTGTTGATACTTATTGTAATTAGATTTATATCTGCTCATACATTACACTAGTTTTATACATCAGTGGCTAATTGGGCTGCGTATCGATTAGCGTGGCAACTGTGTATAGAACTTTGCCAAAGATAGTTTTTATAGGACTTCACAGGTTCAGCGGAAGACCTCTTCAAAGACTTCACCGGAAGACCTGCTCAAGCTTACAACGGCAGACCTTGTGTAAACATGGTCAATCATGACGTGTCCAGTCAAGCAATCTTTGTTGGATCAATTTAAGTTTATTCTTATCAAGTTTGAATTTAAATTGAGACATTCCCTAACATCTCGGACCCGCCGAAAGCAGCTTTCCGAAAAGCAGGAAGACTTTTCACGCCGAGCAGAAAAGCGAAGCGGCATCGACACCTACTATCTGTAACAACTCTCACAGATCTGACATCCAGATTGCCCAACTTCCAGTCTCTGCAAAAGATCTCTGTGCCCATTCCCTGCTCGATATCTGTGAAGACGAAATTCTTGATTGACAACCCCATACATTTAATGCATTCAACCTAATAGAGCTGTTAAGTCTTCGTCTTCTCCAATGGATCTCCAGAATGCTCCTGCTATAAATGATGCCATAAAAGACTGAAGAAACACTTGACGAATTGCTCTGAAAAATATACAACAACTCTAAAGTCTTAATACCAAGTGCATTCAAGAGATCCTAAACAGATCAAGAAGTCCTCATCAACAACAAGAAGCTGTGCATCAACATTTATTTTTGTACTTCTTGTTGTTTTCATTCAAAAGCTATTCTTCTGCACTAATTAAATATCATTCTTACACATATATTTAATTCCTTAACCCCCAAACACAAGTCAATATTTTGTACACGATCCATTGAGAATATTCTTTGTAATAGATCTAGTGGAAAACATAGTGCACTATTTAAATCCAAGGTTGACTGCCTTGGTGGTGGACGTAGCACTCTTTATAGTGTGAACCATCCCAAAATACTTGTGTTAATTCCTCTTCTGTTTGTCTGCTTATTACTTTGTTTATCTTTATCCTTAAACAGCAAAACTTATGTAACCTGTTAAGGTCTACCGGTAGTCCTTATCGGCAGACTTGAACCAGCTTCATTGAAAGACTTCCGCTACTTCAATCTTTTCAATAGATTGTAAGTATCTTTCAAAGAACTTACTTAAAAAGTTTTTAAGTGTATAATAAGCTATTCAACCCCCCCTTCTAGCTTATTATTGTGCCTATTGGGACCCACAATTGGTATCAGAGCCTTACTCTTCGAAAACTAGTTTTTCCGAGATTAAACTCTTGAGAGATTCGATCCAATGGCACAAACACACTACATGCTGCCTACATCAAATGCAAACCACGTCCCAATATTGGACGAAGGCCATTTCGATGTTTGGAAGGATAAGGTAATGCACTTTATGAACTCCATTGACAACAGGTTATGGAAGTGTGTACTTACAGGACAACATGTACCAATGAAGGCCAACCTTCTAGCCTCTATTGCTGGGAACCTGCCGAAGTACCCAAAGAAGAATCAGAATGGACAGAGGAAGACAGAAAATTGGTAGAGTTTGATAGTAATGCAATCAATATCATTACTAGCTCTCTAGACACAAGCACATACCAGCAAGTGATCCGATGTACTACTACAAAAGAGATGTGGGAAGCTCTTGTGGAATACTTGGAAGGAGACCAAGACACAAGAGATAACAGAAAATACACATACATCCAGCAGTTTGATTCCTTCAAAAAGGATCCAAAGGAAACCTTGAGACAAGCATACGATCGCGGTTGAGGTAATTAATAGGCTGCTTTTCTCTTGGTAAAACCTATGACAAAAAGGAAATGAACATGAGGTTTCTAAGTTCTCTAGGTAGCTTATGGCATGTTAAGACCACTGCTATGAAAGAATCCAAAAACTTAAACGAGATGACTCTCCGTAGTCTCTACGCAAGTTTAAAGGTTTATGAACTCGAAGTAAATCAAGCTCTAGAGCAGGACAAACAGTTCAGAACTGTGTCCTTGCCAGCCATGGTCCAAGAAGAAACCACTGTTGAAAACAAACCTTCCACTTCCTCTTGTGAAAATGATTTTATCTCAGATGAACAATTTGTTATGTTTGTAAAATGTTTTCAAAACTTTGCAAAATATGGAAGGAAGAACACACACCAACAACCTTTCAGAAAAACTGGTGAAAGCTCATCTAAAGAAGAGCTTGTGTGTTACAAGCGTAGAAAGCTTTGGTCATTTGCCTCCAAATGTCCAAAGCCAAAATTTGAAGCATACCGAAGACCTACTTATAAAAAATTTCAAAAACAAAAAGGTATGTTGGCCGAAGACATAGAAGACAAACATGTTGCTACATGGTTTGAGACTGATTCAGAAGAGGAAGAGGATGATTGTGAGCAAGCTAATATATGCTTAATAGCTCATGATTCAGGTCCCACCTATGACTTTGAAAATGAAGTCGAAATCTCACCTAGTTCCTTGAATAAAAGTGAGATCAACAGTGAGAACTTCAGTAAGGAAGAACTTCTCAAGGATAATCAAGATATGCTTGAAGAGTTCAACTCCTTTAGAGTAGCCTATGTAAAACTTGCCAAAAGCCGCGGAGAAACTTATCTTTTGAGAAATCTCGATGGCGGTGAGATTCAAACTCTCAATAGTCGTCAACAAGAAAGTATCAAACTCAAAGGAGAAAACAAATTCCTTTGTGACAAAATTGAATGTCTAGTGACGAGCACATCAAAGGACTTGACCTAGAGAAAATTGCCTTGCAAAAGACAATTGACTCTTGGAGCGACTCAAGGATACCTTTGAAGAAATCCTTTCAAGCCAAAATCATGTAAAGATAAATCGGCTTAGATATTCGATGAGCCCAGGTATGACATTCCCATCACACAGAGAAGGTGAATCCTCAGAGGCGCTAATGATATCTCTTTCTAAAGCACGCGTTCGAAACAAGGGGAAACAAGGCCTTGGTTATTCAAGTGTTCCTTATGTTTACCCCAAGGCTCGAAAGGGAAAGCCAAGATCATTGCTTGGATGAGAAACTTGAGAAAGTAACGGTAGAGAAACTAAAGTCTGGCCGGCAACAACTCGCTAAGGCAAAGTCTGGCGGCGGTAGACCTACTAAATCTCTACAGGGTGACTATCAAGTTTGTCTATGAAACAGGCAAGGCACTCTATGCTGTTGAGTTTGTAAAAGTAAACTTAAAGGTATTCTACCTAATCCTCCTAATAAGGTAATCAATGAGACAAACCAAAGCTAAGTCCGGTGGTAACATACCTAGGAAGATTCAAAAGAAACCAATTAAGTCTACCGTCAACAAGCAAGTCGAACCAATAATGAATGTTAAGAAAAGGATAATCATAATCACTCTTCGGCTAAAGCCACGACGCTCTATGGAACTTCCATTTATGTCATTCTTGCAATTGCCTTTAAGCCATCCGGCCCCAATGGAATGCTGCTAAGGTTCACTCCAAAACTGAGAGACCTAGTTCTCTCAAGTAAGTTCGGCAGTATGGGTTCCAAAAGGTTGCTAATCCTTAGACCCAAAAAGAAAATAAAGGGGACCTTGTTGCTTTAAATCTTTTTCAGTATGCTTCATGGCTATAAATTGAAAACAAAGACATCTCGGTACCGGACAAGGTCGCTGCAAGACATGACATGACGAAACAGTCTACTCACGTATATAGTCAGTGGCCAAAGGTCCCAGCGGTAATTTTCTAGGAGACAATTGGGTAAAAGTGGCTCAATCACTAGAGGAAGTCTCTCCATCAATAAAGTTTCTCAGTGAGTGGCTTAAAGCACATCTATCGAAAGAGCATATCCTACCTCAAGCGACGAAGGATTAATTCGTCAATTCAACTCCAACCGATGCCTCATCAAAGATAGTGAATCCCGCCTACTAATCTTGATAGGCAATAGACAAGGAAACGCTATGTCCATGGACTTAAATCTTCTAGGAGATTCTCCGGCCTTTGCCTAGTAGCTAACAACGTTCGTGACAACAGCTTGGCTATGGCAAAAGCCGTCTTAGTCACCTCAACTTGACAAGCACCTCTCCAAGCTCTCCAAAGATGGGCTTGTCAAAGGTCTACCTACGGTGTTCTGTACGACCATGACGTAAATTGAGTAAATAAAGCTTGCCACCTAGGAAAACTTTCCAAGTCTTCTTTCAAAAGAAAGTCCGTCTTATCAACAAACGCACCTCTTCAACTTCTCGTATATGGATCTCTTTGGACCAATCACTACAACAAGGTCGGTATTTACGGAGATAAGTATACACTTGTAGTAGTTGGCGACTAACTACTCTAGATTCACACCCGATTGAAACAATGACTTCAAAAGATGAGACATACAATTTAGTCATTGCTTTTTAGAAGACTTCAAACTCAAAAGCTTGAAGACATTAGTGACATAAGATCGGACAATGGGCTGAATTCAAGTACAGCGGGGTAGAAAGATATTGTGATGACCAGGGATCGGCTACAACTTCTCTGCTTGCAGGAACTCCTCAACAAAATGGTGTAGCTGAGCGGAAGAGCGAACAACGATTGAAGCGGCCAGAACTATGCTAGCGACAAAACTTCAAGCTTGGGCGAAGCGGAAATCGACTCAATGTTTTACCGAGCGGATCCACGGTAAACAAGTTTCATAACAAAACTCCATATGAAATATGGAGAGGAAAACCCCAAACATAGGATTTTTTTAAAATAAATGTTTATTCTTCATAATGGAAAAGAATATAGAGGAAAATTTGATGCAAAAATCAGACGAAGGAATTTTTAAGGGTATTCCAAACATTCAAAACATTTCGCATTTTTAGATAACTCATTTAAAAATTTTAGAATGCGTGCATGTTTCTTTTGATGAATATGACTTGTTAGAGCCTAGAAAGGCTCAGAATGTTGCTAATGATTAGATAATGATGAGGCAGTACAAATACAACATCTCCTTCCACTCCTCTTAACGGAATCCTGCAGCTGCGGACCCTTCGATCTGCGCAACCCTTCCTTGGCGGACTTCAACTCTGTAGATACCGGTTCAACTCTTACGTTGAACGAGAACCCATCTCTTGTCTTACCCCGAACACCTTTCTGCAGATCACTCATCCTTCTTGTTCTCAGAAAATGAAGGTTTTAGAAGATCTATCTCTTGAACGATTTTGGTGAATCTCCTTCTCAACCTACTCGAGAATTCTTAAGGGAAGAACCCACCAAGTGATCTTCCTCCAAACATTATTGAAACAAGAGATCATCCTATTTCTCAAATCATTGGTGATCTCAACCTGAGAGGATCGTCTGAGGAATAGAGTTAGAAGAGACTATGTTCGCATATGCATTCGTATAGAACTCGAGCCAAAGATTGATGAAGCTATTGGAGATCATAAGCGGATTGAAGCTATGCAAGAAGAGCCGAACGGTTTGAAAAGATGCAAAAGTCTTGAGAGCTTAGTTCAAAACCATTGATCATCCAGTTATCGGCACAAAATGGGTTTTCAAAAACAAAAGAGATGAAGATGGAAATGTCACGGAAACAAAAGCTGATTGGTTGCTCGAGGCTACCGAAGCGAGGAAGAAGGGATTGACTTCGATGAAACATTTGCTCTGTTGCTAGATTAGAAGCAATCGGACTCTTTCAGCCTATGTCTGGTTCATGGATTTCAAAGTGTATCGGATGGATGTGAAGAGTGCCTTTACGAATGGTGATCTTCAAAGCGGTTATCACGTTGAGCGACCTCCGAGTTTGTCATTCCAAGACAAAGCTGGATCATGTCTACCGACTAAAGAAAGCTCTACATGGCCAAAAGCAAGCTCTAGAGCTTGGTATGAAACTATATCAAGTTCTTAATAGAACAAGGATTCGTGAGAGAGGAGGATAGACTTTACTCTGTTCATCCTCAAGCCTGAGGTCATTCTCTTACGTACAAATCTATGTGGGCGACATCATCTTTGGATCAACTAACCAAAGCCCTTGCAGGGAATTCGAGAAAGGCGATGCAAAACAAGTTCGAGATAGTATGATGGGAGAACACCTTACTTTTTAGGGCTATGATTCAACAGACTTCCGACGGAATCTTAAATCACCAAACCAAATATGCAAAGAACTCATCAAGAAATTTGGTCTTGAGACCCCAAAAGGATTTGAGACTCCAATGTCTACTGAGCGCCATCTTGATAAAGATGAAAAGGAAAGCAAAGAGAACATGACCAATGCAGATGAATCATAGGTTCACTTCTTCCTTACGATGGGCGACATTATGTTTATTTGTGTTTTGTTTGTGAATTTGAGGCGAGATCAAAGGAATCACATTTGTTTCTTGCCAAGCGTATCATCGTAGTATCTAGCATTGATTACTCGACGGACATGCAGCCTCGCAGAAAGTGAGCGTAGAAACGGGACTTGTCAATTTTTGAAATAGACTTGTCTCATGGTCATGCAAGAAACAAGGATCGCCAAATTCCACACCATAAAGGCAATACATTGTCGCTAAGAAATTGCTTTCTCAACTTCTATGGATGAAGCAACAACTAGTGACTACAACATCAAGATCTAAATTGTCCAATTATATGTGACAACACATCACCAATTTCGCCTAAAATCCAAAGAATGCACTGGAAGACAAAGCACATTGATATCCGCGCATCACTTCTAAAGGCATGTGGAGAAAGGTAACATCGATGCCCGAATATCCAACCGAACATCAATTAATATTTCTACAAAGCCACCGATGCCACCGTGCTTGGTTATTTAAGGAGAAATCTTGGTATGATTGATCATACGCTTAATTTCAATATCTTATAATTTTTCTTTCATACCTAGAGACTTAATTTTAATCGACCTATACGTGAATCTCTCTTTGAAGACTTAAAGGTTAGTATCTCTACTTAGTCTATTTTTAATTAAAGAGGTTTCTAAAGCAATAGTGGGTCAAGGGTTAAAAAAATTGGTACTTAGAAAATATCTAATCTTTTTGCGCTAAAATTTTTCTCTTTAAATAGACTTTGAACTTTATGAAACCCCTTTGTCTAAAATATTTCTCTCT
>CM028380.1:42819574-42931133 GCA_013146195.2 Codonopsis lanceolata
TCAAAATAAAGCAAAGTGCTTATCAGGTCAATTGTAGGGAAAGCAAATAAAATAAATAATAATAAAATATTAATAAAAGGCGCGGACGCCGGTTTGTACTTCAAGCCCATATAGCCTCCATCCGACCTTACCGATACCAAAACCCCATTTTCCTCGAAACGGCCCGAATTTGGAAAGCAAAAAGCGATGCGGCGATTAATTGAGGAAGCGAGAAATCGAATCAAAGGTATCGGTTTGAATCGGACCGAGGCGAGAATCATTCGATAGCCTGAGATCAAGCGGTATGGCGACAAAAGAACAAACAAACGTGACGGGAGATAGCAAGGCAATGGGAAGCTGGAAAAGGGAAACTCCTGCGTATGCACCTCCTCACAGGCTTGAGGCTTGGTTAAAAAAGGCTGGACACCCATGCAAAAAAATAATGGATCGGTGGTAAGTGACCTTTTGGCGGTTTTGAAACCCTTGCCATTTTCTCACAAAAGCCAAACTTCAGGGTATGCTCCTAATACTTCCCACTCTCTGAAATAAACTCCCGATACCACGAAAATATCCTTTTCCAAGCTTTCAAAAAACCATCAAGTGCCGACTACCAACCCGGTGATGACCTCCTTGGTCAAGGAAACATGATTTCAATACCCACGACTCTAGCCCAAACTCTCAAAATCAACCTTGATCCTCCCCACTTTGAATGCCTATTACCACAACCAGGAAAATCATCCCCCTTCGATCCATCGGATGCCTATTTCCACATGATCGGGGAACTTAAAAGTATCATTTGCATACGAGAAAAGGAATCCTGCTTGGGCCCGAGGACGGACAAGCCAATCCGCTCAACTTTATCAAAAAAAACCCGCTCAGTTGCTGACCAAAACCCGACCTAGCCATCTAGCAAAGCCAAGAAATAGAAAAGAAAGACATTACGATGACTTGCACGCCCCAATCGAAATACTCAAACAACGTGTGCCCGTGGGATCTTTGAAACCCATGGATAACTACGTCCACCAAGCCATTGCCCGAACTTGGAACCATGCCCGGTTTTGTGAGTATCATAAATCACGGCGGTCATCTTACCGATCGATGCTATACACTCAGAAACGCCATTCAAGACCTCATCGACAACAAAGAAATTTCATTGGCAGGCACGAAAATCTTTGAAACAAGTCAAGCCCAGGAAGTTTAAGGGAGGCAAGTTAGCATATTTAAGTATGAATAAAGGTCTTTGTAAAATCGTTGATCAATAAAGGAGTTTCCCCAACAAGTATTCGGAGAAAACGACTTCACAGGTATGATAGAAGGAGACAACGATTATGAAGGGCTCCTGTTGAGTTTGGGTCTACTTCTAATAAACCTCTGCGAGAACTAGTATACTACGACCAGGCCCACTTTTGGCGCCGCGATCGGTGGACTACTTTGGATATATTACCCTATTCCTTTCCTTAGCCTTACGGTTTGGTCATCTACCAATCCGCTCCCTAAAATTAGTACCCTATTCCTTTCCTAGCCTTACGGTTTGGTCATCTACCAATCCGCTCCCACAATTGAGGATCTCAAACCCGGGTCCTCAATAATGTAATAAACCATGCGTTGTGCTTTTAATAATAATCTAAACGTCTTTGCTTATTTCTTAGTTGCACCTGCATTAAAAGACACATTAAATAATTAAAATAATGAGTCATTTAAAAGGACCCAAAAGAAAAAAAATTTTGCTTGAGCTTGTAAAGTCGATAGAGCCGAGAGACATCATCAACGACAAGCGAAGGCGATCCACCATCAATCGGGGGGGACAAGGAAATCAAAAGAAGTCGAAAATCGGCAACTACTGCTCAAAAGAACACCACTCATGGATCTCCTCAAAGGTTCGTGGACATGCTTACGCCTAGTCCTATAAAGATATGTCAGGGTAGACCCGACCATGGTTGAACAGGACCCTCATATGTCAGGATGCTCGATAATCGGACAAAAGCTCCAGCGCATCAAGCGGAATGGTCACTACAAGTTGAAAAAAAAAAGCATGAAACACGAGCGTCAACTTCATTCGGGTAAAAAAAAAAAAAAAAAAAAAATAAAAAAAAGTAAAAAAAAAAAAAAAAAAAAAAGAAAAAAATAGAAAAAAAAAATACCGATCTGGTGTCCAAAAATAGTGACCATTCCCAAATCCAACAACGACATCTTTGAGGCTATAGTCAAATCAAAAGCGGCGGGGAGACCAAGAAAAGACCTCATCCCTTGGGGGACCTCGCTATCATGTCATGCTGGGCTAAAAAATCTTTGGGGGCTACTTATCAAAGGCTGCTACCTTCTCTTCCACGATGTGTCGTATATTGTCAAAAGATCCGGTCGGGAGATGTCGTACTCCCCACAAGCCAAGAAAGAAGACCTTGTTCGACCTCAATCTCAACAAGTTCAAAAGGTATGGTGCTCGATCCACTCTATCCAACAAGTGCTTCCCTCTCCGGCCAGCTAAGTGAAAACCGAAAAGGCGGTCTAGGCAAAAGTTAGGGCAAAAGAAAAAAAAAAAAAGCCGCTAAATTTGAAAACCGAAAAAAAAATTCAAAAAAATGAAAAATAAAAAGGAGAAATAAGGGCTCGCTAAATTTGAAAACCGAAAGGCGGCCCTAGGCAAAAATTAGAGCATAAAAAAAAAAAAAAAAATAAGGGCTCGCTAGGTTGAAAACCGAAAGAGCGGCCTAGGCAAAAGTTAGAGCCAAACAAATAAAAATATATATCGGGAGAATAAGGAGAGGAAGACACTCTTTGAAACCTCGGCATCCTATCTCTCGTCTTGGCAGCAAAAGAGGCTCGGTGAGAAGAAAAAAAAAAACCACGACATAAGCTCACAATAAAATACTAAAATATAATATTACGGGTCTAAGGTGCAACTTAGGAATAATTACAAAAAAATTTAGATTATGCATTAATGGCATGTACATATCTATTATTGCTGTACCCCCTTTGTTTTCCCGAAACAATCCTTTTCTTGCGACCATAGCCAGAGTGGTCCATCGATTACTGCGGCGTCCACCCGGGCCCATATACTCCTGCGAGGCGAAGAAGAAACCCTAGACTCATCGGCATGAGAGCCCCGAAGTGTCCTCATCCTCATCATCAATGTCCCCATTATCCGGATAGAGATCTTTGCTGGTACCATGATATTTCGGCTCAACCATCATCTCTGCTGCGTCGATCGCAAAAAAAAAAAACCTACAAAGGAAGCTACTACGACCCACGGACTAAACGACCACAATGCAGAAAGAATAAGAGATTGACCATCTTTCCCATTCAATATCACCCAAAAAGCCGCTCTTATCAAAGGTGTATTCTCAAAAACCCTTTCTCAAAGTCGTGCTATTACATTTTAGATGTTTGGCATAGTTTTATTTTACGTGAATTTATTTTTGCATGTGTAACATCTTGCATCATATACATTATATTGCATTATTTCATAATGTTTGTACAGATTTCTTTCACAAAAAAAAAAAAAAAAAAAAAAAAAAAAAAAAGAGATACTAATGTTCGCAGGAAATCAAAGCTAATGTGCTCGGGACGAATGGCTTCTGGGAAGACCACCACCCACGACTCGGGACCGTTGCTAATCCTCGACCTCTGCCCGGCGCGGCTTGACCCGTCATCATCATCATCATCATCATCATCATCGTCATCTTGGCGTCGGGACGCCCGCCAGGCTGCTCCTGCGAACTGAAAAAAAAAAAAAAAAACAACGGGGTAAGTTCTCTACCCTTATCTCCTTCTCTGTACAGTCCTTTAAGTAAATAATGAACATATCACATGTTTTATACTTCACTTTTTTACAATAAATTCTTTTAATATAAAAATAAAAAAAAAAATCTTGTTCATAACAAAAAAAAAAAAAAAAATAATTCTTTAAATTGTCACATACTATTTTCATACATGTGCATAAATTTACATGTAAATAAACATCATTCTTTCTCAAAAATCATTCTTTTTCAAAATTAATAAAATAAAATAAAAATCATTCATAAAAAAAAAAAAAAACAAGCAATTCATATATGTAATTAATTTTGCATCTTAATGTACATATTATAAGCGCATTTGTCATGTGCATAATAAAATGTGAAAAATTCATGCATCATCTCATACATGTTACGCATTGCATCGCATCGCATAAAATAATTCATGCATTCATATTTTGCATTTCATCGTCAATAAGCGCCATAGAGGTACGACAAAGAGAAGGTAAAATATCACCAATCATCAAAATAAATATCTTTGTGGTATTTACTATACCCCTGCAGCATTTGCATGCTTGGAAAATAAATCTAAGGGCATGAAAAATATCTGTTTTGTCATGTTTTTATCCGAAAATATGCGGCGTTCGGAAAAATTAAATTTATACTCCGAATATTCCGTTTCGCCATTCTATTGCATGCAAAAATGTGATTTAGTGTAAAACATGCATCATATAGCCTCATTTGCATTTAGAACATAAATCATGCATAGTAGGGTCAAATAGTGACCACTATTTCAAATCATGCATCGCAAAAATAAATCACAGAAATTACATGCATTATCACTCAATTACATCATTTAGGCATAAATAGGACATGCACATGCATCATTAATGAAGTCGGGAATGCTTCAAAAGTACCAAAGCGATTGCCAAAATCTAGCGGATTAGAAGTATATCGGAAACAAAAACAAACAAAAAAAAACAAAAAACAAAAAAAAAAACAAAAAAAAAGTATCATTCTTTACGTAAATAAACACTTGCCATTTTTTTAAAAAATATATATACATGAACAAAATTCACATGTAAATAAACATTTGATTTCATTAAAAAAAATTGTATATATTGTACATATATACCATATTCTTTTACATTCCTCAAAAAAAAAAAAAAAAAAAAAAAAAAAATCGGGAGAAAGGAAGATGTATGTACAAGAAGAAAAAATTTTCAGGTACATGCAACAAGGAAAATCGGCGAGAAGAAGAAATTTTCATTGAAGCTAGAAAATGGAGCAAAAAGAAAACACAAAGAAAAGATGACATCGGTGATACCAAAAGATGCTGACAAGAAAAAAAAGGAAGCTTCTGGCCAAGGTTAGAAGGAGCAACAAGAACAAATGCGGCGACATCAAGAAAATTTTCGACTAAAGCGAAAACAAAGTGGGACAAGGGAAAAGACTTTCAGCGAAGGCGAGATGATAAAAAGAAAAATCCCGGATCAAAAAAAAAAAAAAGAAAAAAAAAGAAAGAGCAAGCAAGAATAAGATTCGGCATCGGTAGAACTACGTTTGGTCGATTCATGAAAAAGGATCGTGGGCGACCTACATCGATGGGTCCGACCATCACAATCATAAAACAAAAAAAAAAAAAATTCCCGAAAGAGTGGCAAATGTCGAGAATCGGTAGAATCTGCGGCGACCACCGGGCAAAAGGTAAGTCGGTCTGTATTCCTACCCTGACTCCAGAATAATTCCTTTTTTAGGAAAATTTGAAAAAATTTTGAAAAAAAAATTGTTTTATTTTCAAATAAAAGAAAAACTCTTTTTCAAAATGAGTTTTTTCAAAAAAAAAAAAAAAAAGAGGAATATTTCAAAAACAAAAAAAGAGGAATATTTCAAAAACACAAAAAAGAGAATATTTCAAAAACAAAAAAAAAAAGAGGAATAAAGAAAAAAACAAAAAAAAAGAGGGGAAGGAAAAAGAATGTTTTCCACTGCACAATTTTCGAAAAAACTTGAAGAATGATTAATTCGTCGTGTTCGGCGACGGATCTTTAGTCAAGCACAATTTTCGATATCGAAAATTTTCGAGTTATGTCGGAAACAAGGCGGCGATCAAGGCCCAGACATACCTAGAAAGTTTTCTTAACACATTTCAATGCCAAGGTATTGACCGGTTGAAATTGTGGTAACAGATTTGAAATGCTCGACAACGGATCTTTAGTCAAACACAGTTTTCTGATATTTGAAAGTTTTCGGATTATGTCTGGAAACAAGACAGCGATCAAGGCCAGGACATAATTAGAAAATAGAAAATTTTCTTAACACGTTTCAACTAGTTGAAAGGTGGTATGAAAAAACATTCAAATCTTCATACCGTATTTGACAACGGTTTCGGACCAGGAGAATACGGCTTTTAAAAACACAAAATCTTTTTCCATTGTAGTTTAAGGTTTTGGCTGAACTACGCAGTCGATTTCCTTTAATAGGGAATACGTGGGCGACCTACATTAGTAGGTCCGACCATCGAGCACATTAAATTCACATCTGCTTAAAACTTCGATAATTTTTTATAACCGACTAAAAATGTCTAGGTTATAGAGTTTGGATAGCATGTCGCATTATAAGCGCTACCAATTGCATTCTCTGTTCTTAAATGAGCGAAATTGGAGAGTCTCTTGTTAATCAACGATGTTCGTCTACTCGATGCCGAAAGGTTACAGTAAACTCCATCGTTGAGGGGCTCTGTAGACACCCAATTTCGTACCCTGGTATGTAGCCGACATAAAATATCAAAAGCTGTTAAAACTTAACAAATGTCAAGTTGCGAAGTCAAAAATGCGAAAGGAAAAGCGGGATCGGAAGCAGGGGAAAGTGTCAAAATTGCAAACTTCAAAAAGCATTTGGTGCCACCTAAGGGCAGCTTGGTGCCGCACCAAGCATAAGCTTGGTGGCACCAAGCATTTTACATGCGTCTCACGATTCAATTTGGTACAAGTCTTCAAGCGGCAATGCAGGAGAAATTCAATAATTCCATCGATGTCCTCTCCTCAAGTATAAATAGAGGCCTCGGCCTCTCATTCCGCACAATTTTCATCAGATTTTTAGATCGAAGCTGCTCGTTTCTTCGATAACTTAGTACGAGAGGTGCGAGATAGGTGAGTGGAAGCCCAAAATCTCCAAACCCCACCAAACTACGCCAAACCAAAAACCCATAGGTTATAAGTGATCCCTAGCCTAGTTGTTAGGTATCCACCTTAAAACCCAGTCCAAAAATCCCAAAATAAGCCGTTACTCGCAGGTAACGAGCTAAAAAGTCAAAACTTAAGTCTAGGTTCCGCCCAACCGAAAAGGCCAAAACCTACCCAAATAAAGGCGTCACTCGCCCGAGTTGACTAGCCCGCCTCAAATCTCAAATCCAGGTTCAAATCCGGTTCAAATCGGTTCAATTCGGTCAGTTCAATTCAAAACAAAAAAAAGACTCCCTCTCCCGCAGAGGACAGAGCGAGCACACCACCGCTCTAAAAGGTAATACCTTTAAGGGCGTATTTTTATTTCATTTATATTTTTTTCTTTTTATTTATTTTCAAAAAAAGTTGTATTTTAAATCCGGCACAATGTAGCCAATATAAGCCGTTGTCTTTGCCGGATTAGATTAGGAAAAATTATGTAAAAGAGCCGTTATAATGGCCAAATATTCTTAAATGTGTTTGTAATTATTGGAAGGAGGCGGTGAGTCAAGTAAATAATGTAGCCACGAATGTATCTGTTTAATTTTCCCTTGTCAAAATAAGACCTTATTTATTTGCTAGATTAATATAACAATGAGCATATTTCAGCCAAAAACGCTTTGAGACCGAAAGGGCGAGTTGGGTGCCTAGCACCTTCCCAACTCGTAACTTAGCCCCGAACCCGTTTTCTAAAATCTACGGTTTTCTCTTACGGTTTTCCTTTATTTTTGCCTTAAAATAAAGGTGGCGACTCTAAAACTTTCGGATCCGGTGGGGCCACGCAACATTCCCTCTTTGCACTTTCTGTTCTCCCAAAAAGGGAGATACGGGAATGGAGGGTGATGTATTCCCATATCTGGTATCCCTAAACAAGGGATAACTTGATGCGGGAAACCCATAGCTCCATAGCGATCGATTGGGCCATAAGGCCATTTTAATAAATCCATAAGTGGGGCGTCGCAATATCTTTTCTTGCACTTCTCTATTATCCCCTGACAGAAAAAAGGGGAGAATGAGAATGGAAAGGTAATGCATTCCCATATCCTGTTATCCACGAAATAAGGGATAACCTGACATGAGGAAACCCTTAGTTCCCATTTTGGATACAAAATCCACTCAAGGCAACCGAGGCACATTCCAACGTGCTAATATAGACAAAGACTCCTCTCGCACTTTGGATTTCGTCTTCCCCTAAACAAGGGAGGGTGGAACGAGAGCAGTGGTGTCCCGCATCCGCACGTACGCGCACCCCTATCCAAGGGCGCGCGGGGCGCGGGAGCACATCCCGGGAACCTCACAGCAGCTAGTTTAGCATGTAGGGCTGAGGTGAAGTAGCATGTGTATTGGCATCAGCAGCAACATGATTTACAAAAGAAAAAAGTTGAGGATGTGTAGAAGTAAATGCTCCTCCTGACTGAGACAATTGTTGTAAGTGAAGAGCCATGTTATGATTTTTAACATCAAGGATGCAGTCATTGATGAACTCCATAGCCATCTATTGTATCAATTATAGTTTAGATGGGGCAAAAGTAGGTAGAACAAGATTTTTTATGATTAAGGAATCAGCTGAAGTTGCTGGTCGACCTTGAAGATAGGGGTCATCAAGAAAAAAAAAGTTTAATATCATAGAATTTTCGATATATCTGCTAGACAGATATGATAAGTTCATTCTGAGCAGATCTGTCGTTAGAGAGGTAGAAAGCATTCCAGTGATGAGGCAGAAGATCGAAATACTTGTCATAGGTAACAATAAGTTCAGCTAGAGACAAGTGAATAGGAGTATGAGTATAAAGAACATGTAATTTTCTTTTGAAGTTTTTATCAATGTATTCATCTAGGATGATCAAAGGTTTTTCTTCATTTTTCTCTTCATGGAAGCAAAGAAGCGATTGAATAAAAAGAGGTAGATGATCAATGGGAAAAACCCAGTTTTGAGGAAAAGGAATATGACATTTTTGGTAGGAAGAGTATATGGGGTGAAAGGTAGGATTAGAGAGTGGGGGAAAATGTTGAGTGGGTTTAGGGTTAGTAGATGGACCAGCAGTTTCACATGTAGTATTGTTGCAAACAAGATAGATGTTATCTGTCATAGAAAATGAGAGATTAGATACTTTGAAATCGAGTTAAGGATTAGTATGTAATATGTACTATAAAGTAAGAGAGAGAGAGAGAGAGAGATGTAAGCAATAAAATATAAACTCTTTTGAAGGCAGTGAGATTTGAAATAGATTTTGTATATGTAGGAAAGCGATGGTGATGAGTTTAAGACGGTTTAAAGAATATTTATGAGAGAAGATATGGTATGTAGTGATAAGTACCAAAGGATTTCATTTGTTTATACTAAACAGTGATAGGAATGTGTGGTTGTGATAAGCGACAAAGATAATGATGAGGGGTTTTTTTGAAGAGAGAAAATGGGTCATCGTTATTTAATGTACTGATGGTCAGACCCTCGTAGTGAAAGTCTTTAAGAATTGTGTCTATGTGTTGTGAAAAATTTGGGTTTTGCTCAATCATTAAATGATGATAGAAATTTTGATATAAAGAATGAACCATTTAATGTTGAGGATCTTTTTGTGCTAAAACTTATGTCAATTGTCAGAGGAGTGTTTTAAATAGGGATAGTTGAATTTTTAATGCAAATTTTTTTTTTTGAAATGAGACAACTTGTTAAAATAAATTCAGCAGTGTTAAGAGATCGCCAGCCTTACCCGAGCTTTGTTTGAATTCAAAGAACTGTAAAATCTTACTTGCTTTATAATTTTATTCAGCAGATGATGTGGCAGGTGAAGATACTTTGACTTATGTAATGAGCAGTTTAAGACTTTTAGCTGGAAGAGTACATCCGCCGGAGGAGACTGATTCTTTCAAGCTTTTAAGTTATCAGCTGATGGATTCAGCTGATGCTCGGAAATAACTGCAGATGTTAGATTTAAACAAGTAATAGATTATGAAGGAATAAGCATGCCTAATTCACCTCTTAAAAATTCAAACCTATCAAATTTTAAGGCTTTTTGTAAATATGTCATCCAGTTGAAATTCAGTGGGAACATATTCTAGCTGAACATTTCATTTTTCAACATGATTTTTAAGGAAGTGATATCTAATACCTGTATGCTTTGTTTTAGAATGCATGAAATGATTTTGAGATACAGAAATAACAGAAGTATTATCACATAATATAAGACAAGTTTTCACGGGCATCTCATAATCGAAGAGTTGTTGCTTCATCCAAAAGATTTGTGAGCAACAACGATGTATTCAACTTCTGTTATTGAGGTAGAGACTGAAGCTTGCTTTTTGTAGGCCTATGATATTAGCATGTTTCCAAGGAACTGACATGTTCCACTTGTGTTTTTTCTGTTAACTCTACAAGCTACAAGATCAGCATCTGAATATCCTATTAAATTGAAAGAAGAGTCCCAAATGCCAATTTTTTTAACATCTATAAGATAGCTAATAATCCTTTTAGCAGCAATCATGTGAGATTCTTTAGGATCAGCTTGAAAACATGCACAAATACATACAACAAACATAATATCTGGTCTACTAGCAGTTTGGTACAAAAGAGATCCAACAATACCTCTGTATTCAATCATATTGACTGATTTACCTTTCTCATTTGTAACAAAATGACATTCCACTCCCATTGGGGTACTTGTTGAATTGGATTCTTGCAAATTGTATTTCTTTATAAACTCTTTGGTGTACTTAGATGGATGGATAAATATTCCTTCTACAATTTGCTTGATTTGCAAATCAAGGAAGTATGTGAGTTCTCCCATCATGCTTTTCTCAAACTTGCCATGCATTAGGTTTTCAAATCTCTTACACAAAACATCATTAGTAGAACCAAAAATAATATCATCAACATAAATTTGAACTAATAATGTGTTTCCTTTGTGTTTCATGGTAAAGAGAGTTGTATCAATTTTACCTCTTTGAAAACATTTTTTTCATGAGAATTTTAGAAAGAGTTTCATACCATGCTCTTGGGACTTGTTTGAGTCAATACAGTGCTTTTCTAAGCTTGTATATATGGTCCTTCTTTTTGTGGTCTTGAAACCTAAGGAGTTATTCAACATATACTTGTTCCTGAAGGTTTTCATTGAGAAATACACTATTCACATCCATTTGATAGACTTTGAAGTCTTTAAAGGTTGCGTATGCAAGGAATAATCTGATAGCTTTCAGTCTTGCAACAAGAGCAAATGTTTAATCATAATCAATGCCCTCCTCTTGTCTATAGCCTTGAGCTACCAACCTTGCTTTGTTTCTTGTGACATTTCCATCTTCATCCAGCTTGTTCCTAAAGACCCATTTGGTTCCTATTACTTGTTGATCAATAGGCTTTGGACCAAGTAGTCGTACTTGATATCTTTCAAACTGATTTAGCTCTTCTTGCATTGCATCAATCCAATGGGGATCTTCCAAAGCTTCATTAATCTTTTTAGGTTCAATAGAGGATACGAAAGTATGAGAGTCAAAAGTCTCATTTCTTGAGCTATTTCATGTCTTTAAACCACCAAATGGATCACCAATGATGTTTGTAACTGGGTGACGTCCAACTTCTTTAATTTCTTTGTGAAGATCTGGAATGGGGTTAGAAGTAACAGTAGGTATGTCAATTTGGAAAGGAGATATTTCATCTACTTGATGGTTTTCAGCTCTTGAAGGATCAGTCTGGTGGAGTTTGAGTATCACTGAAGTTTGGTTGTCATGCTGATGTGTATTTTGGACAATTGAACTATCAGCATGAAGAGTAGATGATGAAGGACTGTTCTGAATTGAGATGTTATCATTTCCTGTCCCAAAAATCTCAAAATTGTTAGAAACATCTTGAGTCTCATTGGACTTAAGTAAATAAAATTTATCAAAAATAACATGCATAGTTTCAACAATTATTTGAAATTTTCTATTATATACTCTATAAGATTTACTGTGTTTAACATAACCAAAAAAAATACATTCATCATCTTTCTCATCAAATTTGCCTTTGTGGTCACCACCATCGTAGTGAATGTAGCACTTGCACCCAAAGATTTTGAAATAGGTAATGTTGGGTGCTCTGTCTCTCCGCAGTTTATAAGGTGTTTTATCATGAAACTTGTTGATGAGTGATCTGTTCTGTGTGAAACATGTTGTGTTGACCGCTTCTGCCTAAAAGTACTTTGGCAGTTTTGCACGAACCACACAATCAAATCTCGATCTATCAATCAGTTGCGCTCTGCTACATACATGATCTACTCGATTTCAACGCGGCGAACAGGTTACTACAACTAGAAAACATAGTATGGGATGAGTCATAATGACCCAGTATGCTACTAAAAGACATATGTAACATATAATTATGCAACATAAAAATAAACATGGTGTCGTTTTACAAATGACAAAAAACTCATGTAGAGGTGTCGTATCATTTCGATACTCCCCAAGATAAACACTTCTTTCCATTTCTAAGCCGTTCAAACGAACCAAGGTGGAATTCCCTCATAACAAATCAAATCCATTAGAATAAACTTTCATAAACATCCTCATCTACAGGTATGAATAAGAATGAATAATTATATATATATATATATATATATATATATATATATATATATATATATATATACACACACGTCTAGTGCTTCATATAATTCTCATATATAAGTATGTATATCTCTATATATACATATCAAATAGGATCTCATGTTCAACTAATACTTTATTATCACATAAGTGCTCATAGTAAGCCACATAAGGGATAGAAAAGATACCAAATCACTATCGTTGTATTGCTCCTGCAATCACAACTGTTAAACAATATCGTGCTAGTTATACTCGTGATCAGGTATCAAAGTACCGAGCTCTCTTCTTGGGTCCAAGCTCTCTACTCGGGAAAATAGCACTAGCCAATGCTCTCTTTTGGTTACGACAAAGGAGGCTACTTCCCCACTGTAGCTAGCAGTGGATGGGTGTGTGAACCGAATCCGGGACAACAATACATTGCAACCACGAATCCCATAATCAGTGACGACAATGCATCGTCCCACCATCAACGTAAAATCTCAAGAAATGCCAGCTGGACTTACATGGAATGCACAAGTAGATGTTTACTTGCAAATTCTCTAGTAGATATAAAAGATATAATAAACTCATACGATTATGCATGATGTGTTAAAATTTAACTTACAAGTGCACAAGACTATTGTAGAATAGAAAAATGGTAGCAAGGGTCGAACCACAGAGAACGAAATTAAAAGGGATTTAATCTAAACTACTTAAAATGCAATTAAATAAAAAGGGGGTTTTGGTTTGAAATACTTTAAACTATAAAATTTAACTATTAAAAATAATCAATAATTAACTAATTGCAAGAACATAATTTAAACGAAAGTTTATGGATGAGAAGGATCTAGGAATTGTGATTCACTTGTATCACTTTTTATGTGTATTGGTATTAAATATCTATCAATTACGAGTTTGTTCGCCAGGTAAATGATTGAGACTTACAGATCGAGATTTGCAATCCTTAGTACTGATGAGCGCAAGATTTCCACGAATTTTCCCGGGAATTTTCTTTTATTTTGTGCTATTTTTGAATTAATTATGCTTTGAAAATATTAGTATTTGTGTTTTTGTGCTTAATGTAGGTTTCCATGCATAATCGAGTTTTTATATGGTGTTTAGCACGAAGTTCGAGGCAATTCCGGGCTTAAAAGTTGTTTTGGGAATTAATTGGTCAACGTCCGTTAAGTCCGTCAATGAATCCAAGGCAATTTGAGGCTAATGAGGCTAACAAGGGTCGCTAGAACTAACAAAGGACCAAATTGATGACCGGAAGGAATCAGCAGCGGCGCCAACAATTAGAAGATGAGGGGTACCGAGCAAATTGATAAGTTCAGACGCCGCAATTGCAGAGAAGTCCTTGGCGCGTTGTCGAAGACCACCGGTGCCACGTGGCGCACCGGCTTTCTCCACTAATGCGACCTCCAAACTCCAATCACCCGACTATCCAACCCTTTTCCTCACTCACTACCAGCCCATTTCAGCCATGGGTCACCCGCGCCTTCTCCCTTGGGTTGCCCAGACCCAGCCGCGACCCAGCACCCCTTTTTCTCCCTTTTTTGCCCTTAAAACTCCCTTGTCTTCCCTAAAATACCCCTCTGTCCTTCCAGCCTTTGTTGCCTTCTTTCTTAATCTCCAGGCAGCTTCAATTCAGAAATTCAGCAAGCCCCATTTACGGGTGTAAGCCCTAAATGGGGCACCAGCCCCCATTTCCACCAAAATCACACCAAATCTCCGATGCTTGATCACCATTGAAGGTTTGGAACATCAAATCAAGGACCAAGGACGCACTTGCAAAAGATTTCAACCCCGGATTCGCGATTTTTTCGGATCAATTCTTTCTACTCATATTTTTAGATATTTGTTATGGTTTCTTGGGTTGATTTATTTTGTAATTGTTGAATTGGTTTGTGCTTCAATTATTTATGGAAATGCAATTATTTTCTATGTCCAATGTAGTGTTTTAATTTAATTTATCTCTTTATTTAGTACACAAGCATGTTGGTTATTATTTTGTGAAATTAATGCTTTTAATTATCTGGCCAATAATTAAATGATTTTAGAAATATTTAGGATTCGCGAGAGCTACCTATTTATTTCGGACCAATCAATTTAATAGTTGGTGTTTTGTGACACACACCGATAGCCGTAATGAGACTAGGTTTGACACGCGATCGAACCACCTTAGCCATTCGCGAGGTCGGGGAGATTAGGGTTGAATATAAGATGCGAGAGCCCGTAGTTAGCTAATTTAGTTGTCTCGGCTACCAACATGAATTGTAGAAAAATATAGAGAGTTTCTTTTTGCGAAGTATTACCCATGCGCTTGGTTATTATTGTGTTTTCTTAATGCTTTTAATGGCGTAGCGAACCATTAGATAATCACTAGAATGATAGGATACGAAGCGAAAGCCCTTCCTATTATTCCGAAAATCACAATAGTAGTTTGCGTGGCGTGAGACCGAAAGGAGATCGCGCGTAGATAGTCTTTGGACGCTTGTTTACACATGCAGTTATTTTCTCCCCTATGTTATGAGTTGCGATGATATGAGCTCGTAGCAAGGTTGAGAGATAGCTAGATTTGTTATACGTAGCAAAAGCCCGTAGCGAATAAAATAGCACGTCCGACTACCAAGACTTGAGTTAAAGAAAAGCAAAAAGAGAATTAAATTAAGCACCGGCTAGACTAGAAATAATGCGTTCCTATATTTTTATCTTGATTTGTTGTTGCCAAACCACCTCCGCAGTAGATTAGATTTAATTGCTTTCTTAGGTTGTTTATATTTTTTAGATTTTAATTTAATTTATTTTCGCTCAAATATAATTAGTTAGCATAATTTTGGTACTTAGTTGGAGTGAGAATTACGCGTATTCCTCGTGGGATCGACTCGTACTTCGAACTTTATTACTTGATACGATCGGGTAATCTTGCCCGTGTTGCGTTTTTGAGCGCATCAAGTACTCCGCTTTGACTGTGCTTTCTTGATCCGACCACACAGTAAATAAGAGTCCATTAAGTACTCTAAGAACTAAAGTGAAAAAGAGTCAACTCTGTACTTCCCACACAATGCGAACCTAGATCTAATCCTTAGCCCACGATCAGGAATCAGAGAGATCTATTTATCAATTAGGTTGGCTAATGTATTATTTGTGCACGATCATGCAACTAATTATACTCAAGAGCCTACACATTCACTAATGCAACCATTATGCGATAACTTCAATGTAGACCGATTATAATCTAATATGATAAACAATAATTTGATAGAATGAAAATTATATTAACACATAAAACTTGATACAAAGTTACCTCCAATCCCTAGAATGGAACGGTTAGTTCATCACATGCGATGAACACAACATTTGGATTGAATAAAACATCGTCAATCTTCAACAATCGGTAATAAAAATGAATTACAAAGTGTTTTCCGTCATGAGAGTGCTCAAGAACGGCCTCTAATACTCTAAATTTCGGATTCCTAAAGCTGTAATGCTAGGGTTTTATTTATACTAGGCTAGGGTTTAAGAGAAAGGACAAAACTGCCCAGGCTGAAAATCGGGGTTGAGCGGTCGCTCAACCCATACCCTGAGCGATCGCTCAGGGACTTTTCTCCGGATGGTAGCTACTGGATTTTGCGCGCTCGCCCAGGCTTCAAGCTGAGCGAGCACTCAAGCCTTTCTTCAGCTTTTGGACCTTCTTTCTTCAGCAATCAGGTCCCTGGAAACTTCATTTTGATGCAGAATAGCCCGAAATTCATCATTTTCATCAACTTTAACCCGAAACTCATAAAACACTAAAGCCCATATCAATAGCTTTAAAAACTCACAAAAAAAACACAATCTAAGTAGGGATATATGCACAATAGATGCGTATAAAACACATTTATCAATGCACCTTGTTACAATAATCACAAACCACAATAGGAGCTCATTGAGTCTCTAAATCATAAGTGTCAAATTGTCAACTCTATTCGATTCAAGTCCCAAAAGCTAGTAATTTAGCCAAATGGAATCTAATTATGATAGGATCTCACCACGATCCTCGTAAGGTTCAACTGTTCCTTAACTCGACTCCGTTGAGTCCTTACTGCAATTTCATCCAAATAGGGTATAAATGCTATATGCATTTCTAACTTGTTTCTATGTTCTCGTTTGAGGTATAGCTAGGTTCTTGTTCCATTCAGGAACCCTAGTTCAAAAAACCACTATGTCAAGTATAGAAAGGAAGCATAATGACAAATCAAGTTTAGTTCAATTTCAATTCATCATTCCACTTAGTAGTAGAATCCAAATTCAACATAAATTGATATCAGCTGAACAGATCACGCATAAAGGTAAAAACACTCAATATGCTTACAAGTCATATTATTAAATCACATAGAAGAACCACTTCTTGACAAGGTAAAAATCATGTTTTTAGTCATAATATCAAATATGCTTAATATTCCAGATTCAATTATAAAACCAAGCCAAGTTACAAACTTAACCATCAATCCATCAAATATTGTCCCAGAATAATAATTCATTCAATAACCCAAAAGTCCATAGTAGTCCAAGACTTAAATAAACACTAATCTTGTCGTGACCATGTCTTTAAAATCACAAGATGGATATCAATACAATACTAAGAGACCTCATTGAGGTCCTTCCAAATGTTGAAGTGTCAAGTAGTACCCATATAGGGTCAATACAAAGCTTATGGTCAAAGTTTTACAAACACTAGAGCGATGATAATTCATATGGCCAAACCATACCGGCGAGTTTTAGATAACATCTTAGTTTTCCTTGCAACTTATACAAATAGAATCCATATATAGAGTACTAAAGCAAACCCGACCCAAATCATCCCTTAGAAGTAGGTGTGGGCATCGGGTCGGGTTTCATATTTTTTGAGTTTTCGGGTCGGGTACCCGAAAAAACGGGTAGGATATTTCATTACCCGAACCCGCTCCGAAATAATTGGGTAATCGCACTTCAGGTACCCGATCTAATCGGGTAACCGCTATATCGGGTTCGGATTACCCGCTTTGTTTAAAACCACATATTTTTTTAATTGAAAAAAAAATCCCTAAATCCCTAATTGGTTGGTTTTGTTTTGGGCCTTAGTACGGACACGGTAGCACCAGCCGCCTCCTTAAATCCCTAATTCGTCTTCAGGGAATCAGGTTCAGGTCTTCTCTCAGTTCTCTCTCAGTCTCTCTCTTCTCCACTTTCCTCTCCCTCTCCCCTCAAAAACCCTAAAAACATTTCAGATTTCTCAATCGATCTCTCATCTCTCTCTTTGTCTCTCTTACGAGCTTGAAGCTTCACCATTCCATTTGCCAAGACGCCAAGGGCAAGTGGGCAACAAGCAACAGCACTTAGTCCAGTCACGAGCACGCTCACGCCTGACGCCTCTGTCGACTCACGACACCAACCGGCTGCCGTAGCAAAACACGACAACACCACCACAGCCCACAGGTCCACAACAGTTGGCGACGACGAAATCAAGGTCAGTTAGTTACTCTGTCTCTCTCTCTCTCCATTTCTCGTTTTTTCTGACTTAAATAGCGATGGATTGTTGTTATTTGAACAAATGAAAGAGTTGGGATTTGATCCCAATGGGGAAATATTCGTTGCAATTTTATCTACTTGTGCGAGTGCAGAAGCTGTCCAAAAAGCTTTAACACATTTTAAGTCGATGGAAAACGGGTTTAAAATTGTTCAAGTGATCAAACATTATTTGGATATTGTCAACGTTATGGGGGTATTAGGGCATTTGAATGAAGCCATGAAATTTATTGAGAACATGCCGCTCGAGCCCACGGCTGAAGTATGGGAGTGTTTGATGAATTTTGCTCAAATTCATGGTGATATTGAGCTTCAACTCGTGTAATTGTGTTGAAGACTTGAACTCTTGAACTTGAAGTATCAATTGGTTTGAGTATTAGATTATGTATTAATTGTGTATGTGTAATTGTTGGAGTTTTTGTGTCAATTTTTTTTATAAATCTGTACAAAGAGTCAAGAGTTAAAGACTTAAGTTAAGTCACTTCACTTAAGTCACAACTCACAAGTGGTTGATTGGTTGATTTAATGTAATTATGTAATTAAAAAAAATTAGAAATAACAATAAAAAAGGCATTTGAAAATCAGGTACCCGATCTGGTATTTCGGGTACCGCATCAAAACCCGCTAACCGACCCGTTTTTAATCGGATCAGGTTCGGGTAACCTGATAACCGAATAAACCTAACCCGATCGGGTTTTGGTTCGAGACCTGAAAACCCGAATCCGTTTGCCCACCCTTACTTAGAAGGGTTCTCAAATTCATTATCTTGGTTTCCCCAAGATATTCACAAGGCGACTCTAGTTAGTCGGTATTCCAACAACAACAATCTCAATTCCCTAGGTTTCATACAGGCGTAGATTACATTCTTACAAGTCTTGGGACTTCATTTGAAGTCTGACATGCATCATTAGTTCTAGTTCATAATTGAACCAATTTAAATGTCTTTCACTTGAGTCACACATTTGTGACCCACAATTGACCAATCCAATGACTAATGAAAATCTCGCACTTAACATCATTCAAGAACCTCAATTAGAGTCCTAAGCCACAAATCAACCTTAACACCAATTCAGTCTCATCCAATCAAATCTCAAAATTCCGTGATTGAGATTCGACGAACATAAGTAATTATAAGAATTTATCCTAAAACTCAAAATAACAACTTCTATAATTAATTGACTCAATTTGAGTCAAATTATAAAGTTCCAATCTCTAGGTCAAGGCATAAATTCAAGATTCATAATTTATTTCGGTTTCTAACCCAACAACAATTCATTTAAACCATAACAAATCCAATATACCCCAATAAACTCATTTGGGTTTAAACCCTCATATATATACAAATTAATCTTTCACAAAAACACATCTTTTAGACATGCTTAACAACAATAAATCGCGAGAAACAAGTCTCTACTAACACAACATTACAAATTGGCTAGAGAGAGAAAGTATAGGGTATAGTCACGTCACGCACCTATTTCGGGAAACAAACCTATTTGGATTGAATATTGAATCGGAGGAAAGTGTGCTACTCGCCAAGGGATTCGCGATGGCGGAGTCGGAACAACGATCGGGTGGCTGGAACTCCGATGATCGGAAATCCTCCATTGAAGCTTCCTTTCTCTCTCTCTCTCTCTAACCTTTAATGTTGGAAGTCACAAAATGAGGAGGGAGGAGGGCTTGATCAGATCATATGAAGGATGGGGAGTCCAATCTACCCCTCAAGGTTGTGGACAAGGCAAGGGGGAGGGGTTAAATTGGGGGTAGGATAGGTATTTCACACCCAAAAACCACAAAAAAAATATAAAATTGTTCGTAGCTAAATCAGGGGGGATGCGGGCGAATGGCCCCAACACCATGCGACTGCATGGTCACCAGAACTCCCTCCCACAAATCTCTGCCCACCATGCGAGGGCAAGCCCGAACCACCACGAAGGTTTGCAAGTCTGAAATGCTTATAATTTGGGCCTAAAAATGCCCCCAAACAACCACAACATCAAAGAGGTTAATCTTACCTCTCTACACACAATTGAAACACAAACGAACCAAGTCCGGGAAGAAGGTAAACGAGGGTCAAAGGCGAGACATACAACCAACGCATCAACCGTTCAAACACGAACTAGCCTAAGATAACACAAGCATGACAACACGTTCTCGATCATGCTAAGGCTTAGTTTACTAAACCTAAAATTCAATTCAACATCTCATAAGTCTTAAAGACATGATACAAGGCAAAGGGGAGCGTACATGCACTCCTAAGTTCCTAAAAGATCGAACAAGGCATTCGCGACTCGAATCTCATAACCAAGCATACTATGGTCAAGACCGAAGTTATAAAACATAAAAGAAGGGTTAAAGTATAACCGAGGCCACAAAAACGAACTACGCGAGTAAACTCTCGACCGAGTCGTCTTCCGACTACCGACGAGTCACGACTTGAAACTATAACAAGTTTAAGGTTATGGGTCATGGAGCCAAAACATTGGATTCTACCAAGTCATCTCACACCTTCCAAGGCTCTCACAACGAGCCGAGGAAGAAATGCTACGACCATTTGGCACGTAAAATAACGAAGTCAAACATACGAAGGTTCGGGGTGTCACATCCTCACCACCTTAAAAGAATTCGCCCCCGAATTCACAATTCTATAACTGATCTCAAGGTCAACACTTTGGCCTATAAACACAATCGAGGCGATCACCTGGGTGAGCCTCCTATTTCGATAGCAACCCTCGATCATCAACTCAAATCTATCTCAAAGTCGAGTCCTACTTGACTCTCGACAAGATAAAACAACCTATGAGCAACCTACTGCAACCTGATCAAACGTGGATGTCGAGGTTTAAGGCCTCTCAATCAGAAGTAAACAAGTCATTCCAAGACACTAAATAATATTCATGTGAAACACTTATAACATCAAGTTACAAAATCTCAAAACTATATACATAAGATTTGCATTTAGCAAGTTATCTCATCATTAGCAACACTTTCATATACAACATGCACATAATTGCACAAGTATAACAATACACATTTTTCTATTCATTCCATTTGGTAACGGGTTCAGTCAATTCCTATCTTATATCATATCATTCTACTTCTACGACGAAGACCTCTTGATAATCAAGTCAGGGGCCCTCTGAAATGACTTCAAAAGCTTTCGTCGTATAGGATGCGGGGTGTTCGTAAATCACATAAAAACATCCTTTAACACGGTCTCATGCACACGTAATATAGTCACATATAGGCATGACAATCCATATCATGCACATAATATATTAATCTACTATGCAAGTATACAATACTAAAACTTTTATCAATGTATTAGGCTTAAATCAAAGCAAACCAATGTCTCGAAGTCACTAGGTAGTAAATACTTACTAGTTAGTATACTACAATCCTTATAAGTCGAACCTTATACGACTGAAAATCAATCCAATCACAAATCACGTGGTCACCTTCCGGCTAATCACCAAGTCTCAACGTGAGACCACGACAGTACTTCGATTATCAGGGTATTCCCTCAATACTAGATAACAGGTAGCGGGAAAGAGTCCTCAAATTCCCGACACTAGGTAACACGAGCACTCGCGAACATGTATTATAATAACTATATATACTTATATAGAAATCACTAAATACACTAGGTACTACGGGAGGCTTAGCTACTTCGCTTTCGAAAAGTACCACAACGAACATTGGATCTAATGAATACCACGACGATCACCCTCGGGACCAACAATCTCAACTTATCCGATCACAATAATAGACTGAGAAACAATGGCTCTACTGAATCGCAACACACGCTCTTGTTATAACTGTAACTTAAAAGCGACATAGGATGAATATAAAACTCCTAGACATAAACTTACACTCACGACAATCTAGACCAACTGAACTTAGTACTCCAAGTCCTATTCCTTTACAAAAGAACATGTCAATAAGGCACTAAACACAACACTTGACGGTAAATACTCGACGATAACCCAAACCCAACCTAGGCCGTGGAACCTATCTTGGCTTATAGCTAACATAAGCTCTGATACCAACTGTAACATGACGAGCTCTCTACTTGTGTGGCCACATAAGGCACCTATCAGAACACTCCAAGAGTGGCTGCACCTTCTCTTGGTAGCCATTTCCACATGAAGCCTTTGGGGAGAGAATCACGCTTCACCACTAGTTCATGTGCGAGAGTGCCCAAAGACCAGACATCTCTGTCCTTTGCTCTGATACCAACTGTCACAATCCGACCCGACCCAGATTCCAACACGAAATCGCCAAGGTCGTGCCACTGGAACTAACATAAGAAGAGGACAAGCACTTGTTAAATAGTAGTGCGAGTCAAACAGTCGAGCTAACAAGCTCTAAACAAAAAGGTGAAGTCGTACTAAAATACAAGATTTCAAAAATTGAATTAGCGAAAGCAATAAAGAGATGATGTCCCGAGCTATGAAGCTCGAAACCAAAGCTAACGAAACCAAGAGAGACATATATCTCACAAAGGGGAAACTAAATCTAGCGTGTCACAACAATGCAGACGCTGAACAAACCATAGACACTCAGGCCAACGTTTTAACAAAGAACCAACCCGATATAACAATTACCAAACGACTAAAGCATACCGGGGTTAACCAACAACTATAACAATTAGAATAAAGAAAAACCCCAAAGCTACTACGTGCCCAGGAGACAACTGAAATAAATACTAAAACTACAATCAACGGCTCGACACAACACGTCGGCCCAAGAAGGAACAAATTCAAATACCCAAGTATTCTACCCGACCGTAAAGTCTAAATAACTTTAAGAAACATCAATCTCACAAGAATAACAAAGTACATAATATAAGTGACGATGCTAAAAAGAAGTAGGACTCCACAAGCTACTACTTGGGGAAGTCTGATGCTATTAGCACGAACCACACGATCAAATCTCGATCTATCGATCAGCTGCGCTCTGCTACAGACATGATCTATTCGGTTTCAACGCGGCGAACAGGTTACTGCAACTAGAAAACAAAGTACGAGATGAGTCATAATGACCTATCACGCTACTACAAGAGATATGTAACATATAATTATGTAACATAAAAATAAACATGGTGTCGTTTTGCAAATGACAAAAACCCATGTAGAGGTGTCGTATCATTTCGAAACTCCACAAGATAAACACTTATTTCCATTTCTAAGCCGTCCAAACGAACTAGGGTGGAATTCCTTGCTCATAACAAATCAAATCCATTAGAATAAACTTTCATAAACATCTTCATCTAGTGCTTCATATAATTCTCATATAAATCAAACTTATCCTATTCGCAATTTTAAACTTAAAGAGTCTTGGTATAAGCTAGCCTCGAAGGGGACAATTTTGGGTCTCACCATTAGTGAATTGAATGACAAGAGTCAGCTCGGCTATGCCGAGGAGGGTTTACCTCGGCCCAATAAATGGTTGCTTACAAAGACAGATTGGTGCACAGCTCGGCCTCGGCGACAGTCGGTCATGAAAGAGACGAGACTATCAGGGTGCGACAGCTCTGGCAAGAACCCTGCCGTGCGCCAGAAATACTGACACATACAACCAACCACTCCCCTGACATAAAGTGTTGTTTGGTCACTTTTCCTATCTAACCCGACGTCAAAGCATTTATGATCAGCCATAACATATCCACAAATGGGAAAGCACCACCTCATAGTCCATTATGGTATAAATATGAGACATTCTTTACAGTTATTGTTAAGCGAAAAACAGATATCCACAAATAGCATAATGTTGTTTCTCATTGTATCTTGATTTGTATTTGCTCATTCATTACATTAGATTCTATACTTAGTGGCTAAATGGGCTGCGTACCAGTTAGCGTGGCAACTGTGTATAAAACTTTGCCTTTAGAATAGTTTTTAGACTTCACAGGTTTTCGGCAGAAGACTTCGAGTAAAGGCTTCACCAGCAGACTTCTAGCAGCCTTCATCAGCAGACCTTGTCTACATTCGGACAACATGAGGTGTCAAGTTTATCAGAATGTCCAACTCAAGTGGATTATTTAATTCAGCTATCTATGGTTTGAATTTGAATTAATCTATCATCACCAACTCCTGACTTCCAAGGCACGCCTTTCCAGCTTTTCCGAAGAATGAAGACTTTCGCCTCTTGTACATGGCCAAGCAGGTTTACAGTCTGAAACAAATAGACTGTACCAACTATTACTGGTCTGCAAACTCTGTTTATCGCCCACCTGCTAGTTCCAGCAACTGTTCCTCACCATACCCTGATCAGTTCCAAATAGAGATGAAGTAAATAAAGCAGCTCCCGACATTTAAAGCTCCCAACCTAATAGAGATGTTACTCACTTCATCCTTTCCAATGGTCTCAAGAATACTCCGATATAAAAACTGCCATTGAAGACTGAAGAAAAGTGCGCGTGCAAGTATATATGCAAGCTCTGAATGCTCTGAATCTATTCAACAACATCAAATCATCATACTTAGTACATTCAAGAGATCATTAACTGATCAACGAAGTCCTCAAGAACAACAAGAAGATCTACATCAACTGTTAATCATTTACTTCTTATTGTTATACACTTTACTATTCTTCTGCACCTTGAATATTCTGCCTTATCAGATATTCAATTCCCCACCCCAAACACCAGTCAAATATTTTGTACACGATCCATTAGTGATTTCTGTAATAGAACTAGTGGAAAACATAGTGCACATTCAAATCCAAGGTTGACTACTTTGGTGGTGGACGTAGCACTGTTTATAGTGTGAACCATCTCAAAATACATGTGTTCTTTACATTCTGTTACTTACTGTTTTATACTGTCTTCATCAACTTAACTTATTCTTTAAGCAGCAAACTTCAGTAATCAGCCAAGTCTACTGGTAGTGCTTCACCAACAGACTTAGTCTGTCTTCCTAACAAGTCTTCCGTTACTTCAACCTTTTCAATAGGTTGTAAGTACTTAATTTTAGGAACTATTACGAAATGTTTTAAGTGTTTACTAAGCTATTCAACCCCCCCTTCTAGCTTAGTATTGTGCCATTTGAGACTAACACATACAACATTCATTCCAGTAAAAAGGCCAGAAGAAAGAGCCCCAGTACACTGTATTTACTGTAATTCATATCGCCCGTAATCTTATCCTTACGCCGGAGGGTTTGAGTCGGGTCACCCCCGACTCCTTAACGGTGTTGTTCATCTTTGCAGGACGGAGTTAATTCATACACACGTCACCTTCCAGCTCACCAGCATTGTTCGCTACGTGGACTAAAGACATGGTCACCACAACTTTGGTGTGATCAGTTTGGTTCCGTTGCTGGGAAACGTCTAAATTCTTGGCTATACTTAGTCCTCTACAACAAAAAAATGGTGAAACCTAAGAGAAAAACCTCTCAAAATATAACTTCGGTTGCATTAGCCATACCGGAGAACGAACCTTTCGGACAGGACGAGGGAATGGGTGACGCATGGCATGTCTCCCTAGCGAAACATAACTCTGTCACCCCAGTACCCGAACAATCGGCGAGGGCTCAAAGGAGACTCGTGTTGGGAAAACAACTATCTAAGGGCAAGAGCAAAGCCCCCAGGGAACATATTTTGAATGATGGTCACTTCACTGACATCAACTCGTCAGAGGCCGAAGAAGGGGGCGAGCAACCCACCAAAAAATTGAAGGCCCCCATGACACAAGAGCAAATGAAAAAAGAGTACACTTATTGGGATCATTAACGTGCTCTTCTCGTCCAAATCCAACAAGCATAGGCAAAAATACACGAGCTACAACGGGTAACTAAAAGCCTGGAGCGTATTCCTGTGGTCAATGTGTGTAGCTCATCTCCAACTCGCTCAAACACAATTTGGCAGAGGATAAGGTCGACGAGACTACCCGAACCAGCTGTTAAATCAACCACCAACGTTAGAGCGAGACTTGGCAAAAGGGTGGTGGCGCATGGCACAAAGTTAAATATGCATGCACGACTGCAATTTCCCCCTGAAATAGAGGACTAACGAGCTAATAGCGAGCTAGACGAATCACTCCCTCATGCATCCACTAATAGGAACCACACTCTTGTGGCCCAGGCCTCTCGCCAACTAACCAAACTTCCTGGTCGTGAGGAAGCCCTCACCTCGGCTCAAGTAATTGCCACGCCACCTCGGTCATAGGCTCGACACCTAATAATAGACCAGTAACAGATGTCGAGATAAGGGCATGGATGGAGAAGATAAACGCGAGACAGAGTAGTGGAATGATTAAAAGCACGATAAAGATAAGGGGACCTTTCACAAAACAAATTAGGGAAGTGGTCGTGCTGGCCAAAGTAAAAATCCCTAGCTTTGATGATTATGACGTGTCTACAACAGCTATAGACCATATGTCAGGCTTTGAGCTGAAAATGATGATTGCGATAAAGTTAGACGACATATGGTGCCTCGTCTTCGCTGGAACACTGAAAAAGCAGGCCCAACAATGGTACAATGGACTCCCTCACGATTCTGTTACCTGCTGGGAGGACTTTACGACATCCTTCCTATTAAAATTTGCATTTGCTGGCGCCCTGCCCAAAAGTGAAACTGACCTATACAGCATGAAGTATGAATCGGGAGAGTCTGTAATGTCCTACAAGGGGTGGCAATGACTGGCACGACACGATAGCACGAACCAGTACGACATGATTATAAAACACGATTACAGAGACAAATGGCACGATACGACACAACACGAAACACGACACGAAAGATACGAAATTGTTAATATATTCAAAATAATATTTATTGCTATATTTATGATCAAATAAGATAGATAATATGAAAACACGATAATGAGGCATCAACACGACACGATAGCACGAATTTCCACCCCATAACATGTCAAGGTTCAAGGAGATCCTGACTCAAATCCTAGACATTCGGGGCAGGCCTCCAATGGGGCAATTGTAGGTCTGAACTTTTGATGAGGCCGCAAAAGACGATTGGCGAAATGTTTTTGGATACCCAAAGAATGGCGCAGTTAGACGGTGAGGAGCTCAAGACAGCCACGATGAAGAACTCGACTAAAGCCTCAGGGTTAACCAACACGAACGAGCTGTCATTATCAAAAAACAAGGGTCGCCGAGGCCAGGACATAGAAAGAGCTCATCCAATGAGATCAAATCAGGAGGAGAAGCGCAGAACGGACCAAGGAAGTATGTTCGTCGGAGGGAGCAGGGGCCCTAGACGGGACAATGAATTGGAAGAATTCACCCCTCTGAATACTTCGAGAGAGCACATCATGAACGTGCTCCTCTCGGAAGACAAGATCACTTCACCTTGGCCACTGAGGTCACCTAACGAGAATAAAGACCAAAAGAAGCGATGCACTTTCCATAATGATATAAGACACCTAATAGAGGAATACATCCAGTTAAAGTGAGCCATACAACGAATAATCAACGAAGGGGACCCGAAGTTTGAAAGAAGGGAACCAAACAATTGCGCTCCAGGACCTAGGGCTCCTGGAGGTGATAACTGCCAGAACGGTATGCCCATAATCAACATCATTCGGCAGGAGGCCCCTAGTATCTCGCAACTAAAAAATACCATCAACAGCCTCACTTATTCGGTCGATTCTTTGTTAGACACAGTGGTTGAGCACGAGATTATGTTCCGGGAAGCCGAGCTAGCAACCAATGTAATAGCTCGACATCAACCGCTTACACTACAAGTCGGAATCCACGATAGCTACGTCAAAAGGGTGTTGGTGGACACAGGAGCAGCCAAGTACGTGTTATACTATAAGTGTTTTCTAGCACTAGGGCTTGACAACTCCAACTTAACCCCAACCCAAATCCAACTGGAAGGATTCACGGGACACAAAGCAACCACCAATGGAATCATTACGCCGAGAGTTGACCTCGGCGAAGGGGCCACCACCAAAAGCGAGGATATCACCTTTATGGTCCTCGACCTTCCATCTCCATACATCGCCATTCTTGATACACGTGCTTAAGTAAAATTCCAAATGGTTGCTTCAGTAGTGCATCAGCGGGTCAAGTTCACTACCCTAAATGAGGTGGGTATCCTAAAAAATAACGCAAGAACAACTCTAAAGTACATTATCGACGAGAAGAGGGAGAGCGATAAAAGGCACAAAGAGTCCAAGGTCGTAGAGGAAATGTTGGAGGAGAAGGAGAACCCAAAGCGAGCAAGGGGTCTCAGCGAAGGGACCTCCTCCCAATAGCAGTCAACAGACACTATCAAAGCTATAGAACTTGACAGTCTGAGACAAGAGCAAGTAGAAGTGGACAACCTTGATACAAGGGACTACTGATCTTACAGCCCTTAGAAGATATGGAAGAGGTAGTCATCAACTACGACTACCCTGAGCAAAAGAGCAAAGTCGGGATAGAAATCTCGAATAAGGAACGGGTAGTCATCATGCAAATCATAAAGGACAATATGGACGTATTCGCCTGGAGAGCCAAGGACATGGAAGGATTCAGCGAGGAAGTAGTGGTACACAAACTGAGCGTCGATCCCAATTATATGCCCGTACAACAAAGGCCAAGATATTTTTCACCACAAAACAAGAGGCTATTAAATAGGAGGTGTTGAAGCTGATACGGTCCAAAATTATTAAGGAGGTCCAGTATCCCATTTGGATTGCATATGTGGTCATGGTGAAAAATTCAAACGGAAAGTGGAGAATGTGCGTTGACTTCACCGACCTGAACCAATCATGCCCGAACGATTGGTACCTTCTGCCGAGGATAGATCAGCTTATAGATTCTATCGCAGGGTACAAAATCCTTAGTTTCATCGATGCCTATTTAGGATACCACCAAATCAAGATGTAGAGAGATGACCAAGGTAACACCGCTTTCAGAGTCGCAGGGGCATTCTACTGTTACAACATGATGTCATTCGGCCTAAAGAACACCGAAGCCACATACTAGCGTATGGTAAACAAAGTATTTGGAAGCCAGCTAGGGAGAAATGTTGGGGCGTACATTGACGATATGGTAATCATGACCAAGGAGTTTGATCATGTCAAAGATTTAGCAGAAGCTTTCGACAACCTCAGAAAAAACAAAATGAAACTGAACCCAGTCAAATGTGCTTTTGGTGTGACCGCGGGGAAATTTCTAGGGTACATGGTGAATGAAAGAGGAATTGAGGCTAACCAAGAAAAAATTAGCGCTCTTGCCGAAATGGAAACGCCGACTTGCATTAAGCATATCCAAAAGTTGAATGGAAGAATTGTTGCTTTAAAAAGATTTATCTTCAAATCGGCAAAGAAGAGCTTGCATTTCTTCAAAATTTTGAGAGGAGCTAAGAAATTTACCTGGAGTGAAGAATGTGACCTCATCTTTGCCGAACTAAAACAATACCTCGGTAGCCCACTGGTGAGTAGTCATGTCCTAGGCGAAATGTTGTATCTCTATCTCTCGGTATCTGATAAGGCTATAGCCTCTGTGTTTCTAAGAGAAGAGGGCACTCAACAGAGGCCAGTCTACTGTATTTTTCATGCGCTCATCGATGTCGAGACTCACTACCTAGACGTGGAAAAGGTCATACTTGCCTTAGTTCTAATAGCCAGGAAACTGAAGCCTTATTTCAAAGCACATGAAATTGGAGTGAATACGGATTTGCCCATACAGAGAATCCTTCATAAACCTGACGTGGCGGGAAGAATAATAAGATGGGTTGTCGAGCTAATCGAGTATGCAATCACCTACATCCCAAGGAAGGCCATTAAAGCACAAATGATTGCGGATTTAATTGCTGAGACATCATTTAGCTTAAAGGAAAAGAAGTGTCGTTCGCCGAGCTACAACAACCTAAACGAACAAATGTCCAAACAAAAGCTCGCACGAAAATCTTGACCCGCTCGACCTTGGACATTGTTCGTAGATGGTTCTTCAAGCAGTAATGGAAATGGAGAAGACATTCTATTGACAACCCCAGGCAATGAAGAAATTAGTAAGGCACTTAAACTCAATTTCTCGACGACAAATAACATGGCAGAGTACGAAGCCCTGATATCAAGTGGCGAGCTAGCTTACGAAATGGGAGCAAGATAAATCCTAATCCTCAGTTACTCACAACTTGTCGTTAAACAAATTTTAGGGGAGTACGGGGGTCAATAGCCCCATATTGACCAAATACAAAGAGCTTGCTCTCGGTATTCTCAACCAATTTGAATACTGGGAACTACAGCAGATCGGTAGAGCCAACAATGAAAAGGTAGATTACTTTTCAAAGTTAGCCACGGCTGAGCCTGACGAACTCCCTCAAGAAACATGGGTCGAAATCCTTGATGCGCCGGCCATTGATAAAGCAAAAATAATGATAGTCGAGCCGGTTATTGAATGTTGGATCGACGACATAAAAGAATATATTGAGTAAGGGGTTCTACCAGATGACAAATTAAAAAAATGGGCAATGGCTAGAAGGTCAGCTAGATACACGGTAATCGAAGGATTGTTGTACAGAAAATCCTTTTCAAGACCGCTTCTACGATGCGTTCGCCCTGAAATAGTGGAAGGCCTTTTCGCCGAGGTACACGGAGGGGTATGTAGAAGTCACCCATGGGACGAACCTTGGCAGACAGAGTTATTTTTCACGGATACTATTGGCCAACCATGAGAAAAGACGTTAAGACATATGCGCGAAGGTGTGATCGTTTCTAGAAGTTTGTAGATATCCCGAGATTACCATCGGCACCACAAACTACAGTTGTGGCGGTTTGGCCATTTGACATGTGGGGAATCGACCTAGTCCGACCTTTCCTTTTGGCAAAGGGAAAAAACAAATTTTTGATAGTGGCAGTAGATTATTTCACCAAGTGGGTTCAGGCCCAGCCTCTCGCAAGCATCACCGAACAAAAGGCCATTGACTTCATCTGAAACAATATATGGTGTAGATTTGGGTTACCAAGGGAAATCGTCTCGACCATGGAACTCAGTTCTCAAAAAAATCACGATGAAGTATGAAGAAAGAAGGGTCAGACATTGGAAGTCATCAGTGGCACACCCACAAGGAAACGGTCAGGCCGAGGTAGGAAACAAGCAGATTATTCACGCCTTGAAAAGAAGATTAGATGAAAAGAAAAGGGAATGGCTCGAGGAGCTTCCAATTGTTCTATGGGCAATAAGGACCTCGGCGCGAGGCTCTACCAGCGAAACTTCGTCCTCTCTAACCTATGGCACTAAGGTCATTTCTCAGGTCAAAATGGCCTTACCCACGGCAAGAGTGGTCTACTATGAGCAAGAAAGAAACCTAGAAACCATGGGACTTGACTTGGACCATCTGGAAGAAAAAAGACTGGAAATATGACTGAAAGCAATCAACTACAAAAAGCTTGCCAAGGCACATCATGACAAACGAATGAACCCCCGATTGTTTATGTCGGGAGATCTGGTGCTACGAAAGACCAGAAACAGAATATGTAAAAAAAAAACTCTCGCCAAATTAGGAAGGGCCATTCCAAGTCATAGGCCTATGCGAGCAGGAACTTACATGTTATCCAAACCAAACGAAATTCCGCTAAAAAAACTGTGGCACTCAGACCACCTCAAAATGTATTACCGATGAAGCTTTTGTAAACAACGACAAAATCAATGAAAACATGTCTCAGATGTTTATGGAAAAGTGATACAAAAAAGAATCAAAATTAGGCATAAACGGCCATTCAATTCCCTCGAAAGCCGAGGATGAACAAGGCATATACGCCTATTCAAGTCCCTCGAAAGCCGAGGAAGAACAAGGCATAAGCGCCCATTCAATTCCCTCGCAAGCCGAGGAAGGACTAGACATAAGCGCCAATTCAATTCCCTCAAAAGCCGAGGAAGAACAAGGCATAAGCGCCCATTCAATACTCTCGAATGCCGAGGAAGAACAAGTCCTAAGCGCCCATCCTACTATACTCACATAAGCATTTCACACACATAAATACACAAACAGACATACATTACCCATGATCCAGTAAATATAAACGACCTTTCAACGAGGCCAACATGTATACAAAAAATATATTGTATCAATATTGTTTAAAGACAAAAGCTAAGATAAAAAAAATAAATAAGACCCCCTAAGCTCTCTTGCCTTGAGTTCCAGCCTCCTCGGCCTCATATTACTTCTGGGCAAGCTTGTCACGATTGACCTTCTCTCTTTCCAACTCCTTCATTAGCTGATCTCCTACATAAAAATTGGGAGCGAAAGAGGCAGAGAAGGTAGGCCTTGGAGCGTAAGGGAGTAAGCTTTCTTTGAAATAAATTCTCCTCTCCTTCAAACAAGCGAACAACTTCTTGTTCGCAACAGGAGGAGGAACCCATTCTGGAGCACCGTTCTTCTCATCCTCCGCCCTCAGCTCTTCAAGCTCATCTTGATCAAAAGGCGCAATGGAGGAGACTCCCCGACACTCCTCTCCGTAGGTGTCAAACCGAGCCATTTCCAGTACCTTGTCGAGAAGGACTCCAACTGCGAGGGCGGCCCTGAAAGTCTAAACATGTCTCTTCTCGAAAAACTCCATGCATACATTTTCATACTTTTCACCAGCTATAAAGTTGTTGATTATTTGATCTTTGCCAGGAAGAGCCTGAATCTCAGCCTTGAGGTTAGCATTCTCCTGGGCCAAGGAGGCAACATTTTCCTCCAGCTGACTCTTCTCCGAGACAAGGTCGTCTTGCTATGCAGCTTTGGCTCCCAAAAGTTTTTCTCTCACCAGCCAGGCATTCTTTTCTTTGAGCAGCTACTCAAGCTCGTTGTCCTTAGCACGGAGGCTACCCTCCAAAAAATCCACCTTGGACTGCAAGGATTCAGCCTGGGCATAAGCTCGGGAGCAATCGGCCTTTGAGCCCTCCAAATCCTACTTCAGATCGGCGAGAGCTCCAGAGTAACGGTTGACCCTATCGGAGAGGGAGCCGAACAAAATGCCGAGCTGAAAGGAAACATAATATGATCAGAAAATGATGCGTGCAAAAATGCAACTGAGGCAATAATACCCGTCCGTATCAAGGAATAAAGTGTACCTAAGTACGAGTTATCGATCCCACATGGAATGTAAGTAATTCTCACTCCAATTAAGCACCAAAATTAGGCTAACTAATTATATTTGAGTGAAAAGAAAATGAATTAAAATCTAAAAATATAAACAACCTAAGAAAGCAATTAAATCTAATCTAATGCGAAGGTGTTTTGGCAACAACAAATCAAGATAAAAAGATAGGAGTGCAATATTTCTAGTCTAGCCGGCGTTTAATTTAATCCTCTTTTTACTTTTCTTTAACTCAAGTCTTGGTAGTCGGGCGCACTATAATATTCGCTACGGGCTCTCGCAATGTATAACAAATCTAGCTACAACTTATAGCTACAAGCTCTCGCGTCTTATAACATAGGAGAAAATAGCCGTAAGTCAAAGCAAGCACCCAATGACTATCTACGCATGATCTCCTCTCGGTCTCACGTATTGCAAACAATTATTGTGATTTTCAGAACTAATAGGACGGGCTATCATATAATTCTAGTGATCATCTAATGGTTCGATACGCCATTAAAAGCATGAATAACACAAAATAATAACCAAGCGCATTAGTAATACTTCGCAAAAAGAAATCCTCTAATTTTTTCTACCAATCATGTTGTTAGCCGATACCTCAAAAATTGGTTAACTATGGGCTCTCCCATCTTATAGTCAATCCTAATTTCCTCGACCTCGCGAATGGTTAAGGTGGTTCAATCGCGTGTCAAACCAAGTCTTACAATGGCTATCGGTGTGTGTCACAAAACACCAATTATTAAATTGTTTGGTCCAAAATATAAAGGTAGCTCTCACGGATCCTAAATATTTCTAAAATCATTTAATTAATGGTCAATTGATTAAAATCATTAAACTCACAAAATAATAACTCAACATCAATGTGTACTAAATAAAGAGATAGAAAAATAATTGCATTCCATAGATAATTTAAGCACAAACCAATTCAATATTTACAAAATTAATCAACCCTAGAAATCAAAACAAATATCTTAAAATATAAGTTGAAAGAATTAAACCGAAGAATCGTTAATCTGGGGTTGAAATCTTTTGTAGATGCATCCTTGGCCCTTGAATTAAAGCTTCAAACCTTCAAAGGTGATCAATATTTGGATATTTGGTGAAATAATGGGGTGAAATGGGGCTGGTGGCCCATTATGGGAACAATGTCCCGCAATGGGGACTTGGTTTTAAAAAATGAGGCTACGTGGAGAATAAATGGAGAAGGCACAAACAATGCAGACAAGTCAGGGGCAAACTAGGGAGTGCAAGAGAGATTTAGGGGCTGAAATGGAAGATTCAAGGGCTATGGGTCACGGCAGGGGTAGGGTTAACCCAACAGAGACACGCGGGTCAACCCGGGGTTAAATGGGCTGTAAATGTGAGGGGAAGTGGGCTGGAAAGGCTGGCAGGAGGTTCAGGATGGATACGGGTTACCCGGATACGAAGAAGGATGACGCGGGTCAAGGCTGGGCTGTGGGTAGGGCAGTGAAACATGCGCTTAGCTAGGCGACAACACACATGAGGAGAATCTGGAAATTGCTCCAGTGCCCCTGGCCTTTCTTGGATGAGCGTCGGTTTCCTTCCTTCCCAGACCTATCATTTAGGTCCTCAGTTAGAGCTGTTAGCCTCCGTTAAGCTTGAATTGCCTTGGAATACTTAAAAGACTTAACGGACTTTGACCAAATAAATTGCAATTCAACTTTAAAACCCAGAATTGCCTTGAACTTCATGCTTTACACCATATAAATGCTTGATTATGCATGGAGACCTACATTAAGCATAAATACACAAATAATAATATTTCCAAAGCATAATTAACTCAAAAATAGCAAAAAATAGAAGGAAATTCCCAGGAAAATTCGTGGAAATCTTGTGCTCATCAGAAAATAATAAATTCCTCCAGTACGTCTCAAAAAAAGTCATAGAAAAGAATGATACCTGATTCATGGCAATACCGGTTAGATCAACGACCTTGTTATCCGAAAGCGAAGCAACGCTTTCGATAGATTCTTGAGGGATGAACCAGTGCAGCAACCTGTGCCCAAAGCCAATGTTCGAAGGACAGTTATGACCCACGAGTCCGAGAAGAAACTCGAGCATGAACCTTCTATCTTCATCGATTGACACCTTCGGCAAATCGGTACCAATAGAAGGACTGAAGGAGGGGCAGACTCAGCGGTAGCAGCTGTATACTCAGACAGAGCCGTAGTCTCAGCTATAATGGTGTCCTCGACAAGAATAGCCACAGTCTTCTGCCTCATCGGCCTTGAAGCCCCCGTCAAGTTCTCTCCCCTCTTGGCCTTTAGAGAAGGCAGAGGTGCAGCAGCTAATTTGTTGACATATTTGTGCACCCCTACCATCGGCAGGGCCTCGTCGTCTCGCTTTTGCAGAGACTTCAACTTGGCCTCCATCTCTTCTAGCCTTTTTTGCAGCTTGGTCGCCATCTCTGAACATGACTTCATATCTACCAAAAAAAGAAGTTTACATCAGATACAGTAAAAGTAAGATATGCATAAAGGAAAGAAATAAGCAGAAATAAAGAAACATCGACCTGGCACAAAGCAGCCAGGCTCGTTTTTTCCCCTACACTCCGGACACTCCGAGCCAAAAACGAAGTCCTGGTGAAGAGTCCAGCCATCTCGGCTCACGTACTCTAACAAGGGTAAAGCTCTCTCCACACCCTCAAACTCAACAACCGAAATCCCAAGTTTCAAGAGCAATGCCTCGTCTCCTACAAGGGCCTTCCAGTTGTAGCAGCAAACTTGCTCCCCCTCGGCGCCAAGTAAGGGGGCTTCAATGGCACGCTTCATGGCCAGATCACTGGACTTTAACTTCTTGGTCTTATGCAGACCGTGAGGTTTCCCTTCGGGGACCTCGAAGTTCCATCCTTGACTAGACTCCCCAGGATGACTTTGTCTGACCAGCGATGGTCCTTGTTGCCGAAACCGGCTAGATGGGGGAACCCTTGAGCATGCCTTAGACAGGAAGCCGATCAATGGAAATGCTCACCTTGTAATAATAACATAATAGAGACAAGGAGGGCTCGAACCCCCTCGACCTAGTGCAGACGACGAAGGAGACCAAGGCTCTAGTCAGGTTGGGAGTCAGATCCAAGGGAACGGAGCTCGTCTCAGTCAAGAGCTCGCAGATGAAAGGATCGAGGGGAAGCTGTAATCCCGATGACTCGAAAAAACTTAATTAGAAACCCATGTGCCCGCGAAGTTGGCACAGCTCGCTGAGACCTAAAGTTGGGCCTGGGGCCGACCCTCGGAAGTAGGTAAAGCCGTATACCTGGGACCACTCGGTTATATCTTGAGGGTTTATGTAATTTTTGAAAGGCCGAAGATAACGAGGGCCATTCTCGTTCCCTACCCCAAGGACCTTTTGCCGACCAGATATAAAAGCTTCACCACTACCTGTCATTCTCTCGACTTGATGATTTCGCAGAACCCTCTCCACTCGGCGATAGTGCAAAACTCTCTCCCTGGTAAAAAATTAGGTTATTAGACTCAATCGGAGGCGATCCTTTGCCCATAAAATCTTCATATATAGGAGTATCTGAGGGATACTCAGGGGGCGAAAAAAACTTCATCAAAGAATTTCCAATAGGAGCTAACCTTCACCCCCGAGCTCGCAATAATGAACCTCGCTTGCCCAACAGCGATATATCTGCCTTGAAACTGCCTATACATAGGTCCCCTCTTTTGCGACTTGCCAAAGACAGACTCCAAAAATGACATCTTGTCATCAGAATCAATGGAGGAAAATGAATAAGGAGAAGAGAGGTCTGAACCGGGGGATCAAAGGTATCCTCTATGTAAGTGGTGCGATCAACTATATTTTCCTCGATGTGAGACACGTTAAAGGTAAACCCACGGGCTTCAAGACCTACGGAAGAAGGCCCGGCCTCGGGATTTAAGGAAGATGGCCTGGCCTCGGGCTCTAAGGAAGGTGGCATGGCCTCGGCAAGAGAATCAACCTCCTCCTCGGCCTGGAACGGCAGGTCAACATTTGCCATAACACTACCAGGCAAAGGACTCCTAGTTGATAAGGGTTTTATACAAAAATTGTTCCTTGCTAAAAGATCGTTCCAATAATCTATCAATTCGGGGAAACGTGATGAACTACTAGATGTAGAAATGAAATCACATAACGAGAAAACCTATGTTGATACATTTTAATAAAGGCAGTAAAAGGAAATAAGGGGGAATATCGTAAATGCTACAGAAAATTTTCGTTTTACTAGACAAATCGCAAGGACTACCTAAAAACACGAAGAAACCATCGAAAAAAAAGGGTTAGCAAGGGGAAAAGGGACAGCCTTAACAGAAACAGATGAAGAAAGAGAAACAACTCAAGAAATTTAAAGGAATAAGAAAAAGAGAGAAAATACACCTACTGGAACACGGACAAACAGAGAAGAAGCACTGAAATACACCGAAAAAACTTGTCGGAGATCGCTTGAGAATGAAGAGGAAAAGAGAAGAACAGTAGAAAGAGTAAAAGTGAAAAACGGAAAAGTGAAAAAAGCTTTAAGTACATGTTCAAAATGGTGTCATGTTCGAACCCGGGTCACCCATTTCCAATGGGCAACCCGCGTGTTTTTGCTGCGCTAGGACAAAAACGTCCCTTCATTTTCCCGTCGAGTCTTTTATTTTCCCAAAAAGGGCGGCACAAACAGTAAATTCAAAATTTGAAAGGACAAACCAAAATTTATGCTCTGACAATATTAAAGAGGGAAAAAATCATGATTGCACAATTTCCCAAGAATCATTTGTCACTTCATCTCCCACCTAAACTGAAGAAAATCAAGGTCACCATTTATGCCGAGATAAGATGCCAAGAGACGAGCCTCAATGACTACTCGCTAAACTTCTCTGTCTGAAAAGCTTGAAAATCACCGCGAGAAGTAGGGGGCTACTAAAGGGTCTCGACATAAGCTAGCCTCGGAGGGGACTATTTTGGGTCCCACCATTAGTGAATTGAATGACATAAGTCAGCTCGGCTATGCCGATGAAGGTTTACCTCGGCCCAGTAAATAGTTGCTTAAAAAGATAGATTGGTGCACACGGCTAGTACAGCTCGACCTCGGCCAAAGTAGAGCCAGCTCAGCCTCGGCGACAATCGGTCATGAAAGAGACGAGACTATCAGGGTGCGACAGCTCTAGCAAGAACCCTGCCATGCGCCTGAAATACTGACACACACAACCAACCACTTCCCCTGACATAAAGTGTAGTCGCTTCTCCCATCTAACACGACATCAGAGCATTTATGATCCGTCGCAGCATGTCCACAAATGGGAAAACACCACCTCACATAGTCCATTCAGGTATAAATATGAGGCATTCTTTACATTTATTTCTAAGCCAAAAACATATATCCACAAATAGCATACAACATTCATTCCAGTAAAAAAAAGGTCAAAAGAAAGAGCCATCAATGCACTACATTTACTGCAATTCATATCACCAGTAATCTCATCCTTATGCCGGAGGGTTTGAGTCGGGCCAATCCCGACTCCTTAACAGTGTTGTTCATCTTTGCATAACGAATTTAATTCATATCCACGTCACCTTTCAGTTCACCAACATCATTGACTACGTGGACTAAAGACAAGGTCACCATAACTTTGGCGTGATCAAAACTTTTATTAGTAAACAATGTTATCAGTAAATCAAATGTGATAACATCTATCCGTAAAAAAAACTTATCCTAAACTATCTGTATAAAATCAAATGTGATCAAGAATATCATATACTACCGCAAAATCAAACTTATCATATCCTCAATTTTAAAGTTTTATTAGTAAGCGACTTTATCATAGATCAAATGTGATAACATCTGTCCGCAAAAAAATGTATCCTAAATACTTTCATTAGTAATTTTTTATTTGTAAAACTTTTATTCTCATTTTACAGAAGGTTGACACGTGACAGTCATTTTACAAAAAGCCGCCACATGACAGCATTGACTTCTATTTTAGTAATAATTAATATATATATGCAAAAAAACCTGGCCTATGTTAGTTTTTTTCGTTTTGAACCATGTGTGTGTGTGTTTTTTTTTTTTGCATAAAAACCTCAACCTAAGTTTTTTTTTTCAAATAAAACCTTCGTTCAAAACTCGTTAGTTTTGTGACGGGAAGGTGTCTGGACGTCCGACGTGGCCGCCTACGTGGACTGGCGAGAGTCTTCACATCCACGTCAGTTTCCCGTCAATTTTTTTTATGTTAAACCTTGTCCTATTTTGATATTTCAAAACTACCCATTTTTTATCAGATTTTTTTTCAAATTTGATTGCAATACAAACCTCATATAATTTTAAAAACTTCATAATGAATCGTGGCAGTTTGAATATATATATATATATATATATACTAGTATACGTTCCCGTGCCATAGGCACGTGGCATATGCACAGTGTCGGTGTGAGATCAGTTCAATGAATGGTCGGGATAAACAAAACCCATAACTGACATGGTAATTTAAACAAAACCCACAACTGAAGGTTTTATATGTAATTGTAGAGGGGTAATTCAAACATAACGCATCATTGAGGAGTTCATTTATAACTCACATACTTACGAATTAATCTGGATCGTCAGTTGTGTTTAGTACAATTCGGTCGCCAGTTAGACCCCGAGCTCTTTTATAATATAAATATTATTCGAATTATAATAAATAAATCATATTTTGAATTTAATATTATTATATTATAAAAAATCAAATTATTGTAGCTATGTCAAATTTAATATTATTAAAAATAATATTTTTTGAATTAAAAAATATTATTGTAATACTAAATAACTAATTATTACAAATTTAATAATTTTTGCAATATTATTATTGTTTGTTAAATATGGTGGGGTATGTAAAGTTGTTGGAGATAAAGATGGTAGGGTATGCAAAAATATTGGATTATGTGTCATTGTTGAAAGAATTTTTTGGTTTCAAATCAAACGAGTATCAAATAAATTATTCTATTAATTTGTAATGACGTGTGTTTGATTTGATATTCGATTGGGTTAACAGTGTGAGGATAATAACTTTAGGGTTGATATTCTAAATGCTTAATTATTGAAAGGGGAAGAAGTAAAAGTAATAGCACTACCAAAAAGCATAAGTAAAAGCAAAAGCAAAAGCAAAAGCAAAAACAAAAACAAAAGCGAAAGCAAAAGCAAAAGCAAAATATATTATTTATTATATTTTTTATAATGGGGTTTGTGTTTCGCAGTGAGGTTTGATTGAACTGTCCTCTAGCCCAATAAGCAAAATATATTATTTATTATATCAATTCAATGAATAGCTGGGATAAATAAAAATCATAACTGACGGGGTAATTCAAACAAAACCCACAACTGAATGTTTTATATGTAATTATAGAAGGGTAATTCAAACATAACTTATAACTGAGGGGTTCATTTGTAACTCACATATTTATGAATCAATCTGGATCGTTAGTTGTATTTAGCACAATTCAATCAGGACCACCAGTTAAACCCTGAGCTGTTTTATAATATAGATATTAATTCATCCAACAATTGAAAATATGTTATAAGTATACTACTTGTGCTTAAATATTTTTTGTAATTATGATCAACTTTAGTGATATTAATATATCTCTTATTTATTAGACATTTTAAACCCAACTCTTTAGAACAGATGAGTGGTATATGAGAGAGCTGGGCAAATGAGGACATCGGCGTACCATTTACAAACTCCAGGGGCACTAGCGTAATTGGCTGGAAGTCCCTCACTTAATTGTTGTCACATGTAGGGCCAGCCACGTCACCCTTTCCAATTAGTGGTGTCCCGCATGAAAGATTAATGGAGCCCCAGCCCAGCTCACTCCAGATCCAGCTCCAGCCCGCTTTCTTGCCTTGTCTACCTCACACCTCGACCAACTTGCCGTGGATGGTCCGTGTGTCTTAGTCTCTGGGTTAGCTTGTTGGCTGTCGAGCCCTGTCCCCCATTTCTTTAGTTTTTTTTTTAATTGTTTTCCTTATTTTCTTTTATTGTTGAACCTAAAAACCCTAGATATTTCCAGTTCTACCCTTCCTCAAGCTTGGGCTCTACACTTCATTATTTTGGGGAATCAATCGGCTAGGTTATTAAGAGCAGATTAGGGGGGAGAACATAAGACGGGAGACGACTGAAGTAGAAAAGGGAGCATCTTAATTTCTTGTTCTCCATCATCTCTCACTTTGATTTTGCCAAGGAATATTGAAGGGTTGTCATCCAAATCTCCATTGAAGTACTGTAACTCATACTCTCTATTTTTAATATTATTATGGAATATTTTATTAGAGCATTTGTGTTTGATTTCTCTAATATTATGCGCTAAATATTTGTTGTTAGGATTGTGATGAATCTCTAATTTTGAAGCATGCTCTAATATTTCTCCCTCTCTCAGTATTACTATAATCTATGCTATGGTTATTATTTTGTTGTGTTTAATGCTTCTAGTTATTTGATCAATAATTTGATGATTTTAAAATTGTTTTGGATCCGCGAGAGCTACCATTACTTTTCGAACTTAACAATTTAGTTGTTGGTATTTTGTAGCATAGAGATATAACACAAAATCCAATAGTGAGTTTAGAGAACTTGTTCTTATTGCAATTTACATACTTTATCTATAAGATGCGAGAGCCCGTAGATAGGTGTGCGAATTAGGGTTGCTATAACATGCGAGAGTCCGTAGTGACTAAATTTGTATTTTCGGCTAACCTAGGTAATTTATAGGAAATTGATAGAGTGGATTAATCGAGCATGTGGATAAATAGAGTGAAATTACAATCCTAGCATTTTTCATCCTTGAGAAAAATATGTGTTATTTGTGTGTAGTTGGTAATCTTTATTTCGTGTTTACTTTCTTATTGCTTTAATTTTAGTTGCATCGCTAGAACTCGATTGTTTAGATAAAGTCATTAGATCCATAATTTTAGTACTTAGGAAAATATACGCCATAATTGTCACTGTGGGATAGATACTTGTGCTTACGCACTATATATTACTTGTGGACGACCGGGTACTCTTGCCCGTTGTATTTTTCGCCCGTCAGCGGTCTAGTGAGTGGCATAGCAGAGGCGACTCGACGAGAAGAGCTCAAGAAACTGAGAGAGAGAGAGATCAAACTTATCGATGAAGATGACGAAGAGCAGTGTAGGCTGCCACTTTGGAAAGAGTCTCAGAGATGAAAGACCGAAAGAATGAAACGGGAATCGGGATAGCCTAGGGTTTTTTACTTTTTTAATATCTCTTTTTGGTTTTTAATTTTTTTATTAATTTTGAATTTTAAACATCGGGTCAGGCTTGGTAAATCGGGCTTTTTAGATCCGGGCCAACTGTGCCCTGCGAGCCTGTCGGGTCATGCCAAAAAGGCCCGAGTTCTTTTCGGCCACCAAAATTGAAGCCCATACCCATGAAAATCAAGTGGGCTGGACCGGACCTATGGGGCGAGCTCAATTTTGATAGCTCTAATCACACAATATTTACTTAATACAACACACATGAGGGGTAAAGTGACCATTTTTCCCTTATGAATTTAAAAGGGAAAAAATGAAGAAACAAAGGGTAATAATAACAATTTGACTTTGTGAGCACTGAATCATGCTTCATTCCAAAAAATGTGGGTGCTTAACAAATATTTTCAAAATGTTAATCTCAAAATGAGCACCGAATTTAAAGTGATTCCCAGTAGCCTTTTATAGGCTTTTTTGACTTTGTGACTCTCCAAAAAATAAAATAAAAATCAACATTTACTACCTACCTACCCAGCATTAATAGCCAACCTTTAAATCTCTCCAAAAAAAATCATGGGTTGCTCAAACATTTTGTGGGGTGCTATATCAGTAGGAGAGATTCAACAATCTTTGGGCGGACAAAATTATCTCACATAGGCGGACAAAATTTTCTTTCTAAAAGAGATTCAAAGATCTGCAAAGTGCTCTCTCCGGCAAATCATATTGAAATGGTATGTTTTCTACTCCACCACCTCCGCCCATATTAAAATTCTAGATTTTTTAAAATTATTTTTTAATACAATAGCCGACTTATGGGGCTGGGTATTACTTAGGAAGAAACAACCGGATGAGATGGCTTTAAAGTTTATATAGCCAACCTTATGAGATGACTATTATCCATGTATAGCCGGCCCTATGTGATGGCTCTCATGAACATTTGTGATGCACAACCGGGTTTATTAAGCTGGGAAACCTAGGGGAGGCAGTTGGAATTATATAAATTAAAGGGGGCGGGTTAGTTGCAATTTTGCAAAGGGAGGCTGCTAAGTAGTTTTAGATTATAGTTTATATCATATTTTAGTTTTATGTTAGTTTATAATCATTGCAATTTAAATGTTAATAGTTAATTACATAGATATTGTTTGTTATTATTATTGCACATTAATTTAATTTATTAGAAATTAGTATTTGTTAATAATTTATCTACCATTAATATTTTTTAGTAATAATTATGGATATTTATTTTTGTGACTTGTTAATAATTATGAATAAAACAAATTTACTTACGTGGATAATTATAAATAAATGTTGTTAATAAATTATGTTAGTATATTAAATAAATACAAGTATGTAGATAAATAATACAAATTAGTACGTATGTCGATAATTTGATATTTGATACAAGTACATAGATGTAGATAATAAAAAATAAAAGTGCACAAATTATTATTATGAATAATTACCAATATTTAATAATTGATATAATATGTAATTACATATATATTTTTAAAATTTGTCATTAAATGTGTTTAGTTGTTATTAATTGTATTATTTATTAGATGTCAGGATTTGGTGGTCGTGGACACAGTGATAGAGGAAAGAGACTAGCAATGGAATACGAGAATGTTGATCTGCCAGATGAAGAGAACCGAGTGTTCCGAGTACCCATATCCCCAATGTTGGCTTTGGACACACACACCTATAATGAGTGGGGCATCTATCGATCACATGCACGACGTGGAGAGAAAATTGTGTTAGTCCCAAAAGGCATAACATTAGGTTAGAAAGGGGGGGGGGTGAATAGCCTAGTTACGCTTAAAAACTTTGAGTTGATTTGCTTAAAGTGAATACTAGCAACTATCGATAGAGTTGCAGTAGCGGAAAGAGCACGGGAAATGCTCACTAAGTCTACCGATAAGTACTATCGGTAGATTTGGTGATTCTCAAAGTTTAACGCTAATAGGTAACAAGATAACTAAAGAGATAAGTTGTTAACGAGATATGAAGCAGTAAGTAAAGAACTCAAGGAAATGGTTCGCACTGTGAATATTGCTATGTCCACCACCGGAGTAGTCAACCTTGTATTTGAAATGTGTACTATGTTTTCCACTAGTTCTATTACATAAATCTCTAATGGATCGTGTACAAAAATATTTGACTGGTGTTTTGGTGGATGTAGTGAATATATTATGAACAGAATATTCACTGTGCTATATAACAGTTAATGAAACAACAGACTAAGAATATAATAAATGTAAATGATTGAGCAACTTCTTGTTGTTGTTGAAGACTTTGTTGATCTGTTAAGGATCTCTTGAATACACTGAGAGTAAGAGCTTGTAAGTTGTTGAATCGTTTCAGAGCATTAAGTTATTCATTTTCAAAGGCGGCATTTATAAGAGATAATCCTTTTAACCGTTGGAGAAGAAACAGAGTAACAATTACATTAGGCTGAATCCATTTAATGCAGCAAGTTGTTGGTTTGAATCTCCTTCGAATAAGGTCTGATCAAGTATGGAGATGGAGCAGTTACTGTGTAGGAACAGTTGTAGCCGAAAGGCTCATACCTACACGGGTTGGTACAGTCTGCTGCAATTGTTGTTGTGTCAGTAATCATCAAAAAGGAAAGTCTCATTTGTTTTATCCATGAAACACGGATAATGAGTCTTCAAGAAGTCAACTATGGAGAATCCTTTAATCAAATTTTCATTTCGAATATCAGAGAGGATAATCCTTGGATAAATGCTGAGTTGGACATCTTAGATCCACGTCTTCATATTCATATTAAGCATCTTCAAAATATAAACAGATAAGGTGTAGACACCCCAATTTTGTACCTCTGGTATGTAACATGACATGAAATATCAAGACATGTTAAAAAGCTAACAAATGTCAAGTTACAAGGTTAAAAATGTAAAAAGCAAAAGCAGGATGCGTAAACAGTGACCATAGGCGATGCCCATGGTCACTTATGGCGCCGCGCCCAGTATGGCTATGGGTGGCACCCAATAGTTCCAAATCCCCTGTAGCAGTTTGCCTTTGGTGTAATCTCTCAAGCGCGCGGTACAAGTCGATGAAGCTAAGAAAGAGAAAACTTAACATCGAAGGAAAGCCTCTCCCAGCTTATAAATAAGAGGCCCCGACTTGTGAATTCACAGACAGTTGAAAAAACACACTTAACGCGGTGAGTTCTCTCGAGAGCGCTGTGAGATTTATTCCTCTAGCCTCGAAGCTCCGCCAAATCTCCCCCAAACACAAAAACCAGTCAGCCAAAGTGAAACCTAGTTGCCTTGCTAGGATTCCGCTTTATTCCACCGATCCAAAAATCTCAAAAATAGCAGTTTTCCTACTTGAATTCAAACGCCAAATCCACAAAAAAACAAGCAGTTGCTCTGCCCGATTTTCGCCGTCAACAAGCAAACAACAACAAAAAAGCAAGCAGTTACTCTGTCCAAATCCCGAGACCGAAAAGCAACTTTCGGAAGCAGTTACTCTGAAGGACAAAGCGAGCGCACCTTAGAATCTACTAGAAGGAGCTTGGTACGGGATAAAACCCCCACGCTTCAAGAGGTAGGCTATTTAAAGTTTTTAATATATAAAAGTGCTATTTAGATTAGCCCAATGTAAATAAAATAAACATTTATGATGCTCGAATTTCTTATAGGAAAATAGCACTAACAAGAGCCATTATTATGACCAAAATTTTATAAATGTATTTGTAACTTCAGGAAGGAGGCTGCTGCAAGTTTGTAATAATATAAGTACAGATATATATATATTTAAATGCTTTATTTTACCTATTAAATAAATATAAAAAACATATTTACTGAAAGGGCGAGATGTATCTTTGCTTACTCCCAGTTTTATAATGTTTGCTCGAACATGGTTGCTTTTATTTTACTTTATGTTCATGGTTATCATGATGCGATTATCGAAACCGATATTGCTTCTCTAATGGTCATAAATTCATTCTTAGAGAGATTCTCGATTTCAATTTGAAAGGAGATTCGAGTAATAAGGCGTTGGCAAATCTACTCTCACTCTGACATGGTTTTCCTTAATTCATCGGACATCCCTCGTCATATTAGAGGAATTATTTCTCTTGATGTCAGTAACACCCCTTATATTAGATTTTCTTAATCTTGTATCTTTCTTTCGAGGTTAATTTATAAGGGCAAAAGTTTGTACCTTTTATATTAATAAGTTAAAAAAAGAGTTGGGTGCCTAACACCTTCTCACCTCGTAACTTAGCCTTCGAACCCTTTTGCAAATCTGGTTACATTTGGTTTTTCTTTGTTTTTCCTTAAGATGGCGATTCTATTGATCACATTTTGAGTCCACAATTGAGGTGAGCATATTCCACGCGCCTTAAAGGTTTTGAAACCACCCGCTTTTCATCAACGGGGGATAAGGTCGAAAATCGAGGCACTCACACAAGGTCTGTTTGTGAATTCTGTTGTTAAGCGTTTGAAGGTCTGCTGATAACTACTGGTGATACTGAACTACAAAGTCTAACGAATTTGTTCTAAGGCTAAACTCTAAGCTAAGTTGCCACGCTAACTAGTACTTAACCCATTTAGCCACTCAGGTAAAGAACTAAGATTAATGAATGACCATAAGCAAATCTAATCTAATAAGTAGAAACAAAAACTTGCTTGAGTCATCTCCTGGAGTATTTAGTCGCATACATAGATATCAGAGGCATGTCGAGGAGGAGGAGGAGGATGATAGAGATGAACCCTCAGGTCCTGGTCATGGTTGAGGCAGACATATTTTGCATAAGGTCGATGAAGATGACGACGATGATGATGATACGGAAGAGGAATCATATGTACTTGGACTAGAGTCCATTAGACGTCATGGTAGTAGAAGAGGTAGAGGAGATTGAGGTTCACGACCAGGACCTTCTTGTGGTCGACGACGAGGTGGTGATAATGCTTTGTTAGATACAGGAGGCCAAGACATACCAGATGTACTAATTGGCTTTCGTGGCCATGTCACACATACAATATGGGATAGAGAGGTATATTTTACTAATTTTAATGTATTTAACTATTTAAGTTGTTAATTTTGTATAAGTATGACAATGTTTTTTTCAACAGGAAAGGGGAGTGTTAAAACATAAACCACATGCCGAACGGTTAGATGAGTGGATTGTTATGAACAATCTTGCTAAACAGTATATTCGCCATACATAGTTGATTCAATTATGTGATTCTATGTTTCATCATACTAACATGCCCTTAATCTCGACATTTGTTAAAAGATGGCAGCCAGAAACTAATAGTTTCCATCTTCCATTTGGCGAGATGACCATGACACTCCATGACGTGCATCATATCTTAAGGATTCCCGTGACAGGAGACGCCCTAATCCAAAGGGAACAGTTAGGGGTCGTAAAATCTGATTTAATAGAGCTTCTTGGCATGAACTTGGATGAGCTGAATGGTCACCTTAAGTCGAGCGACGTTGTTAAAAACACTGCAAGAACGTCTATCCCATTCTTCGGTTATGACTAAGAATATTGCAAATGGGTATCTATTACATTTGTTTGGGGCGAGCTTGTTCGTGGATAAATCTCAAACCCGAGTTAGCATGCATTATTTTCCATTCTTGAGGGACATCAGGCGTATTAATAGTTACGCCTAGAGATGTTAAAAGGGCCGGGAACCGCATGGTCGACCATATTAACCGGAAACGGAAGGGTCGGAAAAACGCATCCCGTTTAATAAACAGGCTAATCCTATAGGGCCACGGGCGAATTGGGTTGAACTGCCGGGCTATAGGGCTGACCCGCGGGCTGGTAAAATTTTTTTGGTCGGAAAGAGTTAATCAGTCAAAGACGGAGACTCTGGTCAGTGCGTGGTCCCTGTGTGGGTCGCCCTGAGTACGCCTGCGCCCCGCGCGCCCTTGGATAGGGGTGCGCGTATGTGCGGAAGCGGGACACCACTGCTCTCATTCCATCCTCCCTTGTTTAGGGGAAGACGAAATTAAAAGTATGAGAGGAGTGCTGTCTAAAATAACACGTTTGAATACGCCTCGGTAACTTCAGTGAATTTTTGGTCCAATATAGGAGCTTTGGGTTTTATACATCAAGTTATCCATTTTTTAGGGGATACCAGAATATAGGAATACATCACCCTTTCATTCTCATTCTCCCTTTTTTTGGGGAAAACGGGAAAGTGCAAGAAAGGAGTGTTGCGAGGCCCCACTATGGATTTTATGAAAATAGCCTTATGGCCTATTTCGGATCACTATGAGTGCTTTGGGTTTTCTATATCAAGTTATCCCTTTTTTAAGGGATACCAGGATATAGGAATACATCACCCTTTCATTCCCATTCTCCATTTTTTAGGGGAAACGGAAAAGTGCAAGAAATGAGTGTTACGATGCCCCCACTGGATCCAAAATGTTTTATAGAGTCGCCATCTTTATTTTGAGAAAGAAATAAAGAAAAACCAAAAAAGAAAACCAGAGATTGTAAAGACGAGTTCGGAGGCTAAGTTACGAGTTAGGAAGGTGCTAGGCACCCAACTCGCCCTTTCGGTCTCAAAAACAGTTTTTGGCTAAAGTATGCTTTTTGTTATATTTATTACAAGTAAATAAAGCATTAAAAGACAGGAAATAAAAACAAATACATCCGTGGTGACATTATTTACGGACTTGCAGCCGTCTCTTTACAAATAATTACAGATATACTTTAAAAATATTTGGCCATAATAATGACTCTTTTTAGTGCTATTTTCTAAATAAATCCGGGCAGCACAACTGCTTATATTTTTACATTGGGCGGATGAAAAGTAGCACTTTTTTACAAATAAAAATCTTTAAAACTTACCTATTAGCGGACTAGGGTGTGCTTACTCTGTCCTTCAGGGAGAGGAGTCTTTTTTTGATAAAGTGGTGCGGGGATTTGGGCAAAATGACTGCTTCCGAAAGTTGTTTTTAGCCTCGGGATTCAGGCGGAGCAACTGCTTATGATTGATTGATTGATTTGGTTGAGGGAGGCGGAAATCGGGCAGAATAACAACTTATTTTAGCTGATTTGGCCTTTTAATTCGGGCAGAGCAACTGTTCTTTCCGTGGTTTTTGGACCGGGGAAATAGGGTGGAAACCTAGCTGGGGGCTAAGGCTCACTTTGACCGGTTAGATTTAAGTTTGGAGGAGATTTGGCAGGGTTTCGAGGCTTTATAGGAGGGGACGCTCACCATCCCTCGATCACTCAGAATTCTCACGGCGTAAAAACAATACAGATAGTTTTGGCATATTTTTAGTGCGTTAACTGTGTGTCTGAGAGTGAACCCCGAAGCCTTATTTATAGGCTGGACAAGGGACACATGAGGAATTTCTTTTTCTTTCTTCGGGCTTCAGATGCTTATACAGAACGCCGGAGAATTTGGACATTCTTGCGATCAGCAGCAACTTGGGAATTCCTGTAGCACAATCTGGGCGCCACCCATAGGTAAACTAGGCGCTGCCCCCACTTTGAGTGTGGTTGGCGCCAGCTTTCAATCTTTGGCCCTTTTCTGGCACTTTGGCCCTCTGCATTTCATTGTTTTGCGCATCTGCTTTGTCTTTTGCATCTTTGAACCTTGTAACTTGACATTGGTTAAGTTTTAACAGGTCTTGATATTTCATGTCATGTTACATACCAGGGGTACGAAATTGGGGTGTCTACACCCTGGCCTTCAGTCTTCAGTTCACACTTCATTGCTTTACCCAAAAGTCAAAACTCCAAAATGGCAAAAAGGGGAAAACAAAAATGGCAGAAGGGAGGTCCGTTGTCTACTCGTCTTCAGTCTTCAATCTCGTCGTCATCTACTCATCTTCAATCTCGCCGTCGTCTTCAATCTCACCGTCGTCTTCAATCTTGCCGTCATCTTCAACTTAACTGGTAAGTTTTTAATTAAACCCTAATTTAGAAAATATTAATTAGTGAAAAGAAGGTGTGTAAATGGATGAGGTAAATAATATGGCTCTGAGATGAGCTTGTTTATCATTTATATTCCATTGTTGTCTGTTGATTTCGCCGTCTGTACTCTGTACACCTGCCGTTTTTCTTCTTCATTTTTTTTGGGCTATAGATAACTCGTTACGATTGGTAGAAATCAGGAACTGGAAGGTTGTGAACTAGGCGAATCGTTGTTACAAATCAACACAAAATAAATGTTTGCTCAGAAGAATTAATTCTATTATGAGTAGTGAACTAATGATCAAGCCTAGCTAGCCAAGAACGCTTGTTTCTCCATTGATCAGAAGTGAAATGTTTTATGTTCTTTCATTCTTTCTACATATCTGATTAGTGTTACACATCGATCAAGCTGATATTCAACCTTTGAAATGTTTTCGAAATGTACTTTTATTCTTTCACAAGGTTTTCAACTTCTTTAGTCGTTTGTTTTATAATCGTTATAGTCGGGTTTTTTTTATAAGTACTTGAGCAAATTAATTGAAGGACTAGTTAACCGTTACTCCTTTTTCTGTATCTTTTTTGCATCATCAACAATCAACATGGATTCTCAAAATCAATCTCTTCATATTGATGATTATGATGACGAATTGGAAATTTGGAATCTTCGAATCGTACTTCGACTTCTACAGCTCGTAGTAACATCAATATGAATGGTGGTTTTGAGAATCAAAAGCCCCCAAAAAGGAAAAGAGCATTCACCGCTGAAATATTGAAATGTTTTACAAAGCCTAAAGATGGGAAGACATCATGCATGGGTTGTGGGAAAGAATATGTTTGGGGCGGTTCTAACTATGGGACATCTACTCTTAAACGCCATACCAATAATTGTGTGAGTTTTCCGAAATACAAAGATGTGAGTAAGATGATGTTGGACTATGAAGGTAACTTAAGATCTAAAAAAATTGAGCAAACGAATGTACGTGAGCTTATTTCTATGGCACTTGTTTCACATGATATTCCACTTTCCTTTGTCGAGTACAAATGGATTAGAGCATTGCTTGGTTATTTGAATTCAGATTACAAAAACATTAGTAGATTAACAGCTACTAATGATATCATGAAATTGTGTTCTACTGAAAAAGAGAAATTAAAGCGTGTTATGCTTAAAAGCCGTAGAAGAATATGTTTAACCTCAGATTGTTGGACTGCTTGTACTAGTCAGGGTTATATTTGTCTCACAGCTCACTTTGTTGATTGTAATTGGAAGTTACATAGTAAGATATTGTCCTTTTGTAAAAGGGAGCCTCCACATTCTGTGTGGGAATTGGGAACTAAGGTGTTTGCTAGATTGAAAGAATGGGGTATTGATAAGAAAATATTCTCTCTTACTTTGGATAATGCTTCTGCCAATGATACCATGCAAGATTTCTTGAAAGAAAAGCTTTGTTTACAACAAAGTCTTTTATGTAATGGTAGATTTTTTTCACGTGAAATGTTGTGCTCATATCTTGAATATTATTGTTCAAGAAGGTTTGAAAGTGGCGAATGAAGCTGTGAGAAAGATAAAAGAGAGTATTAAATATGTCAAGGCTTCGGAGGGGAGGATGAAAAGTTTTCTTGAATGTGTTAGTGAAGTTGGTGGTATTGACTCCAATAAGGGTTTGCGATTAGATGTATCCACTAGATGGAATTCTACTTACATAATGCTTGAAAGTGCAATTAAATATCGACGTGCTTTTAGTACTCTTCAATTGGTTGATAAAAATTATAAGTTTGCTCCAACAAATGAAGAATGGAAAAAAAAAGGAGAAAATGTGTGAGTTCTTAGAACCATTTTATGTGATTACAAATTTAATTTCGGGTTCATCATATCCGACCTCCAACATGTACTTCATGCAAGTATGGGAAATAGAGTGTTTTCTCAATGATAATGTGGTCAATGAAGGTGAATAGATTAGGAACATGGCTATCCAAATGCAAGGAAAGTTTGACAAGTATTGGAGTGAATACATCATTATGCTTGCAATTGGATCTGTGTTTGACCTTTAGGCAAAGTTGGGAATGTTGAAGTATTGTTACTCTCGTCTTGATTCATTTACTTGCCAAGATAAGATTGATCTTGTAAAAGTAATGTGCAAATGCTTTTTGGTAAATATATGGAATTATATGGAGTTCAGCTCAAGTTACTCAACCAATTGCAAGAAGTTCCCAAGTCTATTCAGCCTCAGCCTCACCTTCTTTGGGTACACCCACGACAAAACATAAAGTAAGAATTTATTTTTTTATAGAATTTTTTAATTTTCATGTAATAACTTAGTTTAATTTTACTACTTATTTGTTAGTACTTCTAACTTTCTCATTTATTTATTTTATATTGTTAAGGCTGTAGTAGATTGGCAAACACCAGATCTCCTAAATAAAAAGAGTAAATTGGAACAATATTTGGACGAACATGCACTTGAATTGCGTTATTATCCATATTTAGATGTTTTGGAATTTTGGAAAAGTAATAGCAAATGATATCTAGTAGTATTATCTATTATGGCTTGTGATGTACTAAGCATTCCTATAACGATTGTGGCATCGAGTCTGCTTTTAGCATTGGTGCTCGTGTTCTTAATAAATATAGAAGTCGTCTTCATGGTGATCATGTGCAAGCACTTCTTTGTACTCGTAGTTGGCTACAAAGTTTTGTTGAAGGTAATAGTTTTTCTATTTTATTTACATTACTATTTGATTAAAATAATTGATTGTATTAACTTCTTACCAACAATTAATTTATGTTATTTTATTATTGTAGATGAAGAGGATAATGATATTGATGAAGATACTTTCTCAAAAGAAGGCTCGATTTCGAATGTGGTTGAAGAGTGAAGACTGAACATGATTTTTATTGAGTTGTTTCATGTTTTTATTAGTACTTTTTAATTAGTACACTAGTACTTGAAGACTTGAAGTTGTTAATTGTTTTGTGTTTTAAATTTTGTGACTTAAGTAGTTAAGTTGTATGACTTTATTTTATTTGGATCGTATTATTGTTAATCGTCTAATAGGGCTGATTTAAATTTCGAGTTTTTGATTTAAATAAGGCATCATGTTTAATAGGACTGACTCTGTTAAACCAAGACCTACATAACCCGTTTAACCCGCGGCCCTATATGGCTGACCCTGTAGGGTTAGGGCCAACCCAATTTAACATCTCTAAATTTACGCCTGGGGTGCAGCTACCCTAGCATTCTTAAACCGTCAGCTTGGTGTGGCATCTCGGGCTAACTGTAGGCAAATATGGGGGTGCTTGACTTTGCTGGAGGTACACAAATAATTTATCTATACGTAATTCATTATTTTCTTTGTTTTTTCAACAATTATTTATGTTTAGATGTTATTTGACTATTTTTCTAAAATCAATGATTGATAGGCGTTGATATATGAATACTTCCTTTGTTTAGACCGACAAAACGACTGAACTAGGAACCATGGATGCCTTCCACCAAAAAATGGGTAAATGGTGCAATTCACCCATCAACCCAGTTTAGTATAGAACAATCTAGATCTTTCCTTGATAAATGCAATAATTATTTCTATTATGAAACTATTTATTATTTTCAAATGATAAATAACTTTTCCTAACTTTTAACTACGTGTTTTGATAAGGTGAAATGACATCCATTTGGAAGAAATCCGACAGATAATATTCCGATTCAGGCTATTACTCTTTTAAGGAGTATAACTATTTTTTATTAGTAAATTATTTATTATTCCAAATCTTTTGAAGTTGCTCATCTACTATTGATGTACATGCATCCTCTTCATTATTAGTGTGTCCATCCATGTGCAAAGTCTTCCAGAGATCATGAATGTCGATCATCTTTGAACAACCGAAGGATTTGGCAGTCGCATGGTAGACCATAACTCATCGGGAACAAACATGGACATTGTGCACCATGACTATCCTTAACTTTCTTCTTCTATGCTAAGAATTCCACTTCTAGTAGCATAAGGGCCTTGTGGGACACATCATATCTCAACTATAGAAAAAATGGCTTATTTGTATATATGTGCTTCCCACACCGATCATGTGTAAATTGTGAGTTGATTTCATTCAATTGAAGGTCAAAGAGACTATTGATTTGTATGAAGACATCAAACTTTGATGTTGAGTTTCCGAGCCAGTGCTTCAGTTGGGCATGTGCACCCTCAACTTTATAAAACATTAATAAATACACAAAATTAGTTATTAATATATATACTTAACAATTGGTAATAAATAATAATGCTTATTTGAAAATTCAAAATTTTACATACCTATTTCATGTTTCGGCCCCAAAATGCAAGTAATTTTTTGTCCATGGAGTGACAATCTTGTGTATATATGGCCTTAACCATTCCTTCATGACATAATTTAGAAGCTTCGGGTATTTTTTTTCCATTTTTCATGCATTTCATGTACCTCAGCCATAAATTTTTCTCGTTACTAATTTTACTACCTTCCTCCATATTCTACAGAACCCTTGAACGATCTCATCTTTCTTTATTATCAGCCTGACATATTATCCACATCCTTGCCTATATGCATTCTACATAAAGTATGCATTGACTCTGGAAATAACTCTTCAGTAGCATGTATTAGGTCCAATTCCCTATTCGTGATAATTACTTATGGTGGTGCACAATCTCCTAACAAATTTCTCATTTTTTTAATGTCCACTTGACGTCCTCGTTCTTTAAAATGCAATTGCAATGATTAGAACAATGATTACTTGTGTCCCGTTGGTGAAACCTTAATCACTTGGAGTAAAGACATGTTATACTGATTCATTTTGTAAGTGACATCCATGATTAGAACAAAAGGGAACCAAAACAATAAATCAACGGTCTTCGAGTGGGAAAACATAATATCACTGAGAATTCGGGTCCCAACCTCAATCCGAACATAATGAATATAACGATGCTTCTTTATCAAACTTTTTTTTTGAATTGTGTCATAATCTCTTATCTCCTCCTTTATAAGACTTTGCATTATATTATTTAGAGTAATTATAGCCTTACAACTAATGTTACAACTTGCCTTGAGAAATATATAGTTGACTTTTCAACTTTGCCTTTTAGTATGCAAGTTGTAACACTAGTGGTAATGGTAAGAATATCATTACTATATTATTTGCTTGCTTCGGTCTGCTAAGATTTTCTATAAATTCTTTTTTAAGTTGGCTGAGTATGGTTTTCGGTTTAACATAGTCATTCGGTCAATCTCATGGTTTCAACTTCGACGCAGATGTGTGTCATACTGTATTATCATCGAGTGGATGGTTGTGCCTACTTCTATTCTCACAAATCCTAACTTTCCAACCACCAGGGGGAAGACATACAACTACCACTCGAAACAAACATTTTGTTTTTTTTTTTTTGAACTTCTCTTTACTAATTCATCTACCTCTCTTACCTGTATACCTATACTTACCACTGTTCTCACAACCAAACCACACATTTTTTGATCCGTCCCTTGAATTTGAGTGTCTCATCACACTTAATTTTTTTGTTACGATCCCCGGTATCTCTAAGCCACTTTTCAATCTCAACACAATTTTCAAACACTTCGTCAGTTCTAAATATATCCCCAAAATGGGGAAAATTTCATACGTCACTTTGTTCCTACATATTAAAACAATTATTTACTTATAAATTTACTTTACACATTTTTAAAACAAGTAATAACAATTAAACATAATATTTTAATATTTAATGACAATAAATAACAATTACATAATATTTAAGGACAATATATAATAATTATTTAACATTTATTAACAAACTATTTTCGATTTATCAACAAATTAAAACAATTTAATTAAAAAACTATAAATATAAAAAGTACATACACAAACTAAATTTAATTAAACAATTAATAATAAATATTTGATATTTAAATATCATATTGTCAATTCAATTAAAAAATTATTAATATAGAAACCCAAAACTAAACCTAACAACTTCCCCCCTCTCTTTTAAAAACAACACAACAAACCCATCCCTTTCATTTATGGAATTAAATCATTTTCTATTTTTTCAAAGCCCCTCTCATTTCCAAAAACGACGACCCAATTATCACTTTATCTAACAACTAGTAGCCCAAAACTCAGGAAGTTCATGCTTGAAGGCCAACCCAGTAAGATGGCTCTCCTTCATTCTTAACTATCTCAAAAATCCAGCTTTAATCTTTTTTTTTTTTGAAAACCATAAAGCCGACCCAAAAAGATGAGGATCATACTTGAAAACCAACCCTAGAAAGATGGCTTTCATTTATTCATAACCATCCTAAAAATCTGGATTTAACATTTTCTTTCTTTTTGAGAACCATTGATCATGCTTGAAAGCCAATTAAGAAAGATGACTCGTCCATTCATAACTAACTTAGAAAGATGGCTTTCCTTCATTCATAACCATCCTAAAAATCTGGATTTAACATTTTCTTTCTTTTTGAGAACCATAGAACCGACCCAAAAAAATAAAGATCATGCTTGAAAGCCAATTAAGAAAGATGACTCCTCCATTCATAACCAACCTAGAAAGATGATTTTTTTGGGACCTTTTTTTTTTTTTTTTGGAAAATATTATATACACAATGCAAGTTAAATTTGACAAATTGGAAGTAAAATTTATCGTAACATGCGCATCTTTCGTGTGCGTATCATTATTGTTAGAATATGTGTCCATGTGTGTATCGTTGTTGTTAGAATCCATATATGCATTGTTTATTTTGGAAAAAAATTCTTTAGAGTATTGGGGAGTAAAGAAGAGAAGAATGAGATTGTTGGAGAGATTTGGGTGGGTTAAATAGGATTGTAGCGATTGTTGGGAAATTTGCTGAAAATATTTTGGATAAATTCTCAACATTGCTCTTTCCAAAATCCCAAGATTCTTTGCAAATATTATAACATTGGAATTTTTTTTGGACAATATTATGTTTTGATTTGACAAGATTCTATGCAAATGTTACAACACAGCAACATGCATTGATGAATATCTGATGTTGTTCTTATTACTCTTTGTTTCTTCACTTTTTTCCTTTTAAATTTATAAGAGCAAAAATAGTCATTTTACCCCTCATATGTGTCGTATTAAGTAAATACCGTGTGTGTTGTATTAAGCACCCCTTTATCTAAAGGTGGTAATGGTAAAGATATATCTTTGATTTGAATTTGTTTAATGACAAAAAAATAAAAATTAGGTATTAGATTGTTTTTTCTATTTTGCAAATTAATTTAAGATGTGCGTCTAGAGTCCGTAAAAAAAAATCTAGCTTGCAAGTTGAACATAACTAATGTATAGGAGTAATATATTTAAGTTTTTGAGTTGAAATCAAACTTTGTTTGGCCATGAGTATGGGCGGGACTATCCACGCTCCAAAGTTTGCACAATATATCTTATTTACTGCATTGAAGTATTGTGCCTAGTCTAAAATTGGGTTCGGTGAGCGTGAATTGTTATAACCGGAGCCCAGGTTCCTATTTTACCCGTCCCCTCCAACCATATGCCACTTTCTCTTGCGGAGAACCAAATAAACTTTCCTGGGTTCTTCGTTAAACCTTTTGCTTTTCCAAGTCCTGCTGTCTGTTAAAGACTTCTGGTTCAATCAAAACTTTCAATTAAGATCGAAACAATACCGGCACCGGTGCCAAGCTCGCATATCTCTACAGTCATCCATTTCGCCCCCGCTAATTCCCGTTATGGCGATGACTATTGAAGGTACGACAAATTTGGATTCTTCAATTTATATTAGGTTATTAGTTATAATTTATGTTTATCCGTTGATTCCTTCATCTATGCATTGAATTGGGATTCATCTGAGCTCCAAGGCGATTTCATGAGTTAAAAAGATGTGGGTATGAAAAATTGAGGGGTGATAATTATTTGTGGATTGATGCAGCAGCGAAGCCAGGATTTACTTAAAAAAGGGGTCAAGATTATTTAAGGGTAGAAAATTTTATAGTAGTATCTGAATTCAGTTCAAATGGTGGGCGACATTATTTTATATTACTCCCTCCGTCCCAAACAAAATAGTCCCTCATTCCTCTTTGGGTTGTCCCCCAAAAATAGTACCATTTCTACAGATGGTAACAAATAACATTCTTTTTTTTTGATAGGTACAAATAACAATCTTAGTGCAATTAGAAGGAAGATATAAGCAAGTAAAGCTATATTCTTAAAAACATTGACTTGTTAAATGAGACTATTTTATTTTAGGATGCAGGGGCACAATTTTTTCCTATAGTGAAAGGGGTTTAAGCTGATAAAAATGTTTTTTTTTTTGAAATTTGTAGTTGGTGAAATAACATCTTTTCAAAATAAAAGGGTTCACGTCACCCCATTATGCATAAGGTGGCTTCACCACTGGATTGCTGTATGAGTTTCAGCTTATATCTCTGCAGTGAAAAATGCATAGCTAATTATCAGGCCATCGTGATGAGTGTTTGAGCTGCGGGAACCAGCATATACACAAATTTGGTTTCAGATTTTTGTTTATGCCACGATTTTCCGATTCCTCTCTCCAATCTTCCAGCATGACCATCATTCTCTGATGTGCCGTCTTTAGGCCATCCGCTCCTCTCAAAGAGCAATAAAGTCCTCTGCAGGATGGGACATTAAACTGAAAATTCTTAATTTGAAAATTAAATCTGCAATTCTAATGACTTTCTAACTTTACTCTGCATTCACGAAACAAAATTATGCTGGTAGTAAATTACTCCCTCCGTTCCGGGCAAAGAGTCCCCGTTTGAAAGTCAAACTTTTTAAGAAAATGACATTTTTAGTAAATTATTAGTAATAAAATGACACTTTTATGCTTTAATTTTTGAAAGTGAACTCTTTAAGCGAAACATCCCAAAATAGAATAGTGAACTCTTTGCCCCGAACGGAGAGAGTAACAAATATTTAATATTTTAGGTACTTTTAAGGTTAATTATGTAGCTCTTATTATTTTCGAGCTTCTCATGGCAGTTGAAGCAGGCTAAGGATACCTGCAGTTGCCTCATATTAACAGGCTTCTCCTTTGGAAGGGTTTCGAATCTCGCTTTAGTTTTTCAACTTTATCTACTATAATGTTGTATGTGTGGGTGTGTGCTTTTAAATATGGGTTCATTGCAAATCTTGGATCTAATTGGCTAGCAAGTAGTAAACCATAAAAAACAAGGACGCAGATAGGAGAGCATTTGCTCATTTATTTACTTCAGTTTCTCTTGATGATAACTTTGCATAACTACTGTATTCACTCAATATAGTTAGCTATTTTCTCCTGGGGTTTTATCATTGGTGTTTTATTAGCCATTTCAGTTTTAGTCATCCTTACTCTGCTTGGTATTAACTTCTTTCCGTTCTGATTTGCTGGTGTTGCGTGACAATTGGATCGTGTGTCTTGCCATTTACAGTGTAAGCTTAACAAGTTAATATATGAGTGTATTTCTGTTTCTTATCTTCATTAATCGAAATATTCTAATACCACAATGATTTTCAGGCTTGCTGGGCTTGCCTGTATGTTTTCATCCAGCTTTCTGCTACAGATCATGGTATGTTTTCTACTATGTCTTCATGTTTGTGTGTGGCATTTCTGCATTTTCTTAGTTATGAATGCGGATTTATGTCAAAATACCTTGTTTCACTGGAATGTGCATGCCTAGAATAACGAACTCAGTCTCAGTAGCATATTCATAAACAATTTTGAAGCACAATTTCTAGGTTTAGCTTCAGCTAGTCAAATACCAAGTTACCAACTTTGCAAGTACTGAAAGTTGGTACATAGCTTGCTTGGATACTTATATCAAGGAAAAGTAAAAGAAGAAAAGAATAAAGAAGGAAGAAAGAAATGGCCGTGGTTGACCAAATATGAGGGCTGGGATCTGTCATGGAGATTGCAAAAATTCTTATGGTGGTGCTAATGACTTCATCTCTGGCTTGGAAGCGAGGTTGGGTTTCAGGTGCTCAATGGTGTAATACGTATAAAGTTTGCAGGTCCCTACCCTTCAGGAAGACTCAGACTTTCATTACAAAAAGAACAACACAAGAAAGACGCGAAACAACCAAAATTACCAAGCTCTCTCTCTGTTTGCTCTGCAAAGATTTATGAGTAATTGAGAATGAGAGATCCTGAGGACAGGACTTGATACAGGGGAAGGTTTTAGATTAAACCCGAAGGATTAATCAAGGGCTCTTACTACGAGAAAACCCTTTAAATTAAGGTTGAACACGTCAAACCTTATTAATCTTAGAATCCACTAGGAACGAACAACTACAATCCACCAGAAAAAAGATTAAACCTTAACTTTATTCAATTTTCTGAACCCATTCGGAATGGACATCAAACCTATATTTGTAAGGTTCATAGCGGTTGGAAAGGAAGGTGGTGGAGTGTAAATATCTTACAGAGAGGGAGGCATTGTGGCGTAAGGTGGTGGAGTGTAAATATGGTAAGGGAAATCACTCTTGGTTTCCCGCTGCCATTAATGAATCATTTGGGGTGGGTTTCTGGAAAGGTATAAGAAGAAGATGGGATAATTTCGCTAGACACATCTCTTTTGTTATTGGCAATGGCTCTTCAGTGAGGTTTTGGAAGGACAAATGGTGCGCTAGAGGGGAGTTATGCAGATTATTCCCCAATCTGTATGCTCTGGTTAGAGATAAGGAGTGCTACATAAATTCTGTGCTTTATTCGGAGGAGGGCAGGTCTATATGGAATATTTCTTTTTGCAGAAACTTTCAACACTGGGAGATTGAGACAATCGCGAGATTGTTTGAGTTCTTATATGCCCAGAAAGTTGGCCTTCCAGCCGATAAAGTTTTATGGGACGATGACAAAAGTAGAGTGTTTTTGGTGAAAGGGTTTTACCCTAAACTGGACAGCAGCAACAGAATTCTGTTCCCGTGGAGATCGATATGGAAAACTGGGGTTCCAAGTAGAGCGTCTTTTTTGGCGTGGGAGGTAGCAAACGAAGCCATCTTAACAGGTGACAATTTGAGGAAAAGAGGCCTTTTGTACACTAATCTGTGCTATCTCTGTAAGGAGGATGAAGAGAGTGTTAACCATTTGATGCTCCACTGCCCGGTGGTGGGGACTCTGTAGTCTGTGATTTTTGGCTTGTTTAACATTTCGTGGGTGCTCCCAAACTCTACCAAGGATCTTTTTTGGAATTGGTCTTATTTTAAGAGGAAAAAGAGCAGGAATAGCCTATTCTATGGGATGTTACCCCATTAAGCGTAGCTCGGACGATTTGGAAAGAAAGAAATATAAGGGTGTTTGATAATGAAGAGGGTTCTATGAATGCTTCGAGGAAATCACTTCTCTCGAACATGCTTGAATGGAGTGTAGGGGTTGATCATACCTTGAATCTTAATGATAACACTAGTGCAGATGTTGTGAATATTTTCCATATTGGCTAGTGGGTACATTTTTGTGTAGTGTATACTTTTATGTCAAGGACGCGCCACTTGTTTTGACGCTCTTCATATATATATATATATATATTTACCTTTATAAAAAAAAAACGGTTGGAAAGGAAGTTCTAACTTGCAAAAATAACTGTCCTAACTTATAACTTCCAAAAAAAAAACTGCCCTAACTTATCTAGTAACCAACTAGGACTTTAAATTCATCAATTAGGGATCTAAATCTACTTCTAAATAAAAATTACTACCCTATTAATTACAAATTTGAAATTTATAATAATAGTAAAAATAATCAAACTTAAGAATAAAATGCTCCAATCATGTCCCACATCAGGACTATTTTTCAAGCGGGGAGAAAAACGTTCGACGTTTTCAAGAACTTGGAGGAGAATGGTGTTGTATTCCAGATGGTAGAGAGATCGAGAGGACGACCGTTCCACATTTTCCTGTCTCTTTACGAATTCAAATGGGTCTGCGAATGTCTGTGCAGTTTGTCTCATTTTCAAGGGGTTTTCTGGAAAAAGTTGCAAGCTCGTTGTAGGGAAGTGATGGTGGCTAAGGAGGTTAATGCCTCAGGATGGTTCATGAGGGTTTCTGCTAGTGGTGTAGGGAAATCGGGGACGATTTGTATCCCAGTGTTCGACACTGTTTCTGGATGGGTTATGCCAGCGGAGAAATTGCTTAGATTTATGAGTAGTTCGCTGAAGGAGAATCGAAACAAGTTTCATCATTCACCCGCAGGAGAGACGAGGCAGTCTTACAAGGAGGTGGCGCAAATCAAGCCTTGGTCGAATACAAGCCTACGCACCTCTCACAGTGAAAATCTTGCAGTAGAAGATTTTGAGGTGGAGGAAAAGTCATGCGAGGTCAATCGGGGATTTCTTGAGAGATGCCTGGTGGGCTCAATGGGCAACACGGGTAGTCCTGGATTCCTCACTAAGGATATTCAGGATTGGGTTAATCGAAGCTGGAGAATAGTTGGAGGAGTGAGAGTAGTAGAAATGAACGGGAATCACTTTTTGATAGAATTCCCGTCGAAGGAGGAAGCTACTCGTATCCTGGAGATGAAACAGTGGAAGGTCAACCAGGAAATACTGCATATCAAGCGTTGGAGTGAAGAAGGCAGTTATCTCAGAGATGATTGTAGGCCAGAGGTTGTATGGGTTAGAGTCTTAGGGTTACCGCTGCACTTGTGGGGAGATGCTGTGTTCCAGAAAATTGGCAGGAAGTGTGGGGGTTTTATTTCGACTGATGAAGCTACGGAGAAGAGGGCATTGCGGCCTGTGTTCAAGTACGATACTCAGATAATATTCCGGCCTGTGTTCGTATTGGAGTAGGGCATTGCAAATTCCAAATTCCAGTCTGGGTGGAGACCGTAGCTTACTGTACTTCAAGGGGGAATTACGACAGCGGAGGCGTAGGAGGGACGAAGAAGGCGAGTGGTTTTCACTCCCGTCGGGGAGAAGCACAAGTCCCTGGGGTCTGGAAAGTCATGAATCGCAGCTTTGGTAGGGATAGCACGTGCTCTGGTTGGAATTCAAAATTTGAATTAGGTCGTAGCTCAAACGGCGTCGCTATAGGGGAGTGAGGCGGGAGAAAGGAGATAGAGGTTGACGTAGCTGCCTTAGGTGCAATTACCTGGGCTAAAGACAAGGGACAGGTATCGACAGTGGGGCACGCATCTGGGAGCAGTACATCTGGAAGCCCTGTTCAGTCTAGGGGTAATCCAATAAATGATGATCAAGGTTTTAACCAGGATAAGCTCGGTGGGCCTGTTTGTGGGCTCAAGGCTGCTCCATTAGATGAAGTTGGACCTTCTAAATTTGGGTTGGGCCAAGTGGCAGATGACCCGATAGTTGTTGAAAAACTAGATGATATGGGGCAAGGTTTTAGATTAAACCCGAAGGATTAATCAAGGGCTCTTACTACGAGAAAACCCTTTAAATTAAGGTTGAACACGTCAAACTTTATTAATCCTAGAATTCACTAGGAACGAACAACTGGAATCCACCTGAAAAAAAGGATTAAATCCTTAACTTTATTCAATTTTTGACCCAATTCGGAATGACATCAAACCTGTGTTTGTAAGGTTCATAGCGGTTGGAAAGGAAGTTATAACTTTTTAAAAAAAACTGCCCTAACTTATCTAGTAATCAACTAGGACTTTAAATTCATCAATTAGGGATCTAAATCTACTTCTAAATAAAAAAATACTAACCTATTAATTACAAATTCGAAATTTATAACAATAGTAAAAATAATCAAACTTAAGAATAAACTTCCCCAATCTTGTCCCACATCACTAGATCGTGGAGTGGGCTGTTTGAGTGGGCCTTATCCTTCTTTCTTTGTTATTGAGGAGGATATTCAATTAGGAAAAGCTGGAGGTTTGGACCACATGGAGACGAGTACTGAGGTTGAGTCAGAGGTGCCTCGCAGTTCGCAGGGCCTAGACAGGGAGTTCGTGGCTGCTGCTGCTGCTTCGGTGGGGGTCAATGGCAATGGGGAGGTTAGTGGGCGTAATAGGGGGCCCTTTGACTTAGACCAGAGTCGACTATTCGAGGTCGAACTTTAAGCGATAGGGTTCAAGTGTTGAAGGGGAATGTTGTCGAGTAAATTGTGAGAAAGAGTCTGTTCCCAAGCCTGCGACGCATTCTCATACAGTGGAACCAGGAAACTGAAGGATTTTTTGGATTGGATTACTGATAGAAATCTTCGACAAGGGTCTGTGAGTTCGAATGAGTTTGAAAGCAGAGGTTTTGAAGGGGAGACTACAGTGTCGATGAGTACAGTGATTACCCAGACCAATTTTGGTGAGGATATACCAGAGATTGAAGTGGAAACTCCGAGTAATGAGAACGATTTTTGTTCACCTTGTGACCAGTTTGATGAGTCTGTAATTGAGGAGAATAATACTCCATTGTGCTGTACCCCACTTGCAGTAATCAGACCTGAAAATTTGTGCGAGATGGCCTATCTCACTGACAGAGAAGCAGATGAAGATATTTCGGTTTGGGTTTAACGGAGAGCAAAGAACTTTGGGGAAATTTTGGGAGTGTCGTGCACATGTTTTGAGGATAAAATTGTGGATTTACTTCTTGACATAGAGAAGAAATGGAGATTGTCTGGGGAAGGTAGCAGTAAGAGATTAAATAAATTGCGGGAAAAAGGCAAGAGGGAAGAAGGAGGAAGGAGAGGGGATAAAATTGCTTAAGCTGTGCTGTAGCCTGAACTTTGAGATGTTAAAGGGGCAGGAAGGAGAGGGGAGAAGGAGGAAAAAATTGGTTAATATGCATCTTAAAATTTTCTCTTGGAATGTGTGGGGATTAAATGATTTAAGTAAGAGAAACTTGATAAAAGGTTTGTTGAGGAGGTGGAAACCGCATTTAGTTTGTCTCCAAGAAACCAAAATGGAGAAAGTCGATGTTAGGATTATTAATATTGTTTGGGGTACGAGATGGGTGGAATGGGAACATTTAGGGGCTGTAGGGCAGCCGGGGGGTGTTCTGGTTATGTGGGATAGAAGGGTGCTGACAAAGGTGGATTCTCTCATTGGCGTTTTCTCAATTTCTTGTTTGTTGAAGAATGTGGAAAATGACAGAGAGTGGATTTTTACAGGTATCTATGGGCCTTGTAATTTATGGGATGAGTTAAAGACTTCGGTGCAATTGTATGTGGGAGTGTAAAGGCATTGATAAATGTTAATCTTCAATGGGTTTAGATCTTGTAAATAGCATAGATATTGGTTAATATGGTATACTTCAAAGGACAGATGCTTTTTATATATTATTTACGGGATGTTCCGTGATGTTTAGGTGGTGATTTTAATGTAGTGAGGTTTTCGCATGAGCGCTCCAGCTTGCGCGCCTTTTCTAAGGAGACTTTACTTGGTTCAGGAATGAAGACCGTCAACAATTTTCAAGGATTGATAGATTTCTGATTTCAGGGGATTGGGAGGAATGCTTCAATGGTGCGATCCAGTCTTGTTTGCCTAGAGTCTCCTCGGATCATGTTCCATTGCTTGCCTAGAGTCTCCTTGGATCACGTTTCATTGCTTCTGAAATGTGGTGGTTTTGCCAAAGGGAAATCCCCGTTTCGATTTGAGAATATGTGGTTAAGAGAAGTGGGGTTCAAGGATTGGGTGATGAATAGATGGAATTCTTACATGGTGGTTGGTGATCCGAGCTTCAAGTTAGCTAGGAAATTGAAGCTATTAAAGGAAGATTTAAAAGTGTGGAATATGGAGGTCTATGACTCGGTGGACATCAAAATTAAGGCTATATCGGAGGAGATAAGTTGGTTGGATGAGAAAGCGGGGGTAGGGCAGCTGGATGAGTTTGAAGATTCTCACAGGATAGAGCTCAAGCATGCATTAACGCGCTTACTCATCAATGAAGAGATTAGCTGGAAACAAAAATCACGGGTTCAGTGGCTGAAAGAAGGTGATAGCAATATAAAGTTCTTCCATAGAATGGCTAGTATTCGAGGAGTGGCTAAGCGAATTCAGAAAATAAAGATCGATGGTGTAGAGCTGGAAGATAGGGAAGATATTAGGCGTGGTATAACGGGTTTCTACCGGCGGTTTTATGAGGATTGTGGGTCTTGGAGACCTAATTTGGACGGGGTCATTTTTGGAAGATTAGAGGAGGCACTAGGCAGATTCAGTTTCTTTGGAGCACGTCCCTTCACCGAGGAGGAGGTGGTGGCGGAGTTAAGGCTCATGAGTGGTGATAAAGCCCCACGACCGGATGGATTATGTATGGCTTTTTTCCAGCATTGTTGGGAGGTGGTCAAGGGGGACATTTTGGAGGTTTTTCAGTTTTTCTATACCAATATGTATTTCGAAAAGAGCCTTAATGCTGCTTTCATATCGCTCTTCCCGAAGAAGAAAGGTGCGACTGATTTGAAGGACTAAAGACCCATTAGTCTAGTTGGGGGCATTTATAAGTTAATTGCGAGGGTTTTTTCCCAGAGGTTGAAGAAGGTGATTGGTAAGATTGTTTCGGAGTCTCAACATGCTTTTGTTAAGGATAGACAAATCTTGGATGCATCCCTTCTAGCTAATGAGGTTGTGGACGACAAATTGAAGAGAGGTGTTCCGGGTTTATTGTGTAAGTTGGATATTGAGAAAGCGTACGACCATGTCAAGTAGGACTTTGTGCTGTATATGATGGATAGAATGGGGTTTGGGGATAAATGAAGTAGGTGGATTCACTTTTGCATCTCTTCAGTATACTTTTTAGTTTTGGTCAACGGGAAACTTTGATAGTTCGAGGGGCCTTCGTCAAGGTGATCCATTATCCTCGTTCTTGTTTATTCTTGTGATGGAGGCCTTGAGTAAACTCTTGGAGAAGGCAGTCTAGGGGGATTTATAAGCGGTTTTAAGGTGGGAAGGGGAGGAGTGACGGAGTTAGAGGTTTCTCATTTGCTCTTTGCGGATGATACATTGATTTTTTGTGGGGCAGAGAAGGCCCAGCCCAGCTGGGTTACCTTCGTATGGTGTTACTTTTTTTTCAAGAAGCTTTGAGGCTAGAGTGAATGAGATTATTCCAATGGATGATATTGGGAGCTTAATTGGCTTTTTTGGGTGCAAGACCGCGACTCTCCCTTCCTCATACCTTGGACTTCCCATTGGTGCTCTGACTAGAACCAAAGCTATGTGGGTTCCGGTGGTCGAGCGGTTTGAGTATCGCTTGGCGGGATGGAAGAAACAATTTCTTCCCGAAGGGGGTAGGTTGGTGTTAGTCAAGAACGCTCTTTCAAACTTACCGACCTATTTCCTTTCTTTGTTTGTGATTCCTGCCTCTATCCGGAATAGACTAGAAAAATTGGAAAGAGATTTTTTTATAGGAAAGTCGGTAGGACGAGCGGAAATTTCATTTGGTCAAATGGGATAAGGTTTGTGTTAGAATGCAAGAGGGAGGGTTGGGGGTTAGAAAACAAAGTTTTTAATGAGGCAATGCTGGGGAAGTGGTTGTGGAGGTATCTCATGGAAAGGGAGGCATTGTGGAGGAGATTGGTGGTGAGTAAGTATGGCTTGGGGGTCATATGTGGTTTCTTGCAGAGGTTGTTTCGCCTTTTGGGGTGGGGGTGTGGAAGGGCATAAGAAAAGGGTGGAGTTCCTTTGAGAGGTTCCTTGTCTTCGAGGTGGGAAGTGGAGAGATAGTTAGTTTTTGGGGAGATAGATGGTGTGGCGAGAGGAAGCCGATGGTGGAATTTCCTGCGTTGTTTGAAGTCACTAGGGATAAGGGCTGCTCGGTTAGCTCCGTGTTGTCTAGGGAGGATGGAAGACTTACTTGGAGTCCACTGGAGGAATTTCCATGATTGGGAGGTGGATTCGCTGCTGCGATTTCTTGAGCTGTCACATGCTTAGAAGATTGATAGGGCAAAAGATAGGGTGATTTGGAAGGCAGCTAAGGGTCATATTTTTACGGTTAAGTCTAATTACCTGAAGCCGTTGAATTGTGATAGGAATTTTTTTCCTTGGAAAGCGGTGTGGAAATCTATAATGCCCAAGAGAATGGCCTTCTTTGTATGGGAAGCCATAGATAATCTCTGGAAGCGGAATATTTCTTTAGTTAACAGGTGTTTCATGTGCAAGGCAAGTGAGGAGAGCGTGAACCATTTGCTTCTACATTGTCATGTTGCTTCAGATTTGTGGAGTTTGTTCCTGAGTCTTTTTAAAGTGCGTTGGGTGATGCCGAGATCAGTTTCTGAGCTTTTATGTGTTGGTCTCTCCAGCATTGGGGGTTTGGGAGGCTGCCCCTTTGGCAGTGTTGGATGATCTCGAAGGAGAGAAATCAACGGGTTTTCGACAACGAGGAAAAGTCTATTCCAGTATTGAAGAATTCTTTGCTTCGTACTCTCTTCTCGTGGTGTGGTGAGGTTGCGAACTATCCACTCGGTTCGGAAATGACTTTTGTAGAATTTAATAGCATATCTATCTGATAGTAGCTCTTGAGCTTTGCATACTTCTAGTGTTCTAAGGACGCGTCACCTATTTTTTTTTTTTTTTTGATAAAGGTAAAGTATGTATAAATAAAGATGGTCAAAATAGGTGACGCGTCCTTTACATAGAAGAAAACTACACAAAAAATATACCCACTAGCCAATGTGAAAAATATTCACAACATCTGCGCTACAGCGCTAGTGTTGCCACCAAAGATTCATAGTATGATCTGCCCCTACACTCCATTCAAGCATGTTCGAGAGCAGCGATTTCCTCAAAGCTAACATAGAATCCTCTTCATTATCAAACGCCCTTCGATTTCTTTCTTTCCGGATCGTCCAGCATACGCTTATCGGGGCGACATTCCAAAGCCTATTCCTGCTCTTGCTCCTCCCAAAGTAAGACCAATTACAGAAGAGGTCCTTGGTAGAGTTTGGAAGCACCCACAATATGTTAAAGAGACCAAAAAGAGTAGACCAAAGAGTCCCCGCCACTGGACTGTGTAGCATTAGATGATTAACACTCTCCTCATACCCCTTGCAGAGATAGCACCGGTTAGTAAAAAGAACACCCCTTTTCCTCAAGTTATCACCTGTTAAAATGGCTCCGTTTGCTACCTCCCATGCCAAAAAGGCTACTCTACCCCAGATTTCCATATTGACCTCCACGGGAATAAGTTTCTATCGTTGCTGTCCAGATTTGAGAAATACCCTTTCACCGAGAACACTTTACTTTTGACATCATCCCAGATTATTTTATCCGCTGGAAGGCCAATCTTCTGAGTATATAATAACTTGAGTAATCTCGCGACTCACTCGATCTCCCAATCTTGAAAATTTCTGCAGAAATGGCTATGGCGTTTTCCTGAAGAACCACAGTTTATTTGGCATAAAGTGGCCAGGAGCAAATTTGGAATGCTTCAGAATGGGGGGGATGCCATTATTAGTCTGTCAGTGACGAGGTTCATTCTTGAGTGCTATCATTTGTTTCTCCCCTTAGCCAGGTTGAGGGAAAGTGATGGGCTCATATTTATTTCTGGGAGGATGCTTGGTGGGGGACATTTCATTGCATACGAATTTTCCGACTTTCCTTGGCTCATTTGGCTCCTATTTTGAGTTTTCTTTTGGGGGATGAGAATTGTTGGAATATGCACTTTTTTGTCATCTTAAAGATAGAGAGGCAGAGAAGGTGGTCTTTCTTCTTAATTCTCTTTCCCAGGTGCGTCTTTCTTTGGATTCTGATTCTCGAGCTTGGGTTCTGGAGGGGTCTGGGCTTTACTCTTGTCGGTCTTCTTTTTGATTAGATCATCAATTTCATCTTGTTTCCTTTATCTTCTTTTATTTGGAAAGCTTGGTTCCTTTCAAGATTAGAGCTTTTGTGTGGTGTCTAGTTCTTAATAAGTTTAAAACCAATGACATGCTGCAAAAACATAGGCGTAGCAAGCGGATTTCCCTTGTTGGTGCCTGATGTGTAAACTCTCATCATTTGCTTCTCCTTTGTGAAGGTGCTCGCTATCTTTGGCAGAACCTCTTTCAGGTGTATGGAGAGGCATGTGTCAGCACAGATTCTATTGCTTTGTTTCTTCAGATTCGATTTACAGGTTGTGGTTCTATATTGTGGCAGTGTGGGGGGTTTGCGCTATAATTTGGTACCTTTGGACATCGAAATTCTAAAATTTTCAGGGATAGACATTGTCATTATCACTTTTGTGGGATATAGTTGTTTTCTTGGCTTCTTTCCGAGTGTCAGTTTTTGGGGCACTCAGTGAGGTTCCCTTTTCGGAGTTTCGACGCGAGTGGAATGCTTTGCTTTACTAGTTTTCTTTTGTTTATTTTCATTTTTTTGTGTATTTTTTTCTTTTTTCGTTTTGTTTTGATGGACTTCTCGTCTGTCTTCTTTGTACTTTCTTCATTTTAATATATTTGATTCTTTTCTTATCAGAAAAATTAGCTCAAGATGCATTTTTGATACATGAAGGAACCTAAATTCTTAAATGGGTCTTTCTACAGCCTCATTAGTGATAAATGAGTGACTTTAAAATTGACATGCCTGATACATGCTAATGATGATCATTTCCCTCATCCCTAAATGAGTGTCACTTACTTTTTTACTTTTGTCCAAGAAAGAATGTCACTCTTTTAAAAGTCAAAGGAGTAAAACATTTGAGTCACTCACCTATTGCATGTTAATAGATTCTACAAAGTAAATTCGAAAATTCAAAAATTCGAAAATGTTTTTAAATTGAAGAGGGGAATTATAGGAATTGCTGATTAGGATTTAAATTGGTATAACAAAAGCATTTGTTATATTTATCTTGCTATGAGTGGGTGGGAAGGTGGCGTGTAGATGGGTGAGTTTATCTATACACTAACTGTTCTTTCTTGTTGACTTTGATGGTAGGCTTGTGTAATCTACAACAACTGGTGGCCATTGTTATCAGGTATCAAGGGTGTTTCTTTGCATTGTATCTCATGTTGGCTGGTGTTGCATGGAAAAGTTAATGATGTGACTTGTTCTCTTTGCAGCTCTCATGTATGTTGTTGTGCCAATGCCATGTTTGTTCTTCGGTGGCGGTACCACTCAATTTCTAACCAGTAGGGACGGTGGGGGGTGAGTATAGCCTTTGATTATATTATCAGTGACATTGTCATGGGTATGTTGTTTTGCAATTGTCATAATTTAAATTACCACACGGGTTTTATTCTCTATATATGGCTCACTGCAATGCTTGTTACTATACTTTGTCAAATTATTCTTCTGTTTCTCACATGGAATAGGCATAAACTTGATAACACACGTATTGCCTATCTATGTTGTTGCTTGGGTTTGCAATTTTTTTTTGGTAAGAGGCTCATAGGTCTTACATATGGTTGGGTGAAGGGGAGAAGTGTATCTAGAGTTTTATGTAATTATGCCCTTAAAGCCGAACGATAAACTGCACCAGTCGTTCTTGTACTATGCCTTAATTGCGAATTTTTTCCCTCTACTTTGTTATCAAGTTTTCTTTTCTGTCCCTTTACAATTTATATCGCCTTTGTTGAATATAGAAGAAGAAGAAGAGAACGCAGAGTTGGAGAAGCCGTAACCTAAAACACGGTTAGGCCGAAATATATATATGTTTGTGATAACAAATATTACACTAAGACCCCCAAACATACACCTTATACCAACTAAACCCTTAATACTTCTAACACTCCCCCTCAAGCTGGAGCATAAATGTTATGCATGCCCAGCTTGTTACAAATATATCCTATTCTTGTGCCATTTAAAGACTTCGTGAAAACATCTGCTAGTTGATCGCCAGTCGGAACAAAACTCGTGGAAATTATTTTCTCTTGAAGTTTCTCACGAACAAAGTGACAATCAAGCTCAATATGCTTTGTTCGTTCATGAAACACTGGATTAGATGCAATATGAATAGCTGCTTGGTTGTCACACCACAACTGCATAGGCATTGGATTCCCGATACCGATCTCCCAAGTAACCGATTTAATCCACACTAACTCGCATGTAGCATGAGCCATACCAGATTACGATTCAAGACTTGATCTTGAAACAACCGATTGCTTCTTACTCTTCCAAGAAACCAAGTTACCCCCAACAAACACGCAATATCCGTAGTAGATCTCTTATCCGGGGATCTGCTAATCCGCATCAAAGAAACCCTTCTACTCTCATATGTCCATGATCTCGATACTGATGCCTAGCGGAGCTCTCTTAAGATACCGAAGAATCTTAATAGCAGCCTCCCAATGTGTAGTCTGCGGTGAGGACATAAACCGACTTACTACACTAACTGCAAATGCAATATCTGGTCTCGTCACAGCAAGATAGTTCAATTTCCCAACAAGTCGTCGATATCTCTCTTGATCGTAAAGCTTTCACCACCTGTTGTAAGTTTCGTATTTGGATCCATAGGAGTCTCAGAAGGCTTCGCTCCCAACATACCTGCCTCACTCAACAAATCACACACATACTTTCTCTCGGGACAAGAAGATGCCTTGCTTGCACCGAGCAACCTCAATCCCTAGAAAGTATCTCAAATTACCGAGATCCTTCGCTTGAAACTTTTCCTGAAGGAACCGCTTTAGTGCACTAATACCGCACTATCACTTCCCCGTGATGACAATATCATCCACATAAACAACCAGTAAAATGATTCCTTCACCCCTGCACTGATAGAATACTGAGTGATCACTCTGACATCTCATAAGTCCGAACTCAAGCACTACCTCACTAAACCTCCCAAACCACGCACGTGGAGATTGTTTTAACCCGTATAATGACCGCTTGACGCAAACTAACCTGACTCCCCGAGCAACAAACCCCTGAGGTTGCTCCATGTAGACCTCCTCGTAAGTCACCATGAAGGAATGCATTTTTGACATCCAATTGATAAAGAGGCCAATGAGAAGAGGCACAAGAGAGATAAGTAAACGAGCAAGGCAAGCTTAGCAACCGGAGAAAAAGTGTCCGTATAATCAACCCCATATGTCCGAGCATACCCTCGCAACAAGGCGAGCCTTAAGACGAGCTAAAGAACCATCCGGGTTAACCTTAACAGCATAGACCCATTTGCACCCAATAGTATGTTTACCTGATGGCAATGGAACAAATCCCAAGTTTGATTGTGCTTAAGGGCAGTCATTTCCTCGTCCATAGCAGCCTTCCAGCCAGGATGACCCACTGCTTCAGACACAGACTTAGGAAGAGAATGAGACTCAAGGACATTAACAAAGGCACAAAGATCAGGAGACAAACCATCGTAACTAACAAAGTTAGAAATAGGATGTAACGCATAACCACGTTTACCTTTTCTAAGAGCAACATGAATATCAAGATCAGAAGGTACCTCTACGGAAGCTGGATCGGGCGACGATGGTAGGACGGACTCAGCAGGAGCAGGAGCAGGAGGCATATTCCCTTGAGAGCATGTGCGTCGGGTGTAAACCTGTTGAATAGGAGGACGAGGTAGATCGTGTGAAGGGAAAGACGTGGACTCCACAACCCGATAGAGTAGAAAATCATCATCGGGAACAAACTCAACAGGTGGAATATCCGATGTAGGGTAGAAGGACACCGACTCATGAAAAGAAACATCAGCAGAAACCAAATATCGATTCAAGTCAGGAGAGAAGCATCGATATCCTTTCTCGAGAATAACCCAAAAGATACACTTGAGTGCCTTAGGATCTAACTTGGTGACATTAGACGATGATCACGAACAAAGGCGACGCACCGAATATCCTAGAGATACACCGAATAGAGACTCGAAGGAAACAAGACTTGATGAGGGATCGCTCCAGAAAGAATAGAAGAAGGCATACGGTTGATAAGATGACAAGCAGTTAACACCGCATCCGCCCAAAACGGTTTAGGAACATGCATCTGAAATGAAAGCGCACGAGCAACCTCAAGAAGGTGACGATTTTTTCTCTCAGCAACACCATTTTGCTGAGGAGTATCAGTACAAGAGGATTGGTGGAGCATGCCATGAGCCAACATAAATTTGGAGTAAACAGTGGAGAAATATTCTTGAGCATTATCACTGCGAAGATGTTTAACAGGCACACCAAATTGAGTTTTAATTTCAGCACAGAATGCAGAAAAAATATCAAATAACTCAGAACGATGTCTCATTAAATAAATCCAAGTAACACGAGAATGATCATCCACAAAAGTAACAAAATACCTATAACCTAACCGAGACAATAGGACTAGGTCCCCAAATATCGAATGAACTACATCGAATGGGGCATGCGCCGCTTTATTAACCCTAGAAATATAAGAAATGCGATGATGCTTATGCAAACTGACAAGCATCACATCCAAAAGCTGGTAAAGAGGAAAGATCTGGACATAATTTCTTGAGACTCGACATAGACGGATGACCCAAACGACAATGGATTTGAAACGGAGACAAAGAGGCACTCGAACACGCAACCGGAGTAGATGAAGCCTCAAAGAAATAAAGTCCGCACTCCGCCTCTACCAATAATCCTTTTCGTCACACGATCTGAAAGATGCAATGAGTGGGAAAAAATGAGACATCACGATTATGATCACGGGTAAACTTACTAATAGGCAAGAAATTGAGCGGAAAACCAGAATGTACAAGGCAGAGGATAATGAAAGAGAGGATGTGAGACAAATATCACCCCGCCTGCAATGTAAGCGAAGAGACCCGTTAGCTCTGATAACAAGAACACTCGGTAATGTCGAAGATGGACGGAATGAAGAAAAAATACCTCTATTGCCACTCAGATGGTCAGAAGAACCGGAATCAATAACCCATTTACAAGGAGAGGAAGAAACACACGCAGTGGGCATACATGCGGACAAAGGTAGCGATGGAAGAAGCGAGGAAGAAGCGACATCTGGGTATATCTCGCAAACTCATCATCGGTCATCCGTATTACCTTACCCTCGCTAGGGAGAGGGGGGGGGGAGCGGACTCGATGTGAGAGGCAACATGCGCGTATCGATCACCGACGGTTTACCATGCAACTTCCAACGATTCTGAACCACATGATTCGTATCCCAGTGATAACAAGTACGAACCTCTCTACCTTCCCTACCACGGCCACCACGACCACCATCACGACCGCCTCTACCAGAAGATCGACCACCACGACCACTAGTCTCCGGACCCCGATTAGGGTGAGATGTCTGACTCACAAGGGCAGAAGAATCACCAATACTGCTAGTGGGGCCAACTGAAGAGGACTCGAGAGAGGCCCGAAGCACACGAGAGAACACATCCTGAAGAGATCCAACACTTGTGCTCGATAAAATTTGAGAGCGAGCAGTGCTGAACTCAGGTCTCAAACCGGCTAAAAATCCAAGAATAATCAGATGTTCCCGTTGTGTCTGCATAGTACTAACATCGGTACTCAAAGGAAGCAAAGAACTCCATTCAGTCGCCAATTTCTTGTAGTCCATAAAATCTTGGGTAACATTACGACCTTGTTGATCCTGGCGAAACATAGCACACGACAAGTCATACATCCTGTTCATGTTATCCTTGCCCCCATACAACACAGCTAAATACTCCCACAAATCACGAACATTGGTAGTATGAGCTACCAATTCAGCCGTCTCATCATCCATGGAATTCATGAGCTTCCAATACAAATCAGCATCGGCACGGACCCAAGCAGCATTAGTAGAGTTAACGGTAGTGAGATGATCTTCCTTATTTTGCCCTTTTAAATTCATTTCAACAGAGTGACAACATGCACTCACAATATTCCGGGTAACAAATGCAAGTCGGACGATTCGAACCCACGACCTTGCCAAACCTGGCTCTGATACCATGTTGAATATAGAAGAAGAAGAAGAGAACGCAGAGTTGGAGAAGCCGTAACCTAAAACACGGTTAGGCCAAAATATATATATGTTTGTGATAACAAATATTACACTAAGACCCCCAAACATACACCTTATACCAACTAAACCCTTAATACTTCTAACAGCCTTCGACCGTCCCTCCTTCCGATTTTTCCGTTAAATGGGCATTCTCTAATGTGTGTCTTTCATGTGACCTTATTTTAGGGGTACTTTTGTCCGACCAGCTATCCCTCTCTGAGTCTACAATTAAGTTACAACATAAATTAAAAAAAACTTATTAACTATAGTGACCACATTTAGTGGACTTGGAAAAGCTACGCAAACCAATCTAATCTCTTTCCAATCTTCTCCAGTGCTGACGATAAGTCTCTATCCGTCACTCAGTTATCCAATAATGTGAGTCAACCAGATCTGTTTATAAAGTGTTTCAATTCTCGATTTCACACCTTAGTTTCCAACTAAGCAACTGCAGCTTCGTCTATCATTGGTCTAAAAATCCATTTCCCAAATAGAGTTTCTCCTTCTAAACACCCCTCATTCTCTCCACGTGATTATCCCCATTCTTTGAAACCCATCAAATCCGAATTCTTGATCTTACGTGTCGTTGAACCCTGCAATTCTTTTTCTAAGGGCAAGTTTTTGTCTTGTTTCTGCCTTTTCTAATTTTGATCGTGTATTTCTTGTTGACATATGTTAGGTAGATTCCCCGATTTAATTGCAGTAAATGTTTGATTTTTTTAGACTTTTATTTGCCGGGGATATACGTCCGAGATTTAGACGGTTGTACGGAAAGGGAAGAAAGAATTGGTCCATTCATCCACTATTATCCTATTTACTCTTTATTTGAACTGATCTGGTCTCATTATTGGAAAACCAAATTAATCCTTCACTACATATTACTTTCCGTTAGTCCCAGAGGGCTCAGAAATAGGCTAGAAAGAGGGGGGGGGGGTAGAATAGCCTATTTAAAGTTTAAAAACTTTCTTTCAAAGTGTAGCAGATTTGAATAAATCTACTATGTTTGGCAGCGGATAATACTAAGTTGAAAGATAGGCAATTCAACAGATATCTGCTTCTTCTATTATATGATGCTAAGGATCAAGATATAAACATGAATAAAGGAATACAAACACAATCAAATCAACACAAGCATTTGGAGTGGTTCACATTGAAAAGTGCTACGTCCACTACCAGGATGTTGAATTTTGAAATGTCCACTATTTTATCCACTTGAGTGATTACAACAAGATAATCACTAATGAATCGTGTACAAAAATCCGTTCGACCAGTGTTTTGGTGGGTGGAATACTCTGTATAACAGAATTAACCACGCTCGTGCTAGAAAGCTAGATTGTAATAAATACAAAGAGAGAGCTAGTAGAATGGAATCTAGGTGTGGAGCTCTTCTAAGTATTGAATGCTTGATGATTGCTAGATCTCTTGAAAGCACTTAAGATTGTTCAGTAATGGTAGTTGAAGCACATAGTTGTTGGAGAAGAAGAGTCTTTAATTCTTCAAGTGCTGTTTATATACTCGAGAGATTTGGGTAGCTGTTGTGTTTGATCTCCATTGCAACAGAAAGAACTTCAAGCATTAAATGCATTAAATGCAGTTAGCTGTTGGAGAGACACTTGATTGGACCGTACAACCACCGTATATTTGCAAGCGGCGCCATATTTTGCTACAAACGGCTAGGCAAAAGGTTGCAGAGTACGGAGTCTGAGAATTAGCCCAAAATAGAAACTGCAATAAACAGATCCACTGCCTGTCAACTCAGCAACCTTGATGCAATTTGGCCTTGCAATCGGCAGACTTCACATGTAGACTTCAGTGCGAATTCTGCTGTCTTCTATATCAGTTGTCAGCTGTCTTCTGAGCAATCTAAAACAATCTAACTAAAGCTAAGTCGTAAAGATCATTGCCACGCTAACCAAATCTATAAGAACTTGAAGATGGCTACAAGCAAATCTACTATAGTTCCAACACTTTCTATCATTTTATCTTCCTCTTCCTCTTGAAATTGACTACCACTGCCAAATGACGTGCAGATGATGAAAATAGTTCGGCATTCCAGTTTTTCAATGTGCACTGGATCTGAATTTATAATCTATTAAAGGATAAATTGCAATAAATTGTAGTAGAAAGGCAAAATCTTGAATGATATATTCACAAGATGATTTTTTTCATCACAAAATTTGGCTCTTGATTCAAGTGTTGTTAGTGATGGTGCGACTTGAAAGGATAACTTCAGATGTTAAATGGACTGAAGCACATGTGACATAGAGCAGTAAAGTGATTAAATAATGGGGTTTATTTTCATTTTTCTTTTAAGTTGCTGCTATGTTGGTCAAATATTGCTGTTAAGTTTAGCCAATTATGCCAACATTGTTACACTATTTTTTGATAAGTAATAATTGTATTAGAAAAAACGCCTAAAAGGAGGCGCAGCCATGTACACAGGGAGTATACAAAACTGAAAAACTATACACTATCCGTAATATTAACCAAAAGATCCCCTTCTACCGGGTCAATGTCTTCGTTCCAGAACTGTAAGGACTGATTCGTCCCCCTCTTAATCCGGGCTACATCAGATTCTTCGTTTTCAAAAACTCTTCTATTCCTCTCTTTCCAAACATTCCACCAAATAGCCAAAGGAATAGATGCCCATTTGTTCTCTTTCCTTTTTCTGTTGAAGGTTTCCCACCCACTAAGAAGCTGATCAACTGATCTGGGCATAACCCACTGCAAACCTGCAATGACGAAGAAGGAACTCCACAGCTCCCTAACAACTGAACATTGAAGAAGCAAGTGATCAACAGTTTCCTCCTCCTCTTTGTTACAAGAACAGGTCCAAGAATTACCATGTTTTGTTTGGTGGGTGGGGGTTGGGCCCTGGGCGTGAGTAGTGATGTGGTGGTGGTGAATGGGGTTAAGTGTGTGTAGAGGGAGGGAGTGTGAGATTAAATAAGAAAATTACTGAATCCATAAATATGTAGTCTTTATAAGATTTAATTAATAAATAATTTTTTGGCCCCTCAACTTTACAAAAAACATTTATTTGGTCCTACTACTAAAAAATTAATTCGTTTGGTCCTACATGTTGACCTTTTCTGTTAGATTCCTCCCTCACCCCTTTAACGTTAGAATTTCCGTTTGATTTTGTTTGAAAATGTCCAAACTAGCCTTCTTCTGTTACCTCTTTTCTTAGGATTGGCTGCCGTAGTCATCTTTTTCTCCCAAAAGATGTAGCCCTAAGTTTCAACCATGGTTGACCCACAACCCTCTTTTCCAGATCCTCCCTTTTAGATCTTGTAACTAGCTTTTTGGCTTGGCTTATCCTTTCTTTTGACTCTTCGCCCTTCATCTTATAAGAGGAGGTAGGCCCCTGAACCTCCAATATTATTTAAAGTGGATGGAGAAAGCTCTTCAAACCGAGAGCTTGTCTGCCTTGAATCCTCATTTCACTCTCTCTCTCTATCTCTCCCCAGATATTTCTATTTTTTTTAAAATTTGACCTGGTTAATTCAGCTGTCGCCGCACTGGTGGTGGGGAGATTTTTGTCGATGGCTCTTTCCCGACTTGATAGATCCCCGACTTTTTCTTTGAAACAAACCATGAAATTCGGGATTTTTTTAAAAACTAGTTTGGTTTAGCATTTTCGATTCAATTAGCATTGTCTCTCTTTCTCTCACACAAGCTCTTCTTTTTTCGATTTACTGATGAGGAGGTGGGGTGGGGTGTTGATTTGAACAGGAGGTTGAGAAAGAAGTAGCTTCCTACATAGTAATTGAATGGAACAAGGAGAGCAGAAGGACTTTTGCCGGCCATGGATCTGGGTATACCTAGCTTGTCCATAGTTGATTCCTCCATAAATCTCATTTCACTTCTTCCATTGGCCATTTTCCTCAAACGCCTACTATCACGCCATCTACTATGTCGAATCTGTTAGTGTTTGGTCAATTTGGATTGAATTGAATTGTATCGTATTGGTGGTGCTTGGTATACCCAGATCCATGGTCAGCTTGGTTGAGTATGAAGGTAAGGGTACTTTAGACATTTTAACAAGGGTAAGGAATGTGTTATATGAAGCTAACCAGCTTAATATCAGTTCTTAAGTTTAGTTCATCATGGGAATAGATTTGAAGGCAAATATTATGAGTTACTGTTTAAGAGATCCTGAATGAACTAGTAAGTTTAATTTTCAATAAGGAATCATTGATTATGGAGTCCAGCAAGACTTTCTTTCAAGCTGGATGGAAGTCGTTCGATGTGATTTGCAGCCAAGAGAAGGATGGTGCGCGTTTCAGGTTGATAGAAAGGAGTAGAGGAAGAGTCCATGAAGCCTTGTTCTCTTATGACGAAGTCCTCTGGGTCTGTTCATGGATGGAGAAAGCCTCTTCGGGTACAGAAGTTTTCTGGAAGACACTATCGGAGAAGTGGCGTGAGGTGCTACTGGCAAAGGAAAGAAACGAACATGGCTTTTATCTGTGTATCTCTGCCAAGGGTAAAGGAAGTCCCTTGAAGATCTTTATTCCAGCTGTAGCTAAGGAGGGTGACTGGGAAATGATTGCAGGCAAGATTAGGAGGTTCTCTCAGTCTAAAGTTGTTAACAGAAGACATTCAAAATCCCTTAAGGAAGTGCCTTGGAGGACACGTGCTTCGTTTGTTGAGATCGCAAGGATTCCCCCTTGGCCAGATTTCTCTGTTCGAGTCCAGCAGCTTCCCAAGGGCTCTGGAGCAGATTTCAAAGTTGTGGAAGAGTCGTGTGTGGAAGCTCTGCCTTTCTTGGATAGATGTCTGGTCGGAAGGGTCGGGGAACAGAGTTATCAGGCACCAAAGCGAATGGACTTGCAGGCTTGGGTGGACAAGAAGTGGAAGATTGTAGGTGGGGTTAGAGTGGTGGAACTGGGAAGTCAACGATTTATTTTTCTTGTTCGAGTTCTCTTCAAAGGAGGAAGCGGGTAGGATTTTACATGAAAATAATTGGAGGTTTCAACAAGAGTTGCTACTCCTGGAGAAGTGGAGCCCAGAAAAAGCTTGCTACAGAGAAGGAAATTTGCTGAAAGAAGCTTGGATTAGGGTTTTAGGTCTCCCTTAACACTTGTCGGGGCAATCTGTCTTCCAACAAATTGGAGATTTTTGTGGCGGCTTTCTGGACATAGATGTTGCAACGAAGGAACGCACAAATCTGAGTTGGGTGAGAATCTTGATAAGATTTCGTGGAGAGTTACCGGCTAGTGTTCGCATTGGAGAGGGGAGTCGCTACTTCTCTGTGCCGATCTGGGCAGAAGTTTTACCAAGAAGCTGTCGGTGGTCTTATGCAGCCAGAGGCAAAGCGGCAGGCAGTTTTGGGCCAGGAGTTACTTGGAAGAAGAGAGAGGTGAGGCACGTGCCCTCTAGTCATGTGAGCGCCAATCGGAATTTGGAGAGGGCAGAATCACATGGGTACAACAGGAGACTCAGAGTCAACAGAGGCACGTGGGTGCCTAAAACTTCAAATTTGAATTCAAACTTAAACAAGAAGGACGTCGTCGTTTTGGATGTGGGCTGCTCCTCTGCCAGCCAAATAGAAGAGAATGGGCTGGATTCTGGTCCGTTGCATGGAGGGACAAGCCCAGTTCGAAAAGACTTAGGTGGGAGTCCTTCAACAGCTAGTGGAACTGGGCTGGAGAGGATAGCAGGCCGAGATATTTCAACCAAGTCGTCTCAGCCCAGTTTAGGGCAGGAAAAGCCGAATATTATCGGGCCTAATTTTGAGGAAACGGGGACAGAACAGAACATAAGGGAGAGGCCAGAGATTGACCCAGAATCCAGGTGTGATGAGGAGTCAAACAGGGAGGGTGATAAGGAGTCAAACAGGGAGGTGTCGATTCAGGCGAACGTAGTCGAGTTACCTCAGCCTAGTCACAAGGGTGTGCGCACAGGTGACCAGTGCAAGGAGCCGGAGGAGTCGAGTGAGGGGTCAGAAGATGGAGGTAAGCAGGAGCAGGCAAGTACTTTAGGGACGTGAGAAAATGCTCCCCAGTTTATCGAGCAAGAGACAAACGTGGATCAGGAGTCAAGTCAAGAGAATGAATTTCGCATGAGGAGCGAGACCATGGATAATCACTTGAGCGTTGATATGGTAGAGCCTTTAGTCTGTACTCCCATCAGCATTATGCCTCCTGCGGATGAAGGGGAGCTTGAGGCTCTCACAAATAAAGAGGAAGAGAGGGATATGTCTGTGTGGGTAAAGAGAAGAATCAATGGCTTTGGCAAATTTATGGGAGTCTCATGTGTGGGATATGAAGACAAGATTATGGATCTGCTGATAGATATAGAGAGGAACTGTAGGTACCCAAAGGTCGGCAACAGTAAGAGGAGTAGCAAAGACAGGGAGAAAGGGAAGAGAGAATTAAAGCAGCTGTTTTGCACCCTGAATATGGAGCAGTTGAGGAGTAGTGGTGTGTCTGACGGGAGGAGAAAAGACAGTAATTGATATGGATATATGATTCTTAGCTTGGAATGTGTGGGGTTTACATAGTTTAGAGAAACAAGATCTTATTAAGGCAGTTTTGAGAAGACGGAAACCACAGGTGGTCTGTCTTTTGGAAACCAAAATGGAGACGGTAGATTCGCGATTTATTAACAGTATTTGGAATGCTAGATGGGTGGATTGGATTTTTTTAGGGGCTGCGGGGAGATCTGGAGGTATTTTGATTTTGTGGAATATGAGGAAATTTTCGAAGGTCGAGTCATTGCTGTGTTCCTTTTCGGCTTCTTGTGTTCTTAAATTTGTGGACGATGATAAGGCAGTGTTGTTTTCTGGTGTTTATGGCCCTTTTACAAGGTTAGTCAGGAATTATCCGTGGTGCATTGGGGGAGATTTCAACGTAGTTCGTTTTCCCCACGAAAGATCTGGTTCTGGTGGTTTTTCTCAATCCATGACAGAATTCAATGATTTTATTAACATGTAGAGTTAGTAGATTTTCCTTTGACTGGAGGAGACTTCACTTGGTTTAGAAGCGGTGACAGAATGCAGTACTCGAGAATTGATAGATTCTTGGTTTCAGCAGATTGGGGGGATCATTTTGGGGCTGTGATTCAGTCGTGCCTTCCTAGAGTGACTTCAGATCACGTCCCTTTGTTGCCGGAATGTGGAGTTTTGGAGAAAAGGAAAGCCCTGTTTAGTTTTGAGAATTGTTAAGCTTGATATCTATTGTTGGGCCCCTATCTAGCAGCTTAAGCTTTTAGATGAGTTGGTTACTTAATATGGTATCAGAGCTTTGGTTTGGCAAGGTCAATCATCCCGGCATTTGTTAGGAATATTGTGGGTGCATGTTGTCACTCTGTTTGGTTTGTGATGCCCTTGGTGAGGCATGTTTAGATCTAGTGTGGAGGGTGTGAGGGGGAGTGTTAAGCTTGATATCTATTGTTGGGCCCCTATCTAACAGCTTAAGCTTTTAGATGAGTTGGTTACTTAACAAGAATCAAGGAACAGGGTTTTGGGGAGTGGGTCAAGGCTAGATGGTCTTCGTATGCGTCACCTGTTATGTGATGGCGAAAAAGTTACAACGGTTGAAGATAGATCTCAAAGTCTGGAATCGGGAAGTTTTTGGGAGGATAGAGAGCAGAATTAAAACTTTGGAGGAAGAGGTCAGAAAATAGATAAGGCAGTAGCTTCGGCTGGGGATGGGAATGTGGCTGATGAGAGAAGAAGTCTGGATTTGAAGAAGGAATTAGAGCGCCTACTGAGATGTGAGGAAATTAGTTGGAGACAAAAATCAAGGATCCAGTGGCTCAAGGAGGGGGACAACAATACCAAAATTTTCCATAGGATGGCAAGTGCGCATTCCTCGGTAAATCAGATTACAAAGTTGACAGTTGATGGGGAGATTCTGGAATAAAAGGAGGAGATTAAAAGAGGGATTGTGAACTTCTATGAGGATCTGTATAGGGACAACAGTGATTGGAGACCGACGCTAGAGGGAGTCACGTGCAAGGCCCTTGACTTGGAAGCTTCGTCTGAACTTGAGCAGCCTTTTACGGAAGAGGAAGTGGTGCTGGTCTTGCGAAAAATGAGTGGTGACAAAGCCCCGGGTCCAGATGGTTTCTCCCTGGCTCTTTTTCAGCAGTGTTGGGATGTCATAAGAGAGGATATGATGAGAGTTTTCCACCATTTTCATGAGAATTCGTGCTTTGAGAAAAGTTTAAATATCACTTTCATTGTTCTAATCCCTAAAAAGAAAGGTGCTAGCAGCGTGAAGGAATTCAGACCCATTAGCTTGGTTGGAGGGGTCTACAAAATCATTGCGAAGGTGCTTTCCCATAGATTGAGGAAAATTATGGATAAAATCATCTCTGATTCCCAGCAGCGTGCCTTTGTCCGAAACAGGCAAATCTTAGATGTGTCGCTGATTGCAAAGTGGATGCTAGAATCAAAGGCGGAACCTCAGGCTTACTAAGTAAGCTGGATATAGAAAAGGCGTTTGATAATGTGAATTGTGACTTTCTGATGTTTATGATGGAGAAAATGGGGTTTGGGGTTAAGTGGAGAAACTGGGTTCAGTTCTGCATTTCAACTGCTCGGTTTTCCGTCCTTGTAAATGGAGAACCTGCTGGATTTTTTTGGGAGTACGAGGGGTTTGCGTCAAGGAGATCTCCTTTCTCCTTTTCTCTTCATCATAGTTATGGAGGCTTTGAGTAACTTGGTGGATAAAGCAATGCTGGGAGGTTATTTTGACGGATTCAGGGTGGATAGGGCAGGTGGTCCGGCAATTAAGGTGTCTCATCTCTTGTTTGCGGACGATACCTTGGTTTTCTGTGGGGCGGATAAGTCTCAACTTGGATTTCTTCGTTTGGTGCTTTTATTCTTTTAGGCGGCTTCGGGTCTTAAGATAAATATTTCTAAGAGCGAAATCATTCCGGTTGGAGACGTCGAGAACGTGGGGGGTTTGGCTTCTTTTTTGGGTGTAAGGTAATGAGTCTCCTTCCATCTTATCTCGGATTACCCATTGGGGCTCCTTTTAAAAGCAAAGTAGTGTGGAATGAGGTGGTTGAAAGGTTTGAACGTCGGCTAGTGGGTTGGAAGAGACAATACTTATCTAAAGGGGGGAGACTTGTTCTAGTTCTAGTAAAAAATACTTTGTCCAGCATGCCTACTTATTATCTGTCACTGCTTGTGATTCCGGTTTCGGTTAGGAACTGTTTAGAAAAGCTGGAAAGGGATTTCCTTTGGGAAGGGGGCTCGGAGGGGAAAAAATTCCATTTGATTAAATGGTCGACAGTATGTAGGAGTCTTAAGGCAGGAGGGCTTGGGGTTAAAAAGTTAAAGCTGTTCAATGAAGCCCTTCTTGGGAAATGGTTGTGGAGGTATCTTACGGACTGGGATGCCTTTTGGCGTAAGGTGGTGGAGAGTAAATATGGCAAGGTATAAGAAGAAGGGCTTTTTGGAAAGGTATAAGAAGAAGATGGGATAATTTCCCGCTGCCATTAATGAATCCTTTGGGGTGGGTTTTTGGAAAGGTATAAGAAGAAGATGGGATAATTTCGCTAGACACATCTCTTTTGAAATTGGTGATGGCTCTTCAGTGAGGTTTTGGAATGACAAATGGTGTGCTAGAGGGGAGTTATGCAGATTATTCCCCAATCTGTATACTCTGGCTAGAGATAAGGAGTGCTACACAAATTCTGTGCTTTATTCGGAGGAAGGCAGGTCTATATGGAATCTTTCTTTTTGCATAAACTTTCAAGACTGGGAGATTGAGACAGTTGCGAGATTGTTCGAGTTTTTATACGCCCAGAAAGTTGGCCTTCCAGCCGATAAAGTTCTATGGGACGATGACAAAAGTAGTGTTTTCGGTGAAAGGGCTTTACTCTAAACTGGACAGTAGCAACGGAATTCTGTTCCGGTGGAGATCGATATGGAAATCTGGGGTTCCAAGTAGAGTGGATTTTTTGGCGTGGGAGGTAGCTAACGGAGCCATGTGATAACTTGAGGAAAAGAGGCCTTCTGTACACAATCGGTGCTATCTTTGCAAGGGGGATGAAGAGAGTGTTAACCATTTGATGCTCCACTGCCCGGTGGTGGGGATGCTATGGTCTGCGATTTTTGGCTTGTTTAACATATCGTGGGTGCTCCCAAACTCTACCAAGGATCTTTTTTGGAATTGGGCTTATTTTAGGAGGAAAAAGAGCATGGATAGCCTTTGGGATGTTTCCCCATTAAGTGTAGTTTGGACGATTTGGATAGAAAGAAATCGAAGGACGTTTGATAATGAAAAGGGTTTTATGAATGCTTTGAGGAAATCGCTTCTCTCGAACATGCTTGAATGGAGAGTAGGGGCTGATCATACCTTGAATCTTAATGATAACACTCGTGAGATGCTGTGAATACTTTCCATATTGGCTAGTGGGTATATTTTTGTGTAGTGTATACTTTTATGTCAAGGACGCGTCACCTGTTTTGACGCTCTTCATATATATATATATATATATATACACACAAACACACTTCGCCTTTATAAATAAAAAACAACCAGAGTATACAGACGGAAGTTCTATGGGAATTGTTCGAATTTCCGTCTATTTTTAAAAACTTTGGCCATTGTTTTTAAAAATAGACGGAAATTCTAACGTTAACGGGTGAAGGGGGGAATCTGACATAAAATGTCAACATGTAGGACCAAACAAATTAATTTTTTAGTAGTAGGACCAAATAAATGATTTCTTGTAAAGTTGAGGGACCAAAAAATTAATTAAACCTTTTTATAATTATCCCAAAATTATTGTCATGCTTTCTTTTTTCGTCCGACCTAAAAATATAGTCTTGTTTGAAAGTTTCCTTTTTAGGACAACACTTTTACCATTTTACTCTTAATTTTTCTTTCTACTTTAATTATGGGCCACATGCACATGTGCTTTAAAGGAAACTACATATTATACCAATATTAATAATTTAAGTCAATTGTTTTTCCCTAATTCGTGTGCCAAGTCAAATAAGACAATAATTTTAGGATGAAGGGAGTACTAAAATACCCTTGTACCATGTAGCGAACAAATTGGACGGAGGGACTGTGCTAGGGTGATAAAAATTGTACGAAGATGAAAAAACGCGATAGCAAAGTAGAGGGACAAAACTTGCAATTAAGGTATAGTACTGGATGTGTTGTGCATTTATCCAAAGTTGAATGAAAAGTTCTATCGGTGATGGGGGGAGTGTTAAGATAGATTAGGAACTTGAATACTAAGAGGAAGAAAGAAGGCAATTGTTGATCCTAAGATTCAGTGGTCGCTTTTTGGTCAAGTCTTTCATGAAAACCCTTAGTTTATCTCATACTCACGTACTTTTCTGATGGCCACTTCCATTCAGAAATCCAAGGTCCCATACAAGCTTAATGCCTTTACCATCCCTCGTGCTCAATCAATTTTCACATTTGCGACCTTGGGCGATCGTCTTTCCCACTTTTTGAGAAGGCGAAGTGCGAGATATGGCGGAAGGACTCTTCAACGACGTAGGTTTTAGGGTTATGCTTAAATGAAAAATACTTAATTTTAGCGATTTTGACTCTACCTCTTCGAATTCAAACAGAGACTTCGACTTCACAACTAAGGCTTGTGCTTTCGACTTCGATCTTGCATCTTCGAACAGAGACTTCCAGAACTTCGCAGATTGACAAAGATGCAACCCTGCGACATCGTGTCATTGGCAGACGACTTGTCCTTCGCCCAGGATTACGGCTTCGAGTTTCTTCATTGAGTGCGATTGCTTGGTCACTGCTCTCTTCAAACCGTCGTCATCTTCAACTGAAACCGATACTTTTGGTTTTGTTTTTTGTTCCTTTTTTTTAACCTACAAGTTGAGTACGTCTCTAGACCTTCTACTCTGTTTCCTTCTTACCGAGCCATGCGTCTCTACTCTGCTTCTTTTTTCATTTTTTTACTCTTATTTCTTTTTTTTCTCTACTAAGTTAAAAAAAAATTCTCTCTTCATCTCTTTCTCTACTAAGAATTGTAGGTTTGGATGTTGAATTTGTGTTGTTGACTTGTTGCTATTATATGTTAACTTAATTTTATATATTATTCTCATTTATACATGCTTTGGAATTTTGTTGTAATAAAATAAATAAATATATATACTATTTTTCTTAATTTGTTGCCTTGCTCGCCTTTCGGTCGTCCACCTCTCGCCTTCCGTCTTTAATAACCATGTGAGCAGCTCTTCCTAACTCGCAAGTTGTGGTGTATTTTATTTGAAGTGAGAGTTCTATTTGTCATGGTTCGGTGTAGGCTTTTTCATGGTCAATTCTTGTGACAGTCTGCCGTGTTTGGCATGCGTGGTGCATTTGACTCGAGAGGAACATTCACAGTTTTAGAGATGAGATGCTGACCTTACTCTATTTTTGTGAGAGAGAATTTCTTTCAATGCTTCTCTTTGGCTTCAGGTTTGGGGGCTTTTAGACGAGTGTCCATAGCAGAATCTTGCTAGGGACTAGAAGTCGGTTCTTTATTCGCGTCGCATGTTTCTTGTTCTTCTTTCTTGTCCTTTTATGTTTTCCTTTTTCCTTTTTGTTTCCATTTTTTTGAATCGGTGGATTGCGTGCATGCTGTTTTTATATTTTTCTCTTGATAGAATATAATATCTTCTTTTACCCAAACGAAGAAAAAGAAGCATAATGTACTGATTACAAAGGGCACGACAGATGAAGTATAAACAGTACTGCCATCAACTATTGAATCATCAGCTATGATGACATTTAACTTTTTATTGATGAGTGTGATATGACTTTGAAATAAAAAAAATGTTAACTTGAGGTCACGCATAACTGGCCAGTTAACAAGGAGATGCTCTGAGTCACTAATGCAAGAGACTGGAGTAAGAATAGAAAGACTCAATTATCACCAAGTTCCAGATTGAGCATGATTAGCAACTGGAGTTGTAGATTCTTGTTGTCTATGCTGAAGTAAAGCGAAATAATGGGACCTCATTTTAGTGATAAGAGTGCTCCGGAGGAGCTATTGCAGTGGATGGGGAAGCAATGAGTTGGCTCAGAAAAGAACGAAACTAGATAAGTAGATATTGATTCTCCCATGGTTTATCATTCCCGGTGACTCACCTCCACAATTAGTACATCTATCTCTTCAGCTACAGCTCATTAAGGCATTCATCTCCTTAAATAATAATTTGGGTGGTGATCATGTATGACCTCTACCATAAGAAGTATTACCTTGGCAGGATGGCAAAAAGAATATGTCTCTGAAGACTAGGATGATGACACCTAGCGTGGAATATGGAATAATCCTTGTGTCATCTATTAGTGTTCACTACTCATTGGTCTCTATCCCAAAAGATTAGCTTTTCTCTTGTTAAGGAGAAGCATTAACTAGGGACTATCTGTCTAGAAGTACTATAATAACATTCTCTCTCTAGGATCCATCTTAAGAGACTTGGGCTGACCAGACTTTGGGGAGATCCAGAATAATTCCTTAATATCCAGCCCAGCCTTGACTCTTAGAGTCTTATGATTATGATTGCAACACTTCTTCTTTACTGATTTTATTTTAGCTTTTATTTCCAATTTTAGAAAATACCTGTGGAACTAGGTCCAAGTCCCATTCACCTGGTGCTTCTGACTTATCTATTTGCTTCATTTCCTATGTCAGGTGGATAGATGCTGCAAAGTTTCTGACAGGTGCCTCATCGGTAGGAAGCATAGCCATCCCCATCATCCTAAGGCATGCAGATTTGATTGGCACAGGAGCAATGTTAATTGAATTTGTTTCTTTCTTTATATTTATCTGTACTGTATTATGCTTTCATCGTGCTAGCCTTGAAGATGAATGGTGAGAAATGTTCGGCATGAAGGCCATGCTTGCATGCTGTTGCTCGTAGGATATTCACTAGTTCTGATAGATGAACTTGTGGGTTGAAAAAAGAAAATAAAGAGGAAAATGATTCAGGAAAAGGGGAAAGTTCCCACTAATGTAAAGCTAGAATTTGTATCAAGTAGGTTCTTTTCAACAATTATTTGTGCTCATGTATAATGAATTTACTAAATTTCTGTGGATCTAGTAGAAGCTCGCACAAAGTTTCTTGTGTATAACTTACACCACCTTTGAGCTTTGTTTGCCTTGTTCACAGGATAACTGCATCACAGGGATACTCCCACCGAGGAAAACAAATTTTGGTGGAAAGATTTATACCCAGGTTAGCGAAAATGTCAATTATAGTTGCACTTTGTGAGATGTTGTTCTTGCCCATCATCTCCCCGGCATATAGGTCTACATAAAACTGTATTACAGTCTTATCTACTCAATAATTACCCACGGATGGGTTAAAACCTCTTAAATATCCGAAGACTATAAAGAGGTGAAATTACACTGGGAGGATTTTTTAGGAGCTGAACATAAATTGAGATGCACCGGCCCAAGTTAGCTAGGAGATCTGAACCATGTTGCACTGCTGGTAGAAAAACGGACATGAGTGTTAGAGCATTGCATCAAGGGGTGGTCCCGGAGAATGCAGGTGCAAGCCATCATGACCCTAGCAGGTAGTTCTCCGTTGGCCGTGGTGACCATCAGTTTTAAGGTTTTTCCTTTCCCTGCTCTCTCTTTTCTCTCCATCTTCTGATCTAGTAGTTCAAATCTGCTAGATTCTTCATGCCACCTCATTTCCAAGCATCCATCTCCAGCCAGATCTATCCGTTAATTAGCTCTGATGGATAGATGTTTCTAGCCTTGGGCTTGATTCAATTTCCTTAATTTACGAATCAGTACTATTCCACTCTCATCGACAAAGAGAACCTTTTGTGTTTCGCTAGTAATCAGTTTCGGTTTTCCTGGACTATAATATCTGAAACCCAGGCCCAACCCTTCTGTATGTTGGCTTTTCTGGCCTTCTTTTTAGCACTACTGTTATTTGGACGGTCCATTTTGTTGGTCGGTTAATTTTTAAAAGTTTTCAATCGCTTCAATTCATTATACTTTTTTAACCGAGAAAAGACATTTTTAGGGGTAAAAAGACTATGATACTTTTAATGAATAAAACACACGCATGTTAAGTATCAAAATTGATTTTGCATTGCGATGCACAAATCGAATCCATTTTGTGCATTGCAAATTTAGTTTTTGCATCAGGATTTCCTGCATCGTTGATTTTACATTTGTTACGCACAAAATTGAATCCAATTTATGCATTGGGAATTTAATTTGTGCATTGAGATTTTTTGCATCGTAAATCTAATTTATGCATTGCGATTCAAATTGATGCATCGTGATGTGTGGTAAGTGATCCTTAGCGCCCCTTGGGCTCATTAATGGCAAGTCGTTTTTTCGCTCCCAAAAGTGCATTTTCCGATTAAAAAAACATGAGATTGATGCGGTTAAAAAACTTATAAAAGGTAACCGACCAGCAATTCTCCTACTTTCCGTGGTTTATATATTTTCTTTTTGATTTTTTTAAAATTTTCTGTTTTTATTCAATTATTCAAAAAAAAAAAAAAAAAACCACAAATTGAACCACCTATGAAAACAGGTTCAGAATCTTTTTGGCTGCGGAAAGCTGTTTCCTGGATTGGGCGATCAAGTTTCTTTCTCTCCTTGCCCCCTACTTTCTCTACTACGAATACGAACTAATTTATCATTATTTTTGCGGTAAGCAGCGGCGAATCCAGGATTTTAATATACACGGTGCGAGATTTAGAATATGTAAAAAAATTAAGTGAAAATAACATATTACTCCAACATTACAAAACTTGAAAGTTGCTCTTACTCTAACTATAATGACCGGAAAATCAAAATCAATAGCACAAAATGGTTCTTTCCAATCTTGAATGTATACTCTTATTACAGTTTATTTATCATAGTTGTATGAAAATTATTATTTTTTTAATGATCTGTTTTTAGTTTTTTTATTACACTCTCTTCTTCTCAACTTGAGTGTCCATAAAAAAAAGAACTTTGTTTGTATAAAAATCAACTTCCTTAATTTTTGTAAATAATTAAAAAGGAACACCCATTTTACAATGTAGGGTATAGTACTTTACTGTAAATTTTTTTAATAAAAAAATAGTTTTATTTTCTCGAACTAAATAAAACTACGATAAGTATCAATCTTCAAGTATCAAACCGATCAAAGATATCAAAGTGTACATTTCAATTTGGACGGTGATACTTATTAATTTAGAGTAATTCTAGAGCTACTTAACGAGTACCTAATTTTGTATCCAAATGATGTGATCAATTAATTTCTGCCACTAAGAGCAGGCCCAACGGTTAATCTAATGAGTATCTTCCTCTCCAACGGAGATTATATATGAATTTTAAAAAAATTATCCAAAGATTTGAGGTGAAAAAAATCAAGGGAAAAACCCAATCCCCATGTGAAATCCAAGGTCTCTCTCCATGTGTCAATTGTCATCATGTGCGTGGTTGACAATTTTTTTCACCATTGTATTTCTTGATCAATTTTTAGTCAATTTTTTTTCAGAATTAAAGTATATATTTTTACCTATAAATAAAGACTTTGTTTGTTTTATTTGGACATAAAAAAAATTTCTATGATTTTTTTTTAAAGTTTCTAGCCATTGTTAATGAAGATAAAAATGATGGGGTATGTAAATATGTTGGATTTTATGCCATCATTGGGAAAGTCTTTTGGTTTTGAATCTAATGATTTATTTAATTGTTTGTAATGAATTGTGTTTGATTTGAGTATCTGCATTATACATGATCTAATAAAATCTCCAATGGAACACTCTTTACCATCCTCTAACCACCCCGTTTTCTGTTCAAATTACAAGTTTTCAACACTCTAATCTAAAAAAGAATCAACTCCAATAATCCTTCAAAAACTTTATATCTCTTTCATCTCAACTAACAAATATAACTACCACCATATTTTGTCATCTATTTTATTTATATATTTTTTCCAACACAATTGGAATGAAATATTTATATTCTATGAAAAAAAATATTACATTTTAAATTATTTCAATTACTTTCATCAAAAAATATATGTCAATCTAAGGTCAATTTATGTATATTTATAATATATTATTATTATTATTATTATTTATTGAAATGAGCTAAATATTTTGGAAAGAAGAGAAATTGATTGGAATCTTCCGCAACACGACCGTTGTGGTCTATGAGGAAAATGGGGAAAAACGGTAGGGGAGAGAAGAAACCAACATGTCATGTAAAAATGTAAGTTAAAAAATGTTGTCGTCGTGAACGCCCTCACCAATCACGTGTTTGACTAGTAAGTTCAAGTTGGGAGTCAAATGTAATTTTGCAAAAGTAGCCAATGCAATCTAGGATTATAGTATTAAGGTACCCTTTTGCCTTTCTTTTTGACAGATTGTTTATGATATTCCCTTTTTCTTCTTTTTCCACGTGAGGAAATACTTTAGACTTTAGCATCATACACATACTTTAGGTGATGCTCCAAATTCAATATATCAACATTGACAAAGGTTATGTTTCTTTCATTATTTTTGCGACACGAAACTTTTTTTTTACTTTTCTCATTTGTTTTCTTACTTTCAATTTTTTTCTTTTTAAGGAATACACGGGATCGAACCCGATCACACACTTCAGAAAATCCTACCACCACCCCCAGTCTCATTTGTTTTCTTGTCTTGGATTTTGCCTATGAACGTATTGGTTATGTTCTCTAATTAGTGACTTGAGTGCTTCAAAATTCAAATATTAAATTAACCTACACTATGAACTACATTCATAAGGTTATTTCATATCAAAAACCTCATTCATAAAATTATCTTGTTTTACGAGTTTCTCGACTCATAAATCTCTTAACCACGTCATCATCTTATAAACATTTTCTTTATAAACTATTTTTTCTTATACATAAATATGTAAAAGCTTTATGGGATGAACCCACAATTAACTATTATTCTTTCACATTATACATTTGAAAAGAAATATTTTTATTATAAAAAAAATAAAAATATAATAATTATTAAAAAAGATATCTACTAAATAATTTATTAATTTTACCTTTCAAAAAATATTTTTTTATTCATTAAAAAGCACATAAAGTACATGAATATGAAATTAAACTAATAAACTTTATTGTACAATAATCATATAAAATAATAAGGACCATAATAATAATTGCATAATTGCATTACTTCATGTGAACTTAAACATTACATCAGCTGATGACATGAAGCTTTTCCTAGGATTTCCACAACAGCTGAAACCTTTCCATGTGAACTTAAACATCTTGTTGGAGGTGCTCCGTTCCTAAAGAATAAAATAAATAAATTCATATATCCTTTTTAGGATGTGCACGAAAAATAGTCCATTTTTCAAAAAAAAGTTCTGTTTTGACTATTTTAGTTTGGAAATTACCTTTACTATTTTACACTTAATTAATTTGATTTATATTTTAATTGATGAACTTCACTCTCACGCCTATCTTTGGAAAATACACAATATTCTAACATTTATAATAAAATAGAAAAATAGACAATTTTGTCTTAATCTTTATGTACTATCAAACATGGCACTCATTTAAGAATGAAGCCAGTACCAATTTGAGGGAGAACCTTGAAGGAGGCCTATGTAATAGAGTTATACTTCCTTCGTTCCTAAATAATCGTTCTTGTTGACCCGACGCACAGTTTAAGAAAAAATAATTGACTTGATTATTTATATTGGTTTAATGTGTAGTTTCCTTTAAAGCCCATGTGTATGTGGCACATAATTAAAGTAGGGTAAAAAAGTAAGGATAAAATGGTAAAAATGATATTCTAAAAAGGTAAGTTTCAAACTGGACAATTATTTTGGGACGGATGAAAAATGAAAGGAGGACGATAATTTAGGGAAGGAGGGAGTATTTGGTAAGATTTTGATAAATGAATGTGTTTAGGAATTGAGTCCTTAAATTTGTGAGGGTGAATCAAGTTCTCCATGGTGTCTTCTTATATGTCTCTTAACTTGTAATCCATTCATGTGATACATGGAATCTATTAAAAAATATCAAATTTTTTAGTGATTGCAATGTATGAAAAGTAAACAAGTAATTAAAACGTAAAGGTGAAAAAAGTAAATTTAATTATAGATTATTACATTAATAAAACACAAAGAGTACATCATCGTGGGCTTTATATTGTTTGTAGACCTCGAGTTCTAAGGGTCATTGTTAGATACTTAATGTAACTTATAATTTAGATGTAACTTGTTGGATTGGATGGCTTGATTCTTTATCCAAGGGCCAAAGCCGCCGAACGAAACGAGTAGAGCGAGTGTAGTGTGTAGTAAAAACTAGAGGCATGAACGCGCACAAGTTCAGATGCGGGTTCGTAGTTGCGAAGAAGAAAATCTGGAAGTTTGTGTGGATGTACCATGGGACTAGACGCTGCCGCCGCACTGCTTCAAGTTCTTTGAGTAGTTCAGTTTGTAATTATCAAGGTTTTAAAAATCGTTAGGCAGGCGCTAGACGCCAGACCAGCGCCTAGAACACCTAGGCGGGATATAGGCGGGGCTTAAAAATAAGACATAATATATGATTTTAATATATTTTTTATTATAACATAATTATTAAACATAATTTTTTAAAATATACTAATACTAAATATCACCTAATAATTTAAAAATAATAATTACATTATGATGTTCAATTTTAAAAGTAAAACTAGAAATTTAATATCATCTAAGGTTCAAAATATTACAAAAATAGTCAACAATTTAATTATCCATAGGTTCGTTGATAATTACAAATTTACAAAAATATAATAATTTGAAATTGATATTTATTATTATTATTATTTTTAAAACCAAAATGATATTATTTAGGGCTAATTTAAAAAAAAAACTAAAAAAATAAGAAAAATCAGCAGTTGGCCGCCTAGTATGGTGACTAGCCCGCCTAGCTGATTTTTTCGTCGATTTGCCAAATTTCTAGGCATTGAGATGGTGCCTAGCGCATAAGTCAATTTTTAGAATACTGGTAATTATTATGCCTTATATTTATGGTTTGATTTTTATATAAGCTGTAACTCTAAAACGAGTTGAATAATAGGGAGTACCATTCTTTACCCTCAAACAATTTCTTCTCTGCCAACTCTCTTACTTTGATTTTTGCAATTGCTATTGTTTGCTTACTTCCTTTATTACCCAACACAACCGTTCATATTCAATGAGTTCTTCCATCCGTTTTCAAATTATCGACGTTACGCGGGAACTCGGGTATCAACAAGGTCTTCTTGCATGCTTTGGAAAAGTTCTAACATAAGAAAAAGTAATCAAGTAAGCTAGGTGCTCTATGGTTACGAGCAGGAAAAGAAGTATAGCAATGTGGAAATGCCCAAGATGTGAGCTTTCTGAGCCCAGGTCTACTCTTTTCTAGGAAGGCAATCAATAATGAATAGTGCTTGGATGATCGATTTATATTTCATGTACATCTTTTTTTTTTAGTCCGTTCTAAAATAATTATATTAAATTTTTTTTATAGGAAAATACTTTTATTCCCTCTGTTTCAGATAATTATTCATATTTTCTATTTTGGGATGTCCCAACTAATGTTCCTAAAGACTTTTGGTATATAAATTTTCTTCCATTTTTCTTAATATATCCATTTATTTAATACTATCATTATTGCACATCCTAGAGAAAGAGTGAATGTAATACTCCCTCCGTCTCTAAATAATCGTCCTAGTTGACCCGACGCATAGTTTAAGAAAAAACAATTGACTTGATTATTTATATTAGTTTAATGTGTAGTTTTCTTTAAAACCCATGTGTATGTGGCTCATAATTAAAGTAGAGTGAAAAAGTAAGGGTACATTAAACTGGTAAAAATAATGTTCTAAAAATGTAAGTTTCAAACTGGACAATTATTTTGAGACGGACAAAAAAGAAAAAAAAAGGACGATAATTTAGGGACGGAGGGAGTAGTACATTAATCATTAATGAGAGAGAGAGAGTGTGTGTGAGTGTGTGTATGTGTGTAATGGATATTATAATCACAATATATTTTACAAACCATCATTAATTATATTTTTTAATCCTTGTGTTTTATCCGGTAGGAATATTTATCCGGGACGGAGGGAGTACCATTTTATCCTTACTTTTTCTAGCTACTTTAATTATGACCAATGGTCAAAGACATCAAAGAACAACACATTTCATCAATATTTATAATACAATAAATTACTTTTTTTTAAACAGTGTATTACGTAAAAAAACGATAATTTGAAATCAAAGAGAATAATACAATTGTTTATATTATCAAGATTCACACACACACACACAAATATATATATATATATATAATAGAATTGATATGTTGACCATGAAGCTTTCAATTTGAAGTGTTCATGGTGTGAGTTCATGGGTTGAGTGAACTCGTGCATTGAATATCAATTCTAGGCATCCACTTTGGTTCGCACCTATGTTGGAGGCCGTGCTGCATGTAGGGTATGTGACGGCAACATTGGATGTTTCGGTGTTTTCATTAGTGCCGAGTTAAACTTTTTTGACTAAATATCCGGTGCGACCGTTTTTAAGATTTTTAATGATTTTAATTTAAAAGGCGAAATCTCGTTTTTTTACAACTCAATCTACTAACATATGGAAAATCGGATCAAGAAGATCAATCTTATATAAAATAACAGTAACATAGTTTTCCCAAGTTTTTGCCTAAACCTTTTGATATCGTATTGCTATATTTTATTAAATTACACTACAATTATGTATTTTTTGGATGACACATAAGCTAAATATCATTTTTCTGGAAGGACAAGTCTAATGGTGACACTTGCATATGTATCAAATCCAAATTGTGATACCTATTAGTCACTACAGTATTCATGTGTATCAATCTCTAACCATATGTATCAAAATTTGATAAAATATTAAATTTGAAAAAATATATCCAACATTATCATGACAGAAAGATAGAGTTAAAATACTAATAAACAACAATTTACCAGCACATATCATGATATAAATAAATTTTTAAAATGAAGGGTATTAAAATTATGTTTGGTACTCGGAGAGGTATCATATCAAACCTATTTTTGATACCCTTCATTTTTAAAATTGAAGTTTAGTACTCTCACATGATTATCAAAATTTGGTTTTAACACATATCATTGGACTTGCTGTATTGAGAGTTTTTTTTTTTTTTTTTTTTTTCAAATAATATGAAGATTTGAGACTGACATTAGAAATGCTCATTCGTTCCAAATTATTGTCTCACTTTTCTTTTTCGTCCGTCCAAAAAAATTATATTGTTTGAAGGTTTTTCTTTTTAGAATATCATTTTTACAATTTTACTCTTATTTTTTCATATAAGCCACATACATATATGCTTTAAAATAAATTACACATTATATAAATATTAATAATCAAGTCAAATATATATATATATATATATATATATATATATATATATATATATATATATATATATATATATATATATATATATAATTTTATTTGATGGTCAATAACTTTAAGACGGAGTGAGTACAATTCTTTCATGGTCAAACTATAAGATAGAAAGATTTTTTTTTTCTTTCTTTCTTTTGGGAGAGAGGGAGTATAAGATGGATATGTTGAATTGATATTAATTATGTTAAATTAAGCTTGTTTGGGCAATCAATGCTTTTGGTAAGTTAAGGTTCTCCTTTTATCTCTCCATTGTTATGTGTGTAGTGCTATGTTTACCATTACTTTTACCACAAATATACAAATTTTAAATTATCGTACTCCTTCCTATCTAAAAAGAAAATAATAATTATTCATCTTTACTTTTTAAGGTGTTGTCCACTTTTTAATTTTTATTTTTTCAAAATTTGGTTTTTTTTTTATTACCATTTTATTCTTGATTTAATCCTCATCTTAATTGATGCGTCTTAGTTAAATAGAAGTATCCTTAGAAATTACCAACTATATTAATATCTATAGTAAAATTAATTTAACCACGCATTTTCTGCACGAAAGTGATGGATAGATAAGTTCAAATTCAAGTTGTCAATTACTCCCCCGTACCATAATTATCGTCTAGACTTGGTGCACGGTTTAAGAAAATATATTTGACTGAATTATTAATATTAGTTTGATGTGTAGTTTATTTTAAAGTCTATGTGTATGTGACTCATAATTAAAATATGATGAAAAAATAAAGATAAAGTGGTAAAATTATTGTTCTAAAAAAAAAACGTTTCAAACAAAATAATTATTTTGAGACAGATGAAAAAAGAAAACAAGACAATAATTTTAAGAAGAAGGAAGTACGCTATTATATCTTATATGAAAACAGTCACGTCGACGACAATATTTGGCGACCACTTCAACTTCCGACAACAACAATCTGTGGCGATCTCCACCGCTTAGGACAACTTTCAGCGACCACCATCACCTCCGAGGATAGTTAATTATCAAATGGGTGCCGCCCATACCCGTCTGTAGAATCGGCAAAAAAGCCCAGTTCATCTAATATTTTGACGGGTTGGGCTTCATATATTGGCGATTCAAAAAATGTCGGGTCTTTTTGGCTCTGATCAACAGGCCCATGTATCATCTGGGCTCAGATAAAAATAGCCCAGGATTTTTCGGGCCGGTTTCGCCCATTCAAATTTTAATTTAATTAATTTATTTATAATATATTGTAGACAATATAAACTTACAAATATAATATGAAAAAATTGGAAGATTAAAAAGTGTTTATCTTAACTATCTTGAATCCGAATTTTTGATGGATTGGAAAATACCTAGAAGTCCAAAAACTGTAAACAGATTGAGTGTTTCTCTAAAAATTCTGATATCTTTCTGTTTGGAGCAAAAACCGTATATAGAGATATGTGCCTAGCAGCTTAAGTGAGTGGAAGGGATATTTTTGTTTCTTTTGTTGTTTTGGTTGTCTTTTTCTCATATGTTATTACATCGCTATTGTCCTCTAGTGATCTAGGAGAATGTGGCTATGTTGTCTGTTATGAAATAGTTGACATAGAGAGAAAACTTGGGTAATTTGTAAATTTTATTACTTTATGTTTATTGTTGATTTTATTTCGGGTCGGGCTAGCATTTTGATAGGTCAATCGAATTATGGGCCGGACCGGGCCAGCCAAAAAATGGTGTTGGCCCACTGGATCCAGACCGGGTCGGGCCATTTCCTGCTCTACCTATCTATTTGAACAGTTACTTACTTACTCGCCTATTTAAGCCCGCAGCCCACATGGGTGTCGTTTATACCCGTATGTTTGTCACATCTAGTTTTCTTTGCTGAAATAAGATGTGATTAAATATTTTCAATAATTCAGATTTTTTTATAATGATCAAATAATAATGTTACATGCACATAATAAGTACCTAATTAATTTTGTGCACAGAATAATGTGACATCGTATGTGTAATCTTATTTAGCATCTTATGGACACCTACTTTTGTACACGAATTGATGTGACATCGTATGTGTCATCTTATATATAAGCTCCACTGTGCTAAAAAATTAATTCAACTAAATGCTACGTCATTGTATGCACAAAGTGAAAAACTCACTAAGTGACTCTAACATTAAAGTATTGTAGTTTTAATAAAATATTCATAGATAACCATAGTACTTCTCAAACTTGATGGGACAAAAGTCTAGCTTAGGCCGTTCGGTTGATGTGTATGATATTTTGATTTGATTATGTGGATTGATCTGCTTCCTTAAACCTGTCTAAGAACACGAAAACACCTTCGTTGGAGTGCAAGGCTTGGCCTCGCGAAACCACTTTGGCATGAGAGTAAGTATCGTGTGAGTTAAAAAAGAATTTGACAGAGGTTTGAGACTTAAGAAAGTGTATATACCTCGTTTAGGGTTTATGGAATGGTATTTATAGACCCCTAATGTCATATAATCTGACTATGATTCACTTTCATAGTTACCTATTAGATTGAGGAGGAAACTCCTAAATTATGGGCGTGATAGACGGCTGGCCGCGAGAATGTCGGAGAATGTAAGACAAGTGTTCCGCTCGGATAAGGAAACCTTTGACCTGTCTTAGAGAGCAAGTATCTGAGATTCCCTTGCTCAATGCTTGCCCGACCGAGTATGGCTCTACACGACTATATGATGAAAGTGATGATGTTAAGTGCGATTCCCAGGCATGGCCCCGTGGTCGGGCAGGCAAGGCCGGTGCTCGACCAGGCTTAGACGGGATATAAACGATTCTTTGCTCAGGTACATTGTTAGCTCTGCTCGTTAGGCCTGTAGGTCCCTTCCTGCAAGTTCGTGACTAGCACATGATGATCTCTCGTGCTTTTCTCATAACCGAGTTTGGGTCGGGCACATCAAAACTAATTCCCAAACTATGATATTCTTCTAATTTTCAAAAAAGAGTTCACCTTTCCTTTTTAGTTAGTTCCAAAAAAATGTTCACTTTTTGAAGTTATTAATACTCCAACATTTGACCCATTCGCCAGATGACCTTTTGCTTGATTACAAATTCGAAAAATGCTTCTTGTAGTAACATCGAATGATTTTGCGGCCTCCATGATTGAGCCTTTCTCCAGTTGCCTATTATAGTGAGATTGTTTTTTTTTGGAGGGAAATTGTTTAAATGGACTCCAAACTAATTAAGATTTGGTTTGATAAGAAAACATACTTTTTTATTTCTGAAAGGAAACCAAGTAAGTGGTTACTAAAATGACTCATACCCTCACTTGAAAACTTAGCCGAAGGTTAATTTGCTTGGTAAGCTATTATTAGAGAATAATATATTTAGTATTTATTCTTATTTGTTTGTAATTATTATTTAATAGTAATTACCTTGTATAATTCTTTCCTTATTATGATTCCTTCCTTGTAAAGGTTTTTTGTACTCTACTCCAAGTGTAACCTTAATTGTAGCTCTCCCTATAATTAATATGTGATTCAATAAATGGAAAGACTATGTCATTATTCATAAACATTATTTGTTTCTACATGGCATCAGAGCTTTGCTCCTAATCCCTCGTCTTCTTCCCCTAGCCGCCGCCCTAACCAATCCTAGCCATGGCTAACGGAAATCACTCCTTCACCATTAAAAACCCCCTTGATCCCACACAAACCTTCTATCTCATCAACATCTCTCACCATAACATCACCAAACTCACCTCCACCAACTACATATCTTGGAAACTCCAAGTTGAGGCCACTCTTATTGGCTATGACCTCTACAAGTTTGTAGACGGCTCACACCCATGCCTGCCTCCCACCGTCCTAGCCAAAGATGATTCATCATCCAAGGACGTTTCAACACGAAACTTGCACTACCAACCCCGGATCCGATAAGATAAACTTTTGTTTGGCGCTCTTGTCGGCTTCCTGTCTGCTCCCTTGATCCCCTTGATCCAACAGGCCGCCACTACCCGTGAAGCTTGGCAAACCCTTGCTTACACCTATGCTTGCCCAACTTGCGGTCACATAAACCAGATCAAGGACTATCTCAAACGAGCATCCAAGGGCACCCAGTCGATCACCGACTACATGCAGTCAGTCAAAGGACGTGTTGATGAGCTCGCTGCTTTTGGAAAACCTCTCGACCACAAGGATCTCATTGAGATCACCCTCGGGATTATGTATGATGACTACCGCCACATAGTTGATGTGGTCGAAAGCCGAGACGATTCTATCTCGTTCGATGAGCTTCATGAAAAACTCATCAACCATGAGCTGCTTCTCAAACAGGCACATGCTGTGTCCTTCTCGCATCTTGCTTTGGCCAATCCTGCTGCCCCGAGGACCAATAGCTCGTCTGCTCGGCAACCATCCTCGTAACCTCGGCCGCCTTCCCAGTCCTCGGCATCTGCTCCTCGCCAACAACGACCATATTTGGGCAAGTGTCAAGGATGTCGCCAACAGGGACACATGGTTGCTCGCTGCCCCAACTTTTAGTTGGTCGCCACCATATCTCTATCTACTACTCCTAACTTGACAAATGGCTCTAAGTGGCAACAACGGGCACACCTCACAACCACTATAGATCCAGGGATATCGAGCTGAGTGCTTGACAGTGGTGCTTCTCACCATGTCACTAGCGACCTTGGCAACCTATATCTACACACCCCCTACACGGGCACATGGGACATTGTCATTGGTGATGGTACATGGTTATCTATCTCCAAAACTGGTTCCTCCTTGCTTTCTACACCATCACGCACTTTTGCCTTGCATAATGGTCTCTTTGTACCTGACATGAAATAGAACCTTATTTCCATATCTCAATTTTGCATCTCCAATAATACTTCTATTGAGTTCTTACCAAATTCTTTTCATGTGAAGGATCTACGGACAGGGAGCATTCTGTTGACCAGGAAATTTAACGATGGTGTGCATGAATGGCCGACCACAGCTCCTTCTGCTCGCCCCTCTGCTTGTGTCGGTTTTAAAGTCTCTCATCATGATTGGCATCACTGCCTTGGCCATCCATCTGAACCCATCAAGCGTCAGATTCTATCTAGTTTGGGCGTAGCTTTAGACACTCCTCGCATCAAACAAAAACATTGTAATGATTGTTTATGCAATAAAAGTCACAAACTTCTTTTTTTGCAATCTACTATTGTGTCTTCCTCCCCGTTACAAATTATTTATTCTGATGTCTGGACCTCCCCCATTCATTTTGTTGATGGATTTAAATACTATGTTATTTTTTTCGATCACTACACCCACTATATATGGCTCTACCCGCTTAAGAGAAAATCTGAGGTTGCCACCATCTTTCCCCGCTCCAAAGCCCTTGTTGAAAACTACTTAAAAACCACCATTGTCACTCTTTACTCAGACAATGGTGGCGAGTACACGGGTCTAGCCCGTGATATTGGCTTGGCCGCCTATCTGTCCGCTAATGGCATCTCTCACCTCACCTCACCACCTCACATTCCAGAACACAATAGGTTCTCGGAGCGTCGCCATCGCCACATTGTTGAGACCGGTCTCTCTCTTTTTTCTAAAGATTCTCTTCCGCTGCCCTTCTGGTTGTTTGCCTTCCAAAGAGTAACCTACCTCATAAACCGGCTACCAACACCCACTCTAGACCAGATATCTTCTTACCAAAAACGGATGGGTTCTCCACCCAACTACTCTAAACTCCATGCCTTTGGTTGTCTTTGCTACCCTTGGCTCTGCCCCTACTCTGCCTACAAACTCACTGCTCACTCCACTCCCTGTGTCTTCCTCGGTTACTCACTCACTTAAAATGCCTATCTCTGTTATGATCTTAGCACCACAAAGCTGTTCATTTCGCGTCATGTATGTTTGTCGAGTCTGTCTTTCTCATGTCCAGATCGGCCACCCATCCTACTCACACGGATACCTACACTTGTGTCTCCTGGTTCCCTCCACATGAACTGCTCTCGGATTCATACACACCGTCTGCTGCCCACTCCGGTAACTCTCCATCCGTGGCTTCTAGCACTAATTAGAATGTGGCTGATCTCAGCTCGCCCATACACCACCCTTATTCACCAGCTACTATGACCGAGGATAGCACTGTGCCTGCTACATGTCATGTGCCCGTTGCTCCACCATCCTCAGAAACCAGCTTCATGCCCGAGGACAGCACTATGCTTAGTGCTCAGCCCTCCTCGGCACTACCATCATGACGATAGCCTTGGCCTACCGATCTGTCGTAACATCTCGCTCCGTGCCCGACCCCTTTACGTGCTTGGCCGGCACCTCCTCCATGGTTACCCGTTTCAAGAACAATATCTTCAAACCTAAGATCAAAATGAGTCTCTCGGCTCAACTAGCAGCGGACAGCGAACCAACATGTGTCACTCAAGCTCTCAAAGATGTCAAGTGTCGCCAGGTGTGGGTTCCCGGGATGGGTGCTCCCACGCCCCGCGCGCCCTTGGATAGGGGTGCGCGTACGTGCGGATGCGGTGACATCCACTGCTCCCGTTCCACCCTCCCTTGTTTAGGGGAGGACGAAATCAAAAGTGCGGGAGGAGTGCTGTCAGAATAGCGCGTTGGAATGTGCCTCAGTTGCCTTTAGTGGATTTTGGTCCAATATGGGAGCTTTGGGCTTCCCGCATCAAGTTATCCCTTTTTTAGGGGATACCAGGATATGAGAATGCATCACCCTTCTATTCCCATTCTCCCTTGTTTAGGGGAAAACGTGAAATTGCAAGGAAGGAATGTTGTAGCGCCCCCACTATGGATTTTATGAAAATAGCCTTATGGCCTATCTCGGATCACCATGGGAGCTTTGGGTTTTCTACGTCAAGTTATCCCTTGTTTAGGGGATACCAGGACATAGGAATACATCACCTTTCCATTCCCATTCTCCCTTTTTTAGGGGAGAACGTGAAAGTGCAAAGAAAGATGTTGCGAGGCCCCACTGGATCCAAATGTTTTAGAGTCGCCATCTTTATTTTAAGGAATAAATAAACCAAACCAAAAAAAGAAAACCAGAGATAATGAAAACGGGCTCGGAGGCTAAGTTACGAGTTGGGAAGGTGCTAGGCACCCAACTCGCCCTTTCGGTCTCAAAACGGTTTTTGGCTAAAGTATGCTTGTTGTTATATTAATTTAACAGATAAATAAAACATTAACTGCCTACAAATACATCCATTACATCTACATTATTTACGGACTTGCAACAGTCTCTTTTACAAATAATCACAAATATATTTGAAAATATTTGACCATAATAACGGCTACATTTAATACTATTTCCTAACTAAATCCGGGCAGCACAACTGCTTATATAACTACATTGGGCTGGATTGGAAATAATACTTTTATAAATGAAAGACTTTAAAATAAAACTTGAAAACTTACTGACGGCCTAAGGTGTGCTCGCTCTGTCCTTCAGGGAGATGAAGTCTTTTTTTTTGTTTTGTTGTTGTTGTGTGTTGTGTGAATTTGGGCAGCGTGACTGCTTCTGAAAGTTACTTTTGGCCTAGGGATTTAGGCAGAGTAACTGTTTGTGTTTGGTTGTTTGTTGGCTTGAGGTAGGTTGAAATCGGGCAGAATAACGGCTTATTTCTGGCTGATTTGGCCTTTTAAATCGGGTAGAGCAACTGCTCTTTTCACGATTTTTGGACCAGGGAAAAAGGGTGGATACCTAGCTGGGGGGCTAAGGTTCACTTCTACCCGTTGGTTTTGTGTTTGGAAGAGGTTTGGCAGAGTTTCGAGGCTTTTTGAGGTGATCGCTCACTATCTCACATCGCTCTATATTTCTCCAGCGTAACGACAACGCGGAGAATTTTATCGAAGGAAAGGTGTGCTGAATGATCGACTGAAAGCCTGTATTTATAGGCTGAACTAAGGACACAGAAGGAATTAAAATTCCTTCTTCATGCTTCGATCGACTTGTACCAGCCGCAGAAGACATTGGACTTTACGGCAACTGAAGGTGAGAATTGGGCGCAACACAGAAGAAATTTGGGCGCAGCATATGGAATTGGGCACCATGCCCAATTTCCATAGTGGCCATGCCCAATTTCAAACTATCATCTTTTTGTGCACTTTGGTCCCTGCAGTTCGTCCTTTCGCGCATCCTGCTTTGTCCTTTTGCACTTTTGACCCTGTAACTTGACATTTGTTAATGTTTTAACATGTCTTGATATTTCATGTCATGTCACATACCAGGGGTACGAAATTGGGGTGTCTACAGAGCCCCTCAACGATGGAGTCTACTGGTAACCCATAGCTTACTGAGTAGACGATCATCGTTGATAAGAATAGACTCTCCAATTTCGTTCAATTACAAAACGAGGGAGAAAGATGCAGCAGGTGGCAGTTATAATGCAGCAATTTATAATGTGAGCCAAACCTCTATATCCTAGACATTTTTAGTCAGTTATAGCAGGTTATCGCATTTTTTAAGCAGATATGCAAATTAAGTGCTCTGATGGTCGGACCTACTAATGTAGGATGCCTACGTATCCCTTAATAAAAGGAATCAGACCAAACGTAGTTTGGCCTCAAGCAAGACGAACAACCAACGAGGATGTTGTGCTCCTTGGGTCAAAACCCATCCAAGAGCACAAACAAAGAAAAGATTTTCATGTTTTTCGAAAAGTCGTATTCTTCCGGTTCGAAACCGTTGTCAAATACGGTATGAAGATTTTTGTGTATTTCGAAAACCATATTTCACCCAGAAAATACCTGTCGATGAAATACGTTAAGAGGCATTTTCAAAATCATGTCTGGCTGGCCACGTACCTTGTTTCCAAACACAATAAGAAAACTTTCAAATTTTCGGCGTACTTTCGGCCAGATAAACGTAGTCGAATACGACAAAGAGAATTTTTCTTCAAATTTTCCGAAAACTGTATCCAACTGATCAAAAATCTGCTGGATACGATAAAGATTTTTCTTTTCTTCTTCCTTCTCTTTTTTTTTTTTTTGTTTTTTGAATATTCCTCTTTTTTTTTTCTTTTTTTTTTTGAACAAAACCTTTTGAAAAAGATTCTTCTTTTATTTCTGAAAGCAGAATAAGAAAATCTTACCTTTCTTACCTGTTCATGCTTTTGACTGCTGCTGTTGGTTCAGCGGATTTGACCATTTCTGCCATTCTGACTTTTCATGCTGGGGATTTCCCTCTTTCTTTCTTTTTTTTTCTTTTCTTTTGTTTTTTGCATTTTTTGCATTTTTTGCATTTTTTGCATTTTTTTTCTTTTCTTTGATGACTTTATTTTTCCTCTGACTTTTTTTTTTGATTTCTTTCTTTTCTTTGATTGATTTTTCTTTTCAAAAGAAAATGGGGTTTACCTTTTGCCGCTGAATTTTATGACTTTTCTGCTTGTCTGGCGGTTGACTTGCTGGGGATATGAGATTTTCTTGTTCTTTGGATGAAAGGCCATCGAATGTGGTTTAACAAAATTGCTTTTGTTAACTTTCTGTTAAGTCTTAGGGACCACTTTGCAATTCTGAAATTTTGAGGACTTGAGTGTTGATCCTGAGTTGCTTGGAGGGGGAAAAGTGAAAATCCCACTTTTCCTCCCTTTCTTCTTACGGGATGAAGACATAAGTCTTCATTTCTCTTTTCTCTCTTCTGCTCCAGCTTCTGCCATTGACGGAGCGAGTTCTTCTTCCATTTTCTTTCATTTTCTCAATTTTCTTCCGCCAAAAATTTTGTTTTTCTGCACAGATGGCTTCTTCCTCTAGATCCCGAAAAGGAAAGGCACCGATGGATCCATAATTAGGCGAAGAAAGGAAGGAACTTCCTCCCTTGGTTCGGAACCACGTCAATTATTACTATTCGAAACATAACTGGGGTAACTTGGTGCGAGATTGGTACAAACACGTCTCAAATCTCCCTGATCCTGATGTGAGTATAATCTTTCTTCCACCCATTTGGTTAATTTTTCAGATCTGCTCAATTTCTGTGCTGTTTTGGACTTTTGGAGTATATATATGCTGCTTGTGATGTTTATGCATGTGATTTATGGGCTAAAATGATGCAATTTTGGTAATGATGCATGAAATTTGGACAATTTATTTTTGCGATGCCCAATTGAACTAGTAGTCACTATTTGACCCTACTATGCATGATTTATAATGTTAATGCAAATAAGGCTATATGATGCATGTTTTAGATCTAAAAATATTTTTACATGACATATATTCTATCACGAATTTTCGAATAAAATGCAAATTTTTCCGGACACATTTTTCGGATACATTTTCAGATATATGCAAGACAAAACAGATATATTTTATGTACCAGAACTGGTTTTTATGCATGATAATGCTGTAGGGATATAAGAAATGCCCAGGAGATATTCTTTTTTTGTGATGGGTGACATTTATTTTCTTTTTAACACATTCCTAATACATCTTATTGAATAAGAAATGCCAATAATGGATGCATGTACTACTTTATTTGATGCAAATGTGATGCTAAAAATATATGAAATGTTTTTTTTATGTGAATGCATGGTTAATTTATTTATTAACACGAATGTGAAAATAAAAGTGTGACATGTTAAATGCAAAGTATATATATATATATATATATATATATATATATATTTTTTTTTCACCTAAAATGCTAACACGTATATTTTATGTGCAAAAACAAATTTAATGTACAAATGTTTTTTTTAAAGAACTAATGTATTAATTATGCAAGGAGAAAGGAGTTTGTGAGAAACTTACCTTTATTTTCCTTCTCTTATCTTTCTTTTCAGGAGCGCAGGTCTTTGGACAAGGTCCGAGCTACTTGTGCCAAGGTGTCCGATATCTTCCATTTAATGCCTGCACCAGCCCAGGTTTTAGTGGAGGAGACGGGCTTTGGGGTCTTCATGCGAGCCTTTACCCCCTTCCGCAGTTATAGAGCCATTTTTGATGTGCTGCGGGATTTTTGGTGGGACACCACCCACACTTTTCATCTTAGCTGGGGAGAGATCACCATGACCCCCTGTGACTTTGCTGCCATTACCGGCATATCCACCAGTATTGGGCAGACCTTGGCACCTGATTATACCCTCCGTGAGCATCATGACGAGGTGGAGGACCTTTTAGGGTTTGTGCCCACGTACAAAACAGCGGATGAGGTCACCATTTTCTCAGTGTGAAGGGGTGGCTTCTAGAGAATGCCGGGCAGGTTGATGCCGGGGATAGTGTTGCTGTGGCCCGTGTTGCCAGGACATTTTTATTTTTCTTTCTGGGAACGTCTCTTTTTGCCAATGCATCCAAATCCCTGAGGGTTTCTTTGCTGGGCTGCCTTCGAGATCTGGATCATGTGATTGACTATGATTGGGGGCAGGCATGTCTGGCTGAGCTCTATGCCTCCATGGACAGGTTGAGTCGGAATGACTCAAATGTTATGACCGGTTTTGCTCCCTGCTTGGGAGGTATATTTCTCTTTCCCCCCCCCTTTTTTTCAGCATTTTTTTTTGCTTTTGCTTCCCTTTCTCTTTTTTTTCTTCAGGTGTGGGCGTATTCTGTCTTCGACTTTGTACCGGGCCCATTACGCAGCGACGTTTACGGACCACCTTACTTGGCCAAATTTGTGAATGCCAATCGGAAAAAGAAAGATGTCAAGGGCCATTTCATTGACTCACTAGGGCTACGTGACAGAGTAGCGAGCTCGACCTCAGGTTCAGTGCACCTGGTCCCTTGGCAGAATCTGATAGGGCCATACGAGGTGACTTTGGTATTGAGCCGTTGCCGGATTCTGATGGTATCGATCATGTGTGATTCCTTGTACATGGGTGAGCGGGTCAACCGCCAACATGTTCTGGTTTTGATTCACTCGGTGGCACCTCCACTCCTCGAGCATGTCGTCCTGAGATTTTCTGGCAAGCCGGTATCGATTATTTATCCAAATATGTGATGCACGCCGGTGACTTCTGGTCATAGCATATGAGGATTTTTGAGACGATGCTCCATCCTCCTCCTCCTCTGTGATTTGGGCGTGCATCATTCTTTGGTATTGGTCTGGTCTTCTCATTCCACTGGATGCGCGCTTGGAGTTTTCCATGCCCGATGATGCCTTTTCGACTTTCCAATATCGGCGTGGATAGGCTCATAAAGGAGGTCCTTCCGATGTTGAGATCCCGAGGAGTATCGAGGAGTGGCCTGGCCCCGATCATGCCCGCCGCGGTATATTCATCATCTTTTTTTTCTCTTTTTTTTTATTGACTGATGTTCTCTTTTTTTTATTTGCCTTCTCAGGTCAAAGTGTCCATGTACAAGAGACTATTGAGGGGCTTTGTTAGCATCAACAAACTTTATCAGCGACTGATGAATGATTTTTCTTGTCGGAGCAATGATAAAGCTTATGCGAGACCAGCGTCGTAGTGATGATGATGCGATGATGATGCGGACGCAGGGATCGAGTCGCGCCAGCCGGGGGCGATCTGAACTGATGGCGGTGGGCCTTCTCGGGGAGGTGGCTTTGGCGGAGGCGAGCATCTTTTGGCTATTAGCTTCTTTTTCCTACACATATTAGCTTTTCTTTTTTTTTTTCCTTTTTTTTTAATTAGGATCTGTACAAACATGAATTATGAGATGCAATATAATTTTAAATGGCATGATAAAATAAAATGCACATTCAAAATGCATGCAAAAAATAAAACTATACCGACTCCTAAGGGTAATGGCACGCTGTATCTCAGAAAAGAATTTAAAAAGAATACACCTTCGGTTTGTGGGCTTTTTCGGTGATTTATGGTAGAGGAAGAGGCATCCACCTGCAAGAGAGTATAATTGGTTTGTTCATTTGTAGCTTTCCTTTTCATAGCCACACCTTCCGTGATCGACGAAAATATTGATGATTTGGGATGAAACGAACACCAAATTTATGAAGCGCTTATTGGACAAGCGGGCATGGCATACACCAAATTCACAGGCGCCATTCCCAATTTAAAGGCGCTCTTGTTGTTTTCCTAGTAGATTTTCCTAGCCAATTGTTCATTGTTGTTCTTCGTTCATGATTTTGATTTTTCTATAAAAGGGGCCGGCGTTTGTGAATTCTCACATCGATTTCTTTCATTACGCCTTCGCTTCAGGTTTCTTTCTCTCCTCGGTTGTTTTCTTCTCATCGAGAAACATTCTATCTTTGCCCAAATGGTGCACCTTATCACACACCTTTGGAAATAGAGATCTAAGAAAATCCCCTCGATCTCTAGATTCCGCCCTTGACGAGCAGGCTGGTTTGATCACATTTTTAGCTTCC
>CM028380.1:42931233-43034731 GCA_013146195.2 Codonopsis lanceolata
AATTTAATTGGACGGATTATGTATCTCCTTCACCTTTTTTGTAGCCATGGACGCTATTGATATTGACGAACTACGCAAGCAAAGAATAATGTATAAGTAACCGCGAAAACCGAGAGAAGACAACACCTGGAGCAAACCTTTGCCTCTTGTAGCCTCGCCATACCGCTTGAAACGTAAAGCCCCAAAGAAATCGGACTTCGGTGCGGGCAAGGGATGACGAGGCGTAGACGATAACATCAAGTCTCGGGGGAGCGGCCTTCGGTGATATCGCCTACTTCGATGACTGCATCCATTACAATTCCGACCTCTCGGTTTTGCGGCCTTTGCATCCTGGTCAAGCCGTGCAGCACGCTGAGTCCTTTTGTCAAAGGAATAAACAGAGACAGAGCTTCCGACCGGATCCGGCAGCCCTTACTTTGAGGTAAAATTATTCCATTATCTTTGTTTTTCCCACTTCCCACCTATCACTTATCACTTTGTACCCTTTAGGCGATGAATTGTTCTATTGCCTTGGATGAGGAATTGGAGGAGGGCAAGAAAAAACTATCTGCTAGCGAAGAGAAAGCAAAAAAGTATCAATCCGATTATGATGTTCTCCTGAAGAAGTTTGAGAGTTTGAAGTCTGCCCACGACGGGTGTGCTGGAATGCTGGCTGGTAAAGAAGAAGAATTGAAAATTTTAGGTCGAGAAAAAGGGAAACTGAAAGAGGCGGTGGCCAATGCAGGTAAACAAGCCCTTGAAGAGTACAAGTCCGGGCCACAATATCATGCGGATCTTGGCCAGCAAGCTTTGGCCTATTTTGATGATGGCGTTAACCATGCTCTCCGGGTGGCGGCAGGCTCTGGTTATGATTTGGGAATCCTTTATGGCTGGAAGGTTGAGGAAAAATATGGGGAGTTGGCTCGTCGTGGCCATCCTTGGGTGCCTTATGGTGAGACTGATATGGCTACTATTCGAAAGAAAGACCTGGAAGCTAAGAAACCCGAGTGGGTTCCACCGCCGATCAACACCGATAATTTAACTGCCTACCTAGGAACGCCCGAAAATGAAGAGTATGATGGCGATGAATACCTGAATGACGCCGAAGAGTAAGGTGCCGAAAGAACTATTTCTCGCTATAATTGCCCGCCGTTGCCGGTTAGTGATGGGCGCCAGGCCCGCTTTTAAAGACATTTCTCATTTGACTTTTTCTCCACTGCACTGGGATGGAAATGGGCGCATGTGCCCGTAATTTTTAGCCTTGACTTTTTTTTTGTTAGCAATAGGTCCTTCGATATGACCTTTAAATGTATTTCGTATTATCGAGTATTCATCCCTGTTTCTTCTGTTTCTTCCGTGAAATTGCATCGACGAAAGCTTAGATGTGGCCGGAGATGGCCTGGTGCCCGGACTTGCGGGGCTTACCCTTAGTTGCGCGAGCAAAGCTCGAATGTGGCCGGAGATGGCCTGGTGCCCGGACTTACCCTTAGTTGCGCGAGCAAAGCTCGAATGTGGCCGGAGATGGCCTGGTGCCCGGACTTGCGGGGCTTACCCTTAGTTGCGATGAGTGGTGTCAAGTAATTGATGTTAGGCCGCTGCCCTCTACTTGGTTGCCCACTTTTTGAATTTAAAGTAGTCTAGGTTTACAAAAAGGTCTACATATTGAGTTGTATACTTTGGAAACAAACCAATCTTCATTCCTTGGTATTGCTCGTAAGTGTGAAATTCGAACAAAGTGTTTATAACAAAAAGATTACATGTAGAATTTTTTCAAGTGATCCGCATGCCAGGGGTTTTTCACCCCGCCTTGTTCGCCTTGAAGCCTATAGGTCCTTCTCTAATGATCCCGTCACCCTGCACGGCCCTTCCCGCTTTGGTGACGCTTCCCGAGCATGTTGTTTACCAGTTGCTTCTATTTTTCTCAACACCCAATCACCGACAGCAAACGTGCGTGGTCTCACTCTCTTGTCGTGGTGGGCCTTGGCCCTCTTCTTATAGTTCTCCATCTGCAAGCTTGCCTGTAATCGCCTTTCTTCGATATAATCCAACTCATTAATGCGGGCCTCCTCATTGGCAGACTCCTGGAAAAAAGATACCCGTGGAGAAGGCAGAGCGACCTCAACAGGAGCCATTGCTTCTGAGCCATATGTGAGGCAAAAGGGAGTTTCGCCAGTCGGACCTTTGACCGTGGTTCGAACACACCGTAGAGCAATCCGCAGCTGCCCACCCATCTTCCGCCTCTTCCAAATTCTTCTTCAAAGTCAGTAGTATTTGTTTGCTTCCTGGCTCGCCTGCTCCTCGGGGTGCGAGACGTAAGATCTGGACGTGGTCGACTTTCATGGTTCGGCAAGTTTCAGTAAATTTATCTGAAAATTGTGTTCCCCTATCCGATATAATAACTCGCGGCAGTCCGAATCGACACCAAATCTGCGGACAAACTTGATCGCTTGCCTCCGTGATGCTTGCCCGCCTGCCTCCACCCATTTGGTGAAGTAGTCGATCGCTACGACAGATATCGCATCCCCCTGCCTGGGAAAGGCCCGATTAGGTCAATTCCCCATTTGTCGGCGGTGTCTGCTCGACCAGAATGTCCGCGACTTTCGATGTGTCTCGCACTTTTTGACATATTTTTCTGCATCCCTCTTCAAACTTGGCCAATAATACCCAAGAAATTTTATTTTTTCTGGCTAACGATTGTTCCCGGGGTGTCCACCACATACGCCACTTCCTCGAGCACACCTTGTGACATATCCGCCCAACACACCTCATCACGGCTTGCCAAAAAGATCTCTTGTACAAAATTCCGCTTTAACATGATGTATCGGGTGCTCGACATTGAATTATGCGCCTCTTGCTTATTCTCCGGCAATTTTCCATCCTCGATGTACTCCTTCACCCGTAATCCAACTTTTTTCTTCTTCTACTATCTCCATTACTGGGTCGGCAAATAGCGGGTACCTCAAATAACTCGACTAACCTCGTCGGAAGGGCCTCTACATCCGACGCGCCAATTTTGATAGGTAATCCGCCTGTGTTGTCATCCCTTCCAATCTTTGCCGCCTCCCAATAAACAAATTTTTCGGCTAACCTCTTCACTAGTTCGCAGATTGCACCAAGGTCGGGTTGTTGACTCAGATTCCCCACTCACTTGGTTGACCACGAGTTGAGAATCACCGCGCCAAGTGTTTAATTCCCATGTCAATGCACAATTCCATTCCGCTATAAGTGGCCTCATACTCCGCCTCGATTATTCGAAGCTTTAAATTTAAACCGCAAGGCCTTCGAATTGGTGTTCGCCCTCGTGCCATCAAAATATTCCTCGCGCCATCGCTTTTGTGATGAAGACCCATCTACATAAAGTGACCAACATTGCTCAGTCGAATTTTGGCTTGTTCATCGATGTGCCCGCTATAGGCTCTTTGTTCTTGGCTTTCTCGTTGGGCGATCCCTCGCCCTGGTAAATGTACACTCCACCAGAATCGCCGAGCGCTATGCTTTTAATCGCTGCAAGCTGGTGTAAGTTATATCGAACTCCGTGAGCTCAATCGACCAGCTTTAACATGCCGCCGTAACATTCTCGATTGTGCAATATTTTCCTAAGCTGTGCATCAAGATATATAAGTGATTTCATGCGATAAGAAATATGCCCTTAACTTACGGGTAGAAATAACAACAGAGTAGGCCAACTTTTCTGCATTAAAATATCTGGTTTCTACATCGCTAAGTGCTTTGGATACATAATAAACGGGTTTTTGAACATTGCCCTCTTCTTTGATTAAGACGGCGCCATCGCTAAGTCGTTGGCGCCCAAATACAAATATAACATTTCTCCTATTTTGGGCTTACAAGCAGGTGGACGGCCCAAATATTCTTTAAGTCGCTCAAAGGCGCTGCTGACATTCCTCCGTCCATTCAAAGGTTTTGTTCCCTTCAACACTTTAAAAATGGTAGACATTTCTACGACCTCGACATGAATCTACCTGTGGCCACCACGCGGATTCATTGTTTGCTTGATGCATATTGGAGCCTTCATCTCTTAAGGCTTGAATTTTTCTGTTGGCCTCAATTCCCTTCGACTCACCATAAACCCCAAGAATTTGCCCGCCGTTATCTAAATGCGCACTTGCTTGATTCGCCATTTGATTTTTTCTCAGATTGTCAAAAGTTTCACCTGTCGTCGCTTCAGATGCTTTCCTCGTTTTGTCTTGATTACCATGTCATCTATATAAGCTTCAACATTCCGCCCGATTTGGTCTCCGAACACCTTGTTCACCATCCTTTGATACGTGGCACCAGCGTTTTTCAACCCAAAAGGCATCATGACATAGCAGTAAGTTCCACCCGCCGCCCGAAACGCTGGCCAATGGTCGATCCGTAGAGCCATCCTTATCCGTGGTACCCTGAATAGGCATCAATAAAACTCATCACTTCATGCTCAAGAATGGAATCCACCAACTTATCAATTCGGGCAAGGGTAGCTTTTGGGCATGCCTTGTTCAGGTCTGTAAAATCAACACACATCCGCCATTTCATGTTTGCCTTCAACACCATGACCACATTGGCTAGCCATGATGGATAGTAAACCTCCTTAATTATCTTTGCTTTGAGCAACCTTTTCACTTCTTCTTTGATGGCAGCTTCTTTTTCTGCCCCAAATGCCCTTGCTCTCTGTTGTATCGGCGCAAATTCCGGGTTCACATTCAAATGATGCTCGCCACTTCTGTGCTTATACCCTTCATGTCTTCAACTGCCCAAGCAAATATGTCTAGGCTTGCTTTCAAAAATTCTATCAACTCCTCCCTGTCACTTCCTTGCAACTGTCTTCCAATCTTGACGGTTTGCTCGGGGAATAAAGGATTGATCACCACCTCATCCAATTCCTCACATGGCTTTAGGTCTGGCTCTTCCCTTGTCTGCATTGTTTCAATCTCTATGGTTTTCTGGGCCTCCTCCCTTTTCCTTTTCAACTTTGCCCTCTCCTCTTTCTTACTTCCTATGATGTCTACGGGATTCTCAACGGGCGGTTCCATGTCAGCATCTATTATGTGCGGCTCAATCACAGCTATCATCGGGTCTACGCCTTGTGTTGCTTTTGGCTTCTTGGTCATGGTCCACCTATTCTCACTATCCTCCATTGTTAGCTTCTGCTTCAACTTGTGTGTTTCTTTGACATGCTCCAGCATCGCCCGTGGTTCACTTTTAACGCAAGCGATCCCCTTCTTTGTTATAAATTTTACCCGCTGGTGTGGTACGGAGGTAACCATTTGGAAAGCAACCATTGCTGGTTGTCCCAAGATTGCATTGTAATGAGAATGCAGATCCATAACCATAAAGGTGACCGCCTCGGTCCGCATCTTGTCGTCCTCCCCCAACGTGACCATTACCTTAAGTGTGCCCTTCACGTTGACCTTATGATTGGAAAATCCCTCCAGTTGCCCGCCATATGGGGTCAAGTGAGCATCAGATAATCCCATAGCCTTAAAGCATGAATAATACAAGATGTCCCTACTAGCTCCTGTATCGACCAAAATCCTTTTCACGTTATGTTTTTTTGTTGTCACCATCAAGGCCGCAATGACTAACGGTTGTTCAGCGTGCAAAGGAGTTGGTGCTAACTCGGATCGGGTAAAACCGATAAACTCGTTCTCGTCTCCAAGTCTGGGTGGTACAAAAGGAACTTGGGTCAGGCTGAATATTTGGCTTTTCACCGGTGATTAGTGCTTGAAAATTCCTCCCCAGATACTCTTATGACGGGGATGTCCTCTTGTCGGGGGTTGTTGTTGTTTCTTGCGGGCCGTGGTTGCCCTGCTTTGTATTTGTTGAAAATTCCTTGGTCCACTAATCTTTGTATCGCCTTTTTCAGCTGGATGCACTCATCGGTCTTATGCCCGATTTCCCTGTGATATTCGCAGTACTTGTTTGGATTCCTTAGGTGTGCTGTGTCGGGGTTCATTGGTTGTGGTGCAGGCATGTTTTCAATTCTCATAATGGCCGCAATTGGTGTGTTAAGAGGAGTAAATTCTTCCTGCCCCCGCTCTTGGCCAAACCTGGCCAAGGTTCGATAGGCTCCATTTCCCCTGTGATAATTGTGCTCATAGCCTCTGCCCTGGTATCCGTGCTCATAGCCTCGGCCCTGGTATCCTTTGTCACCTCTATTGCTATGACTGCCCCGGCGGTCACTGTTTCTATCTTCTCCTTTATTGCCATCTCCATTTCCATTCCTTCTGTCTGCCTTCCTTTCTTCTGGCTGTGGCTCAGCATTGCCTATGTCTTGGGCTCTCTTGAACAAATCAGCCCGATTCGTGGGAGCCCTAGCCCCGAATTCAATTTTCAAGTTCCCAGGTGCCAACCCACCTTCAAAGCATGTGATCACCTCCTTATCAGAAATGCTCGAAATTTGTGCTAGCACTGCTCGGAATCTTTCCAAGTAGCTGATTGTAGACTCCCCTTGTTTCTGTTTCACATTGCTTAGCTCACCCCTTGATTTTGGTAATGTGCCCGCAGTTCCAAACTCTCCGATAAATGCATCCTGCAATTGCGACCATCCCGCAATCGATCCCTCAGGTAAATTTCTAAACCAAGATGCTGCTTTCCCCTGTAGCGATCCCACAAACACCTTGCATAGTATTGCTTCGTCCTCCGTCAACAATGTCGTCGCCATCTCAACATCCGATGCATGGTCGCGAGCATTAGTAAGGCCCTCGTACTTCTGAAAAGTTGGGTAAATAAGTTTTCGATTGGGAGGGGCACTTCTGATCCAATCTGCAAATGGGCGAAAACGGGTGTGGATGCCCGCTTTATCTGTTTTCTCCTTTTCAATTGCATCTACTCTCTTCTTCAAATCTTGCAACTCACTCCCCCCATGTTTGTCTGCTAAAGGTTATGCGGAACGGTGGAACTTGATGCGCTCGGTGGTGGGGCAAGAGTGATGAGGATTTAGATGCCCGAGGCGCTGACCCCGCATGATCCTCCAGCATGGTGAGGATGGGGGCCTGAATCTCCTTCCTGACTCCTTTCGCGGGCTCTCCTCTGGGAAACCAACCTCTTCTTGACACTGACCCTGCTATGTGTAGGCTATTGCACAACAAAGTTCCTAGCCATTTGCTCATCGACCTGCATTTGTCCTGATCTTTCCACCTCTGATCCCCTTCTAGCAGAGTGTTCTTCGACTGAATGTACAGTTTGCCCTTGAGAAGCACTTATTGTAATCATCGGGGGCGGGGTAATGTGTGTGGGTTGTAGAGGAACACCCAGCAGTGAGGGCGGGATGGATATTTCAGCCATACCCATTGCCCGCAGCTGCTGGTTGTTTAACATGATTTGCATTAACGCCGCGATTTGAGTTTGGATCTGTTGGGCTTGAATTTTGAGGGAAACATCTTGAGGATTCTCAGCACCAACAATTATAGACCATGGCTTCTTCTTCTCCGGTACCGTCTGCAAATCTTCTCCAGCTCCGGTTTCAGCGGCCTTCTTCTTACTCGTGGCCGCTCCCTTGCCCTTAATCATTTTTTTGGTGATCAATGTTCTTTCCTTTCTGTTTCTTAGCGTTCTGGCCTCCTCCGTCCCTTGGCCCCCTTGGCTGCCTGCTGCTTGCTCCGTGATAGCAGTCACTCTGCCTCCTACCCCAGTTTGAAGCGCCACAGGTTCAAGGCCGGCGCCCATTGTCACTCCTTCTCCAGTCATTGGCATTGAGCAAATTTCAGATCCGATCTAGTTGATTGTTACGTATCTGGTGTTCAGATCGATTCCCGGCAACGGAACCACTTGATGATGATGTTTTCTGCGCCAATGATATGATCGGGAATCTACTCAACCAGCCTGGATCGGTACCTGAAATAGACACGCAAATGTCACCTGAGCAGGGGGGTGGCCCTGCAAAACCCCTCCGGCGTGAGAGTCAATATGAGTGCTAATCGGAGAGGATAAAATTTGACGGTGTAAGGATGTAGAAAAGAGAACGTACCTCTCCTGTGAAGGGGTCAGGACCTTTATATAGGGTTGTACGGAGTAAAGTTTGTTATGCCACGACGGCTTCTAGAAGGCATATCTGTCCTGCCGAGGTGGAAAATGAGCATATGGCCTGGATTAGTTGGCATCAACAGGTGGACACCTACACTTCTTAGGGCCGCATGATCCGCCCTGCAGCTGCTGGCAATGGTATGTTGGGCCTGGTCCGCCCTCAGTGCCTCCTTGTTACAAGCGGTCGTGTTGTAATGACATTTTTACCCCTATAGATAATTATGGGCGGCTCACTTACTATCAACTCCCAACCAAACTCAAATTAGAGATCTCAAGGTTTTCCCTAAACGCCTTGACCAATTGAACCATCTTTTTGAGTTATAGTTATAGTCTCTCTCTATACATGATATGTATATATACACACACATAAGTGGTGGTTTTTTTTATATTGATTAGATTTTTTTTTCATTTTGGTGAGAAATCTATAAGTGAGAGGGAAACTAGTATTGTCATTTGAGTAGAGACAATGTGAGAAAGTGAAGAGAGAGGAATATAAGGTGTCGTCTGGTAGTTAGGAGTAATGATAAATAAACAAACACCCTAAACGTTGCATCCTAAAAATACTAAATGTCGCACCCACTTAAAAACTGAATTACCAAATTACCCTTTTGTAAAAATTTACATTTATTTCTTTCCGTAAATTTGAACAATAGATACTCTCACTATCAAATTTTACTCTCCAATAATCTCAACAACAATGTGAATCCAGACAATGCGAATTCGGGCAACAATGCTCATATTAATTTTTATTTTTGGGTATGTTCCACAATTTTATTTTATTTTTTTGTGATTTTACTAGATACAGAGCTGAAACTCAGATGACTGAAATTTACTTAAAGTCGCCAGCCCCTAGCGACTTAAGCTCAGCAAAGTCATTAAACCTTGGCAACTTACACTCATTGAGGCTGTCAGACCTTGGCGACTTAATCTCATTTAAGTCCAACCCACATTTCAATTCGCATCCAAATAAGTTGAAATACACCAGCGACTTGATGAATTTTCAAAACCCTAGGCTAGTCGCTAGGGTGTATGGACTTAAAATCAGTAAGTTTACTAGGGTTTTCGACTTACATGAATGCAATTCTAAAGAGTCTGACGACTTACATAGATGAAAGTCTAAAAAGTCTGACGACTTACATAGAAGCAAGTCTAAAGAGTCTGGTGACTTACATAGATGCAAGTCTAAAGATCTGATAACTTATATTAATGTAAGTCTAAAGGGTCTGGCGACTTACATATATGCAAGTCTAAAGGGTCTGACGACTTACATATATGCAAGTCTAGAGGGTCTGGTGACTTACATGAATGCAAGTCTAAAAAGTTTGGCAACTTGATGAATTTTCAAAACCCTAGGCTAGTAGTCAGGGTCTATGGACTTAAAATCAATAAGTTTACTAGGGTTTTCGACTTGCATGAATGCAAGTCTAAAGAGTATGGGGACTTATATCGATGCAAGTCTAAAGAGTCTGGCAACTTATATCGATGCAAGTCTAAAGAGTCTGGCGACTTACATTGATGCAAGTCTAAAGAGTTTGGGGATTTACATTGATGCATGTCTAAAAAGTCTGGCGACTTACATCAATGCAAGTCTAAAGAGTTTGGCATCTTATATTGATGCAAGTCTAAAGGGTTTGGTGGCTTACTTTAATACAAGTCTAAAAAGTCTTTCGGCTTGTAAGGATTTAAGCCTAAGTTCCCTAACGGCTTGACCTAAGAAATTGTGGTCGCTTGTTGTCAACCTCGGGAGAAATCGACATTACTTTTTGTCAGCCTGGAAAGAAATCAGGTAAAGTGAGAAAATTTGTTTAAGCGGGGGGTGTTTGGTTAAATGATGAAAAAGTAGTGGGTTATTTTGTTTTAAGGGGAAGAAGGATATAATTGTAATATGAGCATTTAAAATGGTGCGACATTTAGTAAATAGGGTGCGACGTTTAGTGTCTCCCAATAATAAGTCAAGTTGTCTCATGTTTAGTATATAACAAGTGGTCGAGACTAATAGCACGATCGAGTTATTCGGATAAAGTCATTATCTTTTTACTATCAATACCAAGGGCGAGGGTGGTATTATTTGTGTCCACACTAAAAAAATTGGGATTCATATTTTTTATCTCAAAACTCCCCCGATATACAAGTGATGATTAATAGAGAGGACACTAATAGTGATGTGATTAATAATACCCCCTCCGTCCCTAAATTATCGTCTTTGTGGACTTGACGCACGGTTTAAGAAAAAACATTTAACTGGATTATTAATATTAGTTTGATGTATAGTTTATTTTAAACCCATGTGTATGTGGCACATAATTAAAGTATGATGAAAAAGTAAGAGTAAAGTACTAAAAGTGTTGTCCTAAAAAGGAAAGTCTCAAACAAGACAATTATTTTGAAACAGACGAAAAAGGAAAGCATGACAATAATCTGGGGACGGAGAGAGTATTGTTTATCCGCGTCTGACTATCAAACAAGCCCTAAGAGATTACTTATAGGAAAATACGTGTGACCATTTATGAGATTAATTACTCCCTCCGTTTCAGGTAAAAAGTACAATATGCTATTTTGAGATATTTCACATATAAGAGTTCATTTTAAAAAAATTATGTTTATAATTTGTTATCTTTACCCTCCTCTTGTCTTGTAATTATATTGGTTGTTCTTAAATATTTCTGTAATAATGACCAAGTCAAAGGACATTAATATATCACTAATCTATCGTTTAATTATTTAATTTTTCAAATGTGTATTCTTTGCGTGGAATAAATGGAGTATTTGTTTAATTTCTATACATTGTAGTCACTAAAAAAACATTTCTTTTACATTTTTTATATATCGCGTGTATTGCACGACTGAATTATTAATATATATATATATATAACTACCAATGTGCTTATCTGCCCCACCACAGTTGTGCATGACATATTTTCCAAAGCAATCGAACTAAAGAATTTCTATTCAATAATAAGGGATAGGTTAGCAACAACTCTCGATCTCCTTGCTAGCTCCATTAACTTAATTATAATGCCACTCACCTTTCAGTTTTATAGGATACAAACTTCTCTATTAAAAAAAAAAACACTTTTCTATACTCCTCTATATAAGTTTTCCACAATTCTCCATTTTCTCACAATCCTTCAGCCTCTCTATCTAATCTATCCAAAAGGAAGAGCGCTCTCTGAAGAAAAAGAAAATGGAAGGTGAAGCAACGACGATCAACATAGCGGAAACAAGCAAGGAAAGGAAAGGGAAAGCACCACTTTTGGCAGTTCCGGTTTCCGCTAGCATAACTAGCCCAAGGCAGCAAGCAGGTGGATACAAAAGAGGCATTGCAATATTCGACCTTGTTTTAAGGCTTGCTGGCATTGCTACTGCTTTAGGCGCTGCAATCGCCATGGGAACCACAGATCAGACACTCCCTTTCTTCACTCAGTTCTTCCAGTTCCAAGCAAGCTATGATGATCTTCCCGCTTTCACGTTAGTAAATTTTTACTCTCTTCAAGCCAACAATAATTAGCATGTGTTATAGACTTCTGTAGTTTTCTCAGAACATTTTTCTTTTAGTACGTTTTTAGTTAGTAATTTGATTAATTTTTTTGACAAATTTCTATGATTTTTAACAGTTTTTTTGTGATAGCGAATGCGATAGCTGCTAGCTACCTTGTCCTCTCCATTCCCTTCTCCATTGTGTGCATCGTCCGACCAGACACTGCTGGACCAAGGCTCCTCCTCGTTTTCTTTGACACTGTAAGTCTGTTATATTAATGTCGTCTCACTAATATTTCTTTTCTTTTTTGTATGAAAATTTATCCTAGGGTGTGACAATATGAGAAATGTTATCTCATTTTTTTTATTCACAACTTTGAGTTGATGTATGTGTACTTAATTTGTTTGTAATTTGTTTCAGGTGATGGTTGCTTTGATCACAGCAGCGGCTGCTTCATCTGCAGCCATAGTCTACTTGGCTCACAATGGGAATGCAAGCGCAAACTGGCTTGCTATCTGTCAGCAGTTCAATGATTTCTGTCAGAGAGTTAGTGGAGCCGTGGTGGCATCTTTCATCGCAGTTGTCATCTTCATGTTCCTGAATGTGTTATCTGCTTTTGCTCTCTGAAAATTTCATGAGATGTTATCTATTTCTTCTTCAGTTTTAGAACCAGTTTCTGTATGAGGAATTCAGTGTGAAGTGTAATTTTGGGAGAAATTGAAGTGCAAATACTTTTTTCATTTCATTGTTTAATCTGACCATGGGGATGGTCTTCATTTAGTTTTTCCAGTCACTTACATATGTACTGAATGATGATTAAAGAAATTCTTTATCAAATTTAAGTGATTTTGGAAGTTAGCTTTGTGATAGAGGAGATAACCAGCTATAAGTTAGCTTGCAATACTCAAGCCCTGCTATATCATTGAAGTAGCCGTGCAATACCATATAACCAAGGCAAAACGTACGAATGAACAAACAACTAATCGTCATGTAGACTTCCGATAGATGAATACTATCGAGGGAAATTGCAGAATCAAGCTTATCATTGGCTTCTTCAAGAATAAAGAGGGTCATTATGTTATATTGAAGTATGTATTATGTCTTGAATATGTAAGGGGTCTAAAAAAATCCTAAGAAGACTCTCTGATAATCCAATCGAAACAATGAAGGCCTCTCCTACAAGGCTGCCCATGACTCTCGCGAGCCCTGCAAAAAGAAGGCGAGAGCCTTCAAAGTACCTCTAATTATACCAGAATAGTTAATAGAATGTTTCGTTCTTCTCTCTTAAAAAGCTACACACTCCATAGAGATTGATCAAGCCAAATTTGTGGTGATGATTGGGATTGCTTGACTGAAATAAGGACCTTTGACCTTTGACCTACTAAGATGAACAACGCTATTAAAGGAGTTGGGGGTTGCCCGACTCAAACCCTCTGGCGTGAGAGTGAGATCTCCGGTGTAAATGAAAGCAATAAATGCAAGAGGATCAGTGTTTGAGGTAATAAGTGTGATAAGCCATATATCAAACTGGCATGAGGAGTGAATGTAGAGAGTGTCTCTTATTTATACCCGAAGATGGTGGTGACGTGGCATGAAGATGGTGGTGACGTGGCATACCCTCATTGGTTGATCAAAAAGTCAATGTTGCCCTTCTGATGATTTTGTCGAGTTGGTGGTCGAGCCATGCTAAAAGGATATGTCTGTGTGATTAGAAGTTTACGAGTGGCAGGTTACTGATAAAAGTTGTAGTCTTCTTACTGCTCTGTGAACTTTGTGGGTCCTCGGCATCTTCGCCAAACATAGAGCAACGAGGGCTCATCAAATGGGAGAGTTCTTCGATACGTATAGTACGGAGAGGGGAATGATGTATTATTCACTTTTGGCTAGGAGTAAGTACCTCATCACACTAGGACACTTTTAGTCTTCTCGAAGTCAAAATTAAGAGCTCCAGCTCATTTTCAAGGGAACCCCACCTGAAGTGGGCTCTTCTGCCAAGCGAGGTGGTATTAGGCCGAGTCCCTTCTGAGATCGATTATGAGATCTCATAGTTGTGTTCTCCTGTTTTCCTTGCAGCTCTTTCTTCAGATTTCTAATAGCAACAGTTTGACGTTATTCCTGTGACCAAATTAGAGATCAATATAGCCTACTAAATCAAAGATGACGCACATGCAGGCCACCCCCGACTCGGAGAAGACCATAACACAACCTTGTCGAGGTCAGCAAGACCATTCTGTAAGGGCAAAATAGGCATGACCTATTTTGGTCTTGTTTCACCTTTCTTGGTCAAAATAGGATTTTTGATAAGTTTGTGTTAATTTAGGACTTAGTATATTTTATTAGATTTAGTTTAGTTATTTTTGGTAGCATAATCTTTTTGTAGATTTCAAGTGCACATATTTGGTAACAAAATCTTAGCATAAATCCTAATCTAACCATGATTCTTGACCACTTTCATATTTGGTAATTAAATCTCATCCTAGTCTAACCATGATTCTTGATCACATTCATATATGGTAACAAAATCCCATTAGTTTGGTAAGTTGTTGATTTTTTCCTTAAAAACTAATCATTTTCCTTGTAGTAGACGGACTGTTTTTGGGTGTGTGTAGGAGACGCATACTATATATTCAGGAGTTGGGATTCGGCCTTCTTGTAGAGCTCCAGAAAGAGAACAAAAACCATAGAGGGTGTGAGCAGATCCGAGGAGTTTCTGCAGCAGTTTTGAAGTCCGATTCAGATTTGTGCTTGCAACATCGATGCAGCCTACATTGAAGTTCTGAAACTGTTTTGTGCTTCCTGTTTTGTTTAAAGGAAGTTGATTTTGTTTCTTCCCACGTTTTGTTTAACTTGTTTATGTGGGGTTTTTGTTCTCCGAGATTCATTATCTTGTGAGAATATTTTGTGTGTGATTTCACATAGTTTTTTTTGTAAAATAATTCATTCTTTTTAGTGAAATCTTTTTGGCCATGAGGCTAGATCTACAAGTATAGACTTGTAGATTGTTTGGTAAATTTTTGTGATTAATTTCGTGCTTTATTTTTAAGTCTTCCGCTGTGTTTGTTATTTTTCTATCTATTGTGATTCCCATTGGAATCACTTCGTTTTTTCTTGAGAATCCTAGCTACTCGCGTTCTTTCAATTGGTATAAGAGCCTCCTCTTGACGTCACTAAGAGAAGATTCTGTTTGTAGCCATGATGGATTCTCAATATGAGAATTTTGTAGCTTTTTTTTGTAGCTGTTTGTAGAATTTTGTATATTTTTGTGAGAAGCCTTAAATCTTTTATGGATGCTCCAAATGATCAAAGATTATGTGCTATACTTTGATGTGTTAACATTGTATTTTGAAAACACCTATGCATTTTGCTTAGCACAAAAATCCAATTCATTATTCTCGTACTACACACATTAATTTAAGACACCACTTTATTAGAGACTTGGTTGAATATATAAATTATTTGCATTGTACATGTTGGGACTGAAAATCATCTTGCTGATATATTTGCCAAGTGTCTTGTTTTTGAGAGATTTTTCAATCTTTGGAAATCTCTTGTGTTATGTGTGCCATATAATTTTACACTTAGTTAATTATAAGAAAAAAAAAAATTATGCATGATTGCATGTTGTCTTTAGATGGCACTCTAAATCATTGATTCACATGTATGTGCCTCTTGTGGTTGCTTGGGAATTTCATTCAAAATTTGTTGTGATTTCTTTGTTATGATTCTCTCTCTCTCCCAGTTCTTGAGTATGTTTGTAGTCCACAAAGGAAAGAGCTACCTTTTGAAATTTTTGGGAAGCTGCAATTTATCAAAGTACTATGGAACTTAGGTTCTCATGGGTTGATCTTGAGAAAATTGACTCCCTTGAATTGAAAAAGTGTGAAAGCTACCTAACGGAAAAGAGCTACCGATGAACAAGGTTGTGGCACCTTTCTTTTGAGACTATGAATCCTCGGATTTCATGGGTTGATCAAAAAGTTAAGTGGCTTCCCTTGGTAAATAGTGTGAAAGGTTCCAAGTGGCATGTTTTTATAGCTTGAAATAAAGTAGAGTTATATTCCTAGGGAAATAAAGTACCTATGGATTTTTGTTGTGAAAAATTTATAATCTTGGGAGAGAAATCTGGTTGAGAAAAACAAAAAAAAATACAAAATTGATAATAAAATCACAATTTTGGCGAATGCATCTCCCAATGCAGCTACATTAGGAACTACATCACTTTGATCTGGTCTTTATCACTTGTGTGTGATTGCATTTTTATTTCTTTTGCCTAGCTTTTTGTCATCATGTTTTTAGGCATAAAATTTTAGGACATGCATTGTTGGCAAGGATATCAGCTTGGTGAAATTTTGTCCTAATATAAACTGTGCAAATCAATTTCCAAAAATCTCCATGTTGAAAAATATGTAGTGGTTGTCTAATTTTTGTGTGGAACTAAGAGGTTTTGAATTTGGATATGAGGTGCTCAGTTGTTGCTAGGGGTGTGATCAAATCTTGGTGAACACTTCATTGTGTTTTTCAAAATCTTGGATTTTTAGAGTTCCAAAAGATTGTTTATCCTCTTCCTTTTCGTGTCAAATAGGGGAGAGAGATCAAGTGTTTATGGTGATGGTGATGAATCCTATGATTTCTGACTTTATACCTTGTACAAATTCAGGGGGAGATGAGATTTTCTAATCAATGCAGGTTAGATGATTTGATTGGTGTTGAATAAACACTTGTCTTTTGATTTGACCAGAAAGGTTCAACAAAGGGGGAGATTGTCAGGGCAAAATAGGCATGACCTATTTTGGTCTTGTTTCACCTTTCTTGATCAAAATAGGATTTTTGATAAGTTTGTGTTAATTTAGGACTTAGTATATTTTATTAGATTTAGTTTAGTTATTTTTGGTAGCATAATCTTTTTGTAGATTTCAAGTGCACATATTTGGTAACAAAATCTTAGCATAAATCCTAGTCTAACCATGATTCTTGACCACTTTCATATTTGGTAATTAAATCTCATCCTAGTCTAACCATGATTCTTGACCACATTCATATATGGTAACAAAATCCCATTAGTTTGGTAAGTTGTTGATTTTTTCCTTAAAAACTAATCTTTTTCCTCAGTAGACTGACTTTTTGGGTGTGTGTAGGAGACGCATACTATATATTCGAGGAGGGATTCGGCCTTCTTGTAGAGCTCCAGAAAGAGAACAAAAACCATAGAGGGTGCGAGCAGATCCGAGGAGTTTCTGCAGCAGTTTTGAAGTCCTGAAGTTCAGCAGTCCGATTGTAGCTTCTGATGTTGCAACATCGGCAGCTACATTGAAGTTCTGAAACTGTTTTATGCTTCGTGTTTTGTTTAAAGGAAGCTGATTTTGTTTCTTCCCACGTTTTGTTTAACTTGTTTATGTGGGGGTTTTTGTTCTCCAAGATTCATTATCTTGTGAGAATATTTTGTGTGTGATTTCACATAGTTTTTTTTGTAAAACAATTCATTCTTTTTAGTGAAATCTTTTTGGCCATGAGGCTAGATTCTACAAGTATAGACTTGTAGATTGTTTGGTAAATTTTTGTGATTAATTTCGTGCTTCATTTTTAAGTCTTCCGCTGTGTTTGTTATTTTTCTATCTATTGTGATTTCCATTGGAATCACTTCGTTTTTTCTTGAGAATCCTAGCTACTCGTGTTCTTTCACATTCATCTATTACGTAGATGGGACATAACAGATAGCTAGCAACCTTACAGCAATCACTCCCTCGCAGCCCCTTGGCAAAACACTTGGGTGCACTATCATCAAATTAATGACCTCGATTGAGGCTTCACGTAGCTCTCTAAGGTGGCTCTATTAGTGAAGGGGGAAGCTACCTACCTCCATGGCACCTGCCACGATAAGGAGCAACATTTATAGTTAGGCCAACAAAAGTCATAACTGACCACACAAGACATTATATGAATATCGATCCAAATATAGATTAAGTTTGATCAAATTACTAACCTTGTTGAGGATTTCACAAGAGAACGGTAACCCTTCGTTAAGGCTTCTAACCTTAATATATCTATGAAGCACATCAATGCCTCCTCATAAACTTCTGCAAGCCTTGGGTATCAAATTAAAGGATTGTGACGACATGGGAAGAAGCCAAGAAGGTTTTAGATTGATAACTTAATTGGGACACGAATTAAATTAAATTGTTGCGCTTAAAGATGTTGCAACGAGGAGCACTATAGTCTTAACAAACCAAAGAAATCACTTGGACTACGGATGAATCTAGCTAAACTAGTTGCATGTGCAACACTTTGGTACTTCATTGGAGGCTTGGAGCCATGGAGATCTTTTCCTTGTATAATTTACTTTTTTTTGTTCAATGCATGTAAGTTTGGTCCGACAACGTCTTGTACAAGTCGTTTCACTAAAACTAGAAATTAAATTACCTGCAAATTGGAAAACATTTGAACATACATTATTTTAATTCCATTAAAAATCCAAGTCCAAGTAAATAAATGACATGTATTAAACATGCTAAGCAAATATGATCATATAAGTCTCATTCTTAATTTCATTAATGACATCTAAATCAGTTTTGATATATGGGAAGTCTTGGTCTTGCTTGGTAGAGCTTATGATGAGCTAAGTTGCCTTTTGATTGATGAGCATAACTGGTGAATCGTCGAATATCAATTTGAGGTAATGTCATCGGGGATGGGATCGTTAAAGAATATTGCAGAAGATTGTATAATATTGATAAAGAGAGTACAGCTTTATACTATTACCTTGCTAATCAAGAGGCTAAATCTAAGGACTAACAATAATACAATGATTTGACAAATATAAACATGTCATAAATAGAAGATACAAATTTTGTACAGCTAATTGTGTGTTGTATCTTTATCATTCCCCCACAAGGAGGACGCCCGAATGGCAAGGCCGATCTTGGACATAAGATTCTGAAATGGAGTTCGAGCTAGGGGCTTGGTAAGTGCATCTGCAAGTTGATCATTGCGGGAAATATGAGAGACACGAAGAGTGCCTAGCTGAACTTGTTCACGGACAAAGTGATAGTCTAGACCAATGTGCTTCATTTTGGAATGAAACTTCGGGTTAGCTGCCACATAAGTTGCGCCCAAGTTATCACATAGGATGGCTGGTTGAGCTGAAGATGAGATACCAAGTTCTCGTGAGTAAGTTAATGACCCAAAGAACATCGGCGTGGTAGCAGAATAGCGCGATATTCGCCTTCCATGAAAGAACGAGCGAGAGTTCGCTGCTTGGTGGAGCTCCATGAGATTGGATTTCGACCAAGGTAAACTATGTAGCCGGTAGTGGAGATATAGTCATCCTTATCACCCGCCCAATCTGCATCAGAGAACGCATGAAGACTTATAGGTGAGTGACAGTGAAGTAAGATGCCATGATGAGAGGTTCCCGCGAGGTAACGGAGAAGTCGTTTCAAGGCAGACCAATGAGCATCGGTGGGTTTGTGCATATATTGAGACAATCGATTTACGGTGAAGGCAATATCGGGGCGAGTGAGTGATAAATATTGCAAACTTCCAACAAGGGTGCGATAGGGTTGTGGTTGAGATAAAGGAGAACCGGAATTGAGATATAAAGGGGGAGAAGTTGCCATGGGAGTAGGAACAGGCTTTGCCTCGTCCATTTGAGCTTTGTGGAGAAGGTCATGAATATATTTGTGTTGGCTAAGAAAGAGACCGGCAGGATGAGGGATAACTTCGACACCTAGGAAATAGGAAAGAGGGCCAAGATCTTTAAGTGAAAACGTTGAAATTTGTTGGATGAAGGTGTCGATTAGAGAAGCATCGGAGCCGGTGACAATAATGTCATCGACATAGACTAGAAGGTAGATTATATGATTAGAATGACGGAGAATGAAGAGAGAAGAATCAGAAATGGTGTTGATAAACCCGAGACTTTGAAGGTAGTGTTTGAGTTCGATGTACCATGCCCGAGGGGCTTGTTTAAGGCCGTATAAAGCTTGGCGAAGCTTGCAATGTGATGAGGTTGAGTTTTATCAATAAATCTCGGAGGTTGGACCATGTAAACATCATCCACAAGAGACCCTTGAAGAAAAGCATTGTTAATATCAAGTTGACGAAGAGACCAATTGTGAGAGACGGCGAGAGATAGAATGACTCTAACTGTAGGAAATTTGACAACGGGACTGAATGTTTCGGTATAGTCTAAGCCGGGACGTTGGTGAAACCCTTTAGCAACAAGTCGTGCTTTTTGACGTTCGATGGAGCCATCCGAGTTGTATTTATTTCGAAAAACCCATTTACACCCGACAAGATTATATGAAGGGGAAGGAGGAACAAGATCCCAAGTGTGATTGTGAAGTAAGGCTTCATATTCAGATTGCATGGCTTTAGTCCAGGATGGACTCTTTAGAGCTTGAGCAAGAGTGGTTGGTTCAAGAAGATTGCTGGAAATGTGTGTGTGGAGATTGTATTTGGGATTGGGTTTCACTATATTGTTGCGAGAACGAGTAACTATAGGATAGGAGGGGGGAGGTGGTAGAGGATGGGGTGGAGAAGGAGGAGGAGTAGCAGAAGCAAGAGAGGGAGTAGATGGGAGGGACTGCGAAAATGTTGGTGTTGAGGGGAGGGTAGTGGGCGGGCTATCAGATTGCTGTAATGTTGAAGGTGTAATTAGGGGTAGGGAAGCATTGCACCATGCATCAGTAGGAGAGGGGTTTAGAGGGGGATTTTTGGTGTGGGCGAAGGGAAATGAGGTTTCTACAAATTTTACATGTCGAGAGACATAAATTCGTATAGAGATAGGATCAAGACAATAATACGCGCTTTGAGTGAGGGAGTAGCCTACGAAAATACATGGCTTGGAGCGAGGATCAAGTTTGTGAGATGTGTATGGCCGGAGCCAAGGATAGCATAAACAACCAAAATTTCGTAGTTTAGCATAATTAGGGGAGGTGCCAAAGATTTTAGAGAAAGGAGATTGAAGAGATAGAGTTGGAGTGGGCATTCGATTAATAAGATAAACCGCGGTGGAGAAAGCAAGAGGCCAATATTTGAGAGGCATTGAAGCATGAGAGAGGAGCGAGAGGTCGGTTTCAACTATGTGACGATGGCGTCTTTCAGAGTAGCCATTGTGTTGAGGGGTATGAGGTGGTGAGGTAAGACGAGACACACCATTTGTAGCTAGAAATGTATTAAGTTTATCATATTCACCACCATTATCGGAATAGAGGGTGATAATGGGACGTTGGAAATATTTTTCAACTAAGGCTTTGAAACGGATAAAAATAGCTTCAGTGTCAGATTTTTTCTTTAGAGGGTAAAGCCATATGTATTTAGTGAAATGATCAACAAAAATGATGTAATATTTATAAGTGTCATAAGATTGAATAGGAGATGTCCACACATCACTGAAGATTACATCAAGAGGTCCTTTAGAGACAATAGTGGATTTAGAAAAAGGCAACTTATGACTTTTATTGCAATTACAAGCATTACAGTGCAAGTAATTTGAAGACGGAAGTGAGAATTGTAATATTGAACTAAGATGTTTGAGAATGGTGTGTGACGAGTGTCCTAAACGGTGATGCCAATCGAATTGAGTAGAGAGTAAGACAGTGTTGACAGTTGGAGCAATGGAAGGAACGGTAGGAATCCAATCATAGATGCCAGACTCAATAGGGCCATGAAGAAGGATTGTCCCTGTTGGATTGTCCTTCACAAAGAAAAAACTAGATGAGAATGTGATAGAAACATTATTATCAAGGCAAAATTGAGATATAGAAATAATGTTGCGAGATGCAGATGGTACATGCAAAACATTAGAAAGTTTAAATTTATGAGAGATTGAGTGAAGAAAAAGTGAACCAGTATTGGCTATTGGAAGACCCGAGCCATCACCGATTAGAAGTTGATCATTTCCATCATAAGGTGTATGGAGAGAAAGGTTGGCTAAATCATTAGTAACGTGGTGTGATGCACCACTATCCAGTAACCAACCGGGTGAGGGAGGGGTAGGAGCACTGGCTGTGTAAGCTTTAGGAAGGTGGTGTGGCTGGAAGCTTTTGACAGGAGGGTTAGAAGAATTGGGTGCTGGAGAGGGGGCTGATGCGTTGGGGAACTGCTGGCGAAATATGGGGCACTGCATTACATAATGGCCAGTTTGACGACACCATTGACAACGTCCATTGAAGGGACGTGAAGGTGGTCGGGAGTTGTGGTTAGGAGCGGAAGGAGTAGGTAATAGACCAGGAGAAGGAGAGGAGGAAGGATAGGAGCGGTGTTTGGGTTGATGTTTTGCAACATAGTGGGCGAGCGTGGATAGAGAGAAGGGAGGAAGATTTTTGTTTAATTGTGAGTTCATGATTGAGCAGTTTTTCGTGTAATTCGTCAAAGGAAATGGGGGAGTCACGACTGTGAATAGTATTAAGGACATTCTCATAATCAGAGTCATTGATTTGGTCAAGCACACGATCAACAATGTCATCAGCAGCAAGGGGACTGCCAAGAGAAGCAAGTTGATCGGAACAGATTTTGATGTCATGCATATACTCAGTAATTGACCGAGTTCCCTTGGTGATGTTTTTGAGACGATCTTTAAGTTGCTTAAGATGGCCCTTGCTAGGATTAGCATAGGTTTTGGCAAGGGTATGCCACGCTTCATGTGAGGTTTTGCATTGGGATATGAGAGGGACGAGATTTGGAGATAGAGTGCCAGAAAGTGCACCGAAAATAAGTTTGTCTTGGCGACGCCATGTGGTATGTGCAGGGTTGGGAGTGGAAACATTATCAGTAGTGATAGTGAGGGGAGGGGTAGGGAGAGAACCATCGAGGTATTGGAAGAGATCATGGCCAATGAAGGTTGCTTCGATTTGAGTTTGCCACGAGATGTAGTTTGTAGGGGTGAGTTTGAGAATATGATTAAGGGAGATGATGATAAAAGGTTTTGTAGGTTCAGCTTTGTTGGGGATGAGGGCATTGTTCTCAGAGGAAGCCATGAGAGATTAGTTGAGAGGAAAGAAGAAAGACGTGAAACAGAAGATTGTATAATATTGATTATGGCTCTGATACCATAAAGAATATTGCAGAAGATTGTATAATATTGATAAAGAGATTACAGCTTTATACTATTACCTTGCTAATCAAGAGGCTAAATCTAAGGACTAACAATAATACAATGATTTGACAAATATAAACATGCCATAAATAGAAGATACAGATTTTGTACAGCTAATTGTGTGTTGTATCTTTATCAATCGTGAGAATTCAAATGAGTCCAGTTGATGTAGCCTAGTGGACTCTCGACAGGTTGGCAAGTTTCCTTGAGCGTCTTAGCCTTTGTGAATGAGGCTGACTGCCAAGCTGTCCAAGGGGTTGCGTGCTCGACCCTTAGGGTGGAGGGCAGGTCCCCTTGGTAGGATAAACAGGTCATGCTCACTATCCGACCAGTGGATTAGTGAAACTTTTGTTATGAGAATTGAGATGAAATGATGAAGGAATCATAACAGAAAAAAAAATCATGCTCAGTTTATTGAGAGTTCAACAATGGAGTTTCTACATTATTCACGAGAAAAGAAAAGGTTAAATCTCCTATTACATATGCACTTGATATTTATACTCCAAGAGAGAGATGGCATCTAACAGAATTAAAGTGACTTGGGCAATACTTCAGGCTAGCAGCATACACCTAACTGACATAACCAAATCTGCATATAATACACTCGCTTCCCTTGAAGAACTATCACTTGTACACTCGACTCCCTTGTGGTTTACTTGAGCTGAAATGCCTTCTTTCTTGTCTTCATGCCTAGTATCCTTAACATCCCCCCTCAAGCTCAATGTGGAAAACAAGTTGAACACATTGAGCTTGGTCAATAAGTAGTGTAGTTGAGTAGATGGTAGTGCCTTGGTGTAAAGATCAGCAAACTGATCTTGAGAAGAGACAAACTAAGGAGCAATGATACCAGCAACAATCTTGTCTCAAACAAGATGTAGTGCTGACTTGTTATCACAGAACAAGGACACAAGAGAAAAACCAGTGACACCAAAATCCTTAAGCATGTCAACAAGCCACACAACCTCACAAGATGCATTAGCTAGACTCCTTTATTCAGCCTCACAAGAAGATCTGGACACAACCCCCTGCTTCTTAGCCTTCCAGGAAATAAGAGACTCACCAAGATTTGCAACTAAAGTGTGATGATACTTTATAGGAATCTTGGAGGCTTTAGCATACAAATAGCTAGCCAATATCAAAGACATATATGTTGATGATATTCAAGGCATATTTTATTTGGTGAAGATATTTTCCTTGAGCAGACCTAGCAATTTCAATACCAAGGAAGAATCTTAAGGGTCCAAGATCATTGATATTGAAATTATCATGTAAGTGGGCCTTAACCTACGCAATAACAAAAGGAGGAGAACCAAAAATTAGAATATCATCAACATAAACCAGAATTGTAGTGAATGTATCCCCCTTGGTTAAGGTAAACAAAGTGTGATCACTTTGGGACTCCATAAAACCAAAAGCAAGCAGAGCTGCTGCAAACTTGTTATGCCATTGTCTGGGAGCCTACTTCAAGCCATACAAAGACTTCAAAAGTTTACAAACACCAGGCTGGGAAGAGGTAGACTAAAAGGAAGATGGAACAGAGTAGCCTTGGGGAAGAGTCATATACACCTCCTTATCCAAATCCACATGTAAAAAGGCATTGGCTACATCCATCTAACTAAGATGTCACCCTTTAATAGTTGTTAAGGCTAGGAACATCCTCACTGTAGTCATCTTGGCAACATGGGCAAAAGTCTCAAAATAGTCTTCCCTTTCTGGCTGAGGAAATCCCTTAGCAACAAGCCTAGCCTTATACTTGTCTAAGGAGCCATCAGCCTTATATTTGAGCCTAAAAACCCATTTGCACCCAACTGGCCTCTTATTAGAAGGAAGTTCAGCCAACTGTCAAGTGTTATTGAGTTCTAAAGCATTTAGTTTAGTTGCCATAGCATTAACCCAATTTGGATCTTTAAGAGCATGAGCATAGGAACTAGGCTCAGACAAGGAATAAATATTGCAAATATAGGAATAATATGAAAGAGAAATAGATGAGTAGGAAATGGAAGACCATGTAAAGCCTGTTATGGTAAACCGTGGAGGAAGACCTGTATAATCCTTATATCTGCATGAGACTATCCTTTGTTTAACTACCTGAGATAAGGAGCAGTAGGAGGAGGAGAAAGAACAGTAGTAAGTGGAAAGTGTGATGATGATTGAGATGGTAAAGGAGGACTGGAAGGAGAAATGATGGGAGGATCAGGCGAAGGACATCATAGTCATCACAAATATAGTCTACTGAGGTGAACATTGGTGCATCAGATTCAATGGTAAGATAAGGATATGTGGCATAAGGGAACTGATCTTCATAGAAAATAACATCCCTTGTGATGTCTTATTTATTTACCTAGCAAGTGTAAGAATCAATATGGAGTATAGTGATCAGAAAGCAAGGGTCGAACCACAAAGACAAGAAGCAATTAAAGTAAGTAAACATGTAACAATTATAACTAAGAGGGGTTGTTTGATTAATTATATCTAATTTAACTAAACTAATTTATTCTACTAGTAATCTATTAATTTGAAAAAGCAATTTATTAATCAACAAGCAAACACAGTTTTGTCAAGATCTTATTTTGGAGAGGAATCTAGGATTTAGGAATCACTTGTATCTACTATAATGTTCTTTTGTCTAATGTATCAATCACTATGTCTTGGGTTTGTTCACGAAAGAAAAGAGTGGTACGCTATTGATCCACAATTTATAAACTTGGTGTCACTAAGTTGAGAACAAGAACATATGAACCTAAACCTAACTTATCACTCTCATGCATTGATATGTTTAATTTATCACAAAGGTGGGCCAGTATACGACATATGCACTCGATCCTGCAGTTATCCGCACTCTTGGGTCTTTAAACTACTACGATACCATTAATTAGGAAACATTCGAATAGCAAAGAGATTGATAAACTTTGTGATCAACAAGACTTGATTTAATAATAAATTAATATAGAGCAAAAGATTCGATACAAGTTACCTCTACCTCCTAGATATGAGCGGTTAGTTCATCTTTGACGACGAACTAATTAGATGGATGAAAGAATACATGAACGATCTCTAAAAACTATGATAAAAAGTGTATCCTAATGCTAATTTTTAGACTAAAGTCGGACTTGGAGCTTAGGACTACATGGTTTGTATTTATACTAAAAGTTGCAGGGCAAGACATATAATTGGACTGAAATTCCCGTCATAGCAAAGTCGGCTACCTTGCGGTCGCAAGGTGCTGGAGGCATGCGACCACAAGGTCTTCAGTTCCTCCGGGGGTGCCTTTCTGGGAACCTTGGGGGGGGCAAGGTCCCTATGGAATGCGACTACAAGGTCTGCTTTAATTTTGATTCTTCTTCTTTTCTGACTTTGTACTTTGCACCCTTCTTCAATTCTTCTCTTAAAGCATTCAAGAATTCTATAAATTCATCCAAAATCCTGAAACACACAATTAAGCTCCAAGACACATATTAGTAGCCAAAAACCTCATGGAATTGCTATTTCTAACATGAATAAATACCTCATAGTCATAGATGTGTATAAAACTCATTTATCACATAGAATAAAAGATTTTGTGAGAAGTAAGATCATATAGCTTATATGCCTTCTTGCCAAATGAATAGCCAATGAATATGCACTTAGAAGCTCGAGGATAAAACTTGTCTCTGCTAGCCTTGATGGTTGTAGCAAAACATAGGCAGCTAAAAACTCTAAGGAGGAGTAAGATGGAGACCGATGAAGTAAAAGTTCATATGTTGTTTTATGAGAAATAGCATAAATTGGAGTTCTATTGATGAGATAAGTGGCTGCAAGTGCACAGTCACCCCCAAATTTAATTGGCAAATGAGCTTGAAACCTTAATGCCCTAGCAACATTAAGAAGATGCCTATGTTTCCTTTCAACTCTCCCATTTTGTTGGGGAGTTTCAACACATGAGTTGTGTTGTTTAATTCCAAGGGAAGAAAGAAGGGAGGTCATTGCAGTACTAAAAAATTCAGACATCTAATAGTTTGGACACAAGTGTGGAATTGAGTTTGCACCATTTTAAGAAAGACTTGCATGTGAGGAAGAATTTGTGTTTTGGAATGCAATAAGTCCATGTTGATCTATAGAAGTCATCCACTATAGTTAAGAAAGAATGATAACCATCATAAGTGTGATTTCTATATGGACCCCAAATGTCACAGACTCACAGTGAATCAAAGAAAAAAGGGTGGTGGCATGAGAAGCACTAAGAGTAGGGGCGTAAACTAATCAAATCGAATCGAATATCACAATATTCAATTCGTATTCATGAAGTTATCTGAATATTCATATTCGTATTCGTTTGTTATTCGAATACTAAAATTGATTCGTATTGGACTCGAATTTTATGTATGATATTTTTACAAAATTTATTTATCAATCAATAATTCGAGTATTCGATCCTATACTATTTGCATATTGATTTGAGTATTCGAATTTACAATATGAAGTAATATGAATAAAACAATTATAACATCAAATATTCATAACAATAACCCATAATATCCATAACATTAAATATCCATAACAAAAACCCATAATATCCATAACATTAAATATCTTGAACATTATTTGAAACACACTGATTAAGGTTGAACAATTTTCTCCTAGTGTTATGATGAGCCCAAGATTTTCACAAATTTTTTCGGAAATTTTCTGTTATTTTTGAGTTAATTATGCGTTGGAAATATTATTATTTGTGTTTTTGTGCTTGATGTAGGTTTCCATGCATAATCAAGCTTTTATATGATGTTTAGCACGAAGTTCGAGACAATTCCGAGCTTAAAGGTTGAATTGGAATTTATTTTGTCAAAGTCCGTTAAGTAATTCAAGGTAAATCAGGCTTAACATGGGCTGACGGAGGCTAACAGCACTAACGGAGGACTAAATAGAAAGACCTGGGAGGGGCTGGAATGCGGCACCATCTTCAGAAAGCCCAGGGGCACCAGAGAAATAATTAAAACATAAGGGGAGGCCGGAGCAATTGCTGGAAGGCCCTTGTGTGTTGTCGGCCCACCGCTGGATCCATGTGTCGCAATCTGCCGTTCCCAGCCATCCCATGACCCGCGTGCATCCACTGGGTCAGCCCAGATTTGCTCCATCACTCGGCCCATTCCTGATCCACCAACCCTTCTTCCAGCCCATTCCCCCTCACAACCTCACCCGTTTCTCACCAGGGACAACCCGAGTCTCCTCTTCCTGGTTGACCTGCCCCAAGTCGTGACCCATCTTTCTTTTCTCTCCCATTTCTGCCCCCATTTCCTCCTTTCTTCTCCCTTTTTTGCCCCCAACTCTCCTTGTCGTCCCTATTTTGCCCTTGGCTGCCCCTATCTCTTTGTGCCATCTCCATTTAGCTCCAGCTGGCCTTCAGTTTCATTTACTAAGTCCACATTTCGGGACTTTGTTCCCAAAATGGGGCACCAGCCCCATTTCCACAAAAATTCTTCCATTCCTCCAAAAAATTATTCAACAATGAAGGTTTGGAGCATCATTTCAAGAGCCAAAGACGCATTTGCAAAAGATTTCAACCCCGTATTCGAGCAACATTCGGTTTAAATCTTTCAACTCATATTTTATGATATTTGTTGTATTTTTTTTGGTTGATTAAATTTGTAAATATTGAATTGGTTTGTGCTTAATTTATTTATGGAAATGCAATTATTTTTATATGTTAAATGTAGTGTTTTAATTTAATTGATCTCTTTATTTAGTACACACTCATGTTGGTTATTATTTTATGAATTTAATGTTTTTAATTAATTGGCCATTAATTAAATGATTTTAGAGATATTTAGGATCCGCGAGAGCTACATTTATATTTCGGACCAATCAATTTAATAGTTGGTGTTCCGTGACACACACCGATAACCATTATGAGACTAGATTTGACACGCGATCGAACCACCTTAGCCATTCGCGAGGTCGGGGAGGTTAGGGTTGACTATAAGATGTGAGAGCCCGTAGTTAACCAATTTTATTTGTCTCGGCTACCAACATGACTTGCAGAAAAATATAGAGAATTTCTTTTTGCGAAGTATTACCCATGCGTTTGATTATTATTGTGTGCTCTCCATGCTTTTAATGGCGTATCGAACCATTAGATGATCACTGGACTTGTAGGATAAGATGCGAGAGCCCGTCCTATTAATTCCGAAAATCACAATAATTGTTTGCGTTATGTGAGACCGAGAGGAGATCGTGCGTAGATAGTCATTGGGTGCTTGGTTTGACATGCGACTATTTTTTCCTATGTTATAAGAAGCGAGAACCCGTAGCTAGGAGTTGTAGCTAGATTTGCTATACGTAGCGAAAGCCCGTAGTGAATAAAATAGCGCGTTCGACTACTAAGACTAGAGTTAAAGAAAAGCAAAAAAAGGATTAAATTAAACACCGGTTAGACTAGAAATAATGTACTCCTATATTTTTATCTTGATTTGTTGTTGCCAAACCACCTCCGCGTTAGTTTAGATTTAATTGCTTTCTTAGGTTGTTTATATTTTTAGATTTTAATTCATTTTATTTTTGCTCAAATATAATTAGTTAGCCTAATTTTGGTACTTAGTCGGAGTGAGAATTACGTGTATTCCCTGTGGGATCGATAACTCGTACTTAGGTACACTTTATTACTTGATACGGCCGGGTAATCTTGCTCGAGTTGCGTTCTTGCGCACATCAAGTTTTTGGCGTCGTTGCCGGGGAATGATTTAATTTTTGCTCCTATTTGCTAATATCGATACCAAGCGAAACTATTTGTATTTTGAGCATGTTTTTTTTAATTAGTTTACTTGCTTTTGTATTTATATGTTTTGTATATTGAGTCGCTTTTTGAAACCTTCCCGAGTTAGTGGGTTTGTAGGGAGGTGTGCATAGTGTCCCCACACAAAAATATTTTCTTTTCTTTTTTATTCCATAAATGTGTTCCTACTTTTTTTCTTTTGAGCTTGATTTGATGCAGGGGATTAGCGCTTTATTGTAGAAGGTTGCTTGTAGAGATTCTTGGAGTGGATCTTTTAGGCCCGGACTTCATAAGAAATCAACTTTGAGGGAGTTTTCTTTCCTTTCTTTCTCCTTTTACTTTATGTTAAGGGAGTATGGTTTGGTTGGTAAACTTTGAAAATTCTGAAAATCTTGTGTTTTATACGCCCCAAATTATTTATGCTTTCATCACTGGAAACCTTGCTTGCATCATCTGAAGGTGGGAATTGTGATGAAAGGGATTGGTCAAGAGTTTCGGGGATAACTTGTGACTCCAGGGGACTGCCATACTCATCTATGATGTAAGATATTGGTGTGCACAGTAGAAGACTAGCAAACAAATTAACAGAGTATAATAGGATCAATAACAAAGAAGAGAGAGGGATTAGGGCCAACGGACTGTCGAAATTTTATTAGAGACTCTCTTTCAAACGTTCTAGGTATACAACTATTTATATGGATACAATAGAAACTCTAAAACCCTTAAAAGGATAAAAAACAGACAAACTGCAAAAACCTAAAAAATGGGGTTGAGCGGTCGCTCAGCCCAAGCACTGGGCAACCACACAAAAACCAGTAGCAGCCTCGAAGGATTCTTTTACTGAGCGATCGCTCAGCCAAAACACTAAGCGATCGCCTAACCCCAAAGGAACTGGCCTGTTGCCTGGTTAATCGAGTCATCTCATTCTCAATGGATATACTATCCCCCAATCAATTCCTCTCGTGCTATTAATCAGATGTTGAAAGGAAAGAAGTCATAAAAGCCATGTAATGTAACAAGTTGAAGAAAGTTGCACAAATTATACGGTAACTGTAAGCATCTACATTTGACATCTGCTTAATAATAACATAAAAATATTCATAAGTCTACCGACTGAATTAACAAACAATAAGGCATCATAGTTACATGAGTAAACCCATTGAGACAGATTCAATGCCCAAAAATTAGAAGTTTGGAGTAATAAACTAAATCCGAGCACTAGCGGCAAACGAAAAGCAAATTATTAGATAAGTGAAATTTCCACCAACACCAATTCGATTAACCGCACAAAACAAAACATATCGAATTGACTGATGAACGTACACAACATCATAAACCCGGGAAACAATAATCAATAAGTTCATGTCAATCAATTACTTCCATAAAAAGAACACTAAAATTAAGAATCCGCCCATCAGATAAACAATAACGAAGTAAAAACCTGCAACAATCTAAGAATCACCAATGAACATGAAATCACCGTCAACAAAACCAACCAAAGAGATCTTGTAGGGTCAACAAGCTTGCAAGACATTTATCCTAAAAGATCACAATACATTTATTTAGAGCAAAGGAGAGAACCTCGATCCACAGAGAGAGAGCTCAGATCTGTGAAGACGACCGGAGCTGGGGGGCGGCGGTCGAATGTGAGGAAGACGACCGGAGCTGGGGGAATGGTTGCTGCCGGGTAGGGGGCGTCGATGGAAATTGGAGCGAGAGATAGAGAGAGAGAGAGAGAGAGAGAGAGAGAGAAAGAGAGAGAGAGAGACTACCGCACTAGTTGGGGTTAGAGCTGTCAAAATTAAGCCCGACCCATAGGCCCGGTCCAGCCCACCCGACTTTTTAAGGGCCAGGGCCTCAATTTAGAAGGCCAAAAAAAAGCCAGGCTTCTTTGGCCCGGCCCGCTAAGTCCGACCTTAACAAGCCCGAAAAGCCCGGTTCGGCCCGATCATAAAGTTAAACACTTAAACTTAATTACAAAATTAAAAACTAAAACATAAATATAAAAAGAAAAAATTATCAGACATTCATTTAGACTACTTTTTTTTCTTTTGGTTAAATAAATTTATGGCACAGTATGATCTATTTTCAAATCATTTTTCTCTTTTTGGTTGAAACTCATATTCTAAATTGATGGAAGTGACACTTACAAACAGGAAATAAAGTTGATCTTCCAAGTTCCAATCTAGTTTAGTATGGTTGTGGTTAGTAATTTTATCGAAACTGATCTATTTAATTGAGTATCTCTATCTAATATTAGCTAATAAAAAGCCTCAATAGTATAAACTTGTTATAATAAAATAAAATTTAAATGCTAAATTGTGTCGGGCGAATCAAAAAATGAACATTTGCTAGTTAGTATGATTTTGCAAACTAAAACCCAAAAAACTTTGTCTATCATCAAAAAACACATATTAAAAAATTGGGGACAGTATGATGAACTTCAATTTGGTTATAACTTTTTTTGAAAAAAAAATACCTTTCAAGTAGCACATGTATTTTTTCTTTGGTATGTAACATTATAGTTTTTCTAGTTTCTGTTTCGTTTAATTGTTGAAGTTACTACCTTTATTTATATTTGCTTTCGTTGTACTTTTGCTTTGTAATTGTGTAAGTTAGACTAATAAGTATGTGTGTTTTGAACATTTGATGTGCTAGATAACTTTTATTAGCTAATTTGTGAGTTTTTTTAATTAAAAAAATAGTTATTTTTTTTTGGCTCATAGGCCCATAGGCATGAAGTGCACATGTGCTGGGCTTGAGTTCTATGAGGCCCGTAACTATTTCGGTCCGGCCGGCCCACCGTTAAGCGAGGCCCGGTAGGTTTTGTCGGCCCGACCCGTTTGACAGCTCTAGTTGGGGTGAGTCGTAACCGGTAAAGTGGTAAGGGTTAGAAACTAGAAAGGTATGGTTTCTTTTTTTAACTTTACTATATATATTTTAAATATATTAAATATATAATTTATTCGAATAATATTCGCGAATATTCGAATCGAATATCATCATGCTCGTATTCGTATTCAAATATGAATCGAATAAAAAAAATCAAATTCTAATTCTAATTCTAATGTTTCAAATATGAATACCGAATATCAAATTCGAATACCGAATCGAATAAAAAAGATTCGATTTGTTTACAAGTCTAAGTAAGAGGGAAGGGAGTTCTACATTGTTTAGCTAAATATCATACATCACACACATAATTTTTAGCATGTTTAGAATAAGAAATGGGATAGTATTTCAATATAGACGTAGGTACATGACCCAATCTGAGATGCCATGATGTTTCTAATTTGAAAGTTACAGAACAAGACATAACATGCCTAGCAAACTTAGGAACATGCAGATCAAGCTTGTAGAGGCCTTAACCATCTTGCCAATCCCTTTCAAGCTCTTGCAGGCCAAGTCCTGAAAGAGACACTAGGTTGGAAAGAAAGATAACCTACAATTACTAGAGGCAGCAAGCTTGCTAACAGATAATAGATTGAGTGAGAACTTAGTTGCATAAAGTACATTGAAGAGAGTTATAGCACTTGAGAGTTGTACTGACCCTCTATGAATGATGGATGTAGTATGACCATTAGGCAAATGAATAATGGACACAAAAGGAATAAGATCAATGAGCATATCAAATGAAGAGACAATATGGTTAGAAGCACCTGAGTCAATAATCCATTCATGATCATGCTTAGGATCAAAACTGTAATGCACAGAACTTATAACACTAGGAGTAATGGGAGACTTACCTGCAAGCTGAGTAGTTGAAGTAGTATCTGAGTTTGTAGATCTTTGCTCATTAAACATACTTAACAACTGGTTATAGTGTTCTTCAGACAAGGAAATTGTTTTAGTCTCAGAATCATTGATCTCAGTAGCCACATCAGCTGCATTGATATGATAACCTCCAGCCTTGTTCTTCAAGTTTTTAGGCATTTTGGAGGGATCATGTTTGACTCCATATAATTTGTGCCAATCGGGAAAGCCATTGAGAAAGCAGCATGAATCTTTAACAAGACCATTTCCTCCACAGTGATCACAGATTAAACGTATAGTTGTCAGAGTCGAGAGGCGCCAAAAAGGCGATAGGTCCAAATTTGAGGCGAGAGGCGAGGCGCTAAAAAGGCACTCACAGAAAAAATACTAAGGAAAATTACATAAAATACATATAACTTAACAAATATCAACAAAGCATGTTATAAGTGAGCATAATACATGAAACTAAGTTCTAACATAATATCAATAACACAAATTATGCATTCATATTTGAAATTCCAATGCATTAGATGAACTTAACTAAAAATTCAAACAAGAAAATAAATATTTATTAAAGCAAATGAAAACAACGTCATGGAAATCAAAAGAGAACTAAAGTCATGGAATGTAATTAGTAACAACTAAGAACAAGCTAACGATCATCATCATATTGAGGCTCATCATCTACATTCACAGGATTATCACTCGTCTCAAATTCTTCTTCATACTCCTCTTGACCACTTTCATGAGTTTCATCATCTTCATCTACAAGATGAATGGTCCTTGGGGCTTTACGTGCTCCAACTTGCATGGTCCTTGTCCTTTGCCTTGAACTACGAGCACCTCTAAGTCCAACAATTGACACAGAAATTTGACCGCTACCTCGACCGTGACCTCAACCTCGACCGGCATATTCAGTCCGTCCCCCAGAACCGGCACCAGATCTTGTGTAATAAAGAGGATCCTCAGCCCCATTAGCTCTACTAATTTGCTCCCAATTGAGACCATCATCAAACATGTCATCATCTTCAACCACTTCATCATCTTCACCGACAACTGCTCGTTGTCATCATCAATATCAGGCAAGGAGATATGATCAATTGTATCTCAAAGATTGTATCTTCGTCTCAAGGCTCTATTATACTTCACAAAAACCAAATCATTTAATCGAACTTGAGTCAATCTATTCCTTTTCTTGCTATGAACCTATCAATGTCAATTTAAATATTACTGAATAAGCGCTAATACAATTTCTAGTATTAACTAATTAGTAATTACTAATGACTATTTAGTACTTACGTGCTAAAAAAAACTTCAATTTATCTCCCATCCGGATGCGCTACAAGTGAGGCTAAGAACCTTGATGGCAAATTTCTGTAAATTTGGAGCCCCTTTACCATAAGACCTCCACCACTCAGCTATTGAAAGTATTTATTCTCATTGGTCACTATTTCATATTAAATATATAAAATTATCAATGTGTAATTATAGTTAAAGTACCTGGTGACATTTTATCTCTTTGTCTTACAGCCATTGGCATCCCAAAATGGCGATCTGCATTCCTATAAGCACTCAACTCCTCGTTGATTTTGTCTTGTATGTCAGCCTCGGGTACTAATCTCTGATACAATTGAGGATCCCTTCTATAACCTCCCACATCAATCTTGATGTCTGGATTTGTGTAGTAAAATTCAGGGTTCAAGTAGTAACTTGCTGCGTGTAAAGGCCATTGAAGTTGATCCTCCCACCTCCGATCAATGATTCGATAATAATCACTGTATTTCTCTTCAATGCTATCAAAACTTTTCACAATCAACTCCTTTGCTCTATCCATAGACTTGTAGAGATATCCTATGGCAGGTTTTTTCTCACCATCAACAAGTCGTAGAACCTTGACAAGAGGACTGGCAACCTTCAAAGCATCAGTTGCTCCCGTCCAAAATCTAAAATCCATAACAATCCTTGCTAAACGTTTACCTTTTTGCTCTTTTTCCCATTTGCCGGTATTCCAAGCATCTGAGGTGAACATTGCCCTCAAGTTTTTCTTTAGTACTTTAATCCTTGAAAGAGTAAGGAAAACTGTGGTAAATCGAGTTGTTGCAGGTTTTACAAGCTCAAGCTTAGTGAATTTCCTTATCATATTCACTACCCCGAGGTGACTATAGATGTAGTTGTTCAACTTGACAACCTTTTTAAACACTGACTTAATACTTGGTATTTCAAACAAATCTTCCAAAATCAAGTCCAAGCAATGGGCAGCACACGGTGTCCAATATAAATGAGGATATTTTGCCTCTAACATCGACCCTATGAAAGAAATGAAAGAATAATCACTTTTAACAAGACTACAAGAGTATCAATAATTCAATATTTAGTTTAAAAAGTAACATTCAAGTGATCTGACCCGCCAACTTCATATTCGAAGTACTATCCGTAATAACTTGAACCACATTTTCAGGCCCAATTTTCTCCACAAAATTACTAACTAGTTCACACATCTTCTCATCAGTCTTGGCATAATCAGAAGCATCAACTGACTCCACAAACATACTTCCTTTGGGACAATTGACAAGGAAATTCACCAATGTTCGTTTCCTCTTGTCTTTCCACCCATCCATCATAATGGAACAACCATGTTGTATCCATTCTTTTTTGTGATCTTCCATAGATTTGTTAACCTCATCCATCTCTTTCTTGAGAAAAGGAACTCTCACCTTATGGTAACTTGGAACTTTCATACTCGGACCATGCTTTGCAATTGCATCGATCATCTCTTGAAAACTATCATACTTCACAGCATTAAAAGCAATCCCGACATCATACATCCATTTAGCAATAGCCGAACATGTTCGAGTCCTCAACTCTTTCAACGCCTCCTCATTTTGACCTTTTTGTTGTCTAATGTTTTTTGAAGTTTGTTTCCCGATGCGATTAACAAATAAATTCATCGGCCCTTTATTGTTTGACTTTGCTGTCTTTAACGCGATGTGAGAACCCAAACCCCTTTACATGAACAACATCATTATAACATGTTTATTATGTGTCTTGACATGTTAGAGACTTCATTTCATTCATATCATGTTTGCATTGAGTTGGTTAAGGTCATAATAGAGTGATGGTCTTCCATGCGTTGCATGCCTTGTTGTTGATGTTTCGAGTGTTTATCTTAACATATTAGCACCTAAATAAGTCTCATTGGAGTCTTAGTACCTTGCATTTATGACTTAGAATGTTCATCTTAGTTGTTGTATGCTTGGTTGAAAGTTTAGAAGCTTCGTTGCTTCGTTTGTGTTTTGAGGTTGTTCATCGTTGCTTGTATTGCTTGCATTTCGTCTCGAGAGATGTTCCTTTGAGTTCTAGGCCTTGTATGCAAGCCATAACCATGTTTAAACAAGCCTTGAACATGTTCAAGTTATCCTAGTTTAAGTTGGGTTTGATTCATGTTTGATTCGTTGGCCAATTGTCGAGCGATTCCAGCCATGTTTTAGTTTGTTTCGAAGGTTGTTCGGGTGTGTTTCCGACTTGTTTTGAGTTGGGTTACACCTTCGGATGGTTGCCCATGAGTTTGAGATCATTTAGGACAAGTTTAGAACAAGTTTGAGACATGAACCTCGCGGCCGCATTGGTTTTTGGACATTGGCTCGCGTTGAGATGCTGAGAGCACATCAAAATGTGCAGAAATCTGGAAGAGGGACCATGTGGTCGCATGGTCCAAATCTGAAGCGACCGCATTGGGCAGTTTTCAGCCTTTGTGATTTTTTTTGAGTTGTTTTGGCTATTGACCACCAAGCCCTTGGCCATTGGACGTCTTTAGTAAGTCAAGTCTCCTTTGTTGACCATCCTACAACCCTTCTAAACCATTGGATCAATCCTTATCAAAGGCTTGCATTCCTTAGCCAATTAGAAGGCTTATAACCTCCTTCACATGGATAGTGGTCTTGTTGGTAAGTATATAAACCATTTTCAGCCTATTCAGCCATTAGATATCACCAAAGCTTCATCATTTGCAGAGAGTGACCACCATTTTCGTCCATGAAGAGAACCCTAACTTGAGTGACCATTTGCCGGAGTTCCGGTGATCCGATCGGCGATCCGAGACCGCCAAATCGAAGGCCTTGCTCTCCTCTACAACAATCCTTGGTTTATTCTTCCTTTCATCCATTAATCTTAGGCTTAAGGTGAGTTGACAATTCCCAGAATTTTCATGTTCAATATTATAACATGACCCCTTCATTATAATTGTTCTATTGATGCTTAGGAACACTTTTTGTGAAGAAGAATCCTCCAATTCAACCTATGAAATGTGTGTAGGATTTTATGATTTCATTATGAAGTTGTGATTTTGACTTTGTGTAAAGCATGAATGTTGTTTATAATGTGCCTAGGAACAACTCTTGTGAAAGAATATGTTTCAATTGTCGGTTTAACAAAATCACCGATTCTAGGGTTTGAAACTCGGGAATGTGTTTATGGCTAGTTTAAGGTCATGAACGGTTTAGTTATTAAGTTCTAAATGAACGGAGAACATAGAAAAGGGCAATGTGATGTATATAGTATCAATGCTCTACTTGGTTGAATTTTAGAAATGACTCACCGGAGTTGAGATTAGGGAGTTATTGAACAATACCGACTCCAAATTCAATCCCTACGACGTTTGTAGTTCGTTAGACTAATGTATTAGCTTACGTGACTTTGGGATAAATTGAAGGGCATGTTTGATATGTGTGCTTATAAGACTCAATCGAGTTCTTATGCGGTTTTTATGGTTGTGTGAAGCAAATGCATAATTGAGAGCATGTTGTAGAACGATATATCTATTTGACATGTTGAATTCGCTCTTGTCGAATTTCTAATTGATTCTTTAATGAGTAAACACATACTTGTTGAATAAGTTCGCTTTTGTCGAACTTGTTCCTTATTTGAGATTTTATGACGAGTAAACATCTACTTGGCATTGCATTAGTCCAGCTGGCATATTTGGTTGAGTCGATGGTGTGACAATGCATCGCCGTCACGAGTTATGGGGCTCGTGATAGTGATGGGTTGTTATACCGGGTTTTTATCACACACCCCTCCACTGTTGGCCACAGTGGGGAAGTAGCCCCTTTGCTGTAACCAACAAAGCACATTGACAAGTCTAATTACCAAGTAGAGAGCTTGGTACCCGAGTAAGAGAGCTTGGTACTTTGATACACTCATCACGGGTATCATTGGCACGAAATGTTAACGATGTGTATTGCAGGAGCTACGTAGCGGCACCGGTTCCATAACATATCCTCTTAATATGTGATTTACTTTATAGCACTTATGTGAAACAATGTGCTACCATGGATATGTGATTTAAGTGTTTATATAAATGAATGTTTTGATTGACTTGATATTAAAGATGATATCTTGCTATTAGGGGTGTCAATCCGAGTCGTCAAACCACCAAGTCGAGTCGAACCAAGTCGAACCATGCGGTTTGGTTCGGCTTTGGGTGCAATATGGTTCAGCTCGGTTTGAGATTTTGGGAAGTCGAACGGTTTGGTTTGGTTTGCGGCTTGACATGTCGAGTCGAGTCAAACCGAACCAAACCAAACCATTTTGAATTTGAACCACCAAGTCGAACCATCGAGCCGAACCACCAAGTCGAACCACCGAGCCAAACAACAAATTCTTTTGAATTCCTAACCTTTATACTTTAGTACTCTTGTACTATTAATATTTTTATACTATATAAACTATAAGGCTAATATTAGTATTTAGGAATTTGCCTTTAGATTTTTTGAATTTACATAAACGTTTTAAATATAATGTACGTTATTGTATTTTTATTATATTGGATTCAATTTATTGATTATAAGAATTAAAAATGTTAATCCTTTTATTTGAAAGTTTGTGTAATTTTTTTAAAAGTGAGTTTATTAATATAATTGTATTATATTTAATTTTTTAGTATTTTCTTTAGCGTGTTTTTATAATATTTTCTTGGTTTACTTAAATTTTGAATGAGTAGAACTTTCTAAATTCAGACCGAAATGAAACCAAACCGCGAAACCGAACCATGAAACCGAACCACGGAACCGAGTCGAACCAAGTCGAACCATCATGGTTCGGTTCGGTTCAGCTCAAGACTTAAACGGTTTAGCTCCGGTTTGATTTTTCTCAAACCGATGGCATGCGGTTCAGCTCATAATTTGTTCCAAGTCGAACCAAGTCGAACCATTTACACCCCTACTTGCTATGTATGTTGCATGATGCCATGACATGCATAATTGTTAACTCACAAAGTCTTTATGACTTACCCCCTCCCTTTTACTGCTTTAGATCCGAGCCGTTCAGGACCTCCCCGTTGAGGCGTTGCAGGGGTCGTGCTTGTCCGTGATCACACGCGACGACGTTGTTGTTTATAGATGTCCTTCTTTTGATCTCTTTTGTAAGGACCTTGGGATTAGCAAGTCATTTAGACTTCACTTTGGGAACTTTGTCTATTTGTATTTACGTCTATACTTGTAGTAACATGTATCCTATTTTGAGTGCCGGCGCATGTACGCCGAGCCTTGTATAGATGTAGTTGGTTCACATGTTTTATGTCTTCCGCTGGGCATTACTTTAGCTCTTATTTATTTATGTTGTTTCTCCGGCATGTTGTAGCCGTCGATGTATATTTGCATGAACTGTGTAGTGTTGGGTTCAGGTTGTAAAGTCGCCGATGAATTGATATACTTGTCTTTAATTGCTATATCAGGTTTAAAAAGTTTTAAATTATTCTGGCCTTTTGGTGCCGAGTCGCGCTTCATCTATAATGTTGCGTCACGTCGTTTTCTATAATTGAGTCTTTGCATGTATTGTTGTCCTATTTGGACGACTTGACTCGTGATTCCTCCTCGGGGTCCGGGTCGGGTCGTCACACGCGACCTCTTCACTTTCATTTTCATCCCCAATTTCATTGTGTTCATTATCATTTTGAGCACGAAATTCTCTCTCTAGAATTGATTGCACTTTTGTTCTTTTTTCCACCCCCATGAAATGGTTTATTTCATCCTTCACCTCTGCCGGTACTCGATCACAACCCTTTACATTTTTAAATCCTCCAACAATATGTTGTTTCGCCCTAAAAATACCTCCAGAGTATTTTTTATCACAAAAAATACAAGTTATGGAATTCGTGTTTTTGGGATCTTCCAATTTCACTTACTTCCAAGTTGGATCCTTTTGACCACCACTACTACTTGAGGGGGCTGACATTTCTAAGAAAGTACACAGATAAAGAAATTATGAAAGGAAACAGAACACTACAACAGAGACTTAGAGTAAAAAAATTTTTTTAAAAAAATAACAGAACAGAGACTTGAGACATTTTAATTGAAACAAAATAACAGAATATAGACTTGAGAAATTTTAATTGACAAAAAATAATAGAGATTTCAAGTTTACAGAACAGAAATTGAAACAAATTTAATTGACAATTTTTAAACATAGTTACAAAAAAGAGTTCCAGAACAGAGACTTGATTATTTTTTAACAGAGTTACATAACAGAAATAGAAACAAATTTATAAAAAAAAAAAAAAGAACCCAGAAGGAAATCAGTGAACTCTAAAGTCTCAATAGTGAACACTAAGTTACATAGTGTGAAAAAACTAAGAAAGTCTCAAAGACTCGAAGTCTCAAACACGACTGAAGAAAAAAACTGAAAACAGAAAAAGTCGAAGACAAAGAAAAGGAAGAAGGGTTTACTTGGAACTTGGAAGATAACAGACAGACTGGAGAAGGCAAAAGATGAAGATGAAACCCTCCTTAAAGTCGAAGAAGAAGACGGAGTCGACATGTCCGACACCTGAATCGCACGTTGTCGCACTCGCAGGGCTCGTATCGTGAGTTCAACTGGTCGCTTTGTGGTCGAATGAAGTTTTGGGTTATTTAAGGGTTTATTTTATATTTATACTAAACCCTAAACCACGTTGTTTCACACTTGATCAGTTTAAAAATTAAAAAAAATAGTGAGCGCCATACTGACCTCCTCAAACTCATCCCATATAGACCTAAATTTTGTGAAATAATCTGAATTGACAGAGATCCTTACTGAAGATTTATTAGTTATTTCTTAAGTTGAAATACTTTTGATGCATTACCCGTGAACAACTCTAGATTTATTAGTTATTTCTTAAGTTGAAATACTTTTGATGCTATATTTCAGTTTTAAAATAGACTAAACTTGATCCATTTTAGACTTTAGTTGTTTTAAAATAGACTAAACTTGATCCATTTTTAGAAGAAACAACATTAAGTAGCCAAGAGATGACCATGTCATTGCATCTCTGCAGTGAGAAGGATACTTAGATTAAGAATTAGGTTGTTTATTTAATCCAATAACAATGTCTAATTTGAGTTTAGATGAAAGAGCTATCAACATTGCTCTCTTGCATTTGTTAATTTTTATTCGTATTAACCAGGACTTGAGTGAGTAAGCACATACCTGGATGATCACTAGAATTTAGATATAATGGATGAGAATTTGGTAGGATTACATGAGCTTCTGTTGAGGCATATTCATCTTCTTCAACCACCAAAACTGTTGGCCTCGAAATTTCAGTATTTTGTGTTCCTTCAGTCGCCATTGCTGGATAGATGAGTTCGTTTAATTCGAACTTGATTATTTAAACAATTTTAATGTGGAAACTAGTAATCAGATCACTTAGAAAGGCTCTAATACCATGAAACTTTTGTAATGAGAATTGAGATGAAATGATGAAGGAATCATAACAGAAAAGGAAAAAAATCATGCTCAGTTTATTGAGATTTCAACAATGGAGTTTCTACATTGTTTACAAGAAAAGAAAAGGTTAAATCTTTTATTACATCTGCACTTGATATTTATACTCCAAGAGAAAGATTACATCTAACAGAATTAAAGTGACTTGGGCAATACTTCAGGCTAATAGCATACACCTAACTAGACATGCACAAACGGTTCCGGTTCATGATTCTGGAATCACCGGTTCTTGGAGGGCAAAAAGAGGAACCAGATTCAAACCGCGAACCTTAACGGTTCGGTTTAAACCATGAACCTTAAATTTGGTTCACGGTTCCAAGGTTCCAAAAAATATATTTTTATTTTGATTTTTTTAAAAAAACTATCTAAATGAAAACCGTTCGGGCCGTCCATTCTGATCAATCTAGGTTGTCAATTTGAATTTTGACTTTTTTTTTGAATTTTATCGTTGGAACCGTGAAACCGCGGTTCACGGTTCACTTGGACGGTTAAGAACCGTCGGTTCACTAAATACCAAATATTTTAACCTTTATTGAATCGGTGAACCTCCGGTTATGGTTCACTTGAAGACTTTTCCGGTTTGGTTATGAGGCGGTTCGGTTCACGGTTCAAACCATGAAACTTAAATCGTTTGGTCATGTCTACACCTAACTGACATAACTTAACTCTACCCATTATGTACTTGCTTCCCTTGAAGAACTATTACTTGTACACTTGACTCCCTTGTGGTTTACTTGAGCTGGAATGCCTTCCTTCTTGTCTTCATGTCCAATGTCTAGTATCCTTAACAACTAGGGGACCTGATTGGGGACTATGGAGCTGGATAATTTATTTATGTGGTGAATACAACTTCTTGGCATACTTTACAAAATTGTCATTGTCTTAGAATTATGGTAGTTCAACTTACTTTTGATAATAAGCTACAAAAACTTAAGAAAGACTATCTTAAAGATATTTTTTTGTAAGACAGATCTCCTTGACATGACTCACTGTGTATTGGTGAGCTGAGCTATGAGAGCGTGAAGCTCCTTACAAATTAGAATTTATAAGACCGTATCACAAGAGACCTTTATACTCTAAGCTGGCTTATGAAGATCTTAACTTTCAACCACAAAATTGTTTGGTGACTCATTTTAAAAGCAGACTTACGTGAGTGTTTGGAGAAAAAGTTAGTTTTGAGAAGTTTTGAACAAATCATTGTATTGTTTTCCTTGTTTATATTAATTTGAAGATACAAAAAAATAAAAGGGATCAAATGATTTTTTTGTTTTGTTTTTCAAGGTATCTTTAAACCCAAAAATACATTATTGTTAATCGTATTATCGAGTGTTAGATAGTGAGATCTGTTTCAAAGAAGATTTTGCCTACCTATATATTGGTTTAGCACAATTAAGAAATATTTTAGAGATATTAATAGGAAATAATATGAAGTCAATAATTTTCTTAAAATTCATATGAAAATTACATTAATAAAAAACACTTACTTTGAAATGGAGAAGTAATTGGTGATTTGACATCCTTCTCCTTCCAAACAATATTTTTCCGGCACATGAAAAACATTTAAATGATTATTTCTTTCACTAATGATTACTACTCCATTCGTTTTGCACAAAAGTTCTTGTTTAAAAGTTAAATTTTTTTTTTAAAATAATACTTTTAAGCCTTTTTAAGTTTAAAAATAAAATCTTTAAGTAAAACATTAAAAAAATAGAGTAATGGACTTTTTATTTGGAACGGAATGAGTATTTATATATATATATATATATATATATATATATATATATATATATATATATATATATATATATATATATATATATATATATATATAATGGTTATATGTACTACCACCATCCCAATATAAATGATGTTTTAAATGTTTATATATTTACTCTTGTTGTAAGCATATTAGTTGTTATTATGTATTTTTGTAATTAAGATCAACTTAATTATATTAATATATCTCTTAATTTTTTTAAATGAGGACTCTTTGCGTAGAACGGATGAAGTATAATATTATTTATTTTGCGACAAATTTTTTCTTCTAAAACAGTATTTATTTTGAGAAAGTATACAGTAATATATATATATATATATATATATATATATATATATATATATATATATATATATATATATATATTCCCCAACAAAAGACACCACTCCAATAAATTAGTAGTGACTAGTGACGAACTGACGTTTGCACAGCTTGAAGTCAATCGGAGCACTGACGTTTTTCTTAACAACCTCTTGATTCACACGCAGATCAGACACCAGACTCAAACTCGGATCCCTCTCTCTCTCTTTCTGTTTCTCTCTCCCCCCCTTTCTCTCTCTTTGGGTTTAGGGTTTCGGGGGAGCCTGATCTGTGCTCGAAAAAATGCCTCATAGCGGCAAGGTAATGCCAAATCTGGACCAAAACAGTACAAAAGTTCTTAATCTCACAGTTCTCCAGCGCATGGATCCCTATATTGAGGAGATCTTGATCACAGCCGCTCACGTCACCTTCTACGAATTTAACGTCGAGCTCAACCAATGGGTCGGTTTCTACCTCCCTTTGATTTTTCCTCAGAAAATGCAGGAAAAATGGTGTAATAACGATTTTTTAGAGCACATTGAGGTTTGACTATATAGGTAGTTATGTTAGATTTTAGTTTGATTTCAGCTTTCATCCTATGTAGTAGCGTGATTTCTTAAAGATTCTCCGTTTGGTTCCTCAGAAAATAAAGGAAAATGCAACTAAAAAAATTGTAATAACGAATTTAGAGCACAAGCGATTTTATACTTATTTATCTTAGATTTTCGTTTAATTTCAGCTTCCGTACTATGCTGTAGCTTTTTATTTTTCCCTTAAAATTTTCAGTTTGGTTCCTCAGAAAAGGAAGGAAAATGCTATGAAAAAAAATAATCATAATAACGAATTTAGAGCTTGTTGGCAATTGTATAAATATTTAATGTCAGATTTAGTTTAATTTCAGCTTAGATGCTATGCAGTTGCATGAGTTCCCCCCTTAAATTTCCCATTTGGCTCCTTTGAAATGAAGGAAGAGGCTGAGAGAAAATGATAATAACAAATCTAGAGCTCATAGGCAGTTGTATGCACATTTATGTTTAATTTAGTTTAATTTCAGCTTCCAATTCCATTCTTTGCAGTTGCGTGCTTTTTTTTTTCTTGCTGCGTTTACTCCTCAAAAAATAAAGGAAAATGCTACAAAAAAAATATTATAATGAATTTTAGAGAATATAGGCAATTGTATACCTATTCATGTTAGATTTTAGTTTATTTTCAGCTTCAACATATGCAGTAGCCTATCATTTTTTTTACTTCCTTTTGGTTCCTCAGAAAATGAAGGAAGAATGCTATGAAAATAAAATTTTAGAGAACATAGGCGATTGTATACGCATTTGTGTTAGATTTTAGTTTAATTTCAGCTTCCATCCTATGTAGTAGCTTGAGTTTTTTTTCTTTAACTTTTCATTTGGTTCTGTAGAAATGAAGGATATTGCTACGAAATTTTTTTTTGAGCAACAAAGAATTTTTGAGCACATAGGCCATTGTATATGGTCTTTAGTTAGATTTAGTTTAATTTAAGCTTTGATCCTATGCAGTAGTGTGATTTTCTCCCTTAAATTTTCCACTTGGTTCCTTAGAAATGAAGGAATTCGCTAAGAAAAGATGATAATATGCACATAGGCGATTGTATACGTATTTATGTTTGATTTTAGTTTAATTTCAGCTTCCATCGTTTGCAGTAGCGTGATCCCCCCCTTCCGTTCGTAATTTCTGTTTGGTTCCTCAGAAAATGTTTAGGACAGAAGCTGCTTGATTTTGTTCCTTCAATTTTCTGGTTGTTCCTTGAGAAATGCAGAAAAAGGATAATAAAAATATTTAGAGCACGCAGGCTTTTTTTTATACCTATTTATGCTAGATTTTGTTTAGTTTTAGCTTGCATCCTATGCAGTTGCGTGATTTTCCCCTTTAATATTTTCCATTTGGTTCCTCCGAAAATGAAGGAAAATGCTTAGAATATTTAGTGGGAGTATCCTATGTATTATGCTTGTTTGTAGTTTGTACATATAAATATACAAGCCAAAACATATATACAAGCTTGTATATATGTATTGGCTTGTTTGTGGATATAAAATGAAGGAAAATGTATATGAATTTAACACTGGCTTCCCTACTAAATCCCCCTTGAGTTTGGTTCATCAGGTAACACGGGAAATCGAAGAACAATTTATTGTTCAGAACATGTTAATCTTTAAGGATATCCTTAGACAATTAGTTATGTTGAGGTGTACATCCTCATTTCAGTTTTTTTAATGCTTCATACACTTCAAAATTGTTGCAAAAACTGAAGGAAATACAACTCACATAAACTACTTACCTGTTATCTATAATCTTAACCTGAAATTGAATTTGAAGAAAGATCTTTTTCTTCAATTCTTGGGTATGAAATAGAAGGGTTCTTGATTCTTATTTTCTAGTAAGTTTATTCTTTATTTTTGTTTGTTTTGTTTCAGAGTCGCAAGGACGTTGAAGGATCTCTTTTTGTTGTCAAGAGGTAGTTGTTGTATATGGACATTTTGTTTTTGATTTGTCTTCTGTTTCCATGCCTCAGTATCTTAGATGGTTCAAACAAATGTAGTACTAACCATAAACCTTTGTCACACAAGACTTATCTTCTTTTTTGTTTTTTTTTTTTGATAAGTAAAGTAGAATAAATATGCGTCAAAACAGGTGATGCATCCTACGTACACGGGATGTATACAAACAAAAACTCTAGCCACTAGATTTATTATCCACAACTTCTACAAAAGGGTTATCACCACAAAGAATCGACTCATTACACCAAAAAGATAACGTCTGAATCGATAGGTTCTTGAGTCCCTCTAAGCTCCTCTTGGTATCCTCAGAAGCTCTACAATTCCTCTCTCCTTAAAGACCCACATAACGCCAACTGAGCCGTATCCCAAAAGAAATTCATTCTCCTTCTTTTATACAAACTCCAGTTCAACGACATCTCTTTAATTCATCTTGGCATCACCCAAGTCACCTGGAAAAGAGGCAAAAAGAAGTCCCACACGTTTACAATCTCCTCTTCCCTTTTGCACAAATAAAAACACCGATTGACAAAGATCCTTTTTCTACGCCGCAATTTATCCCCTGTTAGTAAAGCTTCGGTAGAAGCTTCCTACATGAATAAACCCACCCTGCTTGGAGCCATCGACTTCCACACTGATTTCCAAGGGAAAGTATTACCCGAACCTAAAAAAAGATTTAACAGAGAAAGCCCTATTTTTCTCCCCTATCCACACCACCGCATCCTCCATTTGAGATTTTGTGCTTGTATAACATCTCAAGAAACTGTCCCAAAGTATCCAATTCCCAATCTTGCAAGTTTCTTCTAAAAGTAGGATTCCACATGGCAGCACCTCCTACGAACATCAGTACCGAGCTCACCATTTCCTCCTTGCCCACAGCTAGATTGAACAATGAAGGAAAGACTCCCCAACTCTGAGTTACGGCACCACTTGTCTCTCCAGAATCTGACTGGATCACCTATGCCAATCTCAAAAGAAATGTACTGATTGAACATATCCCACCTTTTCCTTATCCATTTCCAGACCCCCACCCCATAGCTACTATTCACCTCATTGGGGAACCACGAGTGATCTCCAACTCCATATTTCCCCACCACCACTCTCTTCCACAAATCATTTTTACCCCCCAAATATTTCCAAAACCACTTCCCCTGAAGAGCTGAGTTAAAATCCTTTAGCTTTTTAATCCCTAACCCCATCAGGACTTATCTTTTGTTAATGCTGTTTTTTGGTCATCTATGTGTTGTCCAATGAAAGACCGAGTGGTTGGTTGACTTTTGACTACATGGAAACTGGGCAATCATTGTTTTTGTTTTTCAACTATAGGAATACTCAACCACGGTTCCAGTTCATCGTCATGAATAGACGAAACACAGGTGTGCTTTTGCTTTCCTTCATTGTTGCTTCATGTTAATGGGTTGGCTTTTTGTTTGTTTGTTTGTTTTTGTATTTCACGTTAAGATAATGCATATGTATATTTACAGTTTAGGATATATATATATATATATATATATATATATATATATAGTTTTACTTAGAAAATTGTATAGATGTATAGCTCATCTGTTCAGTATTTATTTGCTCCGTTGGTATCAGAGTTAAAAATCAGGTTGTTTGGAGATACAAGACCAATATGTTATTGCAATGCTCCCAATTTTGTATATTGCACATTTCACTTCCAGTCTACTTCACAATTTTAAATGTTATCACAAGTTTTCAGATTCTTCTTGTATTCTGGTGGTGTTATTTTTGTTCAAGCCTTCAAGGCTGTTAGTGATCTGGCTATGTGCTATTTCATTGGTTTCTTACTATCTGAAGAACATTTATGTCAGTATAAATGTTTGTTGGAACTAAATCAAATTTTGGAACATGTATTGTGGCGATATGAATGAACCTCTAATTGTATGCTCTTGCATTTTTACCCTTGACACATTTCTCATTATCACCAGAAAATCTTGTGGAGAATCTACTAGGAGATTTTGAGTATGAACTTCAAGTTCCATATTTGTTGTACCGTAATGCGGCCCAAGAAGTCAATGGCATTTGGTTCTACAATTCACGTGAATGTGAGGATGTTGCAAATCTCTTTACTAGGTAGTTTTTCTCTTTGCTTTCCCACTCAGCAGAATTTATGGTGTTTTATTTTGTAAATAGTTAGATGCATATTAGTAGATCAAGATGTAATAATGAAGACACACACTTATCTCTTTATTAGTCTCCTTTAATCAAATGGTGAGAATCGTTGAGGCTCTTGCCTGTTGATCTTTTGAGGACATTGAAAGATTCCTTTTCATTCTTGCTTTTCCTTTGTGAAGAACTATTTTACAGTGGATAAGAGTAAATATTTTATTTAAACTACTTAGACTTTATGGTATCTGTGGTCCTTTATAATATTATTTACGCGAGTAAAAGATATTCTCTAGTTTATATTTTTCTGTGTAGTTAGCTTCTGAGCGAACTTAATTTTCCCTTGTAGAGCTGCAGAAAATCCCGCAATTCTATTTGTTCGACCTGTATTGAAGAATTGATTTTCGTGGCAGATGTCTAGTATTATTTATAATTCAGTTGTATCATGATTTCTCAAGCTCTCCTTTCATTATTAATAGGCTGCTTGTTGGTTCGATTTTATTTTGAAATGAAATAGTATCAGGTCTTTATTTGATTTATATTTTCAATGTACAACTTGATGTATATGTAGGAGATTCCAGATAGATGCATCTACAGATAATTTCCATAGGAAAAACTAAATCTTTTGGGAAGTTTATGAACTTATGCTTACTATGATAGTACAATTGACACTAATAGAGCTTCAAACAGTATTTGTGTATTCTGCATTCTGACGGTAGTCTAATGTTGAACTCGTAATAAGGTTGGCTCCTTGCTGAAAGGATGAGATCCTTATTTGCTGGCATATGTGATATTTGTAAATAGATCTTTTTGAAAGCTGTGTGTAGTCATAAAATGATCTATCGATACTTGACTAGCACTACTGATTTTGATAATATTTATCTTTTTTTAGTGGAATTCTTATCTTTTAAAGAAAATTAAAGGAAAATAATGTGTACTCATTATGAAAAGGGAAATGAGTCAAAAGTAGAGAACACCTATCCAGATGCCTGAAAACCTTCCGAGCTCTTATGTGGAGAAATTGTTTGCTATGTAGGGTCAGGCAAACCGGAAAATGAGCAGCGTCTTTGGCGGTGTACTGATTTTGGTATTTTGTGGGGGTATTTGGACTGATTGGATGCCAGAATATTTCAGGAAACTTTCTTTCTTTACCTCGGTTGAAAGCCAAAATTCAGTTCTTGGCTTCTCTTTGGGCCTCGGCATTGGGAGCTTTTCAGCTGTTGCCTGTGGCAGAACTTGCTTGGGACTGGGAAGCTGTTCTTCATTAGCTTTTTGCTTTTTCCATGCTTCTCTTGTTTTTTGTTTTTTTGGCTTTCCTTTAAGGCTGACTTCAGGTTCGCCCTTTCATTTTGGGTAATCTTTTGTCACTATTTTTTATTTGAACCTTCTTTTTTCCATCAAAAAGAAAGAAAGAAAAAAGACGACTCGCCTTGTTTCCTGTGGAGCATTCGAATGGATAGAAGCAGAAGAATCTTGGAATGGAGCTATCAGAGCAGCGGTAGAAGGGCACACTGTTGAATTTGCTATAGTTTTGGTTGAGTGTGTCATCAATAGTTTGCTGACAGTTTCATTCGGGAGAGTTCAACCCCGAAATTGATGTAGTTTTTTTTGGCTAGTTCCTTATGTATAGGTGTATAGTTTTTGTTTCTTTTCATTCATATACTCCCTAGTGTATATGGCTTTGAACTTGCTCTATATTTGGTTGAGTGAGTCATAATCGCTCTCTGTGTAGTATGATCACTTCCGGGAAGAGTTGACTCAGATCTTGATGAAGGTTTCTTTGGCTAGGTCCTCATCTATAGGGGTTATCATTTTTGTTAACTTTTCCGCTTATAATCCTTGTGTACATGGATCGCAGTTCTTGATGCAATTTGTCAATAGAAAAAAAGTAACTTCCAAGTGATTGTTAAAAGATATAACTCATGATGGAGTTTTTTTTCTTTTTTTTTTCTCTAGTCGATGTTACTCATCAAATCTTTAAAGGTACTAGGCTGAGGCTACTAGGTGAATGCGTGTGTTAGACATACTTGAAGTGCCTATCCCCTGACCCCCACTCTTTCCTTGGCCTTGAGCTACTAGCACCACAAACAGTTGAATGACTTGGTGGTGGTGAAGTGGATGTTTTCGCTCTAGTAAAATAGGCAGGTCCTTGAGCACTAGAAGCTCGACTAACTAGATCCCAAAAGTTAGACCATCATCCTACACTTCTTCACTCGCTCCATTATCTTCCGAAAAATTATATACTCTAGTAGTTAGTACTTGCATGCTCAAAGAAACTCTGATTTCTCATCTTATCTATCAAAAATAAAATAAAATAAGGAACTCCAATTTCTTTGGCATCTGGATGCACCTATAGTTGCGAAAGGCGAGTGCCTTATGCGCCTGAGGTGGAGGGTCTGGCGCCTGGAAAGGTCGACTCCAGGCGATGAGCGCCTTTGTCGCCTTTGTCACCTTTTTGCGCCTTTATCGCCTTTTGCGCCTATGCCTGTGAATGAGGATGATGAAGATTATGGAGATGATGATGAGATAGATGCCGAAGATTTTTAGCTTCTTGTTGTTGTTAGTTGTTAATTATTACATTTCATGACTTTAGCTCTCTTTTGCATGTCTTTATTTTCATTTGCTTTAATGACTATTTATTTTCTTATTTGGAATTGAAGTTAAGCTCATCTAATGTTTTGGAATTTCAACTATGAATCATGAAATTTGTGTTATTAATATTATGTTGTTAACTTAGTTTCATCACTCATGAGTCGTGACATGTTTTATTGAGATTTGCTATGTTATATATTTATATATTTATTAATTTTTCCTTAATATTTGTTCCGTGAGCGTCTTTTTGCGCCTTGCCTCTCGCCTCAAATTTTGACCTGTCGCACACCTCTCGCCTTCCGCTTTTTTCAACTATGGATGCACCACAGGCTAGGGTAGGAATTCTGATAGCAAATTATTGCAAATTTGGAGTCCTTCCACCACTCGGCTGCTAAATAGAATTTGCTTTCATTAGTAAATTTGCATTGAAGACATACAAAACAATAAAATAAATTGTAGCTTTACCTGTTAACCTTGTACTTCTCTATGCCTTTCCCAAAAAGACCATCCGCATTCTTATAAGCACTCAACTCCTCACTATTTTTGTATTGTATGCTTGGATCCGGTGCCAATCTTTCAATATTTGGGAAGCTGGTAGTGAAGCCATCCTTACTGGGGATAATTTGCAGAGACGTCGAGTGATCTATGTGAATTGGTGTTTCATGTGCAAAGGGTGTGAAGAAAGTGTGAATCACTTGTTGCTCCACTGCCCTATTGTGTCTATGCTTTGGAACTTAATGTTTGGTCTGTTCTCTGTTGCTTGGGTGATGCCGAGATCTGTTAAAGATCTCCTTTTGAGTTGGTCTTTGTACAAGCGGAGAAGAAGAAGGAATAGCTTTTGGCACGCAGTTCCTCTGGGTATTTGGTGGATCATTTGGAGGGAAAGGAATAGGAGGGTGTTTGAGGATGAGGAGAGGACGGTGGATAAGTTAAAGGATGAGTTACTACGTACGTTGTTTTTTTAGGGGGTTGAGGACGCTAATTCTTCCAACATTCACAACATTTCTTGTATCGATTTTGTGAGTAGCCTTTCTATAGATTAGTCAGTTTGTGTTTGCTTATAGTTTGTAAAAAGGTCGCGTCTCCTGCTTAGACGCTTTGGTATATAATACTTTACTTATCAAAAAATATATATATATCTTCGTACCAAGGATATAATTTTAAGGCTATATGGTATACACTGTTGTTCAATGAATTGCTTGAACCAAAGAAAACACACACCAGGCTTGAGTGGTTTGGATGAACAATGATCTTACACCACATTTGGATGAACAACGATCCTGCTTAAGATCTTGTATAGATGACCAAGAAAACTTAATCTAGCAGGACCATCTTTTTGGTCAACCAAAGTATGCATTATTTGGTTCTTTGTTTATTTCATATTACTGTATCAGTGAGATACTCCATTCCTATTTCCCTAAAATATGTTGTTATGTCAATGAGATTGAAGAATACTTTAAAATGATTTGTGCATCTATTTTCAGAAATTTGGTATGGTAAGAACTAACATGATCTTGTTTCCATGTAGCTGCTTTAACTTCAATTATTTTATTATCTTTTCTATCCAGGATACTTAGTGCTTATGCGAAGGCTTCTCCCAAGCCAATAGTGTCTTCAAGCAAAAGGTACTGAGTATTGTCTAGTAATAAAGTCTCATTAAAATTGTATTGAAGTTTACTGTCCTTTACTCCCCACTGTTCCTCATTAGGCATGATCACTAAAGGTAATGAGTATTGTCTAGTATTAAAGTCTCATTGAAATTGTATCAAAGTTTACTGTTCCTCTTTAGGCATGATCACTAATTAGCCAACAAGAAGGATAGAAAATCCTTATCTAGGCCAGTCTAGAGATTGATTGTATCAGGATATGCCAAGAGTATCTTTTTTTTGATAAGTAAGGTATATATTAAAAATCAAAAGCGGCAAAAAAGGAGCCGCAGCCTATTTACACAGGAGAAAAACTCCAATAATTACAGATTACAAAAATTCACTACAAAGTCAGCAAAAGAATTGACCTCAGACCTAACACCATCACTACACCAAAAAAACAGTAGCTGAAGCAGCTCATTCTTCAGCAACGACAAAGACCTTTCCACGTTATCAAAAACTCTCCTATTCCTTTCTTTCCAAATCACCCAGCATACTCCCAAAGGAATAGTCTGCCAAATAAAATCTCTCCGTTTCCTCTTGTGCAAGGACCAACAAAGGAAGAGATCCTTAATGGATTCCGGCATGGCCCAAGACAAGTTAAAGATGTGAAAAATGTAGTCCCACAAGGCACCTGCTACCGGACAGTGAAGCAAAAGATGATCAGCACTCTCACCATTACATTTGCACATATAACACCAGCTCACTACCACCTTCCCGCGTCTCCTAAGATTATCCCCTGTAAGAATGGCTTCGTTCACTGCTTCCCAAATAAAGAAAGCAACTCTAGCCGGAGCTTTAGATTTCCAAATAGCTTTCCAGGGAAACAGACCCCTTCCCCCAAAATCCGAACCAAAGTAGTAAGACTTAACTGAGAACATTTTATTTTTAGCCCTATCCCAGATGACCTTGTCAACACTACTCCTATCCAGGTGCTGAGAATAAAGCAACTCAGAGAGCTGGAGGAAACTCTGCACTTCCCAATCCTGAAGAAACCTTCTGAAAACTGGATTCCAACTAATCGAACCTCCTTCGAGCGAAATAATATCACTAATCAGAACTTCTTTGTTCCTCACAATGCTAAAAAGACTAGGAAAGACTCTCCATAGCTCCACGGGACCACACCACCTATCCAACCAAAATCTGACCGAAGATCTATCTCCTACTTTAAAAGAGATATTTCTAGCGAAAGCGTCCCACCCTTTCAGGATTCCTTTCCAAACTCCCACCCCATGAGACAAGGAAACATCCTTAGGAAACCAAAGATGATTTCCTTCCCCATACTTGCTCACCACCAATCTCCTCCACAGAGCGTCCTTATCTATCAAGAATCTCCACAACCATTTACCCAACAAAGCTCTATTGAAAGCTCGGATGTTTTTAACCCCTAAGCCACCGGATTTTATACCAGAACACACTTTGGACCACTTGACTAGGTGATACTTCCGATCCACCATCGAACCTTCCCATAAGAAATCCCTTTCAAATTTTTCCAGTCTTCGGCTAACTGATGACGGGATGACGAACAAGGACATAAAGTAAGTAGGCATCGAAGACAACGTGCTCTTTATGAGAGTAAGGCAGCCTGCCTTTGAAGACAAACACTGCTTCTTCCAACTTGCCAGGCGCCGTTGAAATCTTTCTAACACCGGAACCCACATATTTGAGCTCTTGAAAGCAGCTCCTAAGGGAAGACCCAAGTAGGTAGAAGGAAGGGAAGTCACCTTACAACCAAAGAAGGCAGCCAATTCCCCAATATTTTCTACATTCCCCACAGGAATAATTTCAGACTTAGAAATGTTCACTTTTAGACCCGAGACAGCCTGAAAAAAGAGCAAGACTATCCGTAAATAGCCTAACTGAGAGTCCTTCGCTTCACAGAACACAAGAGAATCATCAGCGAACAGGAGATGCGACACTGAGACAGGAACTCTACCATTCCCGACTATGAAACCACTGATAAAACCTCCTGATATAGCTTTATCCATCATTAAGCTCAGAGCTTCCATCACTAAAATGAAGAGGAAAGGAGAAAGAGGGTCTCCTTGGCGAAGGCCCCTCGAGGTTCCAAAAAAACCAGCCGGCTCTCCATCAATCATCACTGAAAATCTCACCGTAGAAATACACCAAAAAATCCATCTTCTCCATTTGTCACCAAACCCCATTCTGTTTAGTAGATAAATGAGAAATTCCCAATTAACATGATCATAAGCTTTTTCAATATCCAGCTTACAAATCAGGCCCAGCTCTCCTTTCCTTAACCTGTCATCCACCGCTTCATTGGCAATAAAGGAAGCATCAATAATTTGGCGATTCCCCACGAAGGCATGTTGCGACTCCGAAATGACTTTGCCCACGACCTTCCTCAATCTAATCGAGAGCACCTTTGCAATGATTTTATAAACACTTCCAATAAGACTAATGGGTCTATAATCTTTAATCTCAATCGCATTAGACTTTTTAGGAATCAAAGAGATGAATGAAGCATTAAGACTCTTTTCAAAGACCATGTTCGAATGAAAGAACTGAAAAACCTCCATGATGTCCTTCTTCAAAATCTCCCAGCTATGCTGAAAAAATGCCATAGAGAAACCGTCAGGACCGGGCGCTTTATCGCCATTCAAACTCCAGAGGGCTGCCCTAACTTCCTCTTCCGAGAAGGAAGATTCCAGCACTAAATTATCCTCCTGATTAAGAACATTAAAGAACATCCCATCTAACTGCGGTCTTTGAATTCCCTCATCAGCATACAGCTTCTGATAAAAATCTACTATACCTGCCCTAATAGCAGATTTATCCTCCAGCAAGTTACCATCCACTGAAATGCTATGAATGTGATTGACCCTTCTATTTGCCTACGCCGTCCTATGAAAAATTTTGGTGTTCCTGTCACCTTCCTTTAGCCACTGAACCCGAGATTTCTGTCTCCAACAAATTTCCTCTTTAATCAATAAGGACTCTGCCTCCTTTCTCAACTCATTACGTCGAAGAAATTCTTCCTCTGATAACTCTCCTAAGCTCTCTTTAGTATCCAACAGCTGAATACCTTCCAGCACTTCTTTAATTTTAACCTCAATCCTCCCAAATGTCTCCTTATTCCACAGAATGAGGTCAGTTTTCAGCAGCTTCAGCTTCTTTGCCAGTTGAAAACTAGGATCTCCCACCACTGAGTAACCTGCCCACTTAATCTGAAGCCAATCCAGAAAACCCTGCTCTTTTAACCACATATTTTCGAAGCGAAACGGAGATTTCCCTTTTGCGATACCACCACACTGAAGAAGTAAAGGGGCATGATCAGAAATAGTTCGAGGCAGACAAGACTGAACCAGACTACCGCAGCATTCTTCCCATTCCACAGACACTAAGAATCTATCAATTCTGGAACATTGAGAATTAGAACTGTTTCTGAACCAAGTAAATCCGTCACCTGCTAAAGGAAGATCTATCAAGGCCATATCATCAATAAAATCACTGAATTCCAACATTGCCCGAGAGAATCTGCTACAACCCTTACGCTCATGCGGGAACCTGATTACATTGAAGTCACCCCCTATACACCACGGATGATTCCAATTCTGCTTAACTACCTTTAACTCTTCCCACAGCTCACTACGGGACACATCCAAGCAAAAGGACCATATACGCCCGAGAAACCGTAAATCTTATCATTATCCACCATTTTAAGCAAACAGGACACCGAGAAACGACCTTTTATAGCATCCAATTTAGAAAGAACCCTTTTATCCCACATAACTAGAATTCCTCCCGCTGCCCCGGACGCTCCAAGATGTTCCCAGTCCGCCCATCTTCCTCCACCAACACTGTAAATGAACTCACTATCCACTATATCCATTTTAGTCTCTAGCAAGCAAATCACATGAGGCTTCCATCTTCTCAAAGACGCCTTGACCACAGTTCTTTTCTCCAAATTGTTTAATCCCCGCACATTCCAAGAAATGATTTTTAAATCCATGGAAAATCAAGTCAGATTTCTTTTTCGTCTACTCTCCCCCTCCTTAAATTCCAGGTGAGCTGAATTAAAATCACGGCATAACTGCTTCAGTTCTCTAGTGCACCTTGCTCGAGATTTCCCTTTTCTTTTTGAGCTGGAATCTCTCTCTGATGCCCGCCAGCTCCTTTCAATCTCCATTAGTAATTCCTGAATTTTGTCATCAAAACCATGGTTTGACTCCCCTATAAATGTGCCAAAGTCCTTAATCCTGCTCTGCACCCACAATGAAATGTCCTTTGACTCCCCATTACCCAATAATGGCTCGAATCCACAACAGTCTCCTGGTTCTACCATCGCAATCGGAGTGCAGCAAATAGGGTCTGAAAGACCCTCGTTCATAGAAGAGGTTATAGTCATATGACCAGCTACCCCTGTGCGGCCTGAATGGACCTCTTCTTCCCCGTCACTACAGTCAACACACTCCTTATCATAACCCGACTCACCTAGGTCCTCCACCTTTCCCAATGGCGAACAGCTCTGATCTGTAGAGTCTGCAACTTCTTGAGGCATATCTTTCTTCTCACAAGCAACACCTGTAACCCCTATCTGAACAGGTTCTTCTTGCGCCGGACAAGATTCCAAATCTGCATAAACGTGATCCTCATTCCAAATCTTAATAGGAAACATGTTTGCATAAGCCACATAAAAGACTTATTTATGGTTTCTCAATTGGATGTAAATCAAATCTCAAAAAGTGCCAGTGGGGCCGCTGATAACTTTTGATAGAAGTAAAAAAGTGTTAGAGAAAAGTAGATAGGAGAAGATGAGTGAGAACTCGAAAACCACTTCTCCAACGTCTGTTACTCTTCTGCGCTGACTCCTCCATGCTTTATTAGTTTATTTGATCATGTGATGTTCTAATTTGTGTATAAGATAATAAGACTAGGAGTAAAGATGCTTTGTAATTAGGGATGGGATGCGTGCAGTTACGGAAAACAAAAGAAAGTAGGCAAAAAGTGAAGCTGAACTGGGGCCTTGAAATGCAAACAAAATTATTGGAATCCTAGTTCACTTGGAGTCGGTGGTCAGGCTATTTGTCATAAGTGAAGAGGCGCAGCTTTCTTGAGGTGTTGCAAAATTTGGCCAGGTGTGACACCGAGGACACAGCTGTGGTGACACAAAACGATTATTGTAGGCTTGTAGCTACCTTGGGGTATCCCGGTTACGTTAAAGGTTCTGCTTCATTGCGTGATCATTAAGCTAGATTAGCAACTAATCTTGGTTAAAAGTCTTGGATTAGCAATATGGGATATATGGATTACGACAGTGAAAGGGAAAGAGTTAAGATGAAGGGGATGGGGATGGGGTTGACAAATACAATGATTGTGGAAAATGCTAATATTTTTTGATATAACATGCTTAAAGGAAACAAATATAACATGCTTAAAATGCTAATATTTTTTGACAAATACAATGCTAATATAACATGCTTAAAGGAAACAAATTGCACAGTTGAGAAGAGAAGATAATTAGAAACTATAAACAAGCTCAAATTTGGGAAGGAAAAGGTTGTACTAGATCAAGGAATACTTGTAGGCGAGAAAGTATTTATTAGGGAGTTTTTAATGACCACGTGAGAGTTGCGTGAGGTGTGAAATGGTTCAGTGTATGGGGTATGACCCTGTGGAAGTCTCATGAGTTTGATGTGTTAGAAATCCTCAGAATATCATATGATCATTTATTTCTCCATTAAGATGCTGCTCGTGACCTTTGGCAAAGTCTCTTTGGGGTGACTGGCCTGGGTTAGTCCTGCATCTATTGCTTCATTTCTGCAGATGCAGTTTAGAGATTTTGGGCAAGGAGAGGATGGTTCTGTTCTATGGCAATGTGGAGTATTTGCTATTTCTGGTGCATTTGGACAGAGCGCAGCTCTAGAATTTTCAGGGATCAGGCTTTTCATTTATGCTTATGTGGATAGTCATATATCTGGCTTTTCTCTGCCTAAAGCGAGGGGCGTCTTCCAATGGGTTCCCTTTGGAGATCCAGCATGATTGGAGTGCTTTGGTTTTCTAGTTTTTTTTTTTTTTTTTGATAAGTAAGATATTATATACCAAAGGTGTCAAAGGAGGTGATGCATCCTTGTACACTAGGAGTATACACAAAAGAACTAATCTAAAGAAAAACTATGAACAAAATCAAAAAGAGAAAAGTTATAGTTTCCTCTGCTATTTTCTTCTTTTTTGTTTTTGTTTTCCTTTTGTTTGTTGTGATGGACTTCTTGTACGTCTTTGTGTACTTGAATTTATTTTTTGATAAGTAATAATTAAATAAATAGCATCAAAACAGGTGATGCGGCCTTTGTACACTAGGAGTATGCCTTGCCAAAAGAATTAGCCACTATCGATAATATTTACAAAATCTACAAGAGTAATGTTAGTACTAGGAGTGGATTGAGCTGTCTCAAACACCAAAAGTGAAGAGTGCAAATCAACAAATTCTTTAAATCCGGGACAGCTATTTCCTTGTTGTCAAAGGCCCTGTGGTTTCTTTCCCTCCAAAGAATCCAGCACACTCCCAAAAGGGCTGTCGCCCAAAAACGGTTTCTCCTATCCACAAACCCATAGACCATCCCCTAACATGTTCAAGAATCGACCTCGGCATGACCCAAGACATCTTGAACACACCCAGCACAAAATTCCACAACTCACCAGCAACTTGGCAGTGCACGAGCAAGTGATTCACACTCTCCTCACTACACATATAATATCTATTGACAAGAACCATGTGACGTTTCCGCAAGTTGTCCAAGGTTAAAATAGCTTTGTGAGATGCTTCCCACATGAAAAAAGCTGCACGACTGATTCGATCTCCCAATCATGAAAATTCCTTCTAAACTTTGGATTCCAAACAGGTTTATCCGCCTCCATAGACAATACAGAACTAACTTTACACTCCTTATCCGTGGAAACCTCATATAAATTCTGAAATTCCACCCTCAAACACGAATTTCCACACCATCTATCTCCCCAAAAGCTTACAAAAACCCCGTTGCCAATCTCAAAAGCAATGAATCTCTCAAAAGAACTCCACCCTTTCCTAATGCCTCTCCACACTCCCACCCCGAAAGTAGAATTTACCACATTTGGGAACCAGCAATGGTTGGTTCCCCTGCCCGAACTTGCAAACCACCACTTGTCTCCAAAAAGCTTCCTTGTCTGGGAGATACCTTCACAACCATTTCCCCAACAACACCTCGTTCAAAAGTTTGAGTTTTCTAACGTTCAGACCTCCCACTTGAACCTGGAGCATACTTTCTCCCAATTCACTAGATGAAACTTGAAGCCTCTTCCCACAAGAAATCTCTTTCCAGCTTCTCTATTTTTTGTCTCTGTGGCCGGAATCACAAACAAGGAGAGGAAATAGTCGGTAAATTAGAAAGAGTATTCTTGATTAAGACTAATCTCCCTCCTTTAGAAAGAAGTTGACACTTCCACCCTCTAATTTCAGCTCGAAATGCTCGATCACCTGGGTCCACAATGCCCTAGTCTTCGACTGTGCACCAATGGGAAGACCAAGGTAAGAGGAAGGAAGATAAGCAGTCTTGCACCCAAAGAACGAAGCTAGAGTCCCAACATTGTCCACAACCCCGACATGAATAATCTCGCTCTTGGAAATATTAACACGAAGCCCCGAAACTGCTTGAAAGAATAGCTACACTAATTATCAAAGATACTGAGACTTGTCTGCCCTGCAAAATATCAGTGTGTCATCAGCAAAGAGAAGATGGGATACTGACATCTCCCTCTCCCCTCTCCTCCCCACCTTGAAAACCCCCAAGCACTGCCTTCTCCAACATCGTGCTAAGAGCCTCCATAACGACAATAAACAGAAAAGGGGACAATGGATCACCTTGACGTAAACCCCTTGAACTAGAAAAAAACCCCTAAGGTTCCCCATTCACCAGAACAGAAAAGCGCACCGTAGAAATACAGAACCGGATCCATGGAATCCATTTTATGCCAAACCCCATCCTATCCAACATGTACAACAGGAAATCCCAGTTCACATGGTCATATGCTTTCTCAATATCCAACTTGCACAATAACCCCGGAACACCCCTTCTCAATCTGTCATCCACTACTTCGTTGGCAATAAAAGACACATCCAAAATATCTCTATTCTTCACAAAAGCATGCTGCGATGTCGAGATAATCCTGCCCATTACCCCTCTCAATCTCTGAGCAAGCACTTTGGAGATAAGCTTGTAAATACCAACAACTAAGCTTATCAGTCGGAAGTCTTTCAAATCAGTTGCGCCACGTTTTTTTTGGAATTAAGGCTATGAAGGCAGCATTAAGGCTTTTTTTTGAACCTCAAACTAGAATGAAAAGACTGAAACACCTCCATGATATCCCCCTTAACCACCTCCCAGCAATGCTGGAAAAATGCCATAGAGAACCCATTGGGGCCTGGAGCTTTATCACCCTCCATCTTACAGAGCACCGCTGTCACTTCCTCAATCGAGAAAGGGCGCTCCAACACTGCCGAGTCATCTGCACCGAGTCTGTCGAAGACCATTCCATCCAGATTTGGTCTCCAATCCCCACTCTCTTCATAAAGACGCCTATAAAAATCCGCGATGCCTTAATCTCTGCCTTGTCTTCCGGCAACACATCGTCAATCTGGAGAGAACTAATTTTTTTGCTGATCCACGAATCTTTGCCATCCTGTGGAAGAACCTGGTGTTACTATCACCTTCCTTAAGCCACTGCACCCGAGACTTTTGTCTCCAATAGATCTCTTCACGAATAAGAAGGCTTTTCAGCTCCTGATTCAACTGCACTCTAACAGACTCATCTGCCTCATCCAAAAGACCATCCCCTGCTCTCTCATCCAATCTGCAAATCTCATCCGAAATGGTTTTGATTTTAAACTCCACCTTACCGAAAACCTCTCTATTCAAAACTTTTAAATCCTCCTTAAGCAACTTCAATTTTCTAGCTATTCTGAAACTCGGATCATCTGCCACCAAGTAGGAGTCCCATCTAGCCTTCACCCAATCCAAAAATCCTGGCTCTTCCAACCTCATATTCTTGAAACGAAAAGGCGATTTCCCTTTAGAGATACCACCGCACTCAAGAAGCAAGGGCACATGATCAGAAACAAGTCTTGGCAAACAAGACTGAGTGGAACCACTAAAACAGCCTTCCCAATCCCCTGAAATTAGGAATCTATCAATTCTCGAAAATTGTTGACGCTCACCATTTCTAAACCACGTAAAATCACCCCCCATCAAAGCGAGATCCACCAGCTCCATCTCATTAATGAAATCATTAAACTCCATCATTTCTCTAGAATATATCCGAGAACCAGAACGCTCATGAGGAAATCTAACTGCATTAAAATCACCCCCTATAGACCACGGCACATCCCATCTAGCTTTTGTCCTTTAATTTAGCCCAGAAACTCTCCCTAACAGCAGTTCTACAAGGCCCGTAAACCCCTGTAAAGTGCCAATCTCTGTTGTTTTCCACAGTCCTCAACAAACACAAAACTGAGAATTTCTGCGATGAATCTACTTTCGACAGAACACTTCTGTCCCACATAATTAGCACACCCCCAGCTACCCCTTCACAACCTAAGTGTACCCAATCTACCCCTCTAGCACTCCAAACACTATCAATGATTCTGACATCAACCGTCTCCATTTTCGTTTCTTGAAGACAAACAACATGCGGATTCCATCTCCTGACCAAACCTTTATTTAATCAAAGTTCTGCATCATTAAGATCCCACACATTCCAGGAAACAATTCTAAGATGCATATTAGACAATGTTTTTCCTACTTCTTCCCCCCTTTCCTGGCCCATGAACATATCAGCATTAAGACTGCTGCACAATTGTTTAAGCTCCCTTTTACCCTTCTCCCTAGACTTATCCAGTCTCTTGCAACTGTCACCACCTGACGATCTCCACTTCTTTTCAATGTCCATAAGTAAGCCCAGGATCTTGTCTTCAAAGCCCGAACCAGACACTCCCTAAACCTTCCCAGAACCTTTAGCTTTCTGTTTAACCCAAACGGAGATATCCTCATCCACCTCTTTATCCGTAAGATATGCCACTTCACAAATATCTTCTGGATGTATCATAGTGATCGGAGTACAGGATATAGGTTCTCCTTCCTCCTCTGGCGACTCCTCACAAGAAAAAGAGGGCACATTCACATAATTCCCAACATTCGAAAGCTTCACTTCCTGCTCCAAACCTAGCACTATAGGCTGCAAAAACGCTATCACCTGCCACGATACCTTCTGCTGCCAACAACTCCTCAACGAAACAACAATCCTCCAGCTTTTCCCAGTTTCCACTACCTTGGTGAAGCTCTCTGCCTAAGACCCATTCCAGAAAATCCCAAGATTCTGCCCTTCCTGACTTGGACGAGGACCCAACTTCATAGTGACCATCCAAAGGCTAACCTCCCGTGACCTCAACAAACGACCCTTTTCGAAGACACCCCGCTAGACCCTGCCGGAGACTGCAACGAAGCATCCTCCTCAACAGCAATTCCATCCTCCGAAAAAGGACCTGCTTCTACGAAGTTGACAATTGGGACAGACTCTTTATCCTTTGAAGCTTCTTTATCTGCAGGGCACTCTAATGGTGCTTCCAAGCTTTCCAACACTCTATCCTTTTCTTTTCTTTCAGCCAACATACTCGAGTCTCCCTTCAGCAACTCTTCATGACCCCTTCTGTCACTTGCGAAAATACCTGGTTACCAGTTCTGTGTACAAAACGATCCTCTACCTCTCCATTCTCGTCCTCACTCTCCGAGTCTAACATCCGTAAATGCTCCGTCAATAAGTGGTTCCGAGGATTGCTGCTTCTCGGACCCATTAGCTTGATTCCGCCCTTCGTTCACTTCTACAAACACTGTCGATCTAGCCTATAGGATTTCAACACCATCTTGCACGCACAACCCCTCACCTTGCAATGTCTCTTGATCCTTCTGATTTTCCAAATTGTTATTTTCCTCCTCTCATACACAGTCAGTTGGTGATAACAGGCCCTCCTCCACTGATTGATATTGATTCGTGTTATCCCTTCTACTCGTTTCCGCTTTCTCAGCCGTGTCTTTGTCTCCAGCAGCACTAGGGGACAGAACTTTGTCTATCGACGAGTACCCAACAAACACTGAATTAAAAGGCCTGTACAGAGTTCGTACTAGGTCTGTCATACTTCATCCTCCCATCAATCCTCCCCATCACTTTCCTTGAATGCGCGTGTACTGTACCTCCCCTATCGAATTCATGTTTCCGTTTAGCAGCGACACAATCGCCGTTGTATCCTCCACCCTATCTCTTCCATGAATAATAAAGAGGTGTTGTCTCTGCCCAGATAGTGATCACAAAGGCACACTCACCGACACCTATCCTGATCGATCCCGGTATCTCCTTCCTATACTTGACTTTATTTAATATAATATGAATCTTTTCTGATAAAAAGTGGTTCATCGAATAGGGGAGGTCGATTTTATGTTCCCCGTAGCCTGAAATCTACTGATTGCAAATACATGGTATAGAAAGGGGCTTAAACACCTTAAATAACCTTTAAAAATGGACCTGATTAGTGATGGGTAAATATGGTGCGGGCAATCACCTTTGGTTCCCTAATGTAGTCCTGTCCTCTCATGGGTTTAGTGTCTGGATAGGAATTATGAGAGGTTGGGATGATTTCAGCAGATTCATCAAGTTCAAAATTGGTCTAGGAAATCAAGTCAGATTTTGGAAGGACATTTGGTGTGGGGACACTACTTTGCAGCAGTTATTTCCTAGATTCTGGAAGGATATTCAACACTTGACCTCAAGGGGTGGGAGAGATGGCAAGGACACTCAAGCAAAGACCTTGAGGTCTTTGGTTCCAATCCCCATACCAACAAGGGGTCACGCTTACCTATCAAAAAAATAAAATAACATCACGGTTAATAGGGATGAATCGGTGAGTTTGCTATTAGTTAATCAGGGGGGGGGGGCAGACCTGTGGAGCCCTGTTTTTTGCAGAAACTTCCATGATTGGGAGATTGAAGAGGCTGTACGGTTTTTGGATCTGCTTCACGGCTTCAAAAGGTGAAGCTCAAACAAAGATATAGTGTTGTGGGAGGGTTCTAAGAACAGAATATTTAAATCCTTTTACTCAAAGCTGAATGGTTGAGGCAGAATCTCGTTCCCATGGAAGGATATATGGAAAGCTAAAATCCCTAGCAGGTTGGCTTTTTTTTGTTTGGGAGGCAGCTAGGGGAGTTATTTTGACGGGGGAGAATTTGAGATCTCGGGACATGATTTACGTCAATCAGTGTTATATGTGCAAGAACGAGGAGGAGAATGTGAATCATCTGCTCTTGCATTGCCCCATTGTGAGGGAGCTATGGATTTTCCTCTTCCTATCTGCTGGTGTCTCTTGGGCTATGCCCAGATCTGTCATTGAATTGATTCGAGGATGGTCGTTATTCAAAAGGAGGCGGAAGAACGTATTCTGGGACTATGCTCCGACAGCAGTTTGGTGGACCATCTGGAAAGAGAGGAACAAGACGGCTTTTGAGAATGTCGAATCCGATGGTATTAATAAGGACAGCTCTTTTGTTTAGTCTTTTATTGATCTTGTGTACCCCTAGTGTACAAGGACGCCTCACCTCATTTGACGTTTGTTTATAATACTATACCTTATAAAAAAAAGGGCCTAATTAGAGTAAAAAGACTTTTTCCTCTTTCGAAAAGTATACTGAATAACTTGCAAAGAGTTCAAGGTAATTCTAGAAAGAGTTTAACTTCACTGGATTATAGTGCCAGATGTAATTATATAATCCTTAAATACCAACAACATAGAAATTAAACTGACAACCCTAGAACTAAGTTCTGGAGTTCATAAGTAGAGAGATTAGATTCATCAAATAATTAATTGTTAAAGGAGTTAATTTGGATTGTAGAGGATGGAACTAGTGAATATTGAGTAGAATGTCTAATGAGGTAATGGATGATCTGACACACTGGTAGAAAACACTTATTTCTAGGATTTTGAGATGATAGGGCAATTGGCGTTTCCTCAGTTTTGTAATAGAGCTGAAGGGTTTGGGATCTGGATGTAGAAAGTCAATATCCTGGAATTTAGTGTCTTCTTCATTTTCTGTTACAGGAAATGGAGGGAGTATGCCACATTTTATATGAAGAAGCACAATTTACCCTTGGTTTCTTATTTTGCATATTTCAACATTTATGTAGTTTTTTTTTCCAGTGACCATTTGCTTATTTCCTTCGATTCCTTGTCACAGGTTAAATCACTGCTTATCCCATCTTATCACTTTCTAAAATGAAAAGACATAGAAAATAAAAAATAGCTTTAAATCCTCTAAGTCAGTAATTTATTTTTGCAAAAGATAAAAGATAGTGCATTGTCTTGCACCCATTTTAGCTTGATGTTGAGTCAGTTTTTCAAGTTTGGATTTTTTGTTTCTAGTTTTTGATTTTATCATTTTCCAATATGCATTTTGCATTGTAGTGAGTTTGAGGAACTTGAAGCAGTGCCAACTTCTGCGGTAATTGAAGGGCCGCTGGAACCAGCATTTACCACTTCTACGTCCGCAGATCTACCTGACGACTCTTCCTTCGTGAACTTCTTTAGTGTACGTATTCTTCAGCAATATTTCCAGTTTTGTATCCATGTGTAGTAGAGAATTGTCTGGAGTAGCTTGTAGATATGGTGGTTATATGCTCCTTATTTTGTTACGGCTTGTGTCTGGCTAGAGGCCATTAGAACTTCCTTTTAGCTGGCCATGTCTAAGGAAAATAGGTGGTTGCACCAGCAGTAACCTGGTAGGCATCTGTCTAGGCCATAAACATTTTCTTAGAAGATTGAAGTCTTCTTACTTTGATTGGGGTATGTTTGGAGGTGTTGGGGCTTTTTCCACTCTTTGCTTTCTTATTATGTAAAAGCCTGCAGTGCTAGGATGTAGTCTTAGCCCTTTAATAGAACTTGTGTCATTGGATTGACCAATGCTTGGTGCCATTTTAATATACTCTGTCACATATTGACCTATCTAGAATAGGTTTGTTTAGTTGTATGTTAATGATACAAAAGGAGCAAGTATGGTGGACTCTTTGTCTGGAAAATAGGGAGCAAGTATGGTGATTTTTGGAGGTTGTCTTTGTGAACACATAATGTGTCTGAAAATCTAAGACGGAACTCATGTTGTTGTTTCTATACTGGACTTTAGACATATATACAAGACAGTGTACAGGTTTGGGTCTCTCAAATGACCTGATAGAATAAGGAAATTTATATATTCAACAGCATCTCATGGTGTTTTTTATTTTTATGTTTTTATTTAAAAAAACAGCATGAGATGTTTTTTTTTTTTTTATGTTTTTATTTTATTCTCTTATCAAAAAAAATAAAAATTATACTCCCGCCGTTCCACCCAAAGAGTCCATGTTTGAAAAATCTAATTATTAAGAGATATATAACTAGCATTAGAGTTGACCATAATTACAAAAATGCTTGAGCATAATCAATATGTTAATATCAAATGTGAAAGGTAATGTTGAAATGTTATGGATATTGTAGACATGATTTTTGAAAGTCGACTCTTAAAGCGAAACATCCCACCGGAATGGAGGGAGTATATATCTTCAGTGAACATTATGATGCATGCTGTTGAACATGGCTATGGTTTCTACCTGATCTTTCCTGACTTCATAAACACGCTGTTTTTCAGTATGTCAAAGTTGAATTTCTGTTTATTTTATTTTTGCAGACAGCTATGACTATGGGACATAGTACTTCCAATGCGGTTAATTCTGGACAGTCTTACCATACTACAGCATCGGTTCCATTATCCTCTCGTGTTTCCCTCTCTCCTCTTCCGGCACTGCAAATACCTCCACGTCCTATTTCAGCTCCATCTATCGTGGCAATGCCCCTTCATGACACTACTGACTCAGTCAACGGCAGCAATCTCGTCACCAATCTTATTAAGCCCTCTTCTTTCTTTACACCGTCTTCATCCTCATCTGCACTGATGCCACCTCTCTCTCCATCGAGGCCACCTCTCTCTCCGTCTAGGCCACCTCTCTCTCCGTCCATGCCAATTGCTCTTCATCCCCCCCTTAATGTACAACGCAATCATGGTGCTCCAATGCTTCAGCCATTTCCACCACCCACACCACCCCCATCCCTTACACCTAGTTCTACGGCTGTTCCAAATTATGGACCGGTGAGCAAGGATAAAGTCCGTGATGCACTTCTATTGCTTGTTCAGGTATCTCTAGATTTCACTCTAACCTGCTTCTGCTGTCTCAAGTTCTGGTTTCATATTACTGAACTATCTCCTTCATCTCCCTAGTTTGTAAAAGCCATATTCTTGATTTTTACACAGTTGTTTGTGGCGTTAATATACTTGGCTTCTTATGTCCACTTATCTTCATTTTATAGAAGTTATGATTAATATTCTCATGCATGAATAACCCACTTGATCTTTTTCCTTCTAAAATAAAAGCTAACAGGAAGTATTTGTGTATTTATAGCAATTTGACATCCATTGAGGAGTTTTGGAATCATGCTTCTAAGAAAGTACTCCGCGGTCCCATATGAAGAGTCAATTTTCTCCTATCTTTGGTCCCTCTGTTCTAAAATTAAGCTTGCACCTTCCATGATATTTAAACTTTTACCCTTGTTATGGCAAAGAAACAAGTTAGGATATTTAAGGCAGATTAAGATTGAATGATCACTCTCAATGGAAACTATGTAATGCTTATAAAGTTTCACTTTGAGGTTAGACTCTTCGAATGAGACATGAGGGAGTATTAATTCTAGAATATTATATACTGAATTTCAATGGCTAAACAATAGGATTTAAGACCTATATGACTTTCAATCATGAAGTCAGAGAAATAACTTGATTATTTATTTGTCAAAATTATGTCTTTCGTCTTTGAAATGTAGGTAAGTGTCGGTAGTTTCTTAGAAATAACCTAAAGAGAGGATTCTGGTCTTCCATTTTCAATCATCACTACTTCCTATATTTTTGTCCATAGGTAAATGTTTGCAAAAACTTAGGTAAGACGGTCTTCTGAATATTTTTGTAAGACGAATCCTCCTTACTCGACCCACCGTGTGTCAGTGGGTTTGGGTTGAGCTGTGTGAGAGTGGGCTCCGTCTTACGAATTAAAATACAAGACCGTCTTACAGAAGATCTACTCGTAAATGTTAAAGGCAGTGTTTTTTTCTTTTCCTTTTCCTTTTTTTTTTTTTGAAGAGAATAATAAAGACTTAGATATCAAGGGTGAGCTTATATCTGATGCTAATATAACTGTTATGCTGATCTCTTCAGATCCTTTAGAAAGCCCCACTAGTCTGTTTCTGGAAACAGTTCAGCATCTGCATTTTCTTCAATTTGATTGTTTTGACTAAATTCATTTGTGTAATTTAAGACATATATCTTTTGTTTTTTATAAAGGTTGGAGGGGACATTGACCTCCTTAACCCTTAATATTATTATTAATGTTTGAAAGGCTACAAAGTTTTTAGATAGTGCCGTTTGGCTAGAACAATGGTGCCTCTGGTGAGGCTTGAGCAACAGAGTGCCTCTAGTGAGGCCGGAACACTCGACCTTTCCGTTAGGAGAAGTGAGCAGCATCTCTTGAGCTAGAGCTCTTTGGTTAAGACATATATCTGGGGTGATGATATACTTCTAACCTACTATTTGCTATTTTGACCTCTGAAGACTTTTGGAGAGCCCTACTTAGTCTGTTTGAGATACATTTTGCTTCTTCCCATGTATTATTCGAACTTTTTTACTGTGATCACATTTATTTGTGTAATAGAAGGAAATTAAATAGTAGTCTACATTACAATAATAATCCCTTCTTTTCACTCAAAGAATAAGTATGAAAATTCAAATATTGAAGAGGTAGTGGTAGTGCGACTCTTAGGGAGGATTATCCCTTTGGAGGACATTATAAGAATAACAAGCTTATGCTTGAAGTGCGACTCTTAGGGAGGATTATCCCAAAATGGAAAGTAGAGCTCATTTGAGTGGAACTGGGAGGGAATAGCAGCCTGTAGCTTTTCTTTGTTCTGTTCTTTCTCTTTCAGTTTAAATCTTGGAAGGTCCTTGTGACTTGATACCATGGTTCATACACTTGGTGGTAGAAGAAAGTATTTCAAGAAGAGGAGGAATTGTGATTGGCCTTTGTAAAGCTGATTGTATGAATGCAATGGCTTTCAGAGCCATGCACCTTTAAGATAATGATGTGGCAGACGTTAAAAAAAGCCTTAGTGCATCCTATATAATAGTGAATGAAAGAACCTCATTTTGGCAAAAAAAAAGGTGTGGCTATGTGTACATACTTGAGATTCGGAGCTTAGTAAAAAGACCCTAATAAGAAATCTAGAAAGCATTTGACAATCACTTTGGCTATGCTCGGCAACTCAAATCCACTCTTGCAGAGTTCAAATTGTTCTTCTAATTCCAAATCCAAGGCATGAAATTGTGTTGCCCAACATGAGCTTACAGTTCATCCTAGTTGGCTGATCCTATATTCTTAAATAATGTGCTGATAATGCTACTTTGATTTGCTTTGGGTATACTGTACTACCATCAAGTGCTTGTATTGGAGCTTAGCAATGATTTTGTTCTTGGATTGCTTTTGTGCCAGGATGATCAATTCATTGACATGTTTCACCAAGCATTGCTGAAAGTGCACCAATCATGACTTTGTTCAAGAACCAGCTGGAACTGTCATTCTGTAGATCGAATACAAAATGTGTTTTAAGTTCGTTTTCCCTATACCACGCTTTTCAGTCCATGTCACGAGAAATTTTGTGCAGTATTCCTTGAGGAGTTGCAACCGCCTGCTTGGTCTGATTCCTGATTAAAGCGCAGTTTTTGCCAAAGGAGTAGATATTACTAAACTGCATGCCAGGTAACATCGATGATGCCAATGTTGTAATAAACTGTTTCATGGAGTCGGTGTTAATAAGAAACAATAAGCTCAAGATCAAGTTGTTTGACTGACATCAAAGAAATTGTGTCAGATTCTGTGCGTGTTCTTTGATGTCGAATGGGTTTTATTTTCTTTTTTTCTCCTACTTAACCATATCATTTGCTACACTAAGAACAATATGTATATAGTGTACACGAACATGTGGAGCAAATGAGGTATTTTTGGACGACAGGTATTCTTTTGCATTTTCTTTTTTCTCAGTATTTTCTTTTCTTTTCATGAGTAGACTGTATGATGACATAATGATTAATAGCAATGAACTCGGTGATTATTTGTGGCATAAATTTGTATACTTTTTCATTCTTATACCTTTTCATTCTTAAAGAAGGATTATCAGATAATGTATCTGGCTCTAAGTGGTGGAGTTGACTACAGTTAGTTGCGTTGCCTTAGTTTGTTTCTTAACTTCTGATTTGAAATATAGTCGTGCGTGTTGGCATTTTCCTACAAATTAAGATCATATCAGTACTTTCGGCTCTTGTTACTTGTCCAAATAACCCATTGGTTTTTTGTTTTTGTTTTTGATTAGTGTGGCCCTGTGGCAAGGGGATTGGAACCAAAAGGAGTGCCCTTGCCATCTCGCCCAAAACCCATTGGTTTATGAGCTAACCATTTTATTCATTTTCCAAATTATGGCATCAATTACAACTTCTTTGTCTTGAGAGTTTCCTAGAAATATGTGATACGTTTATGTTGGGATGCAATGACCTCAGTTAGGGATGTGCTGCAGCTCAAATCTGTTTCTTAAAAGAGAGAGCCTAATGGATAGAAGGGGCATCCTCACAATTGCCTTTGAGGAAATTTTTTCAAGCACTTGTCACTAGATGGGTTAACTGAAGGAAAATCTTTATACATAGAATATATTTTTAAAAATAAACATTAAAGCGTTGTATGTTAAATGACTCCTAGCAAAAATGTGACAAGTTGAATTTCGATTCATGTGTGTACAAAAAGAGACTTTTGTTAGGTTAAATTTCAATTTAGGGTCTTAAGTTTTTCAGAGCTCACATTTTGGAATCTCGTGTCGCAATTTTAGTAATTTGAGGTCCAATATTATACTTGTGTATTAATTGGAGGGTCTATTATAACCGTAGTTAGTATTTAGATACGATCATACGAAGTTGTCACATGATTATTGTGATTTGTGGGGGCCATTTTTTTTTAGGGATCATTTTTGCAATTAATATGATAATAAAGGGGTCTAACAATTTTTTTTTCTTATTTAGGGAGGGTTATTAGCCATGTCATAGCATATTAGCAGTCATATTCAAACATGATCGCACTTACTCAAAACATTTTTTATGGTCGCTTCTCATTTAAAAAAACCCCCAAAAGTCCATTGTGTGGTTCGATTCAACTATCAATTAATTTAATCGATTCAGTGAGTCGATTGATTGTCTCATAATTGATCCCTTGAGTGATGGTGATAAACTCATGAGTCGATTAACTTAATAATCGATGAACCAACTCAATAGTTGATGAACAAATTCAATAGTCGATGAACCTAGGATTTCAATGGATTCATTGAGAGAGATGAACCTAGGGTTTCGATGTAGAGTTTGAAGATGAGAAAGAGAAACATAAAAAGATAAGAGAGGTGTGAGAGACAAGCCTTGAAGGATGGCTTAAGGAAGACATGATGGCGGAGGCAACAACAGAGACAAAAGAACCGAATGTGTGTGTTTATGAGGGAGGCAGGGGGATGAGAGGTGTAAGAATAATAGTAGTTAGGATTCACTAAACTGTCAATGCAATTCCTAATGTAGCTTGTGCAGAAGCTACACTGGAAGGTGCATTGATCAGAAAATTAATAAACAACGGAAGTCTTTAATTATAAAGCAGGAAATAAGCACAAACATTTACCAAACAATTTACAAGCCTATACTTGTAGATCTAGCCTCATGGCCAAAAAAATTTCACTAAAAAAATGAATTGTCTTACAAAAATTATGTAAAATCACCAAAACAAACAATCTCACAAGACAACAAGTCTTGGAGAGCAAAACTCACAAAAACAAAGGGTAGAGAAAACTTGAGATTAAAAAATCAACTTCCTAGAAACCCTAGGAAGACAAACTGTTCTAGCAACTCAATGTAGTGTTTGATGTAGCTTCTATAGATGCTGCATCCGGAACTGCATTCACTTTCAGCAAAACTGGAATTCTGAATTCTCTCTTTATGATCTGAATTTGCTGCTCTGCTATGCTATGCTCTCTTTGTCTGCACTTCTAAACCTCCAGCCGTGTCCTCTATTTATATCATGAAAGAGACCTATAAATAAAGAAGGAAACAAACTCTAATAACACACTAAAGGATTATGAGTTAGAATTGGTAAACAAATAACCTTCCTAAATTCACTAGATTTTATTACTAAATAAACCAAGGACTCTAGGACACGTTTTTTAAGGAAAGAGTATTACAAAGATATTGTTTCCATAATATCTCATAAACTTTAGGATCAAGAAACCAAAAATTTTAGCAATATTTTGTTTCCAAAATGTCTAAACTTAAAGATCAAGAAAGTCAAAATATTGCCAAGATTTTGTTTCTAAATATCCACCAAAACTTTAGGACCAAGAAAGGTGAGAATAAGACAAAAATAGGATATACCTATTTTGCCCTTACAAGAGGCTATTTAGGTTTTGAAGGGCCTTTTGGAAAGTCTGTGTCATTTGTTTGTCCAAAGACCATAAAAGATAATTGATTGAGTCAAATGATCATACTTGACTATTTCGATATTTGATTGAGTCAAATGATCATTATTAATGGAGATAAAGATGATAGAGTATGTAAATATGTTGGATTTTGTGTCATTATTGAGAAGTTTTTTTAGTTTTGAATCAAATAGGTATCTAATTGATTAATTTATTAATTTTTAATAAGTTATATTTGATTTTTGTTTAATTTGACAAAACCATTGTATATACTCTATGGAGTAGCTATTTTCCTTGAAAAAGTTGTTGCGTGTGCCCCACTCAACAACTTTTTAAAATTTCTTTTTTTATTTGAGAAAGTTATCGGGTTAACAGGTGTGCACAACCTTTTTTATTTACAGCTGCTAATTACTAGCGGTTCTAAAAAGTACTCATTTTGTTTCTTTCTTGGCTGAAGAAAATTTTTGAAAAAAGGGTGAGAGATTGAGACCAGATGTTTATGACTATAGATGTTGATTGTTTTTCAAAATCTAATTGTAAAAATAAATATGATTATGTAATTGTGTTTCAATATGAGAACAATAATTTGTACTCCTTACGTTCCACCCATAGAGTCTCTGTTTGAATGGTCTAATTGGTAAAAGATGTATACCGTGTATTATAGTTGGATGTAATTATCAAAATTCTTGTGCATAACCAATATGTTAATATCAAATTTATAGAGGTAAAGTTGAAATCTCATGAAGATGATAAATTTAACTTTTTAAAGTGGACTCTTAGGTGATACATCCCAGAATAGTATGATGAATTATTTGTCTCGAAGTGAGGAAGTACCTCTTAAATGGGTGGGTGGGACATCTAATATTTGAGTGAAATTCGGGTAGGTTCACTTAGAAAAGTTTTTAATCGCTACAGTACTTTATGTTTTTAAACAAAAAAAGTACTTTCGGTGCAAAAAGACTTTGATACCCTTAATGAATCGAAGGCGCGTTACAGTCACTCAGTGCATCGCGTTACATTAATTTTTGCACTGTGATATATCAATTTAATTACCTAATTCAATTTTGTATCGCGATGCATCAATTTAAATTACCTAATTTAATTTTGCGTCATGATGCACCAAGTCAAGCACTCAATTGATGCATCGCGCGGTAAAATATTGATTTTATCGTGCTATAAAATCATAATGAATCAGACCTTCATGTACGTTCTTTCCAACACACAATCAATATATGATTCAAAATTAATGCATCATTTCTCCATCAAAAATCCAAATCGATGCATCACGATCACAAATGATGAATTGTGATTCAAAATAGGTGCATCTAGATTCAAAAAGTGCGTCCAACAACGAACAAATTTATATCGGGTATATCATCGAACATAGTACATGTATAGCAACACAAACAAAAAAATAAATTTATTTAGAATCGCACGCACAAACACAATAAACAAGAAGAAGAACAATAACATGAATAAGAGCATGAAAAGTTAAGAGTAGTGAAGACACAGTTATGTAGTAACCATCATTTTTTCACCATCCAACTCCCCACTTTCTTACCTCTTCATACTTTTTTTGGGTTTTTTGACCAGACCAATTCAACGACGATGGAAAAGAAAAATTACAGCATTATATGAGATTTGACATTATTGGAACAATTTTATAAAAGTAGTCTTTAGCGATTGATAAAAAAGAGAAACCAAAAGGGTTAAATATTTGGGAAAAGTTACATGTCAACAATATATATATATATATATATATATAATAACAAATGTGAAAAGCACTGTCAAATAAAGTAGTTTCCCCGCCTAAATCAGCTTCTCAAAAATAGAAACTTTTATTTATTCTATATAATTAATATATTCACTAAAATTAAATGCATACACTGGGAACACACAAATCTATTTGTTTTAATTTAAAAACTGATAATACCCTTCACTCAGTTTGATGCATGAGAATTTGAAATGAGAACGGAAGGATTTCTTGGCAGATGAAACAATTGTCAATGATCACCTAAAAAAAGGCTGGCCAACAATATTATTTCACACCTAATTGCATGTCCAACAACATCAAACTTAATATATAATCAACATAATATGTCCAAACACATAGGTGTAAACTTTAGAGTTTATTATATCAGATTTGTTGAAATACGTTTTTTAAATTTTAAAAAATACTTGCAAGAAATAATTTAATTGACTTTATTTTCATAGATTTATTAGATCGTGAACATACAAGTATGTATCTTTCAAATCGTAAGCAAATCAGAACAAGATAACACATTTATAACCTAAAATTCGTCGTGATGTAAGTAAATCTGGCTTTTAAAATTCGTTTGCTTTCCCATCTACGAAAATCAACTTAAAAGAAATACATTTTTCTTAAAACCATAAACAATTGAAATTTTGTTTGAATCCAAGTAAAACAAGATTACTACATAAGTATGGATTTTTCAAGACAAGGTTACTTATGGAAAACAAACGTTCGAACATTTGTCATGAATGATTAGAGGAAATGGATAGGCGTTGAAAAGATTGGGGTGAGAATCGGTTAGGATTTGAAGTTTAAGGAGGGAAAGATGAATAATGTTAGGGGTGGAAGAATTTATGTATGTCAAGGGTAGATACTAGATTTTTAATTTGGACCCAATTTGACTGAGTTTATTTAGGAAAAAATGTGGGTAAGTCTTCTTTTCAACGTTTTCAATTGCTTTACACTCTTATATATTTTTTGTAATTGGAAAAAGGTATTTCATGCATCGCCATGCACAATTCATTCGGTTGGACATTATGATGCATAATGTGTCTATTTTTGATTATGAAAAAAATATAGAGTTTAAAAAGGTTGAAAATTATTTAGAGGGGACAAGGTTCATTACAAATTAGTATCATTTGGGGGCCATTTTTAAATTTGTTGATTGTTCGAGTTTTATATCGGTATGTAATTAATTAAATGTGATAGAATTTGAGACTTTTTATCTTAGTTAGCGTGTAAGAGATTTTTTTAATGTTTAGTATAATAATATTAACGATACAATGGTGTCTCAATTAAATTGTTGCCTCCAACACAAGTTTTTCTTGATTAATTTTTAGTCTTCATTTTATTTGACTATCTATATTATAAAACAGTTAGGTAATTGATTAGGGTTATCCAGAGGTTGAGATTAAATTATCTTAAAAAATTTAATGGTTGAGATTCACTCTCATATTCACATGTGTGAGCAATTATCCATTTTTAACTCCTTATTTTTTCTTTTTCTATTACAAGTTACCACTTACAATTAATATTATAAGCAATCACCCTTTTTTTTTCTCCATATGTTTTATCTTTATATTACAAAGTCACACCCTATAATTAATCTTCTGAATAGTCACTCCTTATAAAACTCAATCATTCAACTATCACTTGAAGCAATGTACCTCTCAACTGTAACATTTTTTAAATCGTATATTTTATTTATGTCCTATCATTTCAATTAACGAAATCAGATATATTGATACCGTGTCATAGACATGGGCATAATAAAGATCTAGTAATTAAATTAAAAAAGATATATGTACATATAACATATGCTAATCTAGTTTTCTAAGGGGGTGGGTGGGGGGATATATCAAAAGAAGGGCCAGGCTAACCACACACCAACATCTTCTCTCTACACCCCAATTCTATCTACACCCCATATATTTACTCAATTTTGAAAATTTACTCTTTACCCCCCACCCTAACTTCCTATTTTACCCCTAATTTATTTTTTCAATCTAACACAACCTATTCTATCTACACCCCACATTCAATTTCCAAAACAACCAAAATACCCACACCCCAAAACACCCCAAAAACGCAAAAACGCACGGTCAAAAAACGCACACCCAAAATACGCACGCATTATCTGCTTCCTGTGGTCTAAGGGAAGAACATTCACAATGTCTTCTTCAAATCGAGGTAATCTTCTCTCACTCTCTCTTTTTTTTTGAACAGCTTCGTAAATGTTGCTTGGATTGAACGCCGACGTGGAAGAATTCGCACACACGCTCCTCGGTTCACCGCACGGAAGACGACTGCGCGGCAATGTATGCGCAAGGCGTTCAATGTGTCCGCCGCACACACCCGCATTCGCGGTTAGTCGCCGCACACCACCCTCATCACTGCACACAATATGCGCCGCACACATCCCCCTTCTAGCACTAAATCTCCACCGCATTGCACGAAATTTGTCTAACTTTCAAAATATTTATATGATCGCCGATTTACTTATTTAGGCTTGAACTGCTTTCTATATAACCTCTCATATTACTTGTTTGTTGTTGTTACAGTGAGGTCCAATTGATAGGTTCTCGCAATAAATATATTAGGCGTCGGTCACCGCACGCACGAGAAATGCAACATACGCGCTGGCGTGCCCCCTGAGCATATAGATCAAGAGCCTATACATTTTCAGGATCCCCATGAGCATATAGATCAAGAGCCTATACATTTTCGTGAGATCCCCTATACATTTTCGAGCCCCGAGCCAGACCGAGACCGAGATCGAGACCGAGCAGCCCGAGCCTCGAACTCGAGATGGGATTTCATGGTGGTCCACTTGACCCGTCTTTGTTGATTACGCATAAGACACATGTAGCAAAGATTCATTTGGCATGGACAAGAGCGAGAGGTTTTGAAGTTTCACCAAAGATCGCTCAAAACTACGCCAACGGGTCATTCCGCAGGGTGCCCAAGCATGGAGGATTTGGTAAGAGGAACAAGGATCCATACCCTAAGGAATCGACCTATCTTGATGTTCACAAACCATTGCTTTCGGGAGCGGTGGCATCCGAGACAAACTCATTCCATTTGCCCTTCTGGTGAAATGACGATCACCTCGATGATGTTTTTTGTATTATCGACTTCCGATTTCGTGGTCGCCATTATTTGCTACACTAAACATCAATTTGGAGTCAAGATAGTCGTAGCGAGATATTGGGAGTGAAGATGCTTCACCAAGTTAGAGTGGCTACGAATAGGTTTAGTGAAGATGCCGCCTGATGATTTAGACAAGGTGACGTGTTCGGTGAGGGCTTACATGTTGTACCTCTTGGGTTGCACCATCTTCACGGATAAGAGCGGCTCACGAGTGATGCTCTCATACTTACAAAGGGTGGGAGGATCTTGATGATGTACATACCTATGCGTGGGGAGTTGCCACCTTGGCTTATCTATATAGACAGGAAGCGCCCGATATGAGACGGCGTATAGTGGATACTTCACATTATTAGAGGTATATTTAAAATTTATAGTTTTTTTTGACATGTTTAATTTATGCTGGATATTTCACATCTAATTGAATGTTTTATTGCATGTAGGCATGGATATACTTACGATTTCCACAGTTCACCACGATCATAATGTGGGTACCGTAACACACAAGCGCTTGCTCGTATGTGGAAACCGGTCCGGAAATCAAGGAACAAGCATGGACCGGTTACGCTATACGTGAAAATATTGACATGCTTACGGCGAATGACGTTAGTATTCATCTTTTACATTTATTTATGCTCGTTTCACTATTCGTTATTAAATTGTTGTATTTAATAAAATTTTAAATATGTTGTAGGTTGCGTGGACCCCTTTACTTACTACGAAGGGAGCATTTTCCATTTCATCAAAACTCCTTATATCATGGATGTATAGTCATGGGAGCCAATGTGGAGCCATACCTACTGCATCGAGTGCTTCGACAGCCGGACGCTGCAGACATTCCATCTATCCCTATCGCACATGACATCCCTGTTAGAAATAACCCTCGTGATTTGATAATGTGGATAGCACTTGCAGCATACTCGAACCTTGTTGAGAGCCATATATTATCTTCTGAACAATTCGGGCGAGCTTCTCGATATCCATCCGAATGTTCACCGAATACATGGATTGGTACTTGCGAATTTCACATCCCATTGTGCGTAAGCCCGCCGCCGATCAACTAGGTTAGGTGACTAATCCCATTGCAGCCGATAATGCGGAGACCTTTCAGCTATTCGCAATTTGACAGACCGATAATGCGAAGAAGCGACGGGTGATAGAAGTATAACTTATGAGGAGTGTCCGTCGGTGATCTCGATAATACATAGCTTTGACAAGGTCCGTGGGAGGAGGCAGATCATCTCGAAGTCGAGACTCGTCGTAGTAGACGCAACCTTGATATTGTTATGTATTTTTAGACATGTTTAACGTATTATGTATTTTGAAGACATGTTATGTATGTTTGAGACATGTTAGTGTTATGTATGTTTGAGACGATTATGTATTTTGAAGACATGTTATGTATGTTTGAGACATGTTAGTGTTATGTATGGCTTATTTCAAACCAAATATTTGATGCCACCAAAATTTCAAGTTTAAATAGATTTTCATATCACTAATCCAAATATAAAATGCAACCAACATTCCAAGTTTAAATGAAAATACATATCACTCATCCAAATTGATACTGTCCGAACTTTTGAGAACAAATCGCTCATTTTCTACACTTTCACTATATGACAAAAGTTGTTGACTATAAATTGATTTCCAAGCTACAGCACATTCCACGCGGTTCTGATCCCATACGATTGGGACAAAAGCTAACGGCAACCCCGACGTAAATTAACCTCGCAAATGAAAGTAAGTAAATGTCAATAAGGTACAATTTATTAATATATAACTTGTATGTGAAACAATGATGTATATCGTATGTAATGTGAGTACCTGAATAAAATGATCCCCGTTTACTCTTCCGATACAAATCAATTTTGGATCGATTGGGGGCGCGGTTCTCAATGGTAAATATGTAAAACAATGACGACTATCTAATACCAAGAGAGCACAGTTGTAAAACGATGCCACCAAGTGCCCCATATCGTTTGCATCAAACCAATATTTCTTCGCAGCAGTTTCTTCATGGTGTTCGAGTCTATTCTGCACTTTCTCAACACGCTTATGTTCAATAAACACACGTGCGCATAAACTCTTGGTTTTTCATTAACTCCTCGCGATAGATCCGATCGAACCCTACTCCATGAATTCTCATTTTGAAATAACAACCGTGCTATGGCACGAAAACCGCAATGACCGCCACCGCTACATTCACCGCCTCCGTTATGTACTCGTGAAATCTCTTCGAATTGATTAATGTGACCACTAGCCATCCCGGCTCTAGTATCGTCGTACAACCTATTGAAACAAAAACATTAAAATCAATATAATATATATATAGGTATTTGCACCAAGTTAAAAAATTAAATTTACCTCGCATCTTTCTCCTACCGTGGTACCGCTAGAACGTGGGAGGTTGTCGCGATGGACCAACCTATTAAAACAAAACAAATTAATGTCAACATATATAAATATAAATATAAATATATTTTTTTCCACCAAGTTAAAGATATATTTACCTCCTGTGGTACAGTAGTGAACGATGGAGGTTGCTGCGATGGACCAACCTCGTACACCAAACCTTGATCACATGGAGAGCAACTATCTTTCATCGACTCGACATACTCAAACAAACTAGGATCACGCTTTGGTTGATTTGGACTTTTTAGCCTGGGGGCTTCGACGACCACGAGTGCGAGTCTCATCATGGGGCACAATCAATGACGTTGTTACTGGCTCCGCAACCTTCATCATTCTTTTGAGTATCAACAATTTCTCTGACATGGCAGCTTCATGAAATTTTGCAACAACATGTTCCCAACTCTTATATAATCGAAGTCTCCATTTCGACGTAACACTAATATCAACATTCTCATTTTTGCCGGTAACATATCTAATTTCCTCCATAATACATTAACCTGATCAATAGGAATTGGCACGCCATTTCTCAGATATTCAGCTATCTCATGCGCACAAGGTAGTCCGCATGTCTTTCTCAGTACACACCCACACAACAATGGGTCTACATGACCATCCTCTGCAAACTGCTCATTTGATCATATATCTTATTCATCGCAATAATCGACACCAAACCTCGTAGGTGTTGAAATAACACCGATTTGAATTTCAGAGAACCATTGTTCGACTCTTCGCAAATGAACCCTTGATTGCAATATGTGAGGTCTCAATGAGTGTGTGAATTTGTTTCCAACATGTCTCAAAATCACCTTGGCTCGATTGAAGTCGTCTTTTCAACGCCGAATGTTGACTCTCCACCCTAAAATAAGATACAATTAATAACAATGTTAGGTATTTTTATATCATTTATAAATTTAGAGAAATAAATTAAATATTAAAAACATATAAATACCTGCTTGTTGTGTTATTGTCGAAATGCATTATATTATTCGTCCAACAAGACACAAACCTTTCCTTATACGACCCTAACCATTGGTTCATGACATATTGAACGGCTGTCGGATAATCTGTGAAATCGATCGTAGTCTCCGAAGGTATTCATCATATGCCGACTCGCTTTTGCGACCACCAACGTATTCCAAGCAAACAATAAATTGATCCCATAATTCTTTCGTGCGAAACATTTTCTTACAATTTGCCACAATGTTTTTATTAATATGCCACCGACAAAGAAAATGTTTTGATGTTGGAAAAGTTACCTCAACCGCATTCATCAACGCAAGTTCTCGATCGCTGACAATCACAGTGGGTAGAGAGGACTGATTCATCAATGCTTTCAAGATAGTAAGTGCCCAAATGTAGTTCTCTTGTTGCTCAAACCCCATATAAACAGATGCAACCAAAAATGTCATGTTTGTCGACGTGACACCAACGATCTCCAATAAGGGTAACTTGTACTTGTTTGTCTTGTAAGTGCAATCCATCAAGAGAACGCTTGGAAAAGAACGCAATAAGTCAACGCCGTAGGGTGAGCAAAGAACAAATCCTTCACAGTGTTAGTCGACTCACATCTCCTATGATGATAGTAATATCCATGCTCAATCAATTTCGAAACAAGCCGTGATCCGCGATCGACCATCACGCCCAAAAATCTATTCTTCATACGACAATTGTACACGCCTTTAATGAGGACTTATTATCTTTAAATTTTTGGTGTAAACCCATCAAAATGTCCTTTGGCCGAGTATTGCCTTTTGACATGTCCAGAACATATTCTTTCTCCTCCCGTACTAATCGACCAATATATGAGTGGCCATGCAGATGAGGCTCTTGTGAATGATTGTGCACCCCACATTCAACCGAAAGTTCCCATTCTCCATCACCGGATACTTGTTCCGCCCTCAAACGAAATGGACATCCACACTTCTTCGATCCACGCTCTTCCTACCATCTTCCTTTGTTACTTCGTTGTTGTTTTACTCAAATCATCAACAACCTTGGATTTAGATTGACGTTGATACCCATTACGTCGCAACCCAAATACGCCGTGGTCCTCTCTTACCCGCTCCATCGTCCGACCTAGTAGTAACTATCACAAAACCATGTTCCTTTCCCCGTGGCACGCACCAATCACACAAATCCTCTCGAGATGGAAAATGTGCATGCGTTGTGAACACATCCGTAATCTACAACAATATCTTGAATTGGACCTGGATCTACAACACTAGGCTCTACCGGGGATGTCTTTGAATCCTGAAAAAAAAATTACATGTCAATTACACACTGTGCGGCCAACACTTTGTGCACAAAGTAAGGATCACGGCATATGATTTGTGCACAAAATAAGGACTGTGCGGTACACATTTAGTGCTCGTTTGTTGCAGCTTATTTGTAGTGACTTTTGGCTTTTGGCTTTTGAAAAGTCATATTTAAAGTGTTTGTTTCAGCTTATAAGCTAAAAGCCAATAAGTAAGGTACAACACCCTTTATGCATTGAAAAGCCAAAAGCCAAAAAGCCAAAATTTTAAGCTTTTTTAGTTGTTTTTTTTAACATGAAGACAACTATTCATTAATAAATATTTGATTGTCTTCATTTCATCCTTTTATGAAATATACATAAAAATATGAATACTAATTTTCAAGTTTTTTCTTTTTAACAAATAATTATAACGAATCATAAGCGCTTTTTTTCAACAAATGAACAAACAAATTTATCATGCACAAGCCAAAAGTCATTCACTACCTTAAGCCTTAAGCTATCAGCCATAAGTCATAAGCCATCAGCCACAACAAACGAGCCCTTAGTGCACATGAAGGGATGTGTGCGGCGAATGTCTTGTGCACACAAGAGGGAGTGTGCGGAGAATGTCTTGTGCACACAAGAAGGAATGTGCGGCAAACCATAGCCGCACACGACGAACATGAAGTTTTTGGAATTTAGACAAAATTTGATGAAAAATTAAGTTTTAATAGAATAAAATACAAGTAATACTTACATTATTTGTTTCAATTACTTCTTTTTAATCCATGTTTGATATTTTTTTAACAATATGATGTAGGGTAGGGTTGTGGAGGAACTAAACAAAAGGGAGAATGGTGGGAAAGGAAGACGTAGCTAGCTGTATCAAGTTTGGGGTGTAGGTAGAATGTTTAAATATTATAGAATGACATTAGTTTAATTAAGTTGTGGGGTGTTATTTTAGGTTGGAGGGTTTATTTCGTCATTTCACACAATGTCATTTTTGCAATTTTATAACTTGGGGTGTAGGGAGAAGATGTTGGTGTGTGGTTAGCCTAGCCCTAACTATATATCACTAGACTAAACTAGATATTTAACTTATTATTGAACTTTTATTTTAAGTATAATGTAGAATTACAATTGAATTCCACACATTATCCAAACAATAGAATTGCTATGAGTTTGAAAACAAATTTTAAGTTATTTAAATTTTATAAAATTTAATATTTATTGAATTTAAAATCAATAAATTCAAACGGACCATGAATCAAAAATGCAAGCTTGCAACCCTATCAATATGAACTATGAAGACAATAATACGCTTCTTCATTCCCATAAGGTACAACATGAATTATAAATCGATACAACAAGAACAGTGGTGTATCATACAGGGAGTTAAATGGAGAGTGTAGGATACAACGGAGTTCTTGAGGGATCTTGGCTTGGGCTTATTAGAGAAAAAGTCCCATGGAGCTTCTTAAGCTCTGAAGCTTAACAAAAGATCAAAGAAGCCAAACTGTACCGTGCCAGCCTAAATATCACTAAAACAGCACCGTTCCACCCAAATGAACGGTTCAAAATATCAAAAGCGGCTAACAACCTTTGTGCACCTCTACATGTGTCAAAATCTGCATCGACCGCCTAATTATTTCCCCCTCGTCATTTTTTACCTTTAAAAAATAAATGAAGTATAAATGTTGAAATAATTGCGGGTTAGTCCTTTTTTTCATGATTTTAATCGCTCAAGTCCGTTGTTTTTATTTTTAACCGAAAAATGTCATTTTTTAGAGAGAAGTGACTATTTACACTTAATTATAAGAGAATATAATATATTTAATATATATTATATTTATAGTATTAGTAAATATAATATATGTGTAATATATTATAATTATCTTTAGATTTACTTTCCTAATTTACTTGTATTTAGGTTTCCTAGTTCCTCTTGTATTTAGGTTTCATAATCCCTCTTGTATTTAGGTTTCCTAATCCCTCTTGTATTTAGACTCTCTAGGTTAAACTTGTGTAGCAAGTATTGTACTCCTATAAATATGTTCACAATATCAATAGAAAGGTCATGCCATTATTCCTAAACTTTTATTAGTTTCAACATGGTATCAGAGCCTCGCTCTTAAAACCTACAACCACCATCTTCCGCAAACCCAAGACTTCCTCAACCCTAAAACTTCCTCCCATACTGCCGCCAACCCGCATCCGACAACCTTACCAACCCCACGCTCAGATCCGGCGACTCTCCACAGCCAAGCCGGTTTCCACCTCCCCTGCCTTTGAGCAACCAAAGGACACCTTGGCCAACCAAGCTTTGACAAGCTCGCCTTGGTCCTCCCTAAGCCGCCTCTCCGTTCTAACCCCTAAACCACCAACCTTCCGCCTCCTGATACCTTCCTCCCACCAAAGCCGTTGCCAACCAGATCTGACCACCAAAACCAACGTTCAGATCCGGCACCGATCACCTATGCAACACCAAGTTCCCTCAAGCACAAGGACACCTGCCAACCAAGCTCTAACGAGCTCGCCGAGAACCTTCATCAACCACCCTCAACCACACTTTCTGCCTTCATATATCTTTCTACACCTTGGCACCTCATTAATTATCACACCACCTGTCAAAACCCTCTTCACGTTACTCGAGCACCCCAAGGACTCCTCGGCAAAACCACCGTGATCGCCGACGCCTCCCTAACCCACGCCTGCTCCTTACGCAGAATCCAGATTCCTTGGCAAACCAAGCTCGCCTCCTCGGAAGGCAAGCTCGCCAACTCCCTCCTTCAACACTGCCGAGGCCCTCTCTCTCCACACGCCTTTCCTTAATCCGCTGCTCGAGCAATTCCGCATCCTTGGCAAACCCAGCCTGCCCTCTTTCGGAAGGCAAGCTTGCCACCGCCTCTCTCCACAAAGCACGCCGAGGCCCCTCTCTCTCCACCCGCCCTTCCTTAATCCGCTCATTCCTCGAGAAATTCTGGCATCCTTGGCAAACCCAGCTCGTCCTCTTCGGAAGGCAAGCTTGCCACGCCTCTCTCCACAAAGACGCCGAGGCCCTCTCTCACCACCCGCCATTCCTCAACCTCGCTGCTCCTTGAGTAATTCCTCGGCATCCCGCAAACCAGCTCGGCAGACAAGCTCGACGTCCTCCCTTATACAACTTGCTTCTCAAGCAACCAACTGACTCCTCAAGAACCCGGCTCAGCCGCAATCCTCCCTCCATAGCTCGCCCATCGAGCAACTCACGGACTCTTCAGCAAACCCGGCTCACCACTGCCCAATCCTCCTCAAACAGCCTCGCCTCGAGCAACTCACCTGACTCTTCAAGAACCCGACTCTCACGCCGCTAGCCCTCCGTCAAACACGCCTCGAGCAACTCACGACTCTTCAAGAACTCTCGGCCTCACCATAGCCTCCTCCTCAAACATTTCCCCCTCGAGCAACTCACTGACTCTTTCAAAACCCGCCTCACCACTAGCCCTCCTCAAACGGGCCCATCGAGCAACTCACGGACTCTTCAAAAACCCGGCCTCACCACCTGTAGCCCTCCCTCAAACAGCTCGAGCACCTCACGACTCTTCGGCAAACCCGACTCTACCCGCCGAAGACCTCAACCACTGCCTCGAGCAACTCAGACTCCTAGGCCAACCCAGCTCTCCACAGCCGCCGACGACACTCCCTCACCTAGCTCGCTCCTCGAGCAAACCATGTCTTCGGCAAACCAGACTCTCACCAGCTCACCGAAGACCCCTCCCTCAACAACCTGTCTTCCTCGGAAGACCCAACTCGCCGCCTCCTCCCTCACCAGCTTGCCGCCGATCACCCTCTCATTTTTCAACTCGCCGCTGTCCGCATATTCTTTACAAGATTTGTCTCTCCTAACGGTGATCCATCTTGCGGGAGCATATAAGAGAATATAATATATTTAATATATATTATATTTATAGTATTAGTAAATATAATATATGTGTAATATATTATAATTATCTTTAGATTTACTTTCCTAATTTACTTGTATTTAGGTTTCCTAGTTCCTCTTGTATTTAGGTTTCATAATCCCTCTTGTATTTAGGTTTCCTAATCCCTCTTGTATTTAGACTCTCTAGGTTAAACTTGTATAGCAAGTATTGTACTCCTATAAATATGTTCACAATATCAATAGAAAGGTCATGCCATTATTCCTAAACTTTTATTAGTTTCTACATTAATGAATGCAAAATGGATAATTAGCGCGTGAATCGCGATACATATGTCTTTTTTTGTGATTTAAATATAAAGTCAGCATTAAATATTTATATACTACGATACACATATATTAACCGCGATACAAAAACAAACAACCATAATAGAATATATTAGCCTTTGCACCGCGATATATAACTTCAATTTATGCATTTAAATATTTATATACCGCGGTGTAAATTTTCTTATTTGGTAGCAGTATTCAATTTTTGATATATTTGTTTTATAAGCAGTTCCCTTCATAAAAATTAGTTGCACCGTGGTTGAAAAATATATTAATCGTGATACAAAAACAAATGAACCGCGATACAAAAACAAGTGAACCGCAACACACAATACATATTTTATTTTAATTTCTATATAAAAAATCATGAATGCTAACATTGATGAACTGCAATACAAAATGCATATATGAATCGCGATACAATATATATGTTTTACTTTCAATTTTTGTATTAAAATACATCGAAATACATAAAAATACATCGAAATACATGAAAAATTTATGAAGTCTGGACATGTCCCAGATAAAAGGTTGCATGGAGAGATCGAAGTTTGGGCATGCCCTATATAAATCTTCATTGTGAGAAATCTTCATAGATTAGCTTCATGTGGTTGTTTATCATCACGTTGTTTATCAAGTTTTATCATCAAGTTCATAAAGATGAAGGAAGAAGGGGATGCTTTTTTGATCTAAGATTTATTTGCATCCGAGAATCATAAAGCTTGAGAAGAAATTTGATGATAAACAACAACTGAAATTTTAAATAAATCATATGGAGTGATACGAAATAACAGTAGATAAACTTTAGAAGAAATCCATACTATGATATATTAAAGTTGGTGAGGATCACTCTCATAGTGACACATCACCCAACTTTTGATATTGTTGAATCCTCAAGCCTCCACATCACTTGACTTGAGACTTTTCATTTTCTAGTCATTAGCTAAAAATAATAATTAATAATAGTTAATATGATATTATGATATTAATAATTTACTATTAATCTCTTCTATTGTTAATAATAGTAGAAATCTTATATAGAAATATTTTTACTACCAACATCATTTCTTAACCAATGTGAGATAATATTATTATATTGGTATTGAGTGAGTACTTTACTCTGATGATTCACTTCTAACATCATACTTTAAGCCTTGATATCTTATTCATTCAAAACTCGATTTGAATAAATAAATATATCATTTCGATACTCTTACCGAGTAGAACACATTCAATTACTTTTGTTAACAAACAAATGATACGCAAAGAAATTTTTGCCTCAAATTGCACAATTTCTTTCACTAAAAACACTAGTTTTTCAACAAATATTATACTTTAAGCCTTGATATCTTATTCATCCAAAACTCGATTTTGATAAATAAATATATCAATTCGATGCTCTCACCTAGTAGAACACATTTGCACAATTATCTTTATCAACAAACAAATGACACGTAAAAAAATTTGTATCTCAAGTTTCACAATTTTTTTAACTAAAAACATTAATTTTTCAACAAGTATTATACTTTAAGCATTGATATATTATTCATTCAAAACTCAATTTGGACAAATAAATATATCATTTCGATGCTCTGACCGAGTAGAACACATTTGCACAATTACCTTTGCCAACAAACAAATGATACGTAAAGAAATTTGTGCATCAAGTTGTCCAATTTCTTTCACTAATAACACTTATTTTTCAATAAAATACATCTCTACTATAATTACCAATAAAAGTGATGTAACAAACATTGATTGAAAATTGATATTTGTTTAAAGAGTATTTATATAAATGACTTTTACTAAACTAACAAAAAAAATATATGTTCATAATTGTTAGAAGTTGATGTTGGTTTTAAAAGTCATTAGACAAAATCTTACCGATAAAAATGATTTATTCCTCATTGGTTACAAAAAAATATATTTATTTTTTTAGATACGTGACTTCAACCATTATGACCTATAGAAGATATACATTTCACATTGGCTTGAAAAGTTTTATTTCTTTAAAAAGTTTAAAAATAAAATATTTCTATTATTATTACAAATAGAAGAAATGTATCACATATTGGTTAGAAAATTACTTTAGTTTAAAAGTTTTTAGATAAAATTCTTTGACTAACAATAGAAAATATGTATCACACATTAGATAGAAAGTAATGTTGGTTTCAAAAGTTTTAAGAAAAAAGATTTATACTATTATTATTAATAGAATAAATGTATCTCACGTTCGTTAGAAAGTGATGTTGGTTTTAAAATATTTTAAATAAAAGACTTCTACTATTATTACCTATAGAATAAATATATCCCACATTGGTTATAAATTGATAATGGTTTAAAAAGTTTTGATAAAATACTTTTACAATCATGCCACAAGTTGCACAATTTCTTTCACTAAAAATATCTAATTTTTCAACAAGTATTATACTTTAAAAATTGATATCTTATTCATCCAAAAACTCGATTTGGACAAATAAATATATCATTTTGATGCTCTCACCGAGTAGAGCACATTTGCACAATTACCTTTGCCAACAAACAAATGACACGTAAAGAAATTCGTGCATCAAGTTGCACAATTTCTTTCGCTAACAACACTAATTTTTCACTAAGATGCATCTTTGCTATAATCTTTCTGCATATAAAAGTCAAGGTTGTTTCTTACAAATTACTAGATGGATGAAAATAATCATTCACCAAATAAACCCCCACCATTTAATTAAGGACAAAACAAGTAAATTTATCATGACAAAAAAAATAATGTTTGAACAAAAATAGCTACAAATATAATAAATCACTCACCATTAATTAAGGTCAAACAAGTAAATTTGTCATACACTAATTAGTTCCATTCATAATCAAATAATAATTTCATCCCTTGACTTATACATATTTTAAAGTTAGGTCCTACAGTTTAGAATTCTATTTATTTCGTCTTTTATTTTTATTTTCTTATCATTTTCCCCATCCAACCATTATCGTTAAAAATGCGTCCAATATTTATTTGAACTAAATAATAATATGGTTTTACTTTCTTAAATATATTCGGCAAATACATTATAGATGTATATGAAAAATTGTTACTATAATAATAGATTTGTTGGTGAGTAACGAGATATTGAGAAAATATGTAGCGTGTTTAGTTATTATCTTTGAATAAGCTAAGAGAAATAACTTAAGAAAATGTGTAATAATGTCAATAAGATGAAGAAAATGAAGAGCCAATTGATAAATGTGTGCGTTTTGTTACAAAAGAAAGCTTTATCTACAATTTATTTCTTTGAATTTTCAAACTACTACAAGTGGCCTTAAAAACTATCATACTTGTCCTAACTTATAGATTTTACAAACAAAACCACAGTTAGTACTTACAAATAAATGAGTTCAAAATATTTTACTCATTTCCATAACTGGGTTCCAAACCTCTAACCTCTTTTTGTCTTAACTTGTTTGCTCTTCTTCATAGAACCTGAGATACTTACGTGTGAGAATCTCTTTATTCCCTTTCCATGACTATTGATTTTCTTTTCTTCTACCACAACTTTCCTTTAATTGAGAGACTGTCACCAATCGACATTCTTTCAAGTAGTCACATCCTAAATTAGATTCCCTCCTTACTTAGTAATTTGACACCGAAAGTGGATAAGAACTAAGCAATGATAGATGTTCGAAGAAAGAAGTCTGATTAGTTAGAAGCTAAAGAGATTCTATGTCTCAATTTGATCAAGACAAGGTGAATGCGTTTCTTGGTGATGGTGATGGCGGTGCCAATGACCGCATGGATAGTGGTGTTAGGGGCGGTGGTGGCAATGATTGTGGGGATGATAGTGATGGTGTAGATGAAATACAACGTTGTGAGATTTCTAAATCATCAAATTTTCAAATATCCATATGAGTTTCAGTTTCAATTTGAAATTTTCGAAATTCAAAAAATTTGAATTTGAGTTTGTAAAAAGTGAAATTTAAGGTTGTGGTGGTGGTGTGTATAATTGTTGGGTTTTTTAAATGGGTTATTTCGAAAGAAGGAGTCAGGAATTAGAAAATGAAATAAAATCAAATCAAAAATTAACTTTTGGACTAATGGTGAAATTTGAAGTGGTAGTGGTGGTGATGGTGGTGGTGAGTATATAAATGATGGGGTTGACGGAAGAAAGTGAAGGATACAAAATTTATTAAATAAAATCGAAATTTCATTTTTTGAAGTAATGTATTTTTGACCTTTAAATTTAAATATAAGACAAAGTATAACTAATTTTGAATTATTGAAATAATTATTTATTTTTTTAATTAGAAAAATATTTTAAATACCAAATGGCAAACTAAATTATGAAATTATAACCAATCTCACTTTGTGCCACAAGCATAATGACCAAAATAATTCTCATGTACATGATTTTCCATCAATATTTTTAACGCCCATGGACGAGAGAGGACAAAGTGGGACAACTATAAAAAAACGTGTATGAAAGTGAGCAATCATAGGTTGGGAAATACATTATTAGAGGTATATGAAAAATTGTAATTATAATATTATATTTGTTGGTGAGTATCGAGATTTAAGCAAACTTGTAGTGTGCTTAGTAATTACGTGTGAATAAGCTAAGATAAATGTGTCAATGATAGGTGCTATAATTGTCAAGAAGATAAAGGAAAATAGAGAACTTAGTTGACAAATCTGTACATTTTGTTAGAGTATAATTAAGCTAGAATATATAGGATAGGCGTTTGAAGAAAGAAGTTCGACTTAACGGAAGCTAAATATATTTTATTTTTCCGTTTTAGCAAGACAAGGTGAACGCGTTTCTTTGTGGTGATGATAGCTGTGGCGGCGATTGCAAGGATGCTGGTGGTGGTGGTGGGGGCGATTGTAAGCATGACATTGGTGATTTAGGTTGAATAAGACGACATTGAACAAAAGAGTAAGGAATTAGACAAAGAAATACAATAAAATCAAAAATTGATTTTTGAGCTAATGGTGTTATTTGAGATGGTAGTGGTGGTAATAGTGGTGGGTCTATGAATGATGAGGTTGATGGAAGAAAGTGAAGGATAACAAAAATAAATTAAATAAATTCTAAATTTAATTATGAGACAAATCATAATGACAACATTACTAGCCTTACAACTAATTTATAACTTTTCTTACAACTAAGCCTTCTAGGGCAAAAATGTCTTTTTCCAAAACAACTTTGCGCTTCTTCAAAACTTAGTTGTAAGGAAAGTAGTATAATTAGTTATAAGGATATCATTTTCCCTTACCATTTCTCTTCATTCAAGCACATCTCTCTTTTTGATGAATTCGTCGATAAGGATTACGAGTCACCAAGGGAGTAAGTGGGGAACCACTACTAATTATCTAAATAAAAGAAGAAAGGATTTTTAGTAAGTATAGTCTATAGCCTCTGATTTCTACTTTAGGCGTGACTTTTGCAGGGGAAAGAATGAGGAAGATTGGAGATGGAGTTTGGTTAGAATCGTAGGAGGACAGCGCTAAAGCTGTGATAGGTGTGACCAAAGTGGGAAGGGTTTGTGCTGGAGATGACAGCTATTATGGTGGAGCAAGAGATGTGAACTTGCACCGGGAGAAGAGGGAAGGAGAGGGTGTGAGATTAGAATTTTTACTTTTAATACATTTACCCTTTAACTAGATAAGGAAAATGACATTTTTGCCTCGCACGTGGAAGACCACGTGCTATTTAACGCGAACTTTCTAATGTCCATCACGGGTAGGGTAGAAAATGAGAAACAAAATTGTAACGTTAGATGTCATTATGACACAATCCTTAGGTCGGGATACGATTTGGTGAATACTTTGAGGGGAAATTGTAATTAGCTATATAATTATTTTTGGATAATTTAAACAATTATTTATTATTTTTATTTAAAAACATATTTTAAATACTAAATTGTTAATTATATAATGAAGCTATAATCAAATCTCATTTGTACCCCAAACAAAATGACAAAAATAAACTTTACGTGATATGTACATACCATTTTTTGTAGGCAAAACACACCTTTGGGCCACTGTACTTTTCAAAACATTGCAATTAGGCCAGAGGCGTCAAAATTTTTCGGGAAATTTCGGGATGGCTTTGTGCGGATTATCTTGCACGTTAACCCCTTTTTTGGATGGACGTTAAGTTTGGACGTTAAGTAAGGTTAAACGTCTATTTTGCCCTTATCTTCATCATCATCACTGTGACAACCCAGATCTGGGTTTTAAGGATGGAATTAAAACTATTAAAAGAAAAAGAAAACAAAGGGCAGGGACCTCTCGCTCATGTCTTCATGTATAACATTGTTAGTTTAGTTGGGACACCAACAGCTCAAGTACATTACTTTCCTCACCGACTCCTCCGATTGCTTCAATTTCTCTTGTTCAGCCCGATAAACCATCTCCCCTGTCGGTGAAGACAGCTTATTGGTCTGAGAGACTAATCAGAGATTGGACTTGACGTGGTGATGAAGCGGTGCTTCAATTTCTCTTGTTCGACCCGATAAACCATCTCATTGCTGCCGGTGAAGCTTCTTGAGTGCGAGAAATGATCGGAGATTGGACTTGACGTGGTGATGGAGAGTCACGATTGGATAATTCCACGGGCAAAGCCTTGATCTTTCAATGCCTCCACCAATCCAACGCTGGTGCTACCATCCACGATGCTCTCTTCCTACTTGAACTCATATCCTTCTGATTTCTTGATTCTTTGAATTCTGATCTTTCTTGATTCTTTGAATTCTGATCTTTGAAAAGTGCAGTGACCATTTTCATTTGAAACCCCTTTCATTTGTTTAATCAAGAAAGATTAAACCCCCTCAACAAATCCCCCTCCACCACTGCATCTCCGTTTCTGATCCAGTGAAGATCTGGAATATTGCATATTGCATCCCTCAGTTTCAGATTCGGACGTTAATTGCGGATGGTGGAGGGCGAAGACATTGGACCTGGGTGGGCGTTGATTGAAGATGAAGAGATCAACCGAGAGGTTGTCTCCGCCGGATCCGACAAAGGGAAGAAACGAAGAGATCAACCGAACTCCGACTCCGACCCGACAAAACATGGGACCCGACATCGGATAGGGGCGAAGAAGCTGTTGAAGTCGAGAATGGCGAGAGTAAGGATTCGAGAGAGGAGATGACGAGGGTTCGGTGACAGAGGCTGCCTGTGAGAGGATCCTTCGTCGGCGCCAGTTTCCGAGGCACCGTGAAGCCAAGGCGACTCTCCGTTCACCCACTCGAAAACGAGCCTATGTTCCTACTTCAGCTAGAACAGGAAAGTGTCGTCACGGAGACATCGTCGGCCGACACGCCCACGAGAAGTCGAACCTGAATAATGATCGGGTTTTAAAACTTTGTAAACCGGATGCAGGTTTATACTTTAAATAGTTAGTGATGATGATGAAGAGGAGGGTAAAATAGACATTTAACAACTTAACGTCCATCCAAAAAGTGGTTAACGTGCAAAATAAGTCCGCAGTGCAGTGGCCATCCGAAAATTTTGACGTCTCAGTGGCCTAATTGCAATGTTTTGAAAAGTACAGTGGCCCAAAGGTGCGTTTTGCCAATATCTATTTTGCCCTTGTCTTCATCATCATCACTGTGACAACCCAGATCTGGGTTTTAAGGATGGAATTAAAACTATTAAAAGAAAAGAAAACAAAAGGCGTGGACCTCTTTTCATCTTTCAAATCTGTCATCCCCAATCATCACGCTGCTCGTCTGCTCGATCCTTGCCTCCTTTTCCGGTGAAGCATCCACAGTCCGGCTACCATCTTCAATCGCCTTTGCTCCCTTCCGCCTTCTCCTGCCAATCAGACGGCCATCATCTTCATCCCCATCTCAATCTCCCCCCTCTTTCCGGCCCGGCCCCCCGTCGGCCCGACCTTTGTCGCCATCCATCACATCCTCGCTCAGTGCATGCATTGTCATCTCAGCCGCCATCCGTCATCTTCTCCGGCAAATCAACATCTCCCTTCCTCCCTGTCTCCAATAGTTTTGATTCCGGTTTCACGCCATCATCTCCCCCCCTTTCATCTTCCCTGGCGTATTCTTTCATCTCATCTCCATCCTTAGCCGCCATCCGTCATCTTCTCCGGCAAATCAACATCTCTCTTCCTCCCTGTCTCCAATAGTTTTGATTCCAGTCTCACGCCATCATCTCCACCCCCTTCATCTTCCCCGGCGAATTCTTTCATCTCATCTCCATCCTCACCGCCATCTTCCATCTCTGCCCCAGCAACCCAGTTTGTGCCCCCCATCAGAAATGCCAACCCCATGTCCAACCGGCTTCCTTACCCGGTGAATCTCCATTGCCAGGAGCTTTAAAACCCAGATCTGGTAGATAAAACTTTGTAAACCCAGATCTGGGTTACTTTGTCACAGTAATGATGATGAAGACAAGGGCAAAATAGACATTTAACCTAACTTAACGTCCAAACTTAACGTCCATCCAAAAAAGGGGTTAACGTGCAAGATAAGTCTGGTACAGTGGCCATCCCGAAAATTTTGACATTTCAGTGGCCTAATTGCAATGTTTTGAAAAGTACAGTGGTCCAAAGGTGTGTTTTGCCTTTTTCGTACGTTACTATTTTTAACGCCCATAGACGAGAGAGAACAAAGTGGGACAAATAGAAAAATAATGTATGAAAGTGAGACACTTCGTAGGTTGAGGTGCAATGTGAGATTTAGGGATTGTTTGGTAGTCGGATAAGGATAAACAATATTATTAAACCCAGTACTATTAGTGCCCGCGCTATTAATCCTTACTTGTATATCAGAGGTAGTTTTGAGATTACAAATGTTAATCTCAATTTGTTTTAGTGAGGGCGCTAATAATACCACCCTCCCCCTTGGTATTAATAGTGAGGGGATAATGACTTTATCCGGATAACTCGTGCTATTAGTCCCGACCATCTATTGCGTACCAAATATCAGACAACTCGGCTTATTAATCCTATCTGGCTTTAATCCTGACTACGAAATGACACCTTAGTATGTAATTTTGGAAGCTTATCATATTTTGGCCCCATCAAAATTAGTCCAAAATACACATTGCCTCCTAAGGTGTCCACCAAATCAATTTTGTCCCTCAATGTAATTTTGTAGCATTTTCATATTCCATATCAAATTTGGTGATTGGGATGTCACGTGTAGTAATCGTAGTGATATAAATGGTAGCGAATAATGTTTAAGATCGAGAATTTACTTTAATCAAACCATAAACCATATCAACGGTGTCAAGGATAAATTTCTTAGAGTTTAAGCTAGGGACGCTGAAGACGGATTGAGCCATGACGTGCCTCATCATTGTCGTATACATCTGTGATGGGTTCAAATATGAGTTTTGAAATTCAGGGTGTATGCTTATGCATTGTGTTGTACAAGAGAAAAAGAGAGAAATGAATTGTGGTTTGATTATTTAATATTGCCAGCTGTGACGGGTTTTTTGTGGGTTCTTTTTAATGGCGGCCTTGACACTTGAGTGCGATTATCTGATCTTGAGTTCTATCTCTCTAATCTCTGATATGATTCTGCACTATTTTTATTTATTTTTTTTCTACATAAAAATTTGAATAAAATATTTATACACTCTTGAGTTTTATCTCATTTAAAATTTAAATTTAAATAAGAGGTCATTGTTGGAGAAGAAACAGAGAAAGCGTTGTCAGAGAATAAAAAAAATGAAGTTTCTCTTTGGATAATAAAAGCAGAGAAAATGTTGCCAAAAAATGACCAAAATGCTTTACATGTGAAATAAATTGGTAACCTTCATAGTGGGTAGGGGCAAACTAGAAAAAAAGTTATAAAATGAGTTATGAAAATGACACAAAACTTAGGTTGAGTGGTAAAGTGAGACTTTATAGATACTTTGGGGAAATTTTGTATTTTATAGTACAAGTATGTACTTTGGGGTTGTGAGTTTGATTTCTATAACACAATTTATTATTTTCTAAACAGAGTCATACATTTCAAAAACGACATAAACAAAATTTTCAACAACAATGTGTTTATCTAAGATAGTAAGTTTGAATTGTTTTTAATTTAGACACCGATAAAAGTGAATGAATTCATGTTTCGCATTAAAAAAAGAGATTTAAAAATAACAAATAAAAAATAAAAATGTGTAGGATAAGTTTCTATACAATAACTAAAAGCATACATTACAAATGACTGAAAAACAAAGTATCGAAAAATCACACAACAACCCAATTTATAAGTCTAAAAAACTATAAAGATTAAAACACAAAAAAAATCTTATAATTAAAAGTAAGCAAAAAAGTGAAGAAACTAGCAAATCACTTAAAAGACCTATTAACACCATGTACGTTCACCATGTGGTAACTAGGCCATTTTCGTTTGTTCTCTTCCCTAGCGGTCCCATTTTATTGAATATAATATCATTTTGTACAGAGGGATTTTTTTTAAAAAAAAGGATCACTATAGTAAAGATGTTAGACAACTTGAAGCAGTGTCGGATATAGGAATAATACTGACCGGTGTCCAAAATTTTAACTATCACATAAAAAAATTAGAAATTATAATTGTCATTTACGCGTTTTCATATGTTGAAAGCACATAATTACATCATCATCACTAACATTCATTAACAAGTCTTTTTCGGTATAACATATAAGAGAATCATTTAAAAATTCAATTAATTAAACTAATTTTTTTAAACACAAAACCTTCTTATATAAGCTTAAAAAAATATCAAGAAACCCAACAAAACAACAAATAATTCTAACAATGAAATTTTACCTTTAAATTACCCATATATATATATATATAGGAAAAAAGTTTCTAAATTTAGAAAGTTCCCGCCAAAAACTATTTTCCGAAAACAGAGTGCAATTAATTAAGTTATGGAAGGGTAGTTTTGTGATACTACTGAATTAGTCCATTTTTACTCTAAACAGTGTGTTGCCCACTGTTTTGTTTGGCTTGCTTGATAAGTTTTGGCATTGGAAATATAAATGAAGAAAACCAATTGATTTCCCCCCACCCCCACCCCCACCCACCCACCCACCCTACACCTTAGACCACAAACAACGAGGTAGCCGAACTCATTGCTTAAGGGATTCTCACAGATTATGCAAAACAACAAAGGAGCTTAAGGTTGCTTATTTAAGCAAAAAGGGAATTCGGGAGCTCATTAAGCTCTCACGCCTAACAATTTTTTTAAAGCCAAAACGACGTAGCTTGCCCAAAAATACATCAAAACACAACGTTTTGGGCAAAGCTTCTGACAAACACTGTGCAGCCGCATGTGCCAATTCTGCAGCCTCCTGTACCTATTTCCCGACCTCCTTTCCACTTGTCCAAAATCTATTGGATCCAATTACTTTTCCACCCCAACTTTTCTTGTCCAATTTTTAGCTTTAAAAAAAGTTTTTTTTTTCTTTTTTTCCCCTGAATTAAAGTACATATTTTTACCTATAAATAGAGACTTGGTTTGTTTAATTTGGATATCAAAAAAATATTTCTACGGATTTTTCAAGTTTCTAGCCATTTTTCTCTCTTCCATCTCTTTAAATTTGATTTTTAATCAATATTTAATATTGCTATTAAATATTTAGATATTAATCTATTTACTTGTTAAGTAATTTATAATTATTTACTAGGTAAGATAATTTTTTTTATTAATATTGCTAATAGATATTAATATTAGTGTCATTACTATTTCCATTGATATTCTTTATTGTTCTTATTTAAGTAGTATTGTTGTTGTTGTTATTATTATTATTATTATTATTATTTTTATTATTATTATTATTATTATTATTATTATTATTATTATTATTATTTAGTAGTCAATTAATGTCATTATTGTAGTATTGCTATTTTTACTGATTTAGAACTTAATCAACGACTTCACGTAATTCATCCCGTAAAAAAATGATGAAAAAAAAGATAATTCACGTTCATCTACACTAAATCAACACTCTGCTAGTCATCCCAACAATCATAGTTCAACCAAGGATATTTCCCTAAGGGAGTGATGAGAACTTCTACTCATGAATATGTTCCAGGTAGTCCCCCCCCTTTCAAATTTGCATCAGTTTTCAACATAACCAGAACCAGTTAATGTTGAAGAGGCAGATGAGGATGTCTTGGTTGATGAAAATACTCCTCTAAGTGGAAAATCAACAGCAAGAGTAATGTGGTCCATAAACGAGATCAAAAATCTGTGTGAACCTTGGGAGAATGTGACTACCGATGTTTATGTTGGTACAAACCAAACTTCTACCCAATTTTGGCAAAAAGTTGTAAATTGTTACAATACACATAAAGAGGAAGGTCTTGATTGAAATTCATGTCAATGTAAAAATCATTTTTAAAAGGTGTCAAGGGGAGCTACAAAATTCTTAAGAGCCTTTAACCATGCCTTAGCTACCAAAGCAAGTAGGTGGAATGATGACGATGTCATTAACAAGGCACATATTATTTATCAAGCTGATGAGGGAAAATGTTTCACCTTAATGGAAGCTTGGGGAGTCCTTCGAAAGATACTAAAGTGGTGGGCAACCAATATTGAAACGGTTCAAAATTCAGACAGTAATGGCTCGAAGAGAAGTCAGATAAATGAACCCGGTCATTTTTTGAATTCTTCCTCCAATGCCGAGGAAGCCTCAACTGCATTTCCAGATCGACTTCCTAGAAGAAAAGCTTCAAAGAATAAAGGAAAAAGAAAAGTTAAGGAGGCTTAACTTGAAGAGTTAAAGAAAACAAATGAAATCGATTGCGTGTTTAATGACAATTTTGACCGATGGATGAACTTTGCACAAATAAGGCTAGAGGAAGAAAAAGGGAAGAGGGATGAGGCCGTAAAGGATCGTTTATTCAAACAATGGGAGTTTCTGGTGAAAAAGGAAAACAAAACAGTAAAAGAGGAAGATGATTGCACTCGGTTGTACCGTGAGCTGTTTAAGTAGATATTATTCTAGTTTGTCTTTAATTCCTGTAATTTGTCTTTCTATTTGTTTTGATTTCCAATTCATGTAATTCCTGTAATATTAATGTAATTTGTGATTTCCAATCAATTTCTCAAAATTATTGTGTACCGACATCTCGAAATTATTGTTTAGCTTTAACTTTAGCCTTTTCTTTTAGCTTTTCCTTTAGCTTTATCTTTTAACTTTTCAAAAATTGGTGAGTACTCGTGACCGTTCATTATTTTCCCTTGGGCTATAAATATCGTAGTGTACACACTTCAACTAATCATCCCAACACTTCATTTCATACCTAATTACAATCATGTCTTCAAGTTCTAGTTTCAATTCTTAGATGCCCAATGAAAATGAAGAAGATGTCAATGATCACGAAGATATAGATACTTTATTTGAAAGACAACTAGAAGAACGTATTTTAGACGTCTCCGGTCGTCGACCTCGGAAGCGTCAAATCATGAGGGAACTAGTTACCTCCACTCAAGTAGAAACATGAGGTCGTTAACGTACGTACATAGACAGATATCGTGTTGATGGCCATCGACGCCTATATGTATACACTTTTGCGGAGAATCCAACATACATCGGCCAACAATTTCGCACACGATTTCGGATGCGAAGACATGTGTTCCTCCGAGTAGTGAAAGCTCTAGGTGATCATACTCCATATTTTCAACAAAGATATGAAGCATCAGGGAAACCTCGTTTATCGCCATTACAAAAGTGCACTGCTGCTATAAGAATGTTTGCTTACGAAATGTCCGCTGATGCGTGTGATGACTATGTTTTTATTGGAAAAACAACATCAATTCAATGCGTGAAGAATTTCGCTGAATGTGTGGTTAGTGTTTTTGGAGACGAGTACTTAAGAAGGTAAACAAAGGAAGACCTTCAACGCTTGCTTCATGTTGGGAAGACCCACGGTTTTTGAGGTATGTTAGGTAGTATAGATTGCATGCATTGGGAATGGAAGAATTGTCCTATGTCTTGGTAAGGTCAATATGCTCGAGGGGACGGAAAAGCGACCGTTGTACTCAAAGCAGTCACTTCCTACGATTTATGGATATGACATGCATTCTTTGGTACTCCAGGTACTTGTAATGACATTAATGTCCTTGATCGATCGCCGATGTTTAAGGATATTTATACTGGTGTAGCTCTAGTAGTAGGTTTTACGGTTAATGGTAATCAGTATAACTTGGGTTACTATTTAACCGACGGTATTTATCCTCCATGGGAAACATTCATCCAGTCTATTAGATCGCCGCAAAGTGAGAAACATAAGCTATTTGCTCAACATCAAGAGGCAGCAAGAAAGGAAGTTGAGCGTGCATTTGGGGTGTTGCAAGCACGTTTTGCAATAATACGAGCCCCATCACTTATGTGGGAGGTAAGTAGTTTGGGAAAAATTATGATGGCATGCATCGTGTGTACATAATATGATTGTCGAAGATGAACGAGATACATAAGACCGTGTACTAAATGCTTCCAACTATGACCAAGTTGAGATTACAGATGGGAGCTTAGCATGAGAATATTTTAATGAGCGTATTCCGGAGCACGAGAGGTATGTTCAAATAAGGCGTGTCGTTAAGGATAAAGAAACACATCGCTCTCTGAAGCATGATCTGATTGAAAATATTTGGAGACTTTTTGGTAACAAAATTTGTTAGTGCTTGAAATGTCGCGTTTGTTTTTATTGTTGTTGTATTTTTTCTAATTTTCAGGCTCAACTTAATGTATTATTCTTGAATTTTTCGTGTCTTGTTGTATTTGTATTTACTATTCTAATTATCGTACTTGTTTGGGAAAAACATTATTTACTTAATTATTGTACTTGTTTTACTATTTTTAAAATTATAAACGTAAATATTAAATAATTATTTATTTATTAATTACTAATTTTGAAAATATTTTTTATTATTTAATATATTAATGTAAGAAGTATATAATAAAATTGTATAAATAAAATTATTGGTTGATATAAGTAACATATAAAAATATTAAATTAATGAAGATAAGATGGTGGAGTTTGTAAAAGTGTTGAAGTTTGTGTATTGTTGGAAGAGTATTTTTGTTGGAGAGTGTTGGAATATGCTTCTTGATAAATTACTTATTACCTTTCATATTATATATATGTTGATTTGCTTGTTCCCATTACAGTGAATAATCACTAGTGGCTAAAAGGTCTACGTCTTAGGTTAGCGTGGCAACTCGTGTGACATAACATATGTCTTAGATTAGGTACGACTTGATCGAGTCCTACCTTCTAAATGATGATCAAAATGCAAGGACCCGGCACTTCATATGCACTAAGCACCGATAGACTTCTGCGGTAGTGTCAAAAGTCTTTAATAGGCTCGTCACCAGCCGGACTTGTTATAAGTAGAAACGTAACATCTTGAAGAATCACCACCCAGGACATGCTACTACGATTTGATTGCTCACACCAAAGAAACACCGATTCTCTTAAAGCAATGAAGACTTACACTCTAGCCCGAACATCTTACCTAGACTGATTCTCGCACGTGCTACAGAGAAGGTACTACAAGAGTTCAAATCAAGTCAAATATGTCTAAGCTTCATAAAGCATGACATAGTTAAAGCTACAAGACTTTCTCTTACTCACGTGGTCTGATAAAGTCAAAAGAATCCATTTTATTGAACAGACTACCTGACAGTGCATCAGACATCAAACTTGCTTTTCAGAAACTTATCAATACAGTCTGACAGGCAATAGTTCTAAGATCCACAGGACAAAATCTTTACTCAACAGCTTAAAGATCTTGTGGACAATATCTTTATCCGATAGACTTTAACAACCACATCTCTAAACGGGTAGAAATATCATCTTCATCTCTCAACAATCACATTGACTCGCTATAAAGAAATCCTTTCTCTTCCCCAACAAACAAAAAAAAGAGCGGTCGAAACAACGACTCTTGCTACAAGAGCTTCAAAGAAACAGATCTCAACGAGAACGTCTTCATCAAACGCATCTCGAGATCTCTGTAAGATTGCAGTGAACTCGTCAGCACCTTAGCAAAACATTCTCGGTGGATTGCTAGGAAGAAAAGCTTGGAAAAGAAGAGAGAGAGAGAGAGAGATTAGAAACTCCAAAGAGCGAGATCAACGTCTTGGTCGAATCCAGTTCTTGATTTGAGTTCTTCACTCCTTTCTCGAAGAACTCAACCTTTAGCTAAGCTTGTGACTCCATTCCTAGCGCTAAAGGTTAAGCTCTTGGATCGATTCAAGATTGATTTTAGATAATGCCCAAAGAAGATGAAGAAGAA